>JAWWEM010000027.1:15645184-15671724 GCA_035582935.1 Ormyrus thymus
TAATAAAGTTCATTTTCAATGACTTAAATTATAATCATTTATGTGATGATTTTAGTCTCTGCAAGGGTATGCAATATGACAAGAACACATCAATATCAGAAACCCAGTTAATGGGTTATGAGCAGGGTGAACTCCTAACATGCATCGATAATAATCAGTTGCCTGCAACTTTGGCTGAACAGTTAGAAGCAAATCATTCACACTTGTTTTATGATGGCTGCATTATTGCTGAAATAAGAGATTATCGTAAAGTTCAGTCTCACAACAAACCTGAAATACATCATGTTCTTCTCAAACCCACTACACAGGTATTGCATGAATTTCATTCTTATAACTTACTTTTTATAACTAATTAATTTAGATTAAAATTAAATTTTTTATAAAAGAGACTAAATGTAATGCAATAAAGAATGTTTGTTGGATTGTACTTAAATCCTTAGTGTATACCCAAAACTTGATTTATACTACTGTAGAAATTTATGATTCATAAATAAGAATAATTGATTCCCCTTCAAAACTTACAAATTATGAAATTATTTACATTCGTATGTAGAATATTCTAAATTGAAAAATTTTAACTTATTTTTCTATAAATTTATTCAAAATGATTTGATAATATACCTTCTACATAATATCTCCTTCAAAAAGAGTTTTTATTATTATACTAGAAGGGACCCGCCTTTTTAAGTATTAATATAATGAATTTGATTTCAGAGCATATTGTCGGACGTGTCGACACTTACAAGTGATGGCGATTGGAGTCACGAGGAACGCCTGCAACTAGAGTCACGTTTAGTGGAGGCTACACAAGGACCACTATGTCTAGATCCGAATCCAATACCTAGTCTAGTAATGACTCGAATGCGTCAGTCGAAAGCCTTGTTTGCCGACCACCAACTCGTACGCCAGGCCAAAAAGTTTTCACAGGTAAATTGAAGAAATGTTTTTGTTAAACAATTATTTACACCTGAAATCTTTTGAAAGTTCTTGGTTTATATTTTTTTAATTGTTTTTAAATCTATTAAAAGTTGATGGCCTTCTTGATTGAAAGTTTATAATTTCACCGTATAACTGATTCCTTACAGGTAACGGTAAACCGCAAAAGAAAATTAGAACAAATGGCTCAACCAGAAGGTATAACAATACAGGATTTAATGCAAAGACTAAAAACAAAACGAGGTGGATCAGCGGGTATTACCGTTCCACCGCCTGCCGTAATTTCTGCTCCTCTCTTACCTCCAACTACACCAGTAGATGTTATGAGGTAAATATCGTTGTAAGAATTTTTTTTTCATTTATTTTTTTAATTACGTATGAACTAAAATGTTATTAGCAACCATTGTTAATATATAATTCTATAATAAAATACATGTATTATTAGTGATTGTTAATAACTTTTTGATTATTGCGTTATTAAATAGATAAATGGAAAACAAGTAAAATTTTTTATTTTTACTTAAAAAAATGTTTTTGAACACTTTGAAAACTACAATCGATATAGTAATTTAAATGTTTATAATTTCCCTTCTGCGATGAATTTAAGAGCACATTTACTTCAGCTGTCTCTTCAAAATATTCTCTGAGGTTTTGGGATAGCTTTAAGTTTTTTTATCTGTACAAATCTTGACTTCAAATAATACATGATTTCTTGTAAGCATTTTGTTATTGCTTACGTGTTTCTGGTTTAGATATTCTTCTCTTAAAAAAATGTTATAAAAAAGTTGGTGTGACAATCTATGCTCTCTTTTTGAGACGAATAATTATAATTTAATTTTTTCTTAGCTTATCAACACCTGGATTTTCTGAGCTTGTTTGTCCCACATTTCGGTAAGTTTTTCGGATGCGATAAATTGAACCTCTTCGTTTGACAATTCTTTTATTGAATATTTTATTTCTGTAATTTTTTCTGTAATTTTTTTTTAAACGTACTTGAGGAATTGACTTGGATTTTTCTTTAATTATTTTGCTTATTTGAAATAATTTGTATTATTTAAAAGTTTGGTATATGGATCACTGATTTCTTGACGTACCTTTATTGACTTTTTGTATGGCAAATACACTTTTTTATTTTTATTTTCGAGTGAATATTAGTTTGACGGTTACAGCAGTATGATGATAAAGGCGGCATATCAGGAAAAGAGAAATCTTTTCTGCAAAAATAAAATAGAGTGTTTCTTCGTCTGCTTTGATTGTGATCTTGGAGTCCATCTTTCCTGTTGTAATCATACCATACGTGAATATGCATTCACAGGAGTTGTTTTCTTCTATCTCGTTTATTACGGCTTGTGGCGGTGAATAGTTAGTTTTTTCATAGTTTTCAGAAAGATAAAATCAACTTCTTTTAAACTTTGTTTAAGAAATTCTAATTTAAGACTTGAACACTGAAGGTGAAAGAACATCAGAGTTTTGTTTGTAGTAGTATCGATTTTTTGGGTTGCAGATAAATTTGAGTGATAAATTGAAATGAGACAGATTCACAAGCACATTTAACCATTCAATTTTTTCTTCTGCATTTTAGGAATGAGATTCCACTTTCAGCTCTAGATCTAGAGATAAACTCTGTACGGTAGGCACCCCTAGTAATTCTAAGACCTGTATTATGAAATGTAAATTGAATCAAAATAAAAAAAATTTAACTTCGAGTAAAATATACTTTTCTTAACTAACATTTGCACTTACCGAGGTGATTAATTTGTAATTTTTGCTATGCAATAGGTATGCCAAAGCGTACGAACCACCACGGGAAACAAAAGACTGCCTTCCATTACTCATCGAGGAGTACATCTTGGAAACCGAAAGGGGACAGGGCCGCGTGTATCATATAAAACTCTCGATTTTGCAAAGACCTTCTAATTCCGAATACATCGGCGAACTCTATGTAGATATCGATTACAGAGAAGCAGATCATAAAGGCTCTTCATGCAGGTCAGTAATTATTTATTCGTTATGATGAAGTTTGTTTTATTCTAGGAAGTTTGTTTATACAAATTGATTAACAATAATTTTTGCAACGTATTTCAGTCCTCCTAACGAATGTCGATTTTCTCGTAGATTTACGTTAGGCACAAGAGCTCAAGCAAATCAGTACATTCAACAGTTCACAGAGATTTTTACAGAAGAGGGAAGAAAGAATGTAAAAATTCAACATGTCATACCGGGACAAGCCCCTCGCATTACTTGTACAGCGGGCGTCATTCGACCTTACCATCATCAACAGCAACAACAGCAGCAATTGCAACAGCAGCAAGTCACAAATGCGCAACGCGTGCACCATCAAGTTAAGGTAATGAAACCTCATTATATTTTTATATTTTCAATTATCTGATTACTTACTTTTCTTTATTTTGCAGGCTCAGTTGGTTGCTCAGCAGCTGCAACAAGCTCAATCACAACGCGTGGCACAACAGGTTAGTATATAGTAAACGGAATAAATGTTAATAGGACATTTATAATATAGCTAATCGTTCAATGTCATGCTTGCAGATTTTGTCTCGAGCGCAAACTCATCTTAGTCAGTTGAACTCATTCACGCAAGTAGCCAATTCCATAAAAGCGATGACTGATGCAGCGGCTTCAAGCTCAAGACAACCAACGACTCTTGTCAATTGCTTGGACAACGTAACCCAAAGTATTCCTGGAATCGTGCAAAATGATCCCGTAGCTATAAATGTTGAACAAGCTCTTACGTGTAATACAGCTGCGTCACGCGTTGCGAATTCTGCGTCGCTCACTGGTCAAGTATTAGATAATGCATCTGGATCAGTTACAATGGCCACAACGGATATGGCACCTTGTAATGGTTCCACTGGCATTTTAGTCTTCCAACAGAAGCCTGTACCTGCGCCAGCTCCGAGCAGTGCATCCAGTGTTCCTGTTTTGGTGAGTTTCTTTTTTAAAACTATTTAAAATATTAAAATTAATCATATTTGATGACTGAGGTATGGCTCGTGAATTTACACTACTCAATAAAATAATATAAAATAAAATTTTTTATAGCAAGCGCAGTTGCAGGCAGGAACATTAAGCAATTTGACCGATACAAGTAATCATAATGATGTAGCGTTACAGAATAATTCCAAAAATCTAGCTATAAGCGCTCTTGCAACTTCCCTTATGAACTCTGCTCAGCAATTTACACAGCAGCAGGCTGCAGGTAAATAAAACATTCGTCTCTTTTTTATCTAATATACAAAATACATTTTTTTAATCTATTCGTTTTGTTAGCTAATGCTGCTGCCGCTGCTGCTTCCATGAATAATACGGCTGCTCAGACTGTTACGAAATCGAATAACGCAGCGATTCTCAGTCTCTTAAATAGCAGTCCTGCAAATTTGACGCAGCAAAAGAATCAGTCGCGAAGAATTTCTTTAAATGCCTCGATTCCGCAAAGGGTGTTAGGTCACGGTAATGTCATTACGGTTCCCAGCACCACTGGCCAAGTTAGGGTGAGTTTTAGTCCAGCCATAACTGCAAATCAGTTATCAAAGACGCAACCTGTCAAAGCCACAGCTGTAAGACTTGCTCGAGTTCAGGATCCCACTTCTACCTTAGGCTTATCAATGCCAGGATTATCGGCTCTCCTTGCTGGTACGTAATAGTGTAAAAAATATAATTTAAAAAGAAATATAAAACATGGAGTCACGTTGTTTTAAATAAATTTTAAAAAATGTTAAAGTGTAAAGTTACTAATATTTCTTTTAGGTACTCCTTCGGAAGATAATTCAGTACCTGGAATAGCGGCGGCTTCTTCCTTATTTGAGAGACTCACTCAAAACTCAAATCAAAATAGTCAACCTGCCAGTCCCATGACTAGTCCACCGCCGGTGACGCCGCCAACGCAACCGACGCAGCAACAACCTACGAATGTAAATCTCCAAGGTGTTAATCTAGCTAGTTTACCAAATTCCATTAATGGTCTGCAGAATGTTCAGGTTAGTATTTTACTTATTGTCCTTTGGAATATTAATAAATTTAACATATTTTTATAAACCTTTGTAAAATTGTAAAAATTTAAAAAAGACTAATATATTATTTGCTTTGAACAGGTATCTATTCCTGGATTATCACAACCAATTACTATGTCTCTAAATGTTTCGGCTGCAACTGGCGGCAATGTAGTCACACCAACAGGTGTTATCGTTTCTCTTCCAATATCTTCAGCAACTAATACATGTTCCACTGTTTCCAGTGTAAATATTTGTTATAATTTAATATTTTTTTACTTTTATTCCAATGTATAGAGTTTACAATGTTTTACTTATTTTTAGATGATACCTGCCACGGTTGTTACGACTGCTGGAGCCGGAACTACTCCGACTGTAGTTATAGCAAATCCTGCCAATGCTCATTTATCGTTACCAATCGGTAAGTCACAGTACTCATATTTCATAAGACATTTTTTGAAAACCACTTAAATGTTATTTGTGTTTCCCTTTTCAGCACAATTAATACCTTCTGGAGTGAAAGGTATAACTCAACAAAATATACGTAGTAATAATGCAGCCGTTACCCTCGCACAGGTAAAACTTTTTCTTCTTTTAATATCTTTTATGAAATAGACGAATAGTAGAAAATGAAATGTTTTGTTTTAATTTTAGGGAGGACAGGCTATACAACTCGTTGGATCTCAAAGGTCAAGACTTGGCCAAATGACACGTCAAATTCAGTCTAATCAAGCCAAAACTTTACCGAATCAACTTGTAGCTGTATCTAAAACTGTTGCGGCAAACCAGCTTGTATTATCTCGTAATAAGCAAATTTTGACTCCGATAATGGGTAAATTTTTATAATTTTAGTTTTTTTAAGAAATTAAAATATACTAATTTTAAAAATGATTTTTGAATTTATAGTAGCTGCTTCTAAGCCAATGTTAATGGCAACTCAGACAGGTGCATCTTCTTCCCAATCTGCAATATCGACACCTACAAATAAGCAAACTTTACTTGCAAAGTCTTTGCACGCCAGGTCAGCGTCGGCGGCGGCAATAGGACAGTGCAACACACAGGCGCAGGCTCTCAACGCAGTTGCTGGTTTGTCACAACAGCAGGTGCGTTATCTTTAAATTATATTATTTGTCTTTAGATATACATAGTATTTACTTTAGTTTTTAAGTAAAGTTTATGTATAATGCATCTATACGGGTAACTATATTACATCTACAGGATTTACATTGAAAATTTTTGTTTCAATATAATAAATAAAAATATATACTTACTAAAAGTTTTTAATTAGAGAATGTTTGAAAATTAAATTTATATAAATATTTATTTTAACTTTGTAGATTCAGCAATTACAGCAATGTCTTGCCGCACAACAGAAAGCTACGATAGCAAATGCCTCGGTGACTGGCAGAACTCAAATTCAGCCAAGAGGTAGCACCGGCGGTGAAGACGTCCTATGAGCTACACTCAATCACGCAGCAACTGCTGTTTTCTCTTCCTGCTCCTCGATACGTCGACGAGGATATACATAAGGAAGGATAAAAGCCTCAATAATGGCCTCGAGATTACGAAGTATGACGAGAATGAACATATTTGTACAAAGTATTTTTGCGAAACAAGACTCGAAATAGTTACGCTGTATCTTCGTAATGATGTTGAATGGAAGAAAAAAGAATCGTGTATATGCGGTAAATGTTGTGTTTTACCGATGATCAATTTTTCGCCTCGTTCGTTAACTCACGTTCATTTTTGCGCGAGAAAAAGTTTCAATTATTGTAGATACATACATATATATATAAATATATATATATATGATATAAAATTTGTTTTATATTAAAAATGCGTAATAAATATTTCATTTTTATTTATCTTGTTTTTTCTCTCGCTGTTCACGCACTAGGAAGGTTTCGATCGATACTTTCAGTGTTAGTGTGTATATATTAGAATAAGGATGGAAAATGTTGAATTAAATAAAATTTTCAGTGGTCTACTTTGAAAATCTTTTTTATTATTTAATAACATAAGTAAACATGTTATAAAACTTGTGTGTATACACTGGTAAGTTATGTGTAAATAAAAAATAGATACGAAGCCAAGAATGACTTAGAAAATCGTATGTCAAAGAGAATATTTATACTATTAAGAAAATTTTATCTATTTTTATTGTGAGTTAAGGATTGTTCAAGTAAAAAGATATAATTTTGATCTCTTTGATGGTAGTGGATTGCTGATAATTTCAATATAATTTAAATTATTTAATATCGATAACACAACCATACAAATTTTTAGTTTTAATTTTTAATATTTTGAAGATCTCTGTTCGCAAGTGCAATTCGATATCACATACTTGTATAATTGCTTCTCTTCGAAACTCTTAAATGAATAGCACATGATTCTTGATTTTAAACGTTCATTTTAAAAATTTCGTTTATGTAAAAAGGCACTTATGGCAATTAGGTAAAAATAGACTTAAATAGTTTGATTTCAAAGTAAAAAGTTCACGTGTAAGTATTACTCATTTTCTAAATAGTTTTTGGATTTTTAAATACATCTTATATAATTAATTCATATAAATAAATTCTCTAAATAACATAGCATATTAAACAATTTTTTTTAAATTCCACGCAAATAAATAAGAGTTTGACAATAGTGTACAATCAAATCTTACTGGATTGAAAATAAAAATTATCACACAACTTAATAGTTGGATAAATTTTTCAGGTATTACTTTTCATTGAATTAAGTTTTTGCAAGCAATTTTCTAGGCATAACTGAATGCCATTAGAGCTAATGGAATATAAATATATCATTTCAATAACAATTTCATTTAATAACGTAAAATTCAATTAAAAAATATAAAATCATTACTAGTGGTTTGCTTTAACAAATATCTAAGACTAATTAGTTCTTAGTAAATAATTGTTACTAAATAAGATTGTTTCCATTTCTCTAAGCGATAAGTAACATTTGCTAAAAAAGTAAAGATAAATATTATTTTAATATTTAAATACATTTTTACCATTTTCTTATCGATATTATTTTTCAAAATAGACTTCAATACAAAATTCATTAATTAAATTTATGTAAATTTCTTCCATGTTAAGAGATCTGGAAACTTTTGTGGTTTCTTAACAAGATAGTTGTAAACAACATCTTTAAAAGGGCAAATTCTACCTCTCTTTTTGTTATTAACTACATCAGCAAATATGAGCGTACAAAAATAATTGTCTTAATTGCGTCATACGAAATGCCTCTATACAACAAATCTGTAGTTTCTTGATTCGTGTAGTTTTATAAAAAAAAATACTGCATAATGCTTTTTTACTTCATGACCAAGAAATCTTTAATAATGTTCTACTAAAATCTTTTAGTCACGAAATCACCTATTTGTCAGCCCTGCCGTAAAAATATTCCTTTTCCGGACTCACTAACATGTAACCCAATTTGGATGTTTATCCAATTGGTCTTTGGTTACTTTTTTCAAGAATCCATTGCTCCTAATCCATCAAGTTTTGATGAACTCTCTTTTGAATCTAAATATGTCGAAACTTCCGTTGAATTGTGTAAATATAAATCGAAATCATGCTAATTTTCCGAATTTCGAATGCTGTGATTCTCTGTAAATATAATTAAAGATTTACGCAAAGTCAAAAAAATTTCATATGAACTGTAAGATTAAAACATGTTAACGATAATTTTAAACTAACCGTCGTGCTGAATCATCCACATTGGTGCATTCCACACATTAGCATTAAATGTCGATGAAGAATCTTGAATTTGATGCCTAGAAAATTTTTCTGCAGGTTCAGACTCTTCATTGTTGATATCGAAAATTTCTGTAATATCTACTTTACTACTGTCATCCATGTAATAATAAGAGTTTGTCGTCTAAAATGCGAATAAACAAAATGTACCACACTAATCACTAGTTAATTATTTTTTACCCTCTGAGTTTGTTATTTACATACATACTTCTAGAGTATTTTCAAAATTATCATCTGTTGTTGTCGTCGCCGTTAAATCAGACATGTTTATAACGCAATTGTCGGATGGTTTACAATCTCTCCAGGATTTCCTGAATGTAATAAGAAAAACATTAGCGCATTATAAATAGTCAATTTATAAATAAATTATGAGATTATAAAAAATAAAAAATGCTCACGTGTCACTGTATTCTAGAGTTAGATTTAAATTAGCTTTGTGTTGTTTATACGCAGAACCGTCAACAGAATCTTCATCATATATATCTAAAATGTAATAATTGGTAAAAAATGTCTTTATTTAAGTAATTAAAGATGCGTTTAATGCAGACTCACTTGATCCATACTTCAGTATATTGACTTCGCATTTGATTATTTGAGGAATAGGATGGTAATAGACGTTAATTTTTGGGAACATAAGAGTTATTTGTTCCAAGAAATATCTCGTCATTTCTATAATACCTTTTTGAAGTTTTGGGGCATGTATCAAGAATCTAAAAAGGTTAAAATTAATATTTATGCATCGTAGGTATTCCAAAGTATATTTCATTCTTTACGGCCATTATCAACTTTTACACTTTTCCAATTTTGTTAAAAAATTTACAAAATGAAAAAATGGAATTGCAGACAAAGACAGATTAGGTCAGCAGCTCATTACTCATAAGTGATTGCTAAGTAAGTCGTCATACTTGTTACTAAATTGTAAGTTAATCCGTAATTTACTACTGGGATTGACGTAAGCAAATAAGCAAAGCTCTTCTGTTAAATCAAACTCTCATCTATCAATTCTGCTTATGTTATCTGCATTATTAAAAAAAATGATTCGAAAACATGATTTGACCTATGAGGCATCTGACGAAGACAAAGCTTAGTTTTCATCTCGAAAAGAAAAGAAAAAACGCGTAAAAGCTCACTTCTTATTTACTTCTCTTTCCATTTTTTATTATCGAATCCTACAGCATTTCTATTTTTAATGATTCAAGAGCATCAAAAAACGTAGAAATATCGTGAATGTATATTCGAGCGGCAGTTGATAAACAACACTGTTAAGTCTTGCTTATTCACGGGGAAAAAAACTTTGAGCTTCTCAATATTATCGGGCAAAGAACTTTAAATTTCTTCTTGATAAAAGGTATTGGAAGATAATCCAAAGCGGTCACCTCTCGCTCGGTATCGCGTATGCAATCTTCATTCTTTGGTCCGCTTTTTATCAACTTTATAAGATTATAGCTTTGTTTTCTTACTTTGTGAAGGTGGCGTATACAACATCCACTGGCAATGTGTAGGGCAGGCTTAGTAGTGACAATAGCTTGACGCTTCTGTGCTTAAAAAGCCAATTAATAAGTCCCTTATTCGCTGAATCTATGGCTTCTTGGAAGATCATCATCACCGTTTCTGGAAGGTTTGCTACCAATGCTTCCTGCACATGAATATTAATAAATAAATCAGTTATATCACACTTTGGATAAAAGCGTTAGTTTAATTTCGTACAAACCTGTCTGTGCATTTTACATTCTAGGCATTCCGGGTCATATTCTGTGTTCATGTCCTCAACGGTTTCCGAAACTACGAAAGTCGACTGAACGGCAAGACATCGGTCGCAGTTTATTAAATTATTTCGGTGCAAAAATCTGAGCGCGTCGTCGAATCCTTGTTTACACATTTTCGATAATGCCTGCGGAAAAAAAATCGAGGCAAAAAATTAATTCCAGCTCGGCAGTTACTTAAATGCGCAAGTCAATTCTTGACGCCAACTCACTTCTGGATTCGGTGGGAATAATATTCTGGCGAACCTGTAAATATTCTGCCGAGAAAGTTCAATGCTCGTATTGGCCAGATTTACCTGAGAAACAAGCGATATCGTAAAGCAAGAGCCACCCAATTTTAACGAACCAAGATAAATCCTGCCGCTCACGTGAAACAGCTTCGAGGACACGTCCCTCGGGCAAATGTCGCTCTCCCCGCAAAACGGGCTGACCGTAATCGTGTTCTCGTCGAGGGTCGGCAGGTTGTCGCTGAATCCGCCGTCCATGTACCTGATGCCGTGGAATCTGGGAGGCAGAAGTCCGCAGAACAGGGGAATGAAAGAGCTGGCGAGCAAGGCCTGGGCGAAAGAGAGTAATCGTATCTTGTAAGTGTGAGGAGTGCACGCTTGCGGCGGCTCTCTCGGAGGAGAGAGGAAATCAGTGGCGCGCGAAAGCCGAGGAAAAAATTATCTGCGAACTATCCCCGATGCGATTGGCGCATCCAGACGTTCAGCGCAATAAAAGGAAGCGCCTGAAAAATCGCACTGTTATTTTCGAATTAACAATTATAATTCGCTCTCTTGCAACGATCGGTATCGAGAACCCAAACCGTTCCTAATCTCGCCTTATCGTTGAAATTGCATCGCATTACTTAAAACGTACCGTTCGAAAGCTACGCATGTAATTTTAAAGCAGAAACCTTACGTAAACGTCTCTTACGAGAGTCCGCCCGCCTCTCGGTGGCAGCGTTCAATCAACGAGCCAAGGTAGGCACTTACCTGGAGCAAATCTTCTCTGGAGTTGTAGTGCGAGACGATGACGTTCTTCCCGTCGTAGACCCTGGTGAGGGAGATGTGCAGCTTGCCGCTGACGCGGACGTGAGCGTCGTCGGGCAGGAACTGAAAAGTCGCACAGAAAAACCCAGTATTGCTCAGACGGTTCGAGAGAACCGGGGCGCGGATTCGCCCTTTCGCGGGTCGCTTTTTATATATTTTTCTAATAACAGGCGTTTTCAGAACGTATAAGGGAAGCCCTTCTTTTACCAAGCGACGAATTACGTGTCTGCCGTAAAAATAATATATGAAAAAAAAAAGGCAATATTACCAAACTGATAATTCCGCCCTCGGCAGAGGGCAGAGAGCTTCGTCGTACCTTCTGCAAGCTGTCGAGGAGGATCTCCTGCACGTTGAAGGAGGGACTGAAGGGTCCGAGGGCCCGCTGCCTCGCTTCCCGCGCCATCCTCAGCAGATTGCTCGTCATCTCCCCTGCGCAGATTCGGCAGACAAAAAAGTGAGCCGGTCAGTGCAAAAAATTAATCGCGGTTATAGTCATTGCTCGGCGAAATCAAGCCGAAGACGGACGATAAATGAGAGGCTGAAACGCGCAGGCTGTAGCTTTCTGATCCGAATGCGGCGCTTTCGTTTGTGCACAAAGATAGATATTACGGTGCTTTTATTTGCGCTCGATATTGGGAAACGAAGATCGAATTATACTTTCCGTTTGGGAAAATTAATCTTGAATTGATGTTTTCATTTTTTTTTTTTTTTTTTTTAACTCCGAAGAGTCCTACAACTTTTGGCTTCCTAATCGGGAGAAAAACTTGTTTCTAATAATTAATATGTAATAGATATCTGCAAGAGTTGTTGACACAGCTCTATAAATATATATGACCAATATAAGTGGCTATTCTGCATTGCCGCGTTCGCGTTAATTGCATTGTAAAGAGTTTTTAAAGAGCTCACGTACGTAATTGCGCTTCCAAGAAGCAACGGCGGTTTTATCAATGAAACTGATACAGAAAATTGACAGCTGATAAACATCAACAGAAATAAATTTCAGATTTCGCGCTTGCATTCTAATAGCGGTTTTAATCCATTAAAAGAATAAGCTCGGAATTTTACAAGTGCGCGATTTCGAAGCTGAAAGCAATTTCAGATTGAGAATAGAATTTTATCGTCGATGTTGATCTTTGTTAAGCGCGCAAAGTGTCAGTCTTCGAATTTCGCGACACTCTCTTGAATTTTTATCTTATAAAATTTCAATTTTGAGCAGCCTATTAGGTTTTTTTTTTTTTAATTTTACAAAGTACGGTGCACTTAAATAGCAATGTTCGAAATTTCAATTTTTGTTCAACTTTGTTTTACCGCATTCCTTTTAACACCTTAGACAGACATTGGTTTACCTTTCGCCAGCATAGCGTTTCTAAATAAGAGTTTACGTTTTCCAAAATAATTCGGTAGGTTTGGATAAAAAGTAATGCTTAAAGTAGATGCTACTTCAGTTTTACTGGGAGCATCTAATGCGTTTCCTCCTTTAAACGGAGTAGCATATCCCCTTTAAAGAAGCTTTAAAGAATCATCGTAAACAATGAATAACTAGTACTTTTTTACAGAGGAAATCTGCGTACGCTTCAAAGAATTTATGCAAACATTAATAACGATGTCCACATACTCCCTTGCGTAACGAAACGACCAAAAAGACCTGCATTTCGATCCATCTGTCAAAATCGATCCGCCTCTCGACTCCGATGCCCATCGAGCCAAACGAGATTGGCCAATTCGCGAGGCGAGCGCCTTCCAGGAGGCCCGCGCACGCGCGGCGCTCGAGCAACAATAACACGAAGCACGTGCGCGCCCGTGCGACGGTCGCGCGCGCCGTCGTATTTTCGCCGTGCGCGCTTATCAGCTGATCGGGGCCGTCATGCGCAGAGGGCGGAGAGAGAGCCGCTCGTCCTGCGCGTGCATCTCTCCTCTCCGCGCTAAGCTCCCGCGAGCAGTTATCGGGCAGGGCCGATAAGCCTGTTGACGGAATTGCAAGCTCTCCCGGTGCGCGCGTCTCTTTGTTCAAGACCAATGCTCTCCGCCGAGTCCCAACAAAGAAGCTTAGCTCCCGCAGCGCAGTTGCAGCAGCACGCGAGTCGTTGTTATCTCCTCCCCCCCCCCCTCTCCCGCTCCGTCGCCAGTGCGAAAATCGGCGCTCGCGTCCTTGGCGCGCGCGTGCTCTCTGTTTTCGGGCCCGCTGCCTACACACGCGGCGTTTTTTACACGCTGACCTACTTCGATAAGAGCCCTCTGCTCTCACACTCTCACTCTCTCTCTCTCTCTCTCGCGCGCGCGCGCGCGCAGCGGTAAACAATGCTCTCCCGTGCGATCGCTCGACTCACCGAGGGGCAGGTCGCAGAGTAGGCAGCAGGCTGCGATGGCCCCGGCCGAGGCGCCGCTGATCTTGTCGAGGAGCAGGTGGGGCGCGTACCTCTTGAAGCAGACCGCGACGCCGATGTGGTAGATGCCGAGGAAGCCGCAGCCCGCGAACGACAGGTTCATCTTGGCCGGCCTTTGGAGGGACGAGCGCGGCTGAGACACTGCGGCCTGTCGAACCGGACTGTAGGTCCGAACTGTCGAAACGGCCGCGCGGCGCACTCCGGCCCAGCTGCTGCGCCGCCGTTATCTCGCGCGCCTGCGCGCCGCTCCGAGCGCCTCATTGGCCCGCGGGCCGTCCTCCGCGAGGATTTCAATCGAGTGCGCTTTTTAAGTGCCATTTTGCTTTAGCTGGCTGATTATTCATTCGTTTGGAGTTCGTTTTATGCAAGTGCTTTTTCGCTCGACATTTTTGCTTCGTAATAGTCGTTAAGTTAATTTGATATTTGTTTAATTTGCTTCCGTAGGGTTAAATCCAAATTCTCTGTGTATTCAGAGATCTATTATTACATTGTTTTTTTAAACAGGTGTTCCAAAAGTATTCATAGATATTGATAAGTTTCGTATTTAGTTAAAATATTAAAATGAAATAATTTTAATTTTTTAATTTATCCCGAGAAATTTGTAAAAAGTTTGTAGTCGCAGCGTATCCATAGAGATTGTAAACTCAAGAAATTGGAGATAAATGCCCTACGATCCCCTTCGCCCAGTATCAAATTGCAAGCCATCCGGTATCATTCGTTGCGTGTCGTCATCGAGCAAGCATGTGCGTTGCACAAGCAGTTTCAGGTGATTCAGCCACGTGTATTTTGAAGAGTGCCGAGCTGCTGGCCGACCGATGCCTGGAGTGGGGAGAATTGACCGTCGCGCGACAGTCTTAAAAATAACTTGTGACCTGAGTGTACGCAGTAATGGCGCAAGCGGTAAATCTTCAAAATTCTCAATCCCGAACGAAGTATTTATTTCAACGTTTAATTTTACTTTAAAATGTCAAGTATTGGGTATAAATATTTACAATTCTTTGAATATAATATTAATAAAGTAAAATATAAAGTACAAATTCAGCGGTTTTATTTTGGAGAGAATGGCTCTATATCTTACTAGAAGTATAGTGACTTTGGCGCATATTACGGTACCAATGATTTAAGGCGGACTGTTTAAAAGGGGATTTGAAAATAGAATCTTAGTGCCTCAAAGTATATTCGTAAGTGCAAACAAAATCAATAATAATGGATTGATATATGATGCAAAGACGCAAAAATTTTAACTTTGTAAAAACTGAATGCCGTCTAATTAAAGATTACATTTAGTCAACTTTAGAAGAAAGTATTGGCAGAATAATGCAAACGACAATTATGAGACACCTCGCAAAATAATTGTAAATCTCGCGGTGGATGCTGCCGCAGAACCTTTGGCTGCTTAATATTAAAGAGAATTATGCAATGTAATAGATACAGAACCGATTTTAATTAAATATAACAAACGAAGTTCATCGCGAAAATGGAAGTATCTATTTATCGTCCTTGCGCATCTCGTAATTTTAGTCCTCTAATCGATGGGATGACGCAGTAATTCTTTGCCTGCCTTGACGTTTCGTTTTATAACGCTAAATAACAAGTACTTTGAAATACCCTAAGCAGCTTGTTCTTCCTACCGTGTCATTATTCGCAAACTGGAATATTATTTAAATCTAACTTAGTGAATCTCCGAGTTTTCCGTAATTATTCAGCTGTACGTACAGCCGCGATATTTCGCATCGCCTCGATCGCAGGCAACTACCGGATTCAGTTCGTGATCTCTTCTCTGTTTGAGTTGAGAAAGCTACTTGTCTGACGTAGCGAAGCTTTAAAAGCGTACTCCGAGTCGAAATAAATAAAACAAAGTATGGCTTCCTTAAAAATGGTGCCTCTGGACGAGGAGATGAGAAGGAATCCGGAGTTGAAAGAGGCGGATATTCAAGCATTGAGGGAATGGTGTCAAAAGCAGCCGCATCTACCGAAAATAACCGACAGCGAGCTGGCCCTGTTTTTGCACAGCAATTACTATCGACTGGAGCCTACGAAAAACACTATCGACACGTTTTACAGCGTCAGGACTCACGTGCCCGAGTTCTTCTCCAACAGAGACCCGGTCGAGGCCAAAGACTTTCAAATGATTACAAAAGTTGCGTGAGTATAAAGAGAGATTATTTTTTAAGTAATTAATGAGTCGGTAATAACGCTAAAATAATTCGTCGGCGACTCGAGGGCGGTCTTTGAATCGGGGTGAAAAATGACTATATTTTTTACTAAAATTTACTGTAGGTTCACTAAACTTATAGCAAAAATGAAAGCAGACAGCAGACTTTAGCGAGAACTGATTCAAAGTCTGTCCTCGCGTTACCGTCGGGTACATACAGTACACTTTGTCCAAAAGCGCTTTTTTCCGTGCCCAGTACGTCCCTTTGTTCTGCAAAGCCCCCCCAGAAAATCAATTCTCAAGAATATAACCCAAGAGCATATACTGAAAGCTCCAAAAGCCCTCGATTCCCCTCCCGTCAAATAATCGTCACTGTCCAGGGATTTAATATCCGCGAGAATCGATACACCTCGGCGTTCCCCCCAGGATCAACATGCCGCTGGAGCAGCCGACGCGGGACGGCTATAAAGTGATTTACGGCGGCCTGCTGGACTTCGAGCCGTCGAATTACGACTACACGCAGAACATGAAGCTCTTCGGCATGGTGCTGGACCTCTGGCTGTACGAGGAGGGCACGATCGCCGGCCACGTGATAATCGTGGACCTGAAGGGGCTGGCGATGGGTCACGTCGCTCGCTTCAGTCCCATGGCCCTCAAGCGCTTCCTCTATTATCTGCAGGAGGGCCTGCCGGTCAGGCTCAAGGGCTTCCACTTCGTCAACACGAATCCCGTCATGGACATACTCATGAATATCATGCGACCGTTCATGAAGAAGGAGCTGCTCGATATCGTGAGTGAGCGCTGGCCGGGAAAGTACATTGTTTGGACGAGGCTGCTTGTTTTTTTTTTTCTCTTTCCTCGCGGCGCGGCTGCGACTCGCTGTTGGGGCTTTTTTTTATCGATTTCGATGATAGAGCGTTTAATGAGCTTGTCGGGGAAAAGAAGTTAATTTACGATTTTCGCGCGGAGGCTTGAAGAATGTTTACGAGCACTTTTAAATGGGCGTTAGAGAAAAATTCTGCTTCTTCGAGTAAATATTCGTCGAAGCTTTATTTATTAAAGAAAAGTTGTGTATTTATATATCGAGGATCGTTTATAAACTTGGCGTGGTTATAAATTTACACAAGAATTTTTTATAGACTTTTTTCTGCAAATAAGAACGTTGACTACGAAATTCAAATGGTTATTTATAAAGTTTACTATTAGAACAGTAAACCTAACATTTACTAAGTAACTGGAGATACAGTTGCACATACGGCAAATTACGTATCGATTTCATTCTACTTTAGTAACTTGTATCTGGAATATTAAGATAAAAACCTTGTACGATTAAAAATGTTCAATTTATTACTACTTATATTATAACGACATATTTTATTTCATTTAAAGCTTAAAATTCCATCCAAAACGATTTAAACTTAAGATCAATATTCAAAAGCTACACTTCACTCGGACAAGTTACCACAAAAATTCCGAGGCAATATTTCAAACGAATCGCAGTCCCTCGATCATTTACGACAATTTTGCAGCTGCACCTGCATCAAAGGGTCGAGGCCATAGAGGAGTTCAACATCCCGGTGGACATTCTCCCGAACGAGTCGGGCGGCAAGGCTGGGCCGCAGAGGGAACTTTACGCGGCGGAGCTGAAAAAACTGAGAGATCATCGCGAGTGGTTCCTGCAGGACGAGAAAAGCCAACGGATCGACGAGTCGAAACGGCCGGGAAAGGCCAAGACCGCCACGGACCTCTTCGGCGTCGAAGGGAGCTTTAAGAAATTGGAATTCGATTGAAGTGCAGCGTGATTCTTTTTTTTTTTTCTTTTTTGTTGCACTGCGTCGTAGTCTTTGATTGGTGCGTATTTGTGAAATCGCCCATTAATAGATACTAAAGCAAGAAGAACATTTTTCATTTATGTATGGAAGTGTCAAATTTTATCAACTTTCTCTCGATTTATTCAAATTTAGAAGAATTTTTTTTTTATGCTGTGTGATTAACTAATTCAATAAATAAATAATTGCACTGAAAGAAACACTTGTTGCGTAAGTTAATATATTTTTTTTAAGTAATTAATTTCTGCCTTATATATATTATAATTAAATTATAATCCATTTTTTAATTTTAGTCTTATTAATTTTAATTTTAATTTAAACTTTGATGAACAAATAATAATTAAAAACGTAAAAAACCACTGTCTTTCAATCGCTATTATCATTACGTAATTCAAGAATTAAAATTTAGTTGAAGGACGTAAATATTGCACCTTTTACATCATGAATTTATGCACGTTTAAAACTATAATTCGCACACTTATATAATTTATTTTTAGAATTAATTAATTAATAAACAACCACATAGGCATTCCAATAAGCAACTTGTTTAGTTCGAAAATTGAAAAAATTCTTTTGTATTACAGCACTGTATAATAAAGACAGTCTCAATTACAAAAGAGCAGGATCTAATTTCACAATTATTATAGAGTCTAAATCGCGTGATTGTCGCGGAACAAAAAGTATTTTGCATCACGATGATGATACGAAAAACATAGATTGCCATTGTCCAGATGACATGTTGCATATTCACGAACGAATCCATCAAATAATCCAGTCTTTCTTAAGACTTCCAAGAAGTCACTGTAAATCGATGCGGCTCTACCGCGCACTTAAATTAATAACGATTCAAATAATTTAAAACCCAATTAAACAGCCGAACAAAATGGCCAAGCCAATCAACGTTCCCTACGAAGAGGAACTGAAGAGGAATCCAGAGCTGAAGGAGGCCGACGTTCAATCCTTGCGCGAGTGGTGCGCCAAGCAGCCTCACTTGCCGAAAGTCAACGACAGCGAATTAGCCCTCTTCCTGCACAGCAATTACTATCGCATGGAGCCGACCAAGACTACGATCGATACCTTTTACTCGGTCAGGACTCACGTGCCGGAATTCTTTGCGAACAGGGACCCCATCGCGACCAAAGAGCTGCGTCAGGCCTTCAACACCACGTGAGTTTAATTCGCGAAATAATCGAAAATTGTGATTCGAAAGTAAAACGAACTGCTGCAGATTCGTAATACCGCTCAAGAAGCCGACCAGGGACGGCTACAAGGTCATTTTTGGAGGACTCCTAGACTCCGATCCGTCGAAATACGTGTACAACGACAACATGAAGTTCTTCAACATGGCGATAGACCTGTGGCTGTACAGCGAGGGCACCATGCAGGGGCACATCATTCTCATCGACGTCAGCAACGTCAGCTTGGGACACGCCGCTCGCCTGAACCCGATGGGGCTGAAAAAGTTCCTCTATTATTTGCAGGAGGGACTGCCGGTCAGGCTGAAGGGGCTGCACTTCATGAACACCAATCCGGTCATGGACGTCATTCTGAACATGATGAAGCCTTTCATGAAGAAAGAGCTCATGGACATGGTGCAGCGTTTATTCTTATTTCTAGCTCAGATTTGAAACCTTGCTTTTCGGCTGTAGTAAAGATTCGAGCTTCTGATTATCCGATTTAAAAGTGCTCCAGAACGAGCTTTCCTTGCTAAAAACTCAGCTTTCCTTGCAAAAGACCAAAATGACGTTCTTCTTTTTTTTCAGTTACACTTGCACTCCTCTCAAGAAAGCATCGACAAATTCATCCCGCTGGAGAATTTGCCGAACGAGCAGGGAGGCAAAGCCGGCCCGCTGAGAGACCTGCAGAACGAGGAGGTGAAAGTGCTGGAGAACCATCGCGATTGGTTCATAGAGGACGAGGAGCAGGCCAGGATCGACGAGAGCAAGCGACCGGGGAAGGGAAAGTCGGCTACCGATCTCTTTGGGGTAGAGGGCAGCTTCAAGAAGTTGGATATTGATTAGCCGAAGGGGTTCCTCGCTGCGAAAATTGAGACCGTGCGCTGGTTTTTTTAGCAGTTTACTAAATGCAGAGAATTATTTGTTTAAGTATTTCTATTATTTTAATAAAAATCTCAAAAATTGTTCAGAATGAATAAAGTTTGAAATTAATTTACGCCCAGCCTACTGTAAATTTGAAGTACGTAGAAATAATGATAATATTATAAATCCAATGCGCTATAATGAAATACATTCGCCTCCAAGAGCGACAAAGCGACGCTCGACGAATCTAAGAATTCATCACTGGTCGTCATCGGGCATTGAAGGTAATAAACGGTACAACTGTAGTAGTAGTACGTGCGTGACCGCGACGGCACCGCCATGGATTTTAATTGAATGATAATGCAGACGCTCAGTTTTTCTCGAGGACTTGAAGCGTGAAGAAGTAACGTGTCCGCTCGAGTGTCTCGCTCTTGCGATCGTCCGCTCGAAGACTCTTCGCTCGACTACTTTTATTCGCACGCTCGCGTCAATGATGACCGAATCGGTGAACGTTCCTTTCGCGCAAGAGCTGAAGAGGAATCCGGAGCTGAAGGAGGCGGACATTCGGGCGCTGCAGGAATGGTGCTCGAAGCAGGCTCATCTGCCGAAGATCAGCGACTCCGAGCTGACGCTGTTTTTGCACAGTAACTATTACCTGATGGAGCGGGCGAAGGCTACGATCGACACGTTTTACACGGTGAGGACGCACGTGCCGGAGTTCTTTTCGAACAGAGATCCGCTCGGGTCTAAGGAGCTGAGGAAGATTTTTAAAGCTTTGTGAGTGGCATGTACAACTTGTACCTTTTGGCGCGCGCTCGAAGCTTTTGCTTAATTTCGTGCTCCGCCTCTGGTCGAAGTTTTCACCGGTTGTTTCGTCAGTGTTTGACCAATTTTTTAAAAATTGACCTAGTTTAAAAATATTTATACCACTCTAACTTCGAAGTCACGACTTTGACTTATTTTTCGGTGCTCGTAAAATTATGTTCGATACTAAAGTGTTCAAGTTGCTTATTTGCCTCGCGAGACATTTTTCGCCTGAGCGAAGCGAGAATAATCAACTTGCACACCCGTGTCGAAAAGTATTAAAAATATACGCATTTGCTCGCTACAAAAGGTATCGGCGAAAAATCTCACATTTTAAATATAAAATTTTAATCTACATTTACATTCTATATTTTAATTTAAATTCTTATTAAAAATCTTTCACCAACGGAATTGGGCAAATATTGTCGAACAGGCCAAAAATAATGGTGAAATTTCCCACAGGGGCGTGTGGATTAATTTTCTTTGTTAAAAAAAAAAAAGAAAAAATGAATTATTGTGTCTTCTGCGCTCTTCTCGCGATAAAATATAAGCATAACACGATCGCGCAGATAATTTTCAAGACAGCGCGAATAAACTAAGTCGCGAGAGCCGCCCCGCTGAATATCCAACGATTACGATTCAAGGACCGTGATACCCCTGGAGAAGCGCACCCGGGAGGGCTACACGGTGCTGATGGGCCGGCTCCTGGACACGGACCCCAACAGCTACGTGTACAACGAGCACATGCGCTACCTGAACATGAGCATCGACCTCTGGATGTACGGCGAGGGCACGACGAGCGGCCACGTGATCGTGTTCGACACCGCGGGAGTGAGCCTCGGGCACGCGGCCCGGCTGAACCCGCTGGGCCTCAAGAAGTTCCTGTACTACCTGCAGGAGGGGCTGCCGGTCAGGCTGAAGGGGCTGCACTTCCTCAACACCAGCGCCGCCATGGACGTCATTCTCAACATGATGAAGCCGTTCATGAAGAAGGAGCTGATGGACATGGTAATGGACGCTCAGGTCGCAGAAAAGAATATCGCAACGATTAGCCTTAACGCGCAGTTTTCGCGAGGATATAAATTTGCCGAGTCGTTGCGTTGCGCAATCTTTGCCTGCAAAAAGCAGCGTTAAAAAAAATTCAGCGATCGTAATAATTCATTTATTCCGACTTTGACAGCTGCACACGCACTCGACCGCGGAGAGCATAGATAAATTCGTGCCGCTCGAGTGCCTGCCGAACGAGCTGGGCGGCCAAGCCGGGGAGCTCGCGGAGCTTCACGAGAGGCAGCTCAGGAAGCTGGAGGATCGTCGCGACTGGTTCCTGGAGGAGGAAGCGCGCGCCAGAGTCGACGAGAGCAAGCGCCCCGGGAAGGGAAAGACTGCCACCGATCTTTTCGGAGTCGAGGGGAGCTTCAAGAAGCTGGACATCGATTAGACGGATGTATCGAGGACTTGTGCGTCTTTTCTCAGGGAAATTGCTCGAATTGGGGTAGCTGTTAAAATTTCATGATTTGCGCGACGACGAGGTCGGAGAGCTGGATGACGAGAACCGAAGACTGTTTGCAATAAATTTTATTGTCTGTAAGTGCCAATAAAGTGAAGTGATAATGGAGTATTAGAGGGATGGAATGGTTGTTGTAGTGAAATGAATTATTTTTTAATGAAAGCGACGTTTATTAAAGTATCTAAAATATCAGAATACACATTTTTAAAGATGAAAAGAAGTCGAGTCAGAGAATTTTGTGCAAGCGAAATGGAAAATTTTAGAATCTGAAATCATGCGTTTAAATAAAATGTTATACCGATAATAAATGCAAATTTTTTAAATACTTTTTTCGAAACTCCTTTGTCGATAGTTGTTTTTATGAAGATTAGTTGTATTTTTCTAATTATTTTTAACTCAATTATACAACTTTTGTCGAAAATCATGCTTAACATAAAAAACGTCCACTATACACCATTTCATTTTTAAACCTTGAAGATCGAACGCTGAAATTCACAATACCGGTTCCGATCGTATCGATCATCATCTTATATTGCGATATATTACCAACTTGGAGGACATCGATGTTTTTGTATTTACTAATAATTTACTATTTTTTACAGTACAAATAATTAATTTTAATGCTTTACAAAATTTTTCTTGCATATAATTGTTACATTCAACATAGATAATAATTAAATTAATTTATTATGTATTTATGATTCATGTTACAAAAAATGATTTGTATCAAAATATGTGATTTCTTAATGAGGAGATCATTTTATTTATATATAAAAACTTGAAAAATTAATACATATTAACAAACATTAATTCTTTTATTATTTGTTCATCCATTATGTAAATTTTAAATTATAAATCCGTCAATATGCGATAAATCATAATGATTAAGTTCCGCAAAAAGTTTATTACTGTCATAAATTAACGGGGACAATTTTAAGTACCTCGAGGCGTACCAATTAAGTTTATTCGTAAATCAATTCAATATTCACTTTCGAATCTCACAAACTTTACCCAAAACAATCAGCCGCATTTTGGCGAAAAAGCTGCAAAAATCAATAAAACGCAAGGCATTTTTTTCCTCTGCAAAATTTCGACCAAAACACGATCATATATCCATAGTGTTGCGGTCAAGCGTAGCCGCCGCACACTTTCACTGCTCCGTAAGCGAGAGAAGAGTATGTCTTCGCCGTCGCCTTTCAGTGTCACGCAGTACGAGGCGTTGGAACGATCGACTGTGCCCGCCGCGAGCCGTGAATGCCACCATGAAGTCCATCGTAGTAAGTTACGCTTTCGCGAATAATTGTAGTTAGCGGGTGCGGTATTACACTTTGATAATCGGTGCTCGAGGGAGACGCGCGAGTGCGCCGCGGTGGTGCAGGATTTGCGCGCATAACCGGGAAAATAACGCCGCCAGGAAAGTGAAAGCAGGATTACAGCGTGATTATTCGGGGTCGATTTGGGGCTCGCGGACTTGTGAAAAAATACATTTTCCGCTGCATTTTGCTTCATGGCCAAAATTAGTTTTTCGAATATTGTACATATTAATTCATTACTCTTGAATGTTCCGAGTTTTCTTAGTATTTTGGTAAACGTATATGTAACGTCTGCCTTTTAAATTTGATTTTATTATTATATTTAATGGGTATTATATTTCTTCTGCTTTGAATATAGTTTTTTAGACGATTGCCTCGTTTTAGATATGTGTAAAACGCAAAAACTGTCAATAACAGCATTAAATCCTATTAGAATTCTGTGGATGACTTCACTTTCATAAAATTTTATGGAAATTAACATCACCGCTTCTCAAACGTATAATTTTACATCCGATTTCTATTCTTTATTCAACACTTTCTCGTTTGATGGTAAAAGCTAGAAAAGTTTCTTAATGTATAATTTAACAAAAAATATTAACGAAATATTAATAAAATCCTTATACGTGCAAATACGTCAGAAAACGTATTACATGTAATATTACATAAAAATCGATTCCTCGCTTAAGAAAGTAATACGGGAAAAGTGAAGCCGCTGAAAACGAGATCTGATCGTCTGATTGGTGGCCCGTAATGGCCTGTGGATATGGCGTCAAATTTCAAATTAGATTTTGGAAAAGCTGTGAATACAGTTTTTATGATGGTTATGACTTTAGCATAAAATGTAGAAAGCATGGACTTACGTATAAAAACAAGCAAGTTTATTAAATAATTATTGTGAAGATTTTTGTTCGCGTAAAAATAAATTAAACATAATGAAACTGAACGTGTCGGTTTCGCGATTCGCTACGGTTCAATAGTCAAGTGTCTGACAACCGCAGCGAGTGAATAAGTGCTTTCGTTTTTTCGCCGTTGCGGATAAATTCGCAAATATACCATAAATATAGAAAAAATATAAGTATACGAAAGAACAAATTAAAACTTACCACTCACCCAACTATTTACATCTGAAAATCCTTTGCGCGCAAGTTCCTTTCCAAAATATCACAAGACGCCACGTAAAATCCAAGTCCGTCGCGGCCCGCAGGTTTTCCTCGCCATGGCGAGCGTCTGCCTGGGTGACGTGTCCCACATTCTGCAAGCTCCGCGGGGCAGCGTACATTACGGGGACCTGCCGACGACGACGACGACCGAGGGCCCGCCGAATCCCTACAGCTTCGAGTACAGCGCCGGACGCTTCCCCGGACACGTCGACCGCGTGCAGAGCGAGGCTGGCGATGGCACCGGTCGCGTTCAAGGTAAGCGGGGGTTTGTTTTGTTTTTTTTTTTTTCACTCGCTTTTTATTACAGGCGGAAGGTTTTTTTAAAGGCAGCGGCGGCTTTGACAAATTTATTATGGAGGAGGCGCTTGCGACTGTTGACGAATATATTGTTATACGTTTTTTGAGTCTTCTTGAAATGAATAGGATCTCTTAAAATATAAAAATGTTGTACGTCGGGTAAACATTAAACAATAGAAAATTAATTTTTTGTACACCTAAATGTACGCTTGATGTTTTTTGAAGTCTAATCGATAATTAAAAGTGGTAGATTTTTCAGAAGTTAAAGAATGACCAGGCTGTTTGCTGCAGCATATGACGCAAGTGCCATGGTAATAAAAAAGATTGAATTAAGTACGCTTATACTTCTTACGGATTGGAATCGCCTGATTAATTATTTTCTGCGCACACCATTCGATTGCACGAATGAAATGTAAATTTATTTTTCTGAATAAACTTCTCTTTCTTTTTAGGCTCCTATTCGTTCATAGATCCAAAATTCAAAGTACGAACCGTTCAATACACTGTGGACGAGAACGGGTTTCATCCATTTCTGATAAATTATGATGACATTCTGAAGCTGCCGGCCAACTCTGAAGCAGTAAGACGCGAGACGGAGAAGCATCGTATACTCTACCAAAAAATTGCCGCTGCTAATGCTCGAGGTGGACCGTCACAACTACCCAAGGTAGAGATTTTTTTTACTTAATCGCTTTGTATTAGTGGCTAGCAAACTTCTAACGTAAGCAACGTAATTTTCTAAAGCTTTAGCATTTTTAAAAATGATATGTAAAAAATCTTTGTTATAGGATACTGTAAGTGTGACCAAAGCGAAGAATAGGCACTTCGACCTATTTCACAAAATCGCAGCTGAACACGCAGCAATAGCAGAGCAACGCGAGGCTGAACACTTAGCCTTTGAAGCGACTTCCGTAGCGAATAAAGTTAACGAGGCATATTTCAATTGACATCCAGCCATTTAAATCAATCTAAGAACATCTGGACATGTATATTTTTGTAAAACAATACCAGTACAATCGAAATGAATAGTCTTTGTTGATGAATAATTTTTAAACATAAGACTACTGTAAGTGTTATGTTTATTTTATTTTTAAGTATAAATTGCTTTAAATGATTTTGTACAAGATACATATGTAGAGCCAAGACATTATTATATAGATGATAAAGTTCGCCAACAGCCATAGTTTTTGTATTTAAAACAGCTTTTTTCACCAAGTCTTCAAGAGACATTCGATGTACTTATGCACTTTGTAAATTATTATAACTCTCATAAAAGTCTTTAATACATTGTGGAAATTAATTGATGATAAAAATAATATACACTAATTATTCATATAAATAGAACGATTGTAAGTTTCTGGGATTTTTCTACAATGAAACCTAATGCAAAATCCCAGGAACTTGCAATGCATACTAAAGCGACAAGCTTCTGGGATATCCCAGAAAACTTAGGTATGTAATGCAAGTTTCTGGGACGATTTGGGCGGGTTTACATGTGTCCAATGATCAAAATAATTATTTCTTTAGTAACGGGGGAAAACGACTTTGCAC
>JAWWEM010000027.1:15671824-15685127 GCA_035582935.1 Ormyrus thymus
ACGATTTGGGCGGGTTTACATGTGTCCAATGATCAAAATAATTATTTCTTTAGTAACGGGGGAAAACGACTTTGCACTTGGTGGTTGGTTGGGTTAGTTTTTAAACACACTCCTTTGCCGCGCGTACGTAAATTTCGTTGTTAGAAAATCATACATGAAATCCCAGAAACACACAAAACACGTATATATATATATACACACACATATACTTTACTTTAATAACCCCCTTTAATTCCTATTGCAACCAATTATAACTTGTAACAAAAGAACTAAAAATATATCTTTTATTGCAAACAAATGCCGCTGTCAATGAAGCCAATTTAAAATAAAAATTGGCTATCATACAAGCAACACATATAATTACTCTCTTAGAATGCATCAGAGCTGTATCTATTTAAAAACTTCACTGTTGAGATTTTTTAAAAATCATTTTTTACAAGCACATACTCCATAACTCATGCACCATTAACAGAAATTCGTTTTTGTCTTTATCAAAAATCAAATTCCAACTGCAGTATTATGAAATACTTATTATTGAGTCATTACTTTTTCATTAAGTGTCTAATGTCTTTATTCTGTCTTTGCAAAGTAATGTCTGCTCTTTCAGCTTTATCTGTAATACTATCAATCAAATCATTTTGAGTATCAATTTCCTCTGACAAACCAATAGCTAAGCCTTTCAGTCTAGCAATAGATCCACTCATTTCATCTAAGTTTCTTTCTAATACTGCAGCAAGATTTTTAGTTGCTGCTGGACTGAATTCTTCTTCTTCAGCTACTCCACGAATTCGGAATGATGGATGTTCTGAATTTCTTCTAGTCTGGTCAACAGAACTATTTAATTTTTCAGCTAAAGTACTATGAGATGTAGGAGATGTAGGAGACATAGCAGATTCTGGAGTTTTTATGCCACCTGCGCTTGATCCAGGAGGTAAATCCAATGATTTACTACCGCTAAAATAATTCTTTAATCCACCAAAAACACTTTTTATACCCTGAATATGCTTTTGGCTAAAGCGCAAAGTACTGTTGATATCATCAAGGCGCCTGTCTGTTCGTTCCAATTGTTCTCGTTGTCTAATAAGTTCCTAAAAGTAAATATTTCAGTTGAGGGTAAATTATTAATTTATATCTAATTTTTATAAAATAATTTTTTTATACAATTTTTTTAATAGGTTAAACTTTATTCTGGAATTTTAAAACAAGTAGATAATAATAAATCATGCAATGAAATTTAAGATGATTAACCTTGAGTACAAAATTCATCTGCTCTACTTATCAAGCTAATGATAAAAATTTGTAATAAACAGCAGTAAAATACCTCGGCAGTAGCAGATCCAACATCCTCAGTATCACGTAATATGTTCACAGAACGTTCAGATGATTGAATTGTTCTTTCTTCTATTGCTTTTTTGCGTTCAACGAGTTCTTGATGCTTTCTTTCTAATTCATTGTCATAATTCTGATAATGGTTGTTGGAAGTTGCACGATTATATCTTGTTGGTGCACTTTTTAAAAAAGTCTCATCATCCACATCTTCTTCCAGAGAAAAGAGTGCATTTTTTGGGTCACTTTTGTAATTGTTAGCCATGATATCAGTCAGAGAGATTGTTTTATATGTCTGCACAAAAGAATAAAAAATTAAAGAAAGATTTAAAACAAAGAAAACCGAAATAAGAGAAAAATATGGTTTGACCCAAAATGTTAATACATTAAACCTGCATTTAAGTGTAATGTATTTAAAAAAGTTATCTAATTCATAAATATTATCAGGAACACAAATTTACTTGAAATGTAAATAAATTTATTTAATAATAAGCATTTTAACAATTTACTTTTCTTTATTGACAATAATCTTGTGACTCACCCAAGGGAAACCCTAATTAACGAGATAATAACCTCCAAGAATTCGTAGATTTTTCAGAAATTGATTAAAATACGTTCAATTATACTAGTTATTTAGTAGGAATCTGTTAGTTATTAAATAATGGCGTAAAAAAATCTTGTAAAAAGTAGCAAACTGTTCATTGTACGAGCAAGGCTAAACTGACACACTGACACTGGACATTACGCAGCCGTACTGAGAACTGAGCTGTACAATGCAGACTGTACAGTGGCACATGCAGATGCAGAGTTGTGAAACTGCGAAAGTGACACGACTGACGAGATCGACGTTCGACGCGAACACTTCTTCTGTTCGTGGCGTCTTCGACCGTTCGACCGCTTATTTAGTTCATTGCGTGTCCGAAAGATGGAAAAAAAAAGTACTTTAATAGTTCTTGAAGTTACCGACAGGTATCGTAAATGTCGCTCAAGTGAAATGTGAACGAAAAATTTAATCGACGAGCTAATGTATAAAAAAGATCATTTATTTCCTTTGAATAAATTAAATTAATTAGTTCCATTTTAGAGTTTTGATTGTTTTTGCAATTCAATAAAAAAAACAAACGGGGTTAAATTATCAGTAAAACAATAATTTATTTCAAATAAATACAATAAAATTAAATAATGTACATTAACGAAATTTTAATTTGATATAATACTTGAATTTTTTTTTTCAACTTATTCTGAGTAAAATGTGATAAACGAGAAGTTCTCTTGCACGAAATTGTTATTTAATATCACACTTTAATAATAATTTTCCTATTTTTCATTTTCTGTGAAAGCACGACTAATGCTTTCTTCATCTATGTACAGTGACAATTATCTACGTAACAATTTTTTTTTAAACTCGTCAGTAATAACAATTTATAATACTCTCAGAAAAATAACAAAATCAAAATTACTATTTTTTGTGGTAACCGAAGGACAGACTCAAATTATGGCCAATTTTACAATAATAATAGAAAAAATTAATATTTCGAATAAAAAAATTATTATGACTGTTTTAAAAATTACTATGTTACACAGTAATTTTTTCTATTATTATAGTAAAATTCTCCATAATTTGAGTCTGTCCCGCGGTTACCACAAAAAATAGTAATTTTCATTTTGCCATTTTTCTCCGTGTAGGAACATTTATTAAAAGAAAGAAAAGTGCAACAATATTCTCAAATCACCCAATACCGTTCCAGAATCAATGATAAATCATTAAAATTAAGCTTATTTATTAAAATCATCGGTAAAGCGGCGCAAAAACGAGTAAAAAAATATCGTCTATGTTCCATTACAATAAAATACTCTCCTCTTTGTACATACACTCGAGCGCGAATCTTCGCGCGCGAAACAATATACACAGTTGCTGAACTTTGGTCGTCCCGCTCACTTGCTGCTGTCTTTGAAATACTTGGATGGCTTCCCGCGGCGGCCTCGACAGTCGTCCCGAAAGTCGCTGAGGAAGCTGTGCGTGCTCTTGGCTCGAGGTCGCTCGACCGGCGCGTTCAGTGCCGTCGTCCAGATCATCGACGCGACGATGCCCAGCGATCGAGCCATGCAGAGCAGCAGCTGGTTGTAGTTCATGTCCCGCAGCCCGTAAAACTGACAGAGAGAGAGAGAGAGAGAGAGGACGGTGAGCTTTTGTTTGCTTCGGCAGGTAGTGAATAAAAGGGTGAATGGCTGCTGGTTTACCTGAAACAATGGGGCCGCGATGGCGTTCTGTTCGGCAACAACGGAACGGTTTCTCGCTTCTTTTATTTGCTTTGTGTAGATTTTTGAAATGTCTTGGGACAGCTGTAATGAGAAGATGCGACTGTTAACTTGTGCATAGGTCACTTTGGACAAGCTACGCCGCGACGATCCTTAATTATCCAATTCTTTTTTTTTTTTACCAAATGCCGATTACCTTAATCTCGGGATGATTGGGCACGTGATTCTGCACGAAATCTCGCAAAACCATGTACCGCGCATCTTCGAATTTCGACACCTTGTGGCCGGCAATCGTGAATCGTTTCTCGATGAGCGAATTCACGAAGTTGTGCAAAATTTCATTCTTCGGCTCTCGACCGACGGCATTTTGCAGCTGCGCCAGGAAATCCATGTACTGAAAGCACAACAAGAAGCACGTAAATCAATCTGAAAAAGGAAACGTCCCAGTCTGCCAAGCCACAACGGTGGACCGAAAAAACAGGCAGCCTCCAGCCGTAAAACGTAAAACGGCGGGCAAGCCGGCGAGCGAGCACCAGAAGTATGATACGCCGAGTAAAATTGGTATGCCACCCACCTGACAGAGGGTGCCGCTGGTGGGTTCGTTGGCGTACGCGAGCACGCCGGCGGCCAAGGCTCGGCTCGCGTCGTACTGGCAGGATCCCATTATCTGCGCGACGTGCGCCCCCGGTATGCCTCCGTCGTCGTCCCTGGCCAACAGATTTTCAATGCATCAATGACAAATGTAAGCGCCTCGATTCGCTGCGAACCGCGGGGCTTCTGCGTCGGGGGCGACGGGCTGACTCGATTGGCTTTTACTGCGTGATCTGTACTTCTCGGCGCGGGAGCTTTTTTATCGATGGTTATTAGAAACTTTTGTTTAGGTTTCTCATTTTCTCGGCGATGAAGCCTTGTGCAAAATTGAAAGCTATGTTTTAGAGAAGAGCGCGAATCACGCGCAATTCAATACTGAAAGTGTAAGAGCCAACGCTAATTTATGAAATCATTGGAAATAACCAAAATTAGTGGCTCGGTGATCTAATTTTAATTTCCGATGCGAATTATGTCGCTATGTACATAATCTGACACTCGATAATTTCCGATAAAATTTGCTGAACAGTCTGCATATAGTCGCAGTAGGCGAATAAATCTTTGATCTTAATCAGCTTAAACAACTTCATGTAATTTTCAACGCGGGCTGTTTAATGTGCTTTCGATTGCCACGGCTCTCTGAAAATTCGTTCAGATGTTCAAAAGAGCTTACCAATAAAGCCTGCTTTAACGGCGACTAAATTTTTTTTTTAAACAAAAGGCACGCAACTCAGGACGCGACGGCGTTCGCGCACGAAAGCGGGGAAAAAGTTTTGGAAAATAGTGGCACTGTCCGTCCGAGAACTTTCGACCATTACATTGTACAAATTGTAACTTTACACGTTAACTTAATTTCTTCTTTATCGCAAAAAGTTCGCGGCAACGCAATAAAGCTCAAAACTCCGACGCGTAAATCGACCGATTATGCGTTTATGCCTCGCCGCGAAGCTGCACGCCGAGGCATAAAAAATGCACGCCGACGTTCGAATGGAACGCGAAACAACCAGACGATCTCATTGCTAACTAACAAAAACAGCCTTTCCAGCGTAACGTTAATTCCCTCTTTTCCCATCAATTACTCCCCAAACCCGAGCACAATAAGTAAAAGCGACTCTCGCCGAGCAACGGCCTTAACAAATCACCGGGCCATCTTTCCCGTCCGACGGTCCTTCGCCCCGAACAAAGGCGCCCCCGCAGGGCACGCTCGTCGCCCTCGGCGACCGACAGACGTAATTTATAGCCTCGCGCGGCCCGTCGTGGCAGACTCACGCGTTCACCGCGACGAAGAGCCTCAGGAAGTCGGCGAGGCCCTGCCGCTGGCTCTCGGTGAAGCTGTCGGCCGCCTGGTGGAGGCAGTCCAGGAAGAACTCGACCCAGTCCGCCTTGTCCAGCTGGAGCTTCGGCGAGGCCGACTGGATCTCGCAGGAGCTGAGCGCGACCAGCGCCGGCAGCGACGCCAGCAGCTCCATGCTGTCCTCGTAGATGTGCTGCGGGAGGCGAGGAACGTCAAGCGCTAATTAATGGCGGCGCGCCTTTGTGCCGGCGACGTCGCGGGAGATGATTGATTAGCTGAGTGGTTTTTATACGTGCGGGGACGCGCGGCTTTAATTTCGCGTTCCGAGAGGAGAGATAGAGAGAGGGGGGGGGGATGAAGGTATGAAGGTATGAAGGTTTTTAAGGCTGGCTTTAATTTTTAGATGCTGCATAAAGATTCAAGCTCTCATCACTTCGAAAACATTACTCCGCGCGATTTAAGGGCGCACTTCGGACGCGAGGGGGCGAGTCTCCTCGGCGTTAAAATATTCCCGGGCTAGAAGCTCGAGCGCGCGACGTAAAGGTGGCGGTGAGAAATCTCGAAACGCAATAAAGAACGAATGAGCACTCGGCCTTTACGAAGCCAAGGAGCCGCAGGGGCGAAAAGGTCCCTCCTCCGCTTTGCCTTTCATCTCGCGTCTAATTTTCTCCGCGAAGCGAGTCCCCCTCCCTCCCGTCCCCGGGCTGTGAAAGAGCTTACGTGTGTGTACGCGTCGCTCGCCTGCGTTTTGTTAATGACGGCTCGTTCGTAACAAAGGTTACGGCGGCCGCCGGCGAGATTGCGCGGCCTTTTGTTTACACTCGGATCATTTATCTGAATTACAAAGGGCCGGACATCTACGTTCGAGCACGGTCGGGAGAGGGAGAGGGAGCTTCGCATGCGGGACGATTTGAAGATAAATCGGGCGATTACTCGGCGCGATCGCATTTATGTAAAAACGAGCTGCGAGCTGTTCGCGGAGGGGGGAATTTTCTAAAAGGAGCTGACGCTGGATTTTGCTTGATGAAAGTGTCGGTTCTTCGGGAGGTCGATGATTTTCGTTTTATTATTATTTTTTTTTTCTGCTCGAAAGAATCTGTTTTTAGAGGCAGGAATATTATAGGCGGCGGCATGAGAAGAAGTTAACTATTTTCTTGGAAATTGAAGATGACGCAATGAAGGATTTTAGATAACACCGCAATCATCGGCGTGCTCATGTCAGCTGTCAATTTGGTGTTTAGGCATATTGCATCATCCTCTTTTGTTCTTAAGACTGCGGATTTTGTGATGAATGTTATGAAAGGCGACGAAATCATTTCCAAAATAATTTCATCTGTAAGAAAGATAATATACTTAATTTGCTTTTATTAAGCATTAGTAGTATAAATAAAATATCAATCACGTTGATTAAGAGAAAAATTTAGCTGCTGCATGAGTACAGTATTATATTTATTGAACAAATTTAATTTAATCAAAAAAACCTTTTACCTTCAGATTTCTGTGCAACCAATTTTAAAAAGATATTTATCAGATTAAAAGCACTTAATTAAATAAATAAAGTACAATGCGAAATCCGGATACATTGATTTTTGCATTAAAATTTGAATTTCGACAGCGTATTCTATCACACCCGTTAATTAAACGAACGCTTCCTAACTCTCTTACTTTCTTGCATTTCTTATAAATCAAGCTTCGCAAATGATAAACTCCTCGAGCCAAAAAAACAAAGCCAGATCAAAACGAGATCAATCACGGTGTCCTATTCCTTTGGCGAATGGCGTCGCGAGAGCCCCCTCCTCTCCAGGTGTTGGTACACGAGAATACCAGAGATTCCTCGCGACAGTGTGATGGATCACTTGGTCCTAAGTTAGGATCGCGCGACGGGCCTCGGGCGTGCTTGCGAAAGGCGCAGCCTCGGGTGGATAGGACACTGTCTTCGCGCGGCCTCGAGAACTTCCCAACAATTTTCGAGCGCGAGAGCTGCTCCGGAATGCTGTCGCGAGCTGCGCGACAGTTTTTAAGGAAACGTTGAATTTCTCCAAGTGGCATTGGTTTAAGGGGATCGCTCGTGTGCTTGAAAAAGGCGGTCGCTCGCGCGCGATTGGTAACGAAGGCGAGAAAGGAAATTGAATCTTGCACTCCGATTTTGCATTTAGTTTACGTAAAGTTCAAAACTTTTCGGTTTGCGTAAGTTTACGCGGCGAAGTACGGAATTCGCGTTTCCGCGCCAAGAATTCAATTTCCGTTCGCAAAGATGTTGGGCTGCACAGAGAATTCCTTTAAATGCGATCGCATTAATAAAGTGGCATTCGATTGAAATTACCGACATATTTATTCGTTAATTAATGATCAATGTTCTACAAAATTCTAGCAAGTTCAAAGGCTCCGATCGAGCTTGTAAATTTAAACAACCGAACCGGCAGTCAAGCAGCGACTCGTCAAATTGAAAGCTCAAATTATTTTCGAATACCGATAACACAAGCTAATTAATCAAGTTAATTAGCCGGTTCCGCGAATAAAACATCAGCTTTATAACGGAGCATACAATACGGGCGCAAAACAAACGCAAACCGGTGCGCTCGTAATAAGAAATTTAATTAATCACGGCGCTCGCAATTTTTCCCGCGGCTCTCGTCCTTCCGCTTTCTCGAGAAAGTAAGAAAAAAAAACAACGGAAGAACTCCCTACCTCCCAGTAGGTGTAGCTCATGGCGCCGCTCTTCACCGCCGTCTTGTAGTGCTTGTCGGCGTCGAGGGCCGTGAGGGCGATGGCCAGCCGGCCGACCGGAGGCACGTTCCTCGGCACGGCTTTCAAGACGTTGCCGACGACGCCGCCGATGCCGCCGGACGACTCGGACCACCACCAGCCCTTGCGCTTGTCGCGCCGCTCCGTCCAGTCGGCCATCAGGGACTCGGTCTGCTCGTAGGTCGGGATGTCGCCGGTCATCAGCAGCCAGAACACGGCCTCCGGGCACGGGGAGTTGCCCCGGCGCGGGAGCAGGTTGAAGAGCTCCGGGATCGTTAGTCCTCGGTACTTTATCTGGGGAGGGGGGAGGGATGTATGCTTTTTAACGTCGAGCGGTGATTTTTGTTTTTTTGGACTGTCTAGTCGTTTGGACGAGGTATTTTGGAATGCGTTTTAAGGTGGTTGGAACGATTTTTATCTTTAATACGGTGTCTAGAGAAATTTAACCCTGGCTTCTTGGCAACATTATTTATGCACTATTAAAATTTCAGCCAATTTCCCCGAAAAGAACTGGAAATATAAATGTTTACAATCGGTACGTTTTACACAGTCCCTTGTGGAGGAAGGTGCCGTAAGAAAATCTTTTATCGATTCGCGATAAAAAGCGATCAATAAAAACTTTACAAAAAACTAGCACATTATTCTTAGAAGTATAACAAGTGATTACGAATCGAAATTAAAACTTTTGCCCGAGAAGTTTTCGAAATATTGTGTGACAAAGTTTTTTTTTCACTGCATATTGACTCCGTAAGCGAATGGTGGGGGGAGAGAGTGAAGTAGCGGTAACTAATTAAATAAATATGTTTAAAAATCTTTTCTTTCTACGAATAACAATGCTTGCAAACTCTTTCTTACGCAATTGGCAATTTTTTCAATAGCTTTTCTGTTATCGGTTATTCTTGGAAACTTTTGGCAGCGACTACCGCGTTTCAACCACCTTAATGAGCATTATCGGCCGTTTTCTAAACAAAGACTGTGCGGTGGTCGATAGTATGACCAGAGCTGTCTAACGGCTCATAATGAGATTACGTCATTTAATTACATTCGTGTGTCTGCCCTGACGACCAACAGCGTTCTATTGGTTAGTAAATTCATAGAGGTGCTATTGGTAAATCTGTGTTTTAGTAATTAACATTATCAATTGCAACCGGCGGAGAAAGGGAAAATTGGAAGTTTTTTTTTTCGTTAAAATCGAAATAAAAATAACTCGTATATGCGTTAATAAATTGAACGGTTAAATGTAAAATTGTTAATAATTTGCTTAGCTTCAGGTAATTTCGATTATTATTGTCAAAATCCCGCCACTTATTCGAGCTATTTATTAAATATAATTTTGAAAACAACAAAGAATAATAATTCTTTCAACGTCGAAGCATCAAATCAACAAGAGTTGATAAAATTGCCTCGGATCTCCATACAATTAATTCCCCAAACCGCAAATTCGAATCTTCCCCCCTCCCTCCCCCGGGCGGCAGCGCTCTGCATATTCATATCGGGAAACATCCACGAGAAAAGCTTACTCCGCACTTGGAGTCGACCTCGGAGGTTTCCCTAATCAGCGCGTTGACGCCGTCGAGTCCGCGGTAGATGTCGTTAACCGTGATCTGGCTGACCACGTCGAGTCCGTGGAGCTGCTGAAACTTTCTCAGCAGGTCGTGATGCAGCGGTATCTTCTCGCACAGAGCTTCCTTCAGGTCCGTGCTCGTGCTCGGCGTTCCCCTCGTCATGCTCAACTTCGCAGAGAGAATTACAATTTCAAATGGCGAAAGCCAGGGGCCGGCCGCACGTCCGCGGAATACTTTTCGTACGTAATAACGGAGACTTCTGGATTTTTCTGCTTAACTTTCAGATCGAGAAGTTTCCGTATATTTGCAGATAAATTATCAACTTGGGGAAAGTCCAATTATGCACTCCCTTTTTGTCGTTTGCGCTGTATCAGAAAGTTTGCAAGTTTTTATGGAAATCGGTTTTTTTTTTAAGGTAGAGAAGCTTCGAGTCGAGGACGAATAGCTTTTAATTTTGACGATTGAGATTCCAGTAAAAATTATTGGACTTTGAATTATTACTATGCAAATCTTTTTCTCAATGTCATTAAATATGTCATTAAATTAAAAAAATGTAAAAAAAAAATAAAGCATGAATTAATTTTGTTTAATTTTAAAATATATATAATACATAATTTATTTGAGAGGTAATTCAATTAATTTACTTAGAACAGGCTAAAATTACGCATACAACTTTACAAACATAAATTACAACAATACTTTTATTGAATAATTATTATTTTATTGATAATTTATCTTCATTTCATGGATTACTTATTGAGTATGAATTAATCAAAGTTTTACGAATAAAAATAATTTAAAAAGAAAAAGGGTAATAGAAAAACATTATTTTTATATAAGTACTTATAGGACAAATAATTGAGTAAAATAATAAAAAATACCAAGAAAAATGTATTCTACTAATTGCAAGAGAAGTGTCCTTGGCAATGATGTAGTCACGTTATCTTTTATTTTCGAGAATTACAAAACTGAAAATGAATGTTAGTCTTTCCAGTTGAGTAATTCGTGGTCTAAAAATTTAGCGTTTTCAATGCTGTTTAAAAATAATGCAGAACCTTCAATTTCATTTGAATTTAAAAAGGTAGTTGTTAAAAATGACAATATTTTTTAATTATTTATAAAAATGTACTCTACAACTTTTAAAGCAGATGTTAAAAAAAAATTGAGTGTATAGTAAGTAGTAAAGTATGTTTTGAAACTGAATAAAAAATTAACTTAGATTGTCGCACGACTATATTTCTTGCCAAAGTATTGAATTTCTACTTAAACGAATAATACGTTAATTGTTCTGAATGAAAATAATGTACAAGACAAGAAATAAATCAATAAATAACGAACGCATCTTGCATATAACCTAAAAATTTTGCATGCCCTACCTTCAATACAAAACCTTCAGTTTCGTTCGTGATGTCGCTCGACGAAGTGAATTTATAGATTCTGAGGAATATCATGTCCACTGATTTTAAGAATCCTCGCTTAATCTTCACGTTTCGTCCCATTTTGAACATTGTGCTGCTTTATCTGCGCCTGAGGCGCGATGTTTGTGTTACTTAATAACTTCGTTACTCAAAACCATTGTCAAATCGAATGGAATAATGCTGCAAGCACTTTTTAAAAGTCATTGTCACTGTTAATTTTGAAAACAGTCGCGTCGAGTGCGAAAGGTCGAGAGCAACTGCGGGAGTATGGAATGATAGGTTAGGTACTGAAACAGCTGATGTCAAGGTTTTCACTCTATTTATTTCTCGTTCTTCATCATCACTCCCGCCAAACGTCAAATATTCCAACAAAGTTCAATTACTCGTCGTACTTTATTATATATATATTTTATAATTAATCGTAAGAACAGTTCTCATTTTTCAGCTAATAAAGAGTGTAAGAAAGTCACGGTAAAAAGAGTCGACTAAAACTGATTTAGTATTATATGATTCGAACATTGTGTGGCTAATAATACAACATGGCACAGTTTCAACGTTCGCGCGGCTCAGTTGCGAAAAGGAATCACTTCAAGGTTAGACTTACAAGTTATATCTAACTTAACAGTAGCGGAGGCTCAAACTATACAATAAAAGATTAACGTTTCTGCGTGCTTTTGTTTTTATTTCTCTTTGGATAACAATTAAAGCTCGGTAAAGGGCGGCGCTCGACTGAGCGAGCTTCTCAGCTGGAGTTTTCTCCCGTGCGCAGATTCCCGCGCAGGCGCAGCTGCGTCACATAACAACACCCTGTATAGGTATATGACTCTAAATCAAGTGTAACAGATATAAACTTGGCACTGCAATATATATTCATCCCCGCCGCGCTTTCGCTCCCCCGTTTCTTCGCCAAATTTCACTTTACCCTCCTTTTTATGCGTACCTTCCGGTACTAAAAATCACATTAAGTGTCACAGCATCATCATTTTGAGCTTTTTCAAATATCGAAAGCCAATCCATTATACACGAAAAATACGCGTCGCTCGAATAAAACTCAGAAAATCGCGAGTAAAGATTTCGTTTTTTTTTTCCTTTTTTGTTAATAAAATTTTCTTCCTCTCATTCTTTCCCTCTTTTTTTTTTCAAATACGGATACTCGTTTTGTAAAATGCGATTGTGCATCTTGAAATTTGTTACTCTATGCATACTTCAACCAACGCAATGCACAGTATATATCCCGAAGTATACAAATTGACGTCAGCATCGTAGTATAAGTTATGTTTTTCATTTTAATTCTTCATTGTAATATAATATTAATCTATAATTACAGTTTCATCTTTTTTTTTTTTCATTTTATACATTTTACAAACAATATACTGCAACACACATCGCGCGCCTCTCGCGCGAAAACGCTCGGTTTAACGGCTAGTTTTATTCCTTTTTTTTCTGCTTTGTTTATATTTTTATACTCGTTAATACTTATCGCTAGAAACGTGTGTATATTACTCGGTGCGCTTTCGTCACTAAAGAACCTTCTTGCGTTCGTACCGCTCAACATAATCCACGACGCCGTGTCTTCTCCCTCTCTTATTTTCTCTTCTCTTTTATTTTTTTTTTTTGTTTTCTCGACACTCGTGTCGTCTCGCGCGCGGATCAAAGAAGACTCTCGCAACGTTCATTACAATAGTAAAATATACAACGCGCCGTCACTCAATAATAATAATATTGCTTGAGCCGCTGTCTGCCAACTCATGGCACAATTGCTACGTTAGGCCGTGTACGTTTAAATCGTATATATATTATTCATTTCCCCCCCGGTCGAACCCACGAAACAAGCAGAACGGAGTCATTGCTACATGCGAAACACGTAAATCTCTAACAAACGTAACCGATACAGGCCGAGGGGCGAGCCCTCGGGCCCTCCTCGCGCTCGCGTCCCAGCAGTCCCTTGTACAAAGTCACGAAAATACTTTATGCCTCCGAGCTCCTAATGGCTTCTCAAATACAACTCTTTTCTCAAAGGGATCGTTTATATAAGCGCTGTCTGGTTTATTATTATTATTATTATTATTATTATTATTATTATTATTATTATTATTATTATTATTATT
>JAWWEM010000027.1:15692292-15716741 GCA_035582935.1 Ormyrus thymus
CTACTACAATGGATTCGCAAGAGCAGGAAAAGATATTGGATGTATGTACAACGATTTTTACATCCACACACTATATGTTCTACCGGAACACAACTGGGGAAAGCTGGTGTTCTTAGTGCGTGTTGCGACTCATACAAGAACAATCGCGCGTATATTACCGTGTGTCGTGAGTAAAGCTAAAGAGTGACGTTGCAACAGGATTACCACTTGTTTCACACCAGTGTTACCAACAATGGTAAGCAATATAATCAAATTTAAACACCTGTATTTAAATTCTAAAGTTATCTTTTCTGTTTAATGTAAGTAAACATAGCAAACAAAAATATAGATACATAATTCATTAGTCTAGAAATTTAATATCTTTAGTACTTCTAGTTTACTCGATTTATTTTATTATTATTGATAAAAATTAATTTTATGCGTGAACATTCCAAAACCATGAAGGAAATGACAAGGATTGGAATTTTTTTCAAAGGTATTATTTCTTTTCTTTATTTTATTAAAATCTTTTAGTCATTATTAGATAAGGTAATTAATAATTTTTGTTTTTGTTTCTAAAGTGAAGATATTTTTATTCAACTGCACTATTATATTATATCACATTATCTGTAATTTCAACAATAAAAATATACATGTAAAATTTTACAACAATATAGAACTGTTATACAAATTGTCAAATTCTGTATGTACACTGTTCTTTAATATTTATAATAAGAATGTACAAAAGTATGAACAAATTGCACAAATAATAATGCACTAAAGTGCATTATGCAGTTTATTTTCCATGTGCAAATCTGATTTATGACAACAATTCATTTTTTCTCTCTATTAATTTAGCAGTTTCAATCAGCCCTTTTATAATTGACTAGTTTAAAACCAAAATCAAAATAAGGTCTCTTAACACAAAAGATCAATTAATTAAATTCATTCAATTAGTTTTGAAATATCAAATAAATTTCAGTTTAGATACCGAAAGTTCTTCAGACGAAAAATGTAATCTGATTGAAACGCTTTAATAGTTTACAAATGTACACGTACACAATTGCTATAAGCAATTCAGGAATCACAGACCTCGATAGATTGACAAACTGCATTATCCTTCCGTAAAAAAAAAATTGTAAACGAGTTTATTTTTTTTATAAATTTACATCTTTCTAATACGCTATACAAAAAAAGAAAAGACGGCGATCGTATAAGGCACTTAAAATGATCGAAAAAATAGCAAAAAATCCCTGTCTTTTGTATTTCTTAAGACACATTTTTTAAGAAACTTTATTTTTGTTCATATTTTGTTTCCTAGATTTTATCCGATCACAGCGAACGTACACGTCATTCCTGAATCAAAGTTCGATTACTCAAAGACTTTTGAATCCGTGTACTCGACTTCGAAAATGCTAGAGCCTCTTGAGCAAACAATAAACACAATATGCGAAATAATATATTATATATATTATGTGAGTATCGAACCCGATTGGCAAGAATGATTTAATCATGATAGAGTAGTTAAATTTTCGAACGTTGTGAAACAAGATACGTTGGACGCATTTGATTCAATGCGTTGATTGTACACGGTCAATTCTTCGACTTTTTATTTTGTAAAACTTTTGTACGAAAAAAATGAATAATCCAGGAAGACTCACATGTTTTCCATTAATTAATTCATTGGACAAGAACGTTGTGCAAATGTGCGTTTCTGCCAAAGATTCGCTTTGTAACAGTTGCCGTTATAAAAAAATGCATCTCTTCGTACGCACGTAATTGTGAATGAAAAAAGTTAACACACGCGCGCATAAATGTTTACGTGTGTTCATGTGTGCAGGAAAATTACATGGTCTCTACCCGCAAGAACACGTGCATACGTATGTAGAAAGCAAAAGGCGAGAGCAATCCAATAGGGTCATTTTTTTCGCAATTGCACGTAAAAATATAAATAGCTACTAGTAAATTATTTAACTACGATCTATAACTTAATAGGATCTTAGGGATAAAATATCTACAAAACGTGTATACAAAAAACCATCTACGCCACGGTGCCGAGCAAAGCGAAATGTTCTCGCTTGTCGATTACGAAGCGGCAGTAATTAATGAAAAAACATAAGGTTTTTTTTAAATATTCCACGATTGGCGAACGTGTAGCGCGCTCTACCTAATACTGTTGCCTAGTCGTCGTTCGTTCTCTAGATTCAGTGCACAGTAATACGTGCAAATACTTCCTTCATTCACACAGCATTTTTGTATGTTTTACTAGCGCGTATCGACACACATCTTGTTTCGTGAAATCGTAAGAAGTTGCAATATATAATATCCAGTAAAAAATGAACTATCAATTACGTAAGTGTGCACAAGAGCGCACTTTTGCAATTTACTCGAAAATTTGGTTCAGATTCAATTAGTTCTTTTTCGAGCGATCGTTACGTAGTTACAGTATATTTGTAACTCATATGATATGTTACCGAATAAAATACTACGACTGTGTATAATTGAATTTACACAGTCCTGTACACTTTTTCCTCTGCTCTGAACTGTAGGAGGACGTATTATATATTCATACATTGACGAGAAAGGCAGCGATTTTGCATTAAATATGATTTTGTGCTGACATGGATTCAAAAATGTAACGAATTTTGCTTAAAGTAAAACTCTAGGAACTTGTGCATATATACGCTATTAGCAAGATGTACACGCATTATACGCGCAGACGACTCACGCACGCACACGAACACTCTCATCTTTCTCCTTCTCTCTTTGCCTCTTTCTTCGTTATTTTCGTTTTATTTCTTTGCTCAAAAAGTCAATTTACACTGCCGCCCATAATATATATTTATACAATAAAAAAACGTAGAGCTATATAAGAAATGCCCTGCATACTTTCAAAGTGTCACCCGAAAATTACACAAGAGTCGCGCGAACGGATTTAATTTTGGCAACTCGTGAATTTGAAAGGAATGAATGCACGAGTGCAAATACATCATATATAAGGCAAAAAACGTATATATGTATAAACGCGAAGGAGTTGTATAGTCAATGACTATTTTGAGATATGACACTCTTTCTCTCTCTCTTTCTCTCTCTCTCTTTCTCTCTCGCACACAAGTCAACAGTATCTCTTTTGCTTTTTCTCTCTCTCTCTCTCTCTCTCTCTCTCTCTCTCTCTCTCTCTCTCTCATTGCGTGTATTTTCCGTAGGCGAATTTCTAAATGACGATATTGTAGGTGGCATGAATTATTTCCTTTTGACAGTGTCAGTGGCGAGTCTCGCTTATCGTTTTGACACTCTGCAGTTGATGCTCCAGCTTCTTCTTTTCCTTAATCTCCTTCTTCTCCTTGAGCTCGTTGTCCTTTTCCGGATTGTCCCAGGGCTGACGCTGGCCCGAGCCGAATATTATGTAGAACGTCGCGCACAGCACGTATACGGCTGCAGACAGCACAAAGACTATCCTCCACTTGGCCTGAGTGGGCTGAAAGAAGAATGGCAGTTTTGTTTTTAGATGAGTGAGACGGAGAGGCTGACCGGAAGCTTCAGTAGAAACATATACGTGTTTTGACGGTTGTTAAGCTTTAATAATAGAATCATTAAGCATTTGCAACTTTGACTCGATGTTGCAGGCTAATGCTAACGAATGCACGATCTCGCTTATTTTTAAAGCGCGCGGAAATCGAATAAAAAATAAAAAGACACAAACAAGCGTTTGGATAAGGCAAGAAGATAAACCAAGAAAGGAATTTAAAATAAAAACAAAAGAAAAAGTAGTTTTGAATCTTAATTTAATCAGGCTTTATTTAGTGATTTGGAAAAACTGGGTTTTACCTCTTTTAAAAGCAGTTAGGTACCTCAACCTTCAAGAAATCATTAAAAGCTAATTTGGTATACATTTTCTTGAAAGCGTAATATAAATTTTATATTTTAATATGTTTAATATTTTAAAAATTGTAGATTAAAAAAAACTTTTAAATAAAAAATTCAAACTAATATTTTATAAGATAAATATGTTTTATCTATTATTTAAAAGGCAACATCTCTAGTTCAAAAAGTTTTCTCAAGTCCGGATTTTTTCGCATTTAATCGTGAGTTGCTAAAAAATATAATTACATTTGCAACAAACATTTTTTATACTAAAATTTTTCCTTAAATTTTTAAAAAGCTACTTAAAACAACTTATAAATTCAAGGTTGCTCGTTATCTAAAACGGATTGATAACCGAACACAGCAGCACGTGAATAATATTTTAAAAATTTTAACAATAAAACGAGTAACTAAAAACTCACCGTTCCAACGATGATGTATCCAGCAGTGATGGGCGCAAGCAGTCCGGCGAGATTGGCCAGGCAGTTAGTGAAGGACATAAGGACACCGGCAAACCTCGGAGAGATGTCGAGGTGATTGACCTTAAAGCCAGAATAGATTCCACCGTTGAGGCCAACGCCGATGGTAAGTAGCGAGACCGTCAGCCAAGGATTGCAGCCAGTGTAGGATGCTGCGACCAGAGCGATCGCCGGCCCAAATTGACCTATTCCGTTGACAATTTTGCGGGTTATCGTATGGTTGAAGCGTCCGCTCGAAATCATCCAGTCGGCCACGTGAGAGATGAGCATCGAGACAATCCACATCGCCAAATATGGCAGCGCCGACACTAACCCATTCTGTAACAAATTTTTGTTGATGAAATTTTTTTTTTATTTGGGTTGTTTATTAAATTGTAGATTTATTAAATTGTTCATAGTTAAGAAAAATTCATTTCTATATATTGCCATTAAAGAAACTTTTCTTGCTTAGCAAAGGTAACGTTCGATTAATGTATTTTATCTAACTTGTATATAAATTAATTTTATCTTACACTATGTTAGCAAACAATAGCAATTCAGGTAATTATATATGTAAGTTTTTAATTTATTACTTCATGAGTTTTAAAAACGAAACTCAGTGTTAACTATTTTATAATTTTCAAATGAATGCTTGCAAAATCGTTCCGATCTTTTTTAAAATTTTTTAAATAGAAATGTAAATTTTAAACGATCTTTCTTGGAATTTAAAAACTGCTCTCTATCATTACTTTATTTCATCCTATAATTTTCAATGTTATTATAGCAAAAAAATAGTTTTAAAAAGTAACTGTCGAGAATACTCTACTTACAGTTACATAAAGTCAAAAAAAAAGTTGTTAACAGTAGGATGGGTGTACACACTTCTGAAAATAATATTTTTTGCACAACTATATTTTAAGCTTACTAATTACAAAACGTATAGAGAGTATTTTTAAAATCTTTTTTAAAATAGAAGTCGATATTGTAAAAAATTAAAGAAAACATTGTAAAAAATGAAAAGAAATATTAAAAATATTCAAAATTTTCTTCAAAAATTAAAGAAAGGTTTTAAAAAGTAATAAACTGGTCCTATTAACATTTCATTTCATGTAAAATATATGTATTTACGAGATATTTATCTTAGTTAATAATTCATTTTAATAATTTAAAATGCATTACGTAAAGAAAAAATAAAAATTTCAAAAACATTCAGGGAAAAATAAATCGAGGTATTTAACAAAGATTTAATACAGAATTCGTGCGAAAACAAGAAGAGCTATTGTATGTGATAATAGCGAATTACAGTAAGATTAGAGGATTTATTGCAGACCGGAAATGCATCATGATTACATAACATCGCTCGGATAATTAACGTTCCGCTTTTATGCGAAATTCGAAAGCAAAAAACTTCAGAGGCAAAATGAAAAAACTTTTTGTATGAATGCTAAATTCCACATGATGATGCAATGTAATACGTTGTTTAATAATATTCAAGTTTCTCTACGACAAAAAGTTCGTCGAAAAAAGATTTATCTCTGTACGTCTGTGATGCAACGATTTTTAACTTTAAAGATATTTTAATTTGCAATAAATAATAGTTGAGTATTGTCGAGTAATGATGATAATTTAGTTTTAGAGCAGCGACATATTTTTAAAGCTACTCGGACGATTTATTCATCTAACAAGAACGCTAACGAACTAATTCGCAGTTTACGGGCGCATATGTATTACAATTGCGTTTGTTTGATTACTAAGCGCAATTTTGTACATAAGGCAAAGTCATTCAATTTTTTAATGTAAAATTGTTATAAGCATTACTTCAATTGTTTTTTAAAACAATGATTATGCGAAAATGGAATGTTTGTCGTGAAATTTTTTTCGACGTAAAAATTAATCAATTGCTCAATTAGGTAAACTATCAACTTGTTGTTTACTAATTAATTATACTTTCAAAAATGAATGATGATATTGATTTAAGATTCCGTGACTCTCGGGTGATTTAAAAAACCGAATCATGAGCAAATAAGCTGCTTATAGAATGTCTGGCACCTGCAAAGTGCTGTTGAACCATTATAGATTAATCTCGGTTTTAATATCAACTAAGTAGAGAAACCTGTGTTGACAAAAAACTATAACAGCGTTCTACTTCACTTGAAGTAATTATTTTTCAATTACTGATTAATGTTATAGACCTATAAATTAAATCATCAAATCTCTGTGTCTTTTCTTCAATCTAATCTATAGCATATGCATTAATAATAAGCATTCCTTCTAATCACTAAAGAACTAACAGAAGGTTGCACTGTACTTTTTGAGCATATCGCGTTGCTCACGCATTTATACAAAGATAAAAAAATCTTAATCAGTCTAGCATTAACTATCAATTATCCAATCGATAATCGGAAGCAGATAAGGCTCTGCGTCAAGGATGTACTTACTGATTTGATGTCGAAGTGAAGGATCTGTTTCATAAAGGTAGGCAGCTCTGTCATGAGAGTCTCGTAGCCATAATTCTGTCCCATGTGGGCCATGAGAATTGCCCAGAAGGGTAGTGAGGTGAAAATTGACTTCCAAGGCACCGGCGGTGACTACGGATCAGAAAAGCAAACATTGCACGATTAATGGCGGCAACAAGTGTTCGCGACGTGAGTCACTCGCGGAAAGAATGATTTCGCAAAATTGTCGGTTCACGCTTTCGAGATAGCAAACGGGGAAATTACCGATGCGCCGGCGTTGCCCCAAAGCGCGCTGAGGATGTACTTCTTCTCATCCTCGTGGATGCGGGGATGAACTTCAGGATCCTCGTAGACCATGATAAGGAAGGCGATGCACCAGATGGTACCGACGGTACCGAATACGTAGAAGATCGAAGGCCAGCCTCCGGAGAAGCCGTAATCGGACAGCAGACCGCTCAACGGCATTGATATGACAGTTCCAAACTGGGCACCTAAAAATCAAAATGTCAACATTCAGCACAGTTGCCGAGTCTCACAAATTGCGTTAGGATGTATCTCAGCTGTCTACTTTGAGTCAACAGCGTTTTTTTTCCTCTATTTGATTTTGAATTTTTTAAAAGAATGAAATGTAGAACAGTTTGAAAAGTTTTCCATGGATTAATTGGTATGTGACTGGCAGACAATGTGTATTGTTTGATTTTCATCACGTATTGTTTTTAATAATAGGATATTTTGAATTGGATGTAATTGAGTCAATCAATGCACATGAATAACAAACACAAATCCTTCACTATAGTTATTCAAAGCTCTTATTAAGACAATTAACTAGAAGGTATAGCTGCAAACTGCAGCAACCTTTTGATAAAAAAAAAATTGTGCATAAAATCCTGATACCTGCAACTTGATATGAGATTGGCAAACAGTTTTTTATACTCAGTTTTTGCTTTTGAGATACATCCTCTATTGAGAGCATCAGCATTTGTATTTGTATTCACCAGCGTAGACAAAGGCACCCATCCTGCTCCTCTCGTTAGGTGGTATCCACTTGGCCAGCATAGCGTGCGTGCAAGGCACGATGGGACCCTGCAATAGGGATAATCCATTCCTAGGGGGAGGAAATACAGCCCAACAATCAAAAAAGCGTTCACACTCTCATCTCGAGTTCTTTAAATGACCAAATACTCGTTTACCAAGATAAACAAAAAGAGAAAAAGGCCGGCAAACTATCTCGCTTTCTTTCTCACAGACAATCTAGTTGGGTAAGAGAGAAGAGGGTGTCTCCCATACAGAATCAAAGGAAAAAAAGACAGACACGTAGAGCAGAGTACTTACCTCACCAAGTCCTTGAATGAAGCGCACCAGCATAAGCCAGTAGTATCCCCATTCGGCAGAGATGGGCACCAATAGCCCGAACACCGAGTTGATCAGCATACCTACACCTAGGAAGTACTTTGAGCCATATCTCTTGGCCAGTATGCCGAAGGGGATCTGCGTGAGCACATAACCATAGAAGAAAGAGCTAAGCAGGTATCCTTGCAGGGTAGAATCCCAGACAAATTCTCCATCGCTGCTGCTGCTGGCATGATGGCTCGACACGCTGTCGTTGCCGGTGTGTCCGCACTCATTGGTCACCACGTCGTGTTCGTCCTTGCTGATGATGGCCGTGTGGTTGACCATCGCTACGATTGCCACCGACATGTTTGTTCGCATGACGTAGGCATTGGCCATGCCCAGGAAGAGCATGAACGTCACCACATGACGAGTGCCGATCCATGCTGCAACAGAGCACAGGTAGCTCGTTATTTACGTAACGCCAGGTCATGCCGTCGGCGAAACTGCAGCCGGCAGTTCAAAGTTCGAGGCCGCAAAGAGAGTGCAAGGAGCGCCGCCACATATACACGGAGACAGCCGGCGAGCACGTGGCCAGCGGCTGATATCCTCTCTCTCTTTAGGCCCCCTCCCCGCGCTAAGGCGATCTGCCTTTCGCCGAGGACTTCCCCTTGTCGCGAGAAAAAGGATCGGCCGCGCGTGCACTTGAACTCTGGGGGAAGGTCGCGCTGCGGAAATAGTACCTCGGCGTGGGCTGTCGGGGCCGCCGGATCTCACGCGGTCCGCCTCGTCCAGGCCCGGCTGCTCCCAGACCAGCACGTGACCGTTACCGTTGCTGCCACCGGCGCTGGTGCTCATGATCGTAGCGAGTATTGAGGAGACACTGCCGCTCCGCTGCTCCTCCGTGCACACACAGGTCGCGCTCGCGCGCGCGCGTTACGAGTTATTTGGCGACGGGTCGACCGCCGGAGCTGCACTAGAGAGTCGTCGTCGACGCGCGCCACCCGCGGCTCCCAGCGACTGCTGATGCTTTTTTTTCGTAACCTATATGTACGGCACGAAGAGCGCGCAGCCAACGAAAATTGCGCATAGACCGACAAAGGGGGAGAGCACGTGTGCGACGCGCGCTTAATATCGCTGGCGCCGCCTGCCGGACGTGCCGCTGACGAGCAGACGGAAGACGAGACGAGAGAGGATTCCGATCGCCCTCGCCGACGACGACCGACGACGAAATTAGGAAGAGTCCAACTAACGGCGAGTTTACCCCGGCGAGCCCGATAGGAGCTCCCGACTGTTGATTACGGCGCCGTTCGTCGAGGCAGAGCCAAGTGCTGCTGCGGGAACGTGACTCCTCGAAAATACACCGCCGATTGAGTAATACCGGCGGAAGCACGCGTACGGAGGAAAGTCGCATGAACGAGACGCAATTTCATTGTCGCGCCGAGCCTCTTCTACTTGGACAAACGGCTCTTTTCACCTCAACGCTTTTCCGCTAAAAATAATGCGGACTATAATTAGCCGAGGTGCGACTTATGGCTTTCCTGGCTGAAAAATTTCGTCCGGTTCGCGAAAGTCACCTTGCGCGGCTGATTTTCGCGGAGCCTCGATCTAAATTTAAGAAAAAAATTTTAGCTTGTTAGAGTCCGACTGCAGGTGACGTTCCACCTCGTTATCGCGCTGTGCTTCAAAGGTGCCGCGCTTCGCAAAATGACGTCAGACAATTTTTAGAATGACTCGTGTGTTCGCATTGCAAAAATTCTGTAATTGTTACAAGCGCGCCTGCAGTCGCGCCGGGATGACTGCACGGACTACGTAATAACACGGCTCTTACGATTATTCTTATAAGTAGTATATTTAGAGTTTGTTTAAATTTAGTTGTGCGCTTTTAAAAGCGCTATAAAACATTCGGTCTGCCCGCCGGGGTATTTAAATTTCTAGAGATTGGAAAACCAAGTGTTTTGTGTTAAAAGATGCAACTACTATTTTTCGCACTCCAATAAATAAACAAAGAGTCGTTGTTCTTTAAACAGATTGAAATGAATTCTATTCTAAATCTCAATTACATTGTATCATCAAATTTAGAAACCGTTAAAACATTCTTTTCTCTTTTACATATTCAAAAGAATGGAACGTCTTCGACTTTCAAAAATCTCATGAATATTCCAGGTGTCTATTATTATAATCCCATATCCAAGTTTTGAGAATTGCGCATAAATTCATTCGAGCCTTTCCGCACCTGGGGCTTGTTCAAAGAAACGAAGTTTCGAAAAAAAGGGGAGCACGAACGCGGTCGAGCGGATGCATCGCGAGCCCCTATCGAACTTATAATACCGGGAAACAGCCGAACCTGAGCCGACATCGATAATATCAGAAAATCTCCGGGGGCTGTCACTTGCGTATAGATATCGCCGCTATTTTTAAAGCGCGTCGAGAGCTCATGGAAGAGCGAGCTTGAGAGCGAGCACGTGCGCGTCACGAGAGTGGAAATACCACCTACGGAAAACAATGCACGATAGGAATCTACATCCCGAAGTAAGCGCGACCTTCGCGGGAAAGGCCAAAAATGCAGCAGAGTTTATCTGTCTCGGGGACTAATTGGGATTCTCGGAAGGTGCTCTCTCGGCTTTTAGCGCGCTTTTCGGAAACTGGGGAATTCTGAAAGCTTGTGATGGATTAGCTGTTTCGAGTGGAGCTTATCTACTATGAATTGAGTTTCCTGGAAAGAATATCTCTTGTGCGTTTTTCGAGAAAGCAGAATTTTTGAAGCTTGATACATTGTTGTACTAAAGTGGCTTGAAGCAGCTTACGGACGATGTTTTTGGACACTTTTCAAAAGCTAATTACCCGAAATAACTTAATTTCTTTTAAATTTAATTATTACGCAAGAATAGTTTGTTTCTATTTTAATATCATATGTATTTATAAATTAATCAATTAGCTTTAATTAGATATGATAAATAAAAAAATGCCCTTCGTAAGTATAATATTATTGATTTTCTCTTATAATTTCATAAATTATAAAAAGGAAAAATTATGCAATTTCTCAAATGACTCATCAAAACTCTTCACTGATGATAAATACTTATTAAAAACATCTTAATTCTAAAAATACAAAAGCTATTTCTATTTCTCATCGATAAAAAAAAAAACTTTTTCAGGTCTTCCCATTAACTAGAAAAAGAATCTAAACTACCAGCTCATCCGCTGCATAATTCAATAATCATCCGTTAACAAAAAGCGCTCACCGAACGGCCCTCCTGCACCTGTTTAACGAAGTATAAGTATCGGCTTCGCTTACTCAGCTAAAAAGCAAGTAGCCGCGGCGGCTAAAAATCCACTCAGCGCCATCTCTCGCTTTTCCGAAATTCTTGCATAACGCATTCCTCCAGCTCGCGGCTCGGCTGCATTCGTTACTCCCTCCCGGTCGTTCGCGGCTTAAAAGAAAAGACCGCGGAGCCGGCAGCGCCGGCGACATTGAGCGCGAGAGGCTTATAGCTTCCTGGCACGTTTTTCCGGCGCGCTAATAATACTCGGCACTGCGCCTGCGCAGTTTTTCCACGAGGAAGAAGTCTCGCGCGGCGCGCGCAAGGAGGCCACGGGTAATTGAATTTAATCTGCGAAAGTAGGATGTGAACGATTTGCTGATTGACGCGGCGCGCATCGACTTTCGCTTGCTTCGGAGTATAGCGGCAAAAGCGGCGAGGAGAGAAGGTCGCGCGCGAGTCTGGGATTCTGGGTTCGCTGTGGACGACGCGCGAACGTGATTAGCTGAATTTTGCTGGTTATTTTTTTTTTTTTAATGCCGATTACACCTTATAGCACTTAAAGTGTGGATTATTTTACGATCGGCTCATCTTCGTGAATCATGAAAAAAACCTTAATTGCGTATTATGTAGTTAATCTCTTGTAATTTTAAATTGGCTTAATAAATTAAAAAATCATTTAAGAAGTTAAGTATATATATAAGTTTAGTTTTGATTAACACTTAATTTCTACAGTATCGTATTTTAATTTAACTAAATGGGCAGTTGCTTAAAATAAAATGAAAGAAATTAAATTTATGGAACACTTCCTGAAAAGTATTTACTTAAATAGGCTTCAATAAATTAATATCACGATTTAACTGTCTGATAGAATTAACGTTAAGCTCCGAAATGTGTTAGATAATTTAAGCACACTTCTGACTATTTAAGAAACAATTGTGAGTGCTTAGTCATCTCTTTGTCTTTGATCTCGCTGAATTACAACCACTATATATTCGCACCGCATTATCTGCATAAGTAATTCTTTAGTATTTGTAGTTTCTCTTTTGTGCAACATTGAAATCATATAAAACTGGTGGATTTTCTTTTATTTTCTTAAATTTCAATAACGCGTTAATAAGAAATATAACAAGAATTTTAATTTATTTAAAAAAAAAGAAAAAAAAAACCAAAGCCTATACTTTTACAAGAATAACCCAGGAAGAAAACGAAAATAAGAATTGGAATCGAAGCCGTTCTTGGAATATAACGCAAAAGTTTACACGCGTTAAAATTCCGAGCACACTTTTTTTCGGAACGCGTACCTGCCGTGCCTGCAGAAATGTGGAAAGCGTCATTTTGAGGAACTTTCGCGCGCGCCGAAAATCCGAGCGGCGAACCCGAGCGGCTAACGAAAAAGAGGGGCTGCAGCGAGACCAACCTGTTGAATTCCTCGGCGAGGTCGAGAAAACGCTTGTTTTCCTTTTTCAGGTACTATCTTTATACGCTTGCCAAATGCCGGCCTCTATGCTTCATTTTTCTCATACTTTTTCTGCTTAATTATTGCTATATTTTACTTTAAAATAATTATGAATTTATATAAATAATAAGTTGTAAAAAATTATTATTTCAGCTCCAGGAACAATCGAGTGACAAATTATTAAAAGAAAAAATAAGCTCAAAACCAAAAACAAAAAAAAAAAAAACGATTTCGAACAATGCGTACTAAGCATGCAAATAATAATCTAAAAAAATATTTAGAAAATAACTGAATGCACTACGATCTTAATATGCATAAGACGTCCAACCGAGCTCGATACATTAATAAATATTGCATCATTATCAAAGCAGTTCGCTTCCGTCGCCGCGAGCAACGCCTCATCGAATCCAAACAAGCCACACCGACGCTGCAGGCACAACATATCCTGCCAAATAATTCCCAAGAATTAATCGATAACAAACGAGTCCCCCCTCTCCCGTCGCTATTATTAACCACCTCGCCCATCCGCAGCCCGCCGTCCGCCGATTTCCGGAAGCGCGGCGGCAAAGGGATCGCGGAATTGCGCGCGTTCCGCTTCCAGGGCTCTCTCGACGCTACAAAAGACGCACTCCGCTCCCGGGGGGGTAAACGAACCGTGTCAAGGCGCTCTGAAAATACAATAACGTACGGGCCTCTCTCGCTCGCTTCCCGAGTCGTCACGAGTCGTCACGAGCGAGCAGCCGGCGGCGATCGGCGCGGATATTCAGGGTCGCGTCCCAAGGGTCGATCTCGCTCGGTTTCCTCTTCTTTCCGGCCGATCGCCGCGACGCGCGTATGTGTGTCAGGCGCGCGCGCGCGCGGCCGATCGGTTTGTTTGCGCGCCGGGAGTTGCGCAAGTACCGAGGGCGTCGGGCTTTTGTCAGGTGCGAGAGAAGCCGTGATTCGCCGCGCTGGTTCACACTTTTATTGTGCGCCAGTTTAGCTTTGATCATTCTATTTGGAATGGAGTCGGGTGAATTTTTCATTCGGCGATCGCCGATTTTATCGCGCGTCCGTGGTAGTTCTGGCTTCGGAAACTGGGTGATTTTATAATTAGTGTTTACACGCCAAGAGCAGCGTGTAATTTCTTAAAATAAATTATTCAAATTCATTGTGTCATTCGTCCGGTTCTACAAAAATAATTAGCCAAGTATATCGCAAGTAAATCTCGCGCTCTTAATGGCACAAACAATTCGCGGCTATTCATTTCAATTTTCAACCTCGGGGACTAAAACTTTTCCGTAGATCAGCCTTCAGCGCGCGAGTAATTGCCTCGGGAAGATTAGATTCGCGGCAGGAAATTCGACGCGGGGCTTTTCAGCTGTGCGCGGAAAATCCGCACTTCTGAATTCGCTCGAGCGCTCCTGCAATTGCCCATTTCTCGCTTGAAGGTCGATGCTCGAGATCTATTTATAGGTGCATTTCCGGTATCGGCTGAATTCGTCGCGGGAGATATCAAGACTCGTATATAGGAGTGTTGCTTATTTACAGAAAGAAATCGTGAAAACACTTTGGCATTGTAACGTGGGAAATCGCTTTATTTTGCGAGCTGCGATAGGTTTGCAAATAAAGTTGAGTGGCCTCGACGAAACCTACAAGCTTGAAAATGTAGTATTATCTGCGGAAAATTTAGCTAATTGTTCCGTGCAGGAATGTGCTGCTGCAATAAAGATAAAAGGTACGGCCGATTGGTAACCTTTGATACAAAAAAAAAAAATTGTTTATTATAGGTTTAGAAAATGCCTTCTCGAGTAATAAATCAGAAAAGGAAATTGTTGCAAAGAGAAAATGTTTTAATTTTCATTTATTATATAGTATGGTTTTACTTGAAAAGCTACACTATACATTTTTAATTGCTGTATTAATTTTAATTGTTGAGAAAACTCTTTTACATTTTTTTTTCTCTAGCAAAATACAGAAAAAAAATAGTATAGCTATTTTCATTTTTACTTATTTTTATTTATAAGTACCTCCATCCTTGCGATCTTTTAACAGGCGCAACTATGAATTGGTCAGGGTTAGTTGGATAATCGCTTAATAATCTCATTTAGTAATCGAGTTTAATAGCAGGGTTCAACTAGATAATCTCATGGAACTTATTTGTTGTATTAAAGTGATTGAAACCGCGTCGTTTCGTAAGAAATGCTTGTCAGATACTTATCCCTAAAAAAAATTCCAATTTTCCGTCAAATTCCACGATTTCTATCAGCTGCTTTAATTGTAGTTTCACCGACGAGTCTTATCTGCACTCGCAAGACTTTCTGTATAAAATTAGTAATAACGATAAGAACTTCTTCGCGCTAAAAACACACCGAAGAAACACGTGATTTCTCTTAAGGCAAAACGTAGCGCAAGAAAAAGAGCTCAAAACGTTCAAGAAAATCCGCCAGACTTTGCATTAAAAATTAGATATCACGCGTATTTTAATCAACAGCATAAAATGCAAATGACTAATGTTTCTTGCGAACTTGTACATTATCTTTGCCGACGATGATAAATTAGTCCAAAGCAAGCCGAACACCTATACAATTAATCAAGCATTCACCCACGTTCTATTATCTAATGCGGAGTTAAGAAAAAATAGCAGCCGCCCACTCGATTAAAATGATAATGAACTTGAGCCAACATTCGCCGGAGCGGCGCAACAGCCGCCTCTTCGGGCTTCGATTAAAAACTACCAGCGCTCGAGCCTGCCTTCGAACGGCCGATCAAGCTAATTAGCCCATTAGCGCGAGTACTCCTCGCGCCGCTCCGCCGTTAATCACGGCCTTTAAGCAATTGCGTAAGAGCGGCGCGCGGCGCGGAGGGAGCCTCAAGTCCGCGTATGCGCGATCTTTCGCCTGAAAAAGAGCTACATGCAGGGGAGGTGAAAAAGAGCTATGTGCAGGAGGAGAGACTCGGGATTCGGCGCCGCATCGCTTGCGACGTTAACGAAGCGAGAAATCGAGGCGCGCGCGCGGAGGCTCGCTTCCGATTTCTCGCCGCGCTCTCGATCGGGCGCGCGACGCTGCGTCTTGCGCGGGATGAAATTGGCACGTTGCTCCGTAAATCCGACGGAGGAGCTGAGTTCTCTTTAGCGGTCGCTGCAGTGTCGAGCTGCGGGAGGTGCTTGTTGAGTGGTTTCTGATCGGGGAAGTAGCTCGATATAAATCGAGCTATTATGTACGTTTTCTTGTAAAAGAGTCCGCGTGTACAGTTTTGAGCGGCTTTCGGTATTAGAAACTCCGATACTTACAGCATTATAAAGAGCTACTCGATGCTCGGCAAATCTTTTTACCACAATAAAAAAAAATCCCCGTCCGTTAATTCAGAAGAATTCTGTCCGAGCTACTTTTCGATCATATATCAGATCCGTTTCCAACGGCAGCTCGAAACTAGTTTAAAGCCCAGTCCGAAGCCAAAGTTCTCCGCGTCCTTCCCCCCCCCCTCCCCCGCCTCTTTTTAGCCCGGCAACAGTCGCACCTTGCACAACGGAGAGCGCACGCGGAGGGCGAGGGCTTTTTACCGCCCCCACTCGCGACGCGGAGGAATGCCAATTAGCGGCGGGCGTATTCGGGAAAAAGTGCGCGCGAGCAAGCGGACCACTTTCACCTTCCCGTGTCAAGGAGAGGGTTCCTTTTCGCAAGTTTGTATTCGTCGGGCATTGGCTTTTGGATCGACATCGAGGCTGCTTTGAATGATCGATTTCGTTCTAATTGAGCGGAGCGCGAGTCGACGCGCGTGAAAAATTTGACGCGATCCGCTGGCGTGTCTTGTCGGAGGGCTTTTGCGCGAGTTTTTTTTTTCTATTTAATATGCGGAGGAGTTTTTAGGTCGGCTGAATCGGTCGGTTTTTAAATTCACTTGTAATTTTTAAGTTATGCAGACGATATACGGGAAGATTAATTTTTTCGTCAAGATAAACCAACAGAATTGGTAATTCCCGAGGCTGTTAAATTTTTATGAACGGTAATAATTATTCCCGGCGATTATTGAGAATTCACGTTTATTGAAGAATTTATGTTCTGTAACGTCTGTTTTCAAAATGACGGTAAACTCAATCGACAAAACTTGCTAAACTTACTATTACATCGACATAATAAAATTATGATTTAACATTAAAAATTCAAAAGTTTCTAATTCGAAATTACGAATCAATTGATAAAAAAAAAACAATATTTAATTGCAAAATTACTTGAAAGCGTCCACGCTTCTAAAGTATTAATCATTTAGCCCATAAATGTTCCCCGAAGCTAAACACATCGCTATAAAAATAATCCTCTTGAAATTTGAATTTAAAATTCTAACTCAACGAGTGACGCGGCCAGGCCGAGAAAAACCAACTGCACTCCACAGCTTTATTATATATAAAAATCTTTCCTGCGCGTCGCATTGCATTCTCAATAATCCCGACTAGTCCGCCATTCTTTAATTATCAATCGCCGCGGTCAACAAAAAATTGCTTTCCGGAATGATTCCGAGTCTATTATGTCGCGGCGTTATTAAGTACAACTTGTCGCTCTCCCGCCTCGAGAGCTTTTTGTGCGCGCCGAGCCTACGCTCTTTGTGTAATCCGGACGGTGGAAATAATTCTTCTTCCTTTTTCTTTTTTTTATCGCGCTTAATTGGTGCAATTGACATGTTGAATTTGATTTTAATCGGCCGACCCCTTCCTCGCGCTCTCTTTTTCTCTCTCTCTCTCTCTCTCTCTCGCTTTCTTCTCCCGAGGCTATTTCGAGTTACGCGGAAGTTATTAAACGTAATGTTTCAATTCTGACGTCGCCGCCCGGACTACATATCTTTTTTGTATTACATTTCTTCGACGAATTCAGATTTGTAATTCGACTTAGCTCTTCTGAGCAGCGTTTGTTGCAAGGGCGAACCTCTTGTTTGGTCGTCTCTTGCACAAGAAAAAAAGTTGATAAACATTATTGTATATAGATACGAAGAATATTTACTCTCCGCAATGAGAAGTAATGTTAATTCAATGCGAAAAAGTGCACTAATAAAATATTCGAGATCGATATCTTTGTTTATCATTTTAATATCTTGTAGAAAGTAATCTGTCATCAGGATACACACAATTAATAACTGCAGCGGCTAATGAATGATAATAAACGTCGAAACGATCGTGACGAATGAATTTCAATAATTTCCGACGGAAGACAAGTAAATGAAACTCGTCGGGCGTTAATTGAAAAATTATCCTTTACGACCCATTATCTACGAATTATTAAATTAAAAAGGCTTAAAGTAAAAATGATCAGCCTGGGTAATTTCCCACTTGTTTGCAAACTCACTGACAGGCGTCGTAAAGGCAAAAAACAACCTCAACCGCGGCAGTACGTCGCGCAATCCTCTCGATCGTCGTTTTCCGCGTAAATTTCGCGCCTCCCGCGCGTAAACTCCTCCGTTCGCGCGCAACGATGAATCACAATCGCAGCGCGGCTCCTCTCCTCTTCGGTGGAAATTTCGTCGGCGTTTTTTTCCGTGCAATAAAGCAATATCAGAGCCTCCCGGCAATTTTCGCGTTTATCTCATCGGCAAACAGAGCCGTCAAAGAACTCGTCGCCGGCCTCCTCGTAAGAATCTTCGGCGAAGCGACTTCCTACGCCGCGCGGAGAAGGGGATATACATCCTCTTGCGTAAAAAAAAGAGGCTTCGCGCCTCGACGTGTGATTTTGGAGAAAAGCCGCAGGAATCGGTCGCGGTCGCGAGGCGCAGCCGCGCAGCGCCGCGAGTTTCGGAGGTGATAAGAGGAGTTGTTGAACTACGGCTTAGAGGTTCGTTTGAACAGTCATAAACACACTTTTGAAAATTGTTGAGAGACGGATGATGACTGTCACATGCGGTGTTTGGCGAGGATTTCTAAATAGCTTCTTCGAGAGGGAAATGCTCGTCGCTGGTCGTAAATTTTCTGGCGAATTAGTGGCGAAGCTGGATTGCAATGCCGCCGCGAGAAGTAAGGAAATTAAAACGACAGCCGTGGCATTTTCAACTGCACGAATATGGAACATTCTTTACTGTATAACGTATAAGCTTTAAGGACATTGAACGTTATCGGCGCATAAGAAACTTCTCGAATCACCGAAAACTTTTCCAGCGACCAACGGGTTCTACCAGAAATTCGCTTAAAAAAATTTATCAAACGGCAAATTTATATTAATTGCGCAGCTGCTGTACCTTTTGCTGAAAGTGAAAGAAGTTTCGCCGATAAAATATTCGACAAGTATATAATGCACAAGTTCTTATCAGTATTTTCGTAAATTATTTTAAAAGCACTTATGCACTTTAATTTCGGCCATTTATATTAGCATTAGCCGAGAGCCTGTCGTACTGCACATTACATAATTATAGCAATTATTTTTTAACTCATCCTTTGTTTACCAACATTGACAAACCGTCGACTGTACACCTCCGACGCGGAACAAGCCGCTCCTCCCATCCGACACAAAGCGAGCGTCTTCAAAAAAAAAAGTCCGCTCGCGTAGCAACGCGCGCAAAGTGAACGTATCGAATCGCCGAACGGAGCCGGGCGACCTTGCCGCGCCGACGGAACTTTAAATCCTCCCCGCGCGGGACGGAAGAAACGAGCGCAATTAAAGCTCCCGCCCACCCGCTGAATAAATCCCGCGGCGGAGGATTTCCTTTTTTTCTCTCTCTCTCTCTCTCCTTTTCGCGCGCCCGAGCTCATTGCGCAAGAGCGGCGGCGCGCAGTGCGATCGGCCCGTTAAATGGGATCGTCGCGCCGCGATTTCACCTGCGGCGCGCGCGTAAAATTCCACCGCGGCGGCGCGACTTCGATCTTGCGTGGAGAGGCGGGAGAGGCTGCTGCGCGCCGCGGGAGTGAAACTCGCTCCGCGGTTCGTCTATTCGGGGGGAGGGGGGACTTTATTCGGTCGATTCCTTATCTCCCGGATACTCGATCGCATTCTTCTCTTTCGAGTGGCTCCGGGAAATTGGCAGCGAGACACGCTTCGGGTGGATTGGACCCTATTTTTAGCGGTCCGCTGATAAGTCCAAGATTTACGCCGCGCTGACGAAAGTTCGATTGCACCTGCGACGCTTATTAGGAAAGAGCAGGTATTTATCGAATGCTTCTTTCCCGAAGCCAGATTAGAATTAGCAATGAGATAAAGGTTTGTTGAATTCTCCGTTAGTCGTCAATTTCAATGAAAAAAGGATTTATCTTGTTACACGCGGTATAAAGGAATCATTTAAAATTCAAACAGCTGATAGTATATCGTCAATTAATTCTTCTAAGTGAAATAACTGCGAATGAAAATTCCAATATTGCTAATGTTCCCCGATAATCCAGTGCATTCTAAATAAGTCATAAAATGAATCATCCGAAGTGCTCCTCGCGTCCGAGCCGCGCATTACAAAATTGGGAGTATAAAGTACAACGCCTCGAAAGCCGTCGAGCGTTATTTATACCGTCTCTCCTCGGGCAATCGCGGCTACACGCCCGCAGCCAGCGACTTATCGACTCGGGAGGCGCGATGTGTCCCAAGACGGGCCTACGGGAGCCGAGGACGATAAGATACCGGACGATTTTCGATCACGTGGCGCGCGCGCCCGGGAGTCCAAGAAGCATTCGGAGCTCGCGCGACGGGCTTCTCCCTCGCCGTCGTTATCGCCGCGATCGGAATCTCCGAGTCAAGCACCGCGGAGGGGAAAAACCTGGCGATCGGCCGATCGCTTATCAGACGCCGCCGATCCGATCGATTCGATCGGCGGCTTGCGCAAAGTACACTCCTCGTGAAAATTCTACCCGAGCTGCGAGATCTCCGGGGGAAGCTCCGCGAGACGCGCGGGCGTTGACAGCCTCGAGCGAGCTGCTGCGGCACGTGTCGTTCGCGCGAAGCCGAAAAGTCGCACGTGCCCGGGTACTCGAGCACGTGCGGGTGTACAAAAGAAATAGGAAAAAAAAAGAAAAGAACGCCCGTCGCGCGCGCGCACACACCTGCGGTGCTAATGGAATCAATAATTGCTCGTGCAGCAAGAACAACAAGAGCGATAAAAGCCGACGGGCTCCTTCGAGCGGAAAGCCAGACACCGTCGCGGCAGTCTCGCGGCGGCGATGATTCGCTCAAGTGCAAGATTGGCAGCTTCAATTAACGCGGAATATCACTGCCGCCCGGCACTGGGCAGCCGATGAAGAATGATTTAGCGCAGCGTCGTCGCTCCCTTTACTGGGGCTCGTGAAAAAAAAAAAATATACATGTGCGTGTAGCACGAGAGCTTACCCTTCGGTGCCGGCACCTCGGCCTCAAAAGTATCAAGCGGCTTGCCGGTCTGCATCTCGAGCGTGGGTTTCCGGTCCATCTTCCCGTTGCCGTTCTCCAGCATGTCTGGGCTCTGATCTCCAGTCTCTCTCTTCGCGTCTCTACTCTACTGAACTCGGAATCTCTCTCTCTCTCTCTGTCCCGGCTGCTGCTCCAGCTAAGGTAAGGTAAGGTCTGGCTCAGCGCCGTCGACGGTCGAAACTGGCGCGCGGAGCGGTTCGCGCGCGATACTTCACTCCGGCTAGGTATCAAGCAAAAGAGGAGGCGGACCCCACTACTGCCACTCCGCCGAACGGCGCCGACGACGGCTCGAGGCTTGGCTTTTCTCTCTCTCTCTCTCTCTCTCCCTACCACCTGTTGCCTCCAAGGAACGAGGAGACACGCGCGCGAGATCCGACCGCCGCGGAAGCAGCCCTCGAGAATTCCATCGCCGGGGAGGGTGGGGGGGGAGAGAGAGGGAGGGAGAGAGGCGACGGACGAGCGCTGGACGCCGGTAGACGGAGTGGCGCCCAAGCCGCTCGCACGTACGCGGAGGCGGGAAATTTATAAGCGCCGGAGAAAGCGACGCGCCACGTTCGCCGACGTTTAGCGACGGCCTGATTTTAGATTTTTACGGGATTAGGGTTAATGACCAATTGAGCCGAGACTGACGAAATTGGGCCGGGAATTGCTTGGGCCGCGACGTGATTGCGTCGGACGGAGGAGGTGCTGCTTTCGGCAGCTCGGGAACGCGGCGTCGCGCGACCTCAGGAAGACCGCCGACGGTTATGTCGACTGCTGAGCTAATAGTGTTATGCTTTCGGGGACGTAACGACAATGAGAATTTCGTTACGTAATGTAATCCAAGCAAAATTACGAACGTTCGGTCATTATGAGATGCGTCTAACAAATTGTGAGCGCGAGATATTGCGTTATCTTTATGGTTTTAACGAGAGCGCGTATATAAAGTGCGAAAACGAGACGTTTTATTTTTAGGCGCACAACTATGTAATTTTAAAAACTGATAAGGCAAATTTTTTATTTTCGTACATTTTCAAGCTCTTTTACGAGATAAGAAGAGCCAGCTTGCGAGGCGGCGGCATGTTTCCCTGTACGTTTCGTAAACAGCCTCCTGCGCTTCGAGCTGAACCGAAGAACTTCTTAATTTAAGAAGCGCCAATTTCAGTTGATTCATGCTGCTCGCAAATGTTCGACGCGCATAATCAATGACAAGCAAGTGCGGAGGATATGCGACGCTAAAAGTACACAAAATCCAGCTGTCTCCACCTAAGCGAACGTTTAATCCAAGCCGCTAATTTATCTGAAATTAATTCTGTTAATAAATAAACAAAAGATCCCAAGCATTCTTTAGACTTGCGCGATGGAAATAGATTCCGGCCCTTGCGCAAGAGACACCGAAATTGTCGCAACCCCCCGAGTTTACGTTGAAAATTCTGCTCGACGCCTCATTGTCGCCGTTCCGAACGCGTTCGAATTCGTCTGTGCAGAACGGAAAGATCACGCATCATGTTACACTTGAGGGGTGCAATTATCGAGATACGAAATCTCGGCGATTTTTTTCGAGACAAGTCGCCGCGACAATTCGCAGAAGCACATTTGCCGCGAATGCGGGAAGGCGTGTCCCACTTTTCGCGGCGGTTTGCACTGCAGCGAAGGTGGCGAAGCTTCCAGGCGAAAAATACAGGACAGCTCAATCATCTGTCATTAGTTTACCGTTTGCCATTGGACGGCTCGATTGTTTGTGGAACAATTGATCTGAGATCATGTCGCTGTTAGTTAAAGCACTTTAGTCTTCTCGCTGAGCTCGGTTTAACTAGAATTGAAGAGCAAAAGAACACTTTGATTGAAGGTTTTTGAACCAGTACTGATACTTTTATCTGTTACGTAAAGATATGCGTGCGTGCAAAATATAATTACGAGTATGCGTATTTATAAGAAAATTTTGAAATGCACGAAAGTAATTTAATGCGGGTATTTCCTGGTGTTTTAAAGAGTTGGAGCCTTTACTGGTTTATTTACTATTTAAAGTATCGACGATTTACGGGGGGGAAGGTTGCTTTTCAAATGTGCGCGCACGTGTTTATCTCGCTGCAAGGCTGCAGATCGAGAAAGTGCGCGAGTTTTGCTCGCGCCGGGAAAGTTCCTGTAAAATTTCTTTCTATCATTTCCCAATAAACAGTCCGCGCGCATAATGGAAATTAACGTCTCGCCTTAGAGATCGATCTATATTTTACACTTTTTAGCAGCTCGATTAAAATTGCACGTCAACATGCTGTAACAAACCCAAAGCTTTTGCATCATACAAAATGATTGTTTATTCAGTGAGCCTGAAGTGCTTCTGAATAAAAAAGGTGACTCGCGACTCACTTTTTATTCCGCGCCGTCCCGATCAAGATTCCGCTGTATGGTAAAGCGTCGTTTCTTCATTCGGTCGGACGGCCGGAGGAAAATAAATCTTTGATAAATTTTGAATTAATAAAGGCTGCTCGCGACACACCTTTTCAATCTTCCCCGGAGACCGAAGCAGCTCGCTCTTTTTCTTCCTCCCGACGACATTTTCTCTCTCGAGAGTCGATTTAAATGATCGTCCGGAAGAAAGTGCGCGGTCGGGCACATATCTGTTTCGACGCTTCTAAATCCAGATAAACCAATGCAGCGGCGCACATATCTTTCCGCCGCGTTCTCTTTACCTGCGTCTCCGTCTGCGGCGGTTCTCGAGCTCCGCTTGCAATCGACTGTCGCGCGGAAGCGTCTCGCCGATCGAATTTTCGCGACTCTCGCGCGGGTGATTGCGCCTTGCGCTCGGCTCGGTCTTGTTCCGCGAGGTGCGCGGCTGCAAAGTGAAAAAGGTCAGCTGGTTGCCGCGGGGATTGATGAGGTAGAGCCGAGCGCTGCTATCCGGCTGGTAATGGGATAGTCATCTATGTATTCATTCCGGGCCGTAAAAAATTACTTGTTGTCGTTTAGAGCCGATGTTTGCATGCTAATGTTGATTAAGTGTGTCTAACGATGCTATAACTCAGCTGATTTGCATAATTTTATCATTTTCTGTCTATATGTATCGCGTGCCTTAACTTTGTTCTATAACGTCGTGAATTGGGATTCTTGCATTCCTCGATGCCTTCCTGGAGTTTTCTCAATGCAGTCAAATGTCAAAGGATGCACTGATGAGTTGTCATATATGTATATATTTTAAATAATATTAATCATTAGCTGCCTGATAATATTTTTGGATAATATCGTAAAATCTATAATACTATATATACACTGAGAAAAATATCTCATTAAAAATTAGTATACTCTATCGTAATCGAAGGACAAACTTGCACTATCCT
>JAWWEM010000027.1:15716841-15729922 GCA_035582935.1 Ormyrus thymus
ATATATCTACAGCAATTAAGGTTCCAGTTCTGCCTATTCCAGCACTAAAAATCGAGTTTAATAAGTTAATGGTTTAAATAATTTAATGATTTGAAGTTACCAGTATGCAGTATAGAAATGTATTTTAAATACAAACCTGCAATGAATTACTGGTAAACCTTTAACAGTTGTCAATTGCTTTCGAAATATTTGACAAAAATGAATCATAGCATCAAAATCATCAGGAACATCATGATCTGGCCAGTCTTTGAAATGAAGATGAGTTATCGTCCGTCTTTTATCATCCTAATTTAATGAATATAAACGTGTTGTTAATGTACGTACGTATGTTTTACATTGCAAACCATATAAAGTTACTTTAGTTAATGTTCATAACATTACTTACTTTTTGTAGCACAAAAGTACGTTGAGTGAAATTTCGGTAATCTAATTCGCTGGTGCATTTAATGGATAATTTTTCATATGTAAATGTTTCTCTAATGGTAGGATAGTATTGATGACATTTTTCCTATAATACAGATTTATAAATCATTTATTAATTATTCTTAAATATGTTTAAATTTGATAACAAGATAAATATATTGGTAAAATTTTACTTTTCCTCTTTCCACTAATTGTGTCAGCATTACTATCATTTTCACATCGTATTGGTCGATCATTCTCCAAAAATCATAAGTTGTATCTTCTTTCGGTCCCTGGCATGCGATGTATTCTTCATTTCCAGAATAACCCTGTGAAAATTATTTTTCATAAATTCAAGATTAATAATGTTTTTAGATAAAAAAATTAAACTTACTCGAATAAAAGAAGCATTTATGTAATCAGAGTTTGGATCGTTATCAATAATTTCCAGTTTAACTCTTGAAAAATCATCTGAAACAAAAAATGTGTAATAATCGAATTATGAAAACAGTTCTGAAGGGTTGAATTATTTAATTGAATCTAATAAATTCTTGAAATAAAGAATTATTTCTTATGCAAATACAATATCCTCATTATTTACATGGCAAAATGTCAGAATAACGATTTTTCTTCCTGTTGGCTTGAAGGCATGCTGCATTGCTCGGCATTTGTAGATCAATGCTAAGAGTCTGAAGAAGCTGAAATTCATTGCTTAGCTTTCCAGGATTTTCAGCTAATTGTTGGCAATGATTTATAAATTTTCTGCGTGTGAACGGATTCGGAACTGGAGATTCAGGGATGTTTGATTGTAAAAATCTTTGCACCAAACTGAAAATTTAAAAATATTATATTTGTTTGATTTTCCTTAATTGTTATTAAATATTTTCTGATATTTTTATTTATTTTCAATAAAATTGATGTCTTTTGTTACATTCTTTACTTAACAGTTTGCTCGTTTGACTTTTCTTATATATTTACTTAACTTTCTTTCACTTAAATCCTTTCAGTCACTAAACAACTTCTTGTATTAAAAGCAAATAATAGTAATATTGTTTGTGAAAAAAGTCCTAATAATTATGTTAAAGCGCAACTATTCTTTTTTTGGAAATTTCCGTGATTGATGTTAACAACATTATTACGGAAAATAATTTTATATATTAGTAAGTATTTTTGAAACAATTATATTCCAATTTTTAAGTTTTTATAAGTAAAAACAATACTAAAAACTAAAGTTAAATAAATCGAATAAAATAAAATAAAGTGTTTTCCCGAGTTGATGCAGCGTTTAAAATACAATAAGCGGGAACGAACGAAGTAGAAAGACTTTTGCCTTTAATAGACATTTTTTATACTAAAAGCAACGACTGAAAGGATTAAAAATCTACCTCTAGACGGACAAATGAAAGCATGGCGTGTAGAACTTTTTTCGTTCATATCCTCTTTCTCGTACAATCATTTGTACGATTCTTTGCGTATTCACCTTCGCCTAGCGTGCTTAAAAATATCCATGACACGAAAATAACTTTCAATCGGCGTAAAATACACAGAAGGCGGCTGGCGGTCTGGCAAGCGTTTAGCGCAGTTGACTTGCCGACGACTCGCCCCTGACTGCAGCGTCTGTGCGCACACCGCGTCCGAGATTTGTGAATCGCGCGTGCTGTGGCGTCGTCGCCGTCGACCTCGCTCATAATAACGCTTGTATAAATCTTTCGTGCGATCTATAAGAGCATTCTGACCGCTGTGACTCACGAAATAAATATTGATCCTTTTCTCTGCTTCGATCACACGCTATACGTATATAAAGATGCTTCGATCGAGATACTTACATTCTGAAAGAGCAGCGCTTTACTAGTAGCATCAGAGTCGTCAGAATGCCAATGAAAAGGATACCAAAGACTACGCCAAGGACCAGACCTACGTTCAGTTCAGCATCTAACGTTAAAAGATAAAGAGTTAATAATTGCGATCGATGGAGATGAATTTTAATGAATCGCAAAATTTTTTTAGAAAAAAACATTATTAATATAAAGAAGCAAATCTAGTTAAAGAAATTAAACGTACCAAAAATCAATTCTTAAATTAGTTTCATTTTCCACAATAAATGAAATTTCAGAAAGTAGGTCAGATGAAAAGTATTTTGAGCTTACTTATTTAATTATTTAGCATAAAACTATAAAAAAAGAGCAGTCTTTAATTTACTTGTCTTGATGATAAATGAAACGGAGTCCGAATAGCCCATGTCTGTGAAGGCTCGCATTCGTACTTCGTACCAAGTGTCTGGCTTCAATGGTCCATTACAATATGCTCGAGTTTTCGTGTTCGCCGACACTTGCGGGCAAGTCGTATCTTCACCGACAATGAACTTCACAGCCTTCATGTGGCCGTAATCCACAACAAAATTGGCTAATATTTTTAAAAAATTATGATAAGTAACTCGTGTATCAAAATATACTATTTTTTTATCATGCAAGTAAAATCTTACGAAAAGGATTCCATAGAGGTTCTGTAGCTTGATAAGGAATATTGAAATCTTTTTCCATTGCCTCTTCCCAAGAAGATACATTTGGCCATTTTTTTTGTTTTATGTCGAATCTAACAGACTCTGATGTATTGCCGAAAGGTACACCTGATACCATAATAGCGTAATACTTAATTTCACCGTTGTCAGTTGGAAATAAGGGGAGCAAGATAGCCGCCGAAGATGTCGTTCGGCGAGCTCTTTGTGGATCCAGCGTTATAGATTTAACATATTCCATTTCAGGTTGCGGTGGAACTGTAAATATTTATTATTAATTCTAAGTTGATTTTTAATTTATGTATGATATGAAATGCAATTCGCTTACTCCCTGATGGATATAAAAGTGTGATATTAGCAATTTCACCAGGTTCGGTATAACCGTGAAGTGTAGCCGCAACTTCGAATAAATAATTATAGGCAGGTCTTAACTCTCCAAAACTTTTACTAAATACTTCATTATTGTCAAAACCATTTATTATTTTCAATTCATCAATAATTGTATGATTTTCAAAACCAAGCCTAGTGCCAATTACTGAAATTTCAAATTTATGGAGATCTCCTCTTAAATGACAAGGTAAGTTCCAATTTAATATTGTATCTAAAGCATTGGAATCGTTATCTTGACATTTAACGATAATATTAAGGTTGGTTACTACATCTGGCACTGTAAAATAATATTTTTATATAAACTCTATATTTTTTTTAAATTAATTAGATTATTTCATTTAAAAGTGAATGTACCTCCTTCATCTTTACTGTCAAATTCTATTTGGTTCTCCTTACTCCAACCAGCACTGGTTTGGGCCGCAATCTTTGCATAATACAGAGCATTAGCCTCTTCTTGTTCTAATTTTATTGTCGTTAATTGTGAATGAATATTATCAACGATATATGTTCTATCTACATTGCATCCGTCAGGTACTGGGTAATGAGGTACCCAAGTAAAATTGATCTTATATCCTAGCAATTTCCCTGGAATGTATGAGGGGGCTTTCCATTTGAATGTAATCGAGTTTTCGTCTCTTCCCAATTTTTGAAAATTTTCTGGGGCTTTAGGTACGTCTTCATCTGTTTGGAAATGAATGAACTCACTCCAAGGGCTTAAACCACCTGTATTATTCAAATAAGCTCTACAAATATAAGTTGTGTATGGACTTAGCTCTTTTAAAGTAACTGAAACATTTTGCGGAATATGTTCACTTTTTATTGGAACTGTAATATCTCTATCAACTAAAGTGATACCGGTCCCTCCTGTGCTATTGTGTTTACAATCAGTAAATATTGATAATAAAGAACAATTATTAATTTTGCTCATCACTTGCCATATTATAGTTACTGCATCTTTTTTAGTTTTAATAGATGAAACATCTGAAATATTTAGTACTGGAGCATTTGTTGCTATAAATAAAAAAATATAAAATTATATTTATTTGTCTATACAAACACTTTTTTCATCATTAAAAATTACCTTCATGAAGTGTAGGATCTGATTTGCGTGTAACTGACTTTCCACTTTTATTCTCTACATCAATTGGAATAACAGTTACTAAATAGGAAGTACATGCATGTAACTTCTTGAACTCAAAATTTGTTCCAGTTATATTTTCAGTAGCAGTATGCCTATTTTCAAAATCTCCTGTATCCACTATAATCTGATATTTTATGACACAATAACTAGCAATTTTAGGTTCTTTCCATTGAATTTTTAACGAAGAATTCATTGGGACAATCTCTAAATCTATTGGTTCTCCTGGTTCTAAAAAAGATTTCAAAGTTAATACAAATTTATTTTTTTTACCAAAGAGAAATTTAATTAAAACTTACCTGATGAAGCTGTTTTACTTGTTATAAACTTTGTAAAATTATCATTTTCTAAAGGTAGGGAACTCACCCCTAATTTGTACTCTCTACAGGGCTCTAAATTGTCTACAAAATAATGCATATCTGTCGTGGTATTATGCCTTGTCAAATTTTCACCCAAATATAAATCTACTGCAAATTCTGTGGCATTGTCACCCAAGATTGTCCAAGATATGTTTAAAGAGGTAGGTTGTATATCATGTACAATGACATCTTTAATGATTATAATAGACTCTGTAAACATTTAGTTTTATTTTATCAAAACAAAAAGTTTATTATTTAAATTGATCAATAAAAAAAGGTAATTACCTTGGGAATGACTGAAATTCGTATCATTAATTGCAATTCCGTTTACATGAGAATTAAGTCCATCACCTTCTTTTGGTCCATAATCTGCATTGTAAATGTTTCCAGAAGTATTTAAAGGTTTCTCCTCATTGGGAGAAGAGATTCCTTCCTGAATGTAGGGTGACTTGGTTGTAAAAGAGGGATCATCAATAACGTTATCAGATACTTCACCTACAAGTAAACCTTCATTTCCTGGATCTCCATCTCCAAACACATAAAATATCTGCAAAATGTACAGGAGCACCTGCAGCCGTTTTCTTGGAATCATTGCGCGACTCAATTTAAAACCTGATGAAACAGACGTAAAACAATATTATCATTTTATTATCGTAGCTTTTTTATCTTCATCACATGTACAATTAATAAAACCCCACGAAAGACACCTGTTTACCACAAACAATGAGCAAGCCCTCCATTTTTTCGAATCGTCGTTTCGCGACGATTTTATCGAGAACAAATATCGTCGTTCAAACAAAGCAGCTCGCGCGCCGTAAAGGGTGAAAGATCGCGTCTGACCGCATCGCGAAGGAGGATAAACAAAAATAAAAACTGTCGAATCACACTATTTTGACACTCGTTATTATGCCGTTCGCAATTGCTCGCTCACGCGCTCCTCTACTCGACGGCAATCAATCTTTTTGATAATAGCATCGGCCCGCGTTATCGCGACTATCTAACATATCACTGCCCTGCATCGAAAAAAAGAAACTAAAATAGGTATAAGCGTTCGAAATTCGAGCGCAACAAGTAGCCGTTCACATGGCGCAAGTACTTACGGTGTAGCAGTAGCAACTTCGGTGATCGGCATTCTCAAGTCGCCGCCGAAAAGGCGGTCATAGTTCCGCGAAGCAGCGCTATTTATCAGCTTATCTGCTACGATCGCACGCCCGATAGTATATAATGACTAAGGCTGGAAAAAGGTACGGAAAAGCGGACGCACAGAAGCGCGAGGCGGAGAGCCACTGGGCACTTACTGGAGACTTCCTTTTGGCGTCCGCCTCTCCTCCGCTGTGTCCGAACGATATCGTTGATAAGCGGACGCGCGCTTTCACGCACACAAAGCCGTGCAGAGTGCCGAAGCAGCGACGACGAGACCTCCGATCTGCATAAGTTATGCACGCGCGCGCTTTTGACCTCCGCAACTCAGGGCAGCTCGACTGGCAATGCGTGTCGCGGCTACTCCTGCGAAGAAAGGATGGACGAAGAACCCCCACAAAGACGCTGCTGCTGCTGCTGCTCTGCTCTGCTGCTTCCTCTCTCTCCCTCTCCCTCTCTTGGAGAAAGAGCACACATGACAGTTCTCCAGACCGGATCTCAGAGCTGCGGCTGCTGCATCTCGAGAGAAGCACATATGCGGGTGGTGTGTGTGCGCTTTGTGCAGCGGCAGCCGCACATCCTGAGAGCAGTAAAACAGACGCGCGCTGCTCAAGAGCATTAAGCGTGCGACCGAAAATAGAAATTCGAGAGTGCAGGCAGAGATGATGACGGATAAGGGAGATCTGTATGACGATGCGTCGTTAGTCTGAGTCCGCCTGATCATTTTGCGGAATTTTCTCGCGGCGAACTGCTCGGCTTGTTTGGGTTTGACGACCGGAATAATTGAGTAATTGAATGAGCGTTTGAGTAGAAAGAATGACACTTTTAAATTAATGTTTATGCGCGCTTCTAATTAAGAAACGTTTATTTAGTTCTCTTTAAAAACTACTGAAATGTGAACAATTTTTATTATGGAGGATATGATTTGAAATGATTTGATAAAAAATATATTATCGTCCGGCCTGTATTTATTTACGTTTTCTTAGAACACTTTTTCCAAGAAACTATTATTTACGGAAAGAAGTGTAATTATAAATATTTTCATTGTATCACTTTCTTGTTTTCGCTTGAAACAAAAAATAAATGTAGTTTGTGTCACTCTTATAAATAATATTATCGATTTTAATCTAAAAATTTAGAAATTATAATTATAAAAATGTTTCTTTGATACATTTAAAATGTAAATTTTTTTTTTAGGTTTTCTTTAAAAATTAATTTAACGTGTAAAAAATGCTTATTCATACTCAAATAAAACATAAAAATGTGTTTTATAATAAATTATTTTAACAAACGTTAAAAACCATTTGTATGCATCTTATGATTGCAATAACAATTATTTCTAACAACGGTACTTGCAATTGAACTTTTTCTAGATTTATTTGTGCACTTTATTGGCTATAAATTATCTTCCAGATTCATCCAGATTATGTACAGACAGCGTATTTTTTATCATAAATAATTCTTTGATGCAAAAGATATAATTTTTGCTTATATAATTATAAAATAAAATTATGGATTTGAACAAAAAGGAGCTTTTATTTCTACTAATAGTTATTTTAATACAAAATAAATTTTCAAGATTTTTTAAATTACGAATCAATTATTATTTTAAAATGTTAAATACTTATTATATTTCAAAATGTAGAATGAAATAAATGTTATCGATTATAATGGAATCACTTGAAAGATTTACTCATTGAATGTTCATTATCAAATATACCGGCTTAACTACTCTTTTTCTCGGAAAACGCTTATAATCGACATATTTTAATGACATTTTTATTGTCTCGTAATTGTAAATTACATCCCTGCAGCGATAGTTAAAGTTCGCACATTATGAAAAAAAATTATATGTACAATAATTTTGTTCAATTTTATTAATAATAAAAATATTTGTTCAAATATAATAAATAAAAAAAAATATTTAGTTAATATTTCATGTTCTTCGTATTATCTTTCCTAATACAATTTAAATTCATAAAAGTCAGACATTTTTTAGTAGAATTTACAAATACTATTGTTTACGTATTTTCAATCAAAAATGTACGTACGAGTATTTCGTAATATAAAACATCTTAAATCAATTACCTACATAGTTACGGACTAATCGTTTGTATATATGAATAAATACGGTAATGAATTATACAGGTGTAAGTTACTTAATATTATCAAAATGATGAAAAATATTATGTATTTATTAAATGATTATCATACAAACTTATCTACTGCAATTAATAACATTGTAACGTATTTGTAGAAATACTACAGAATCTATTATTAAACAAAATGTTTAAATGTGGAATATAAGTTCAATGAGATAGCAGAGTAGCGATATAAAACGTGCAAATGGTTTTACTGATTGAAATAATCATACGTTTACGTTTTAATATATCTTTATTAACCAAGAAAATAGATAATAAAAAAGTATTGGTAATAAAAATCTTTTATTTTTAATTTCTGGCGTCGTAAATGCTTTAATCAACCGACAATGATAAATCGATATTTTATATATAGATGATTATTTAAATCTACAAGAGATACCCAATTAAGCAGTAATAACCAGTTACTTCTACAATTATTTGTAATTGCAAATTAAATAATAATGTAAAATAGATACACAATTAGAATATTCATCCTAAAAATTCAGTTGACGAGCAATAATTAATTTTCTCTTATTAAAGTCCTTTTCCAAATTCATTAATTATTTTATGTAAAATTTTATTAAACGAAAAATATTTAAAAAGTAGATATATTTGATATTTTAATGAAGTAGTTTAGAAAATTAAAAATACATTGTAAAAATAAAGTCTAGCACTTAATTTATTATTAATTTAAAAATAATTACACTTTAAAATAACTACATATTTATGAAAAAAACATTGAAACAGGGATAAAAATAATAACAAATTATATTAACAATTTTTTTGGAAACAGATGTTGTTTTTTTTTATTTTGTAATTTTAACAAAGTACAAAATAAAAATATTTAGTACAGCCTTTGAGGGGCTCCCATGGATGACTTGATGTGAAGAGAACGTACGTTTTGCCAGTGTTTTTTCAGCAGCGAAACAAGGAAGTTAATTGACAGATGAATGTTTTGAACTAATTCATCTGGTGTCATTTCCACGTGTCCAACAGCGACTGACAAACACAGCACCTATAAGGAAATTTGGTTTTCATTTAATTCTGTATTTTTAACAACTGGTTTAATGTTAAATAATTTTATAATTTTATTTAAGTCAATTATTTAAGTTAATTACCTTCTTCATTTGAAACTTGATTGTTGCCTTGACTTCATCAATTTTGCCCACCATGGATTCTTGATGAGACAAGAGACCAGGAAATTTACCAGCTTTATTGAGACCAGGACCTAAAAGACGGGGGATCTGTTTGATCAAGGACTCACTAGCCAGGAAAGCATCATACTTCTTGGCTGTAATAAAAAAAAGCAGAAAAATTTAACAAAATTTAAAACAAAACTGATAATGCTTAAAAATAAAAATTATTGTATATAAATTGTCTCAACACGGATTGAGGTACAACATGATAGGCACATTGTCCACACCTAGTGAAGAATTTAATTTCCTTCCGTTGACGACCTTCATCACAAAATATGCATAACACAGGTGCTTTTTGGAAGGGCAAACATGTCTCAAGCTTTTAAAGTTATTTATATAAATTAACTAACCTAATTTCTTAACAAGTTTTTTGTTCTTGTTCAACTTTTTCAAAGCTTCAGCATCCATAAATGGAATATTGTTAGCCTTGGCTTCGTCACAATGCTGCTGGTCTCCCAAAACACATACTTGCATCTTTGGGCGAGGAATATTCTTTAGCCTGAAAAATAATAATTTCTCTACAATTAAATATATTATTTTAAGTAATTTTACTTTTGAGCTTAACAGTTTTCAGTAACAAATATTTTCAACACTCAGTTTCTTCTGTTAATACATGCAAATAGATAACATCATTAAGTATTGTAGAATTTTTATTAAATGCTTTTTGGCAATGAAAACTGCATAATTTAAGAATTTTGGTCAATAAATGTAGTTTTTTGACTCGCACATTTCTATTAAAACATATTAGTTTATAACTTAATTGAGTAACTTCCCTGTCTAAAAACATTGTTTATTGACCTATTATTCTTTAAAATAATTCCTAGAATAACTTACCAGCAGGATCACCATGTGATCCTCTAGTTTAAAAAAAAGTCGGTACAATACCTCCCCATTTAATTTAAGACCCTGGGTAAAGGTCCGCCAAGCAAAGCTCAGCTCCCTGACAATCAGAGTAGCTCTGTTTGATTTAAAATCATGATTCAAAGTTTAAAAATAAAAATTTAAGTAGTCAAAAAGAGCACTCTGAAGCAGGTAAAAACATACTTGACAGTGCCTGAGAAACGCTTGTCCTTCTGGGGGTCATAATTCTTGAGACCAATTTGGAGTTCCACAGTCTCTAGAAACTTCCTCTTTTTATCTTGTGCCCCTTGGATTGTAGAGTTGACACACTCGTACAATGTGTCACGTGAAACTTTGGACCTAAGATTTATTCAAGTAAATGAATAAATAAAATCAATTATTTAAGATAACTTGATATAATTACAATAAAAACGTGTAAATAATAACGTTTAAAAAAAAATAAGATCATTTTCTAACCTCTTAAAAAGCACATGTTCAAATGAATTTTAGTAAAGGAAAAACAATGTGTAAATTTACTATTATTATAAAAAGTTTTTAACCAAGAATAAAAAAATTATTCATTAAATCTAAAGCCGGAGGAATAATATAAAAATGGAACAGTATGGTATTACTGGATTCGTAACATAAAACCTTTACGTTTTTGGAAAAAAATTAAAAAATAAGAAGAAAATAACAAAAAATAAACTTCCAACAAACGATATTCAATATAAATTTAGTATTATAAATAATGATTGCAAAATAATAGACGGATTAAAAGTTACTCACGTCATGGTCGCAGAAGTGCGTCTGTACCAGCCAACGACTCGAACCGGAAAGAGCAGCAGCAGCTGCAAACAGCAGCTCTATAAACCCGTGCGTCGCGCGCTCGCGATGGTGAATCGCGCCATCATGGCGACCGGCGACAAATCGCTAAACTACCTTAGCTTAAGTCTTCACTCTATTACTCTTCTACTCTTCAGACAGACCTATATATATACATCATTGATCAATTGATCATTCCACATCCCAAAGCGAACTATCATATTATTATAAATATATGTAGTAAATATTAAATTTACCGAATTTGACGTACTTTAAGCTCGATTATTTTTATGAGATGAGATTATTTAGAACTGACTTAGTTAGAAAGTTTAATTTCGTTATTATTTTTTTCAAATTATTATGTTTAATTTATTACCATTTGTTGATTTATAAATTATAATTGATGATACATTGAATTATCGATTGATGGTTTTTAAAAACTACCTTTCCATATATACTGGTGTAGTTGAATTTCAAAAGATTTCATTTTGATGTAAGTACGTGGATACTAACGCACATAGGATATGTACTACACCAGTGTGATTAAAAAAAAATCCATGAGCCCCCCCCACATAACAATATATCGTGCGCGTCGCTCGAGTAAATAGTGGTGAAAAGTGGTTATAATTTCTGATTGAAAATATTTATTATTATCAATTAAATTGCGAACAGCAATAGAAGAATCAACTGTAGTTTCCCGTTTGATTAGTAAGAAGAAAAATCCGGTAAAATGTCCATAGGCGTACCCATAAAAGTACTCCACGAAGCAGAGGGTCACATCATAACCTGTGAAACTAATACCGGCGAGGTTTATCGCGGTAAGCTCATCGAGGCAGAAGACAACATGAACTGTCAAATGCAAAATATTACGGTTACCTATAGGGACGGAAGAGTTGCACAATTGGAGAACGTTTACATTCGTGGTTCCAAAATCAGATTTCTTATACTACCAGACATGCTGAAGAATGCTCCAATGTTCAAAAGACCAGGAGGGAAAGGCTCCGGGACAGCAGGCAGAGGAAAATCTGCTATTCTTCGAGCACAAGGTATAAACATAATGCTTGTATTCGCTTGTACTTTATGGTTGAATAATGGTTATTAATTTAAATATTTTTTTGTTTTTAGCAAGAGGCAGAGGGAGAGGGCAAAACCAACGAGGTAGAGGTACTGGTTCTGCACCTTGGCTTAATCAACAGAATCAAACGAGTGGACCTCAAACTGGCCGAGGAAGAGGCTAATTGTATTAGGGATGTTAATTATTTTTTAATGACTAAGAAAATAAAACAAACTGATTATTCAAGTTATATAAATTAATTAAACATCTTTAAAATAAACCAGAAATGTCATCTCAACATTCTATAATTAAGATTGCTAGTATTTTGATAAATAAAATTGAATAAGTTTATTAACAAAGTTTTATTTTTACCTTTTTTTAATTGTTACCATTCTAAGATCTTACTAAAACTGTGTAAAGAATAAATCTTCAAAATTATTTAAGTGTGATGCAATAATATTCTAATGATGTTAATTTATCTCCAAGCGTAAAAAAATATGATTTAAAAAATTGTACAATACATCAAATTCTTATTTATTATTAATTTCTTTTTTTAGAAAAATTAATAAAAATTATAATTTCATCAATAATTGTAATAATGATATTGAAATTCATAAAAAATTTATAATAATTTGAAGAAAATAAAGAATAATTCAGCCTTATTTTTGTAATTTTGCAATGCCAAATATATTAAAAAAAATTATTGAATTTATTAATTTACTTATTACTAAACCTCCAAAACTATCCAGTGGTACGGTAGTGCCGCGGAGGCGAGTTTGAGAAGCAGACGACGCGGCACCCGTACCACTATTTGATAATAGTTACGTAGTACCCTATTGAAAAAGTCCGATAAAACTTTATAAAGACGTAAAATTGGTGCAAATACACATATAGAACCCGATACAAATACATACCGGTATCAGGTTCTATGTGTGTATTTGTACCAATTTTACCAGGCCTTTATAAAGTTTTATCGGACTTTTTCAATAGGGTAACTTTGATAGTTACGTATTAAGTATCATGAGACTTATTTGTAATTGATCAATGTATTACTTAAGTCTACATAATTTCTTTCGTAAAAATT
>JAWWEM010000027.1:15733028-15750219 GCA_035582935.1 Ormyrus thymus
CTCTCTCTCTCTCTCTCTCTCTCTCTCTCTCTCTCCGTATGAGTAACTCTTTTACGAGCCCCTTCCCGCTGAGCTTTTTTCGATCCCTCTTCCTCGCGCGGCCATCGTCAGCGGGAGGAGAGCGAGGCTGCCGAGAGGAGTTCTCGGACTTTTCGCGGGACGTCAGAGCGACGCCCGGCTCCGGGAGAGGGCCGATTTTGCGGCTCGGAGGTGTTCGAGCGAGAGGGAAGCAAGAGCTTCTCGGGGGGATCTCCTGGGTGGAAAGTTTCGTATCTTGTAGGTAGAAAAATGTATAAGGCTTTCTTTGGCAGAGCGCACCGATCGAAGGAATTCAATTCTCAAAATCAGTGATTTATTCGGATTGGCACTTATACAATATAATATAATATATATACGAACTTCCTTTCCACGCTTATCACGATCAATTCTCTATCGGTGCAAGCGTCGCATGTCGTTCATTGCAATCGAGCCTTCCCTTTTTAATATTCTCGAGTGTCGAGCTTGTTCGAGGCAATTTGACGTAACTGCATATTTTAATTTTATACCGCCCGACAACACTTCCTTCTGCAAATAAGGCTTCGATTCGCGAAATCTGATATCAGAAGTTTTAAAATCACGCGTCACGGTTATCGAAAGTGGAAACATTCTTTTTTCATACTGAAAAATTCAGAACGTTCGGTGCAAAGAAGTTTGATGCGGTAAATTTGTTAGATCGACAATAGTATAGTAATTGATTAATATAAAAAATTAATTTACAAAACTAGTTCTTTCGAAACAGTTTATTTTCGCGCTTGAAGATAATTTTCATTGATTTGGCGAAAAAATTCACTAATAATGATTATATCGATTTCTATTAATATATAGTTCATGCAGGCATACATTTACTTCCTTCGCTTCGTTGAAAAGATAATGCTTCGTAAAATAAATAGTTTTGAATTCTTTTATTTAAACATTGCCAAGCGATTATTTTATTTTACGATAAAACTATGGATCGACGAGACTCTTATAGCAAAAACTCGTTTGTAAAAACCAGTTTTACGAGCTACTGGAATTTCATTCCATTACGTATGATCGATGAAAAATTGTCTTATTATGCGAAATTTAGGAGAAAAAAGGATTTCAAATAAAAGATTTTTATACACTGCGCTCTGTAGCATTTTCAATTTATTTATCACTGCATATTCCAATGTCCACTAATAATTAACCTGCAGATAAGGATTCACTTCCCTTTTCTTTATCAACGATAGAATACATCGACGAATTTTCACGCTCGAATTGCAATTTTTCGATTCGCGTCGAACGCCAAAAATTCAAAATGCACCTCCTCGTCCGCGAATCCGAACGAAAATTTGACGCGGGCGCGTGCACTACTTCCAGCCTGTCGGGATGACAAAAATTATTGAAAGATCTCGAGCGCCGAGGGCGGACATTAAAGAGAGGAAAAAGAATCGGCGCGCGGCTCTTATCGCTGAATATTCAATGTGTCGCTGTTACGAACGCACACTCCTGCATACACAACGAGCCGGACGCTTAAAATTTCAAAAGCGTTCGCGCTCGGCCGAACGGCGCGAGGAGCCGCGCTAATTGCGAATCGCGTAAAAACGCGCATCAGACCGATTGCCCCGCGATAAAAGCAATTTCGAACGTCTCTCCTCGCAGCAATAAAATCCTCGAATCTTCGCGCGATGTCCGAGGATTCTGCTTTACGTCCCGTAGCCCGTGAGTAATAACGATTCTCGCAATTTTCGGAACTTCCTCGCCTCGACGATTCCTAGGGCCCGCTTGCGAGCGCACGAAATCGTCGATCCGACCTTTATTAACCGGGCTGAAGAGCGAAATAAAAAAAAGACCCGAAAACTTTCGAATCAGCGGGGCCGTAAATTTTTTTATCAATTTCCGAGCGAGAGAGAGAGAGAGCGAGTGCGCCTGTGTCGCCGCAGCCGCTCGTCTGCAATAATGGCATAACATTACACAAAGCAAGCCATTCATGCTCCTCTCTCTAACTCGGTCCTGCTCTGCCCCCCCCCCTTCGCCGCGGCGCTCGTCTGCGCGCTCGAGAGAGAGAGAGAGAGAGAGCGAGAGGGAGGGAGTGCACGTCCTCGATGCAGCGTAGCACGGCAGCAGCGGCGTATATAGCTGTAGCGGATGGAGCCGCCGCTGCTGCTGCCGCTGCTGGCGAGCGCTGTAAAAAGGCCTGCCTTGTAAAAGTGAGCGACGGAAAAGGGCCTGGAAAGGGGGCCTCTCGCGCCGGGAGGAAAAATTTCAATCGAGGGCGGCCCTTTCGCGAGAGGGATTCCGCCGTCTGACGAATCGGTCCGACGCTCCGACGCGGCCTTTTTTTTGTTTTTGGATCGCCGATCGCGCTTTGTCGTTTTTTTTTGTTTTTTTTTAGGACGTACGTTTTGGAAGGCCGAAAGGATGCGTGGGTGCTGATGGGATAGGGGTAATGGAAGTATCCGTTTTTTTTGGATTGACTAATGAAGAATCTTCGGTAAATAAAATGATGCTGAAATTTATGATCTAATCGAACTGGATTTAATTTGTCATTTTTATTTTTTTTTTATCAATGTTGTCGATGAAAATGTTTACGTTTGAAATATAAATTGAAGTAATTTATTCATGTTAATACGTGTTTTACGTCACGTGAGATATTAAAATATATTTTTTATAGCCTACATGAATAAAGTTTCAGTATTTTCTTTAATTAAAGTGCACAGATTCTGTAAAACTTTGCCATTTAATCGGAAAGATTATTAGTCTAATTCTGTACGCTTCAATTTATTTATATACAATTGAGAATTCAATCCGAATGAAGTTTCTACTACTGAAATGCAGCAAAACAACGCGTAGTTTTCGAGCACGTGTCGTTCTCTGACCAAAATCCAGAAAAGCAAAATCCAACATTTTTTTTTTAATATCAATTAACAATAAAAAAGAGACTACACTTACCGACGAAAGCTTATCGTCGCGCCGAGGAGCGCCCCGTTCGCCGGTAGGATCGCGACCTGCTTGACTTCCGGCGACTTTGAATCATGCGCAATCGCCGTGAGTCTTTCACTTCTTCGCGTTCGAGCCAAGATGGTGAGTTGACGGCGTGGAATTTTTTCTTGCAAAAATCCGTTTGCAATTGGCGCATCTCGTAGATCCCGAAGTGCAAAATGCAATCTTCGGGGGTGGCGATTCTTATCGGTGGTTCTTCTGAAAAGATTTTTCGCTTTTCAGTAAAATTTAATTGTACCGCTCGGTTTGTGTTCAGCTAACCTTCAAACAGATTTGTTGTTTTCGAATTTAAATGCCTGACTTAATTCAGGTCGCAAGTATTTTAACGGGTTTTTAAGCTTAATTCTTAAAGATAGCAATTTTTTATTGATCAGTTATTTTATTAATTGTTTACTAAATGTGGAAGGTTATATTTGTTTAGAAAGAAGCATTCTTTGCTAATAACTCACTTGTTTTTTCTGTCTAGTCCACACATAAAAAGAAGACAAGGAAGCTTCGTGGACACGTGAGCCACGGTCATGGCCGTATTGGTGAGTTATTCATTTTTAATTTTTTTTATTGTTATTAGTAGTCAACAATCAGGACTCTAAACATGAGAAGTTACGTTCATTTTAAATCCACCAGTTTTAGTTTGTTAAAGAACGCAATGATTATCAGACAAGTGTTGTTTTACAATTATTTTTTGTTTTCAGGCAAGCACAGGAAACATCCTGGTGGTCGTGGTAATGCTGGTGGTATGCACCACCACCGTATCAACTTTGATAAGTACCATCCAGGTTACTTTGGAAAGGTAAGAAAAAATGTTTATGTATAATAGATAATATTTTTATGGTTGATCTTTAACATTTTAATAAAGTTATTTTTTCTTAAATGTTTATCTGTTTCAAATAAGTAATAGAATTTAAGACTTGATCAAACAAATCATTTGGAAAATTACTAAATGATGAGAAAAACTAATTTTCACCGGCGAACTGAATAACATTGAACGCACAATAATTTTCTGATTGTTCCAACTAAAAAAATATTTATTTTAGTCATTAGTTCAATACTTTGATAAATTTTCTTTTTATTCTTGTAGCTTGGTATGAGGAATTACCATTTGCGCAAAAATACCAAATGGTGCCCAGCTCTCAACTTAGACAAACTGTGGACCCTGGTATCTGAGCAGACTAGGCTCAAGTACAAGGATGCCAAGCCTGAAGGCAAAGTCCCAGTGATCGACCTTGTTAAAGCTGTAAGTTCTTTCATTGATTAGTAAAATTTTTATTGTTCTAACTTTAAAACTCATTAATTAATTAAAAATCTATCTTATAGGGATACTACAAACTTCTTGGCAAGGGACGGCTACCAAGGCAACCAGTTATTGTTAAGGCTAAATTCTTCAGTAAGCAGGCAGAAGATAAAATCAAGGCAGTTGGTGGAACTTGCGTTTTGAGCGCTTAAATTATTGGGTATGTATTTTTTCTGTGTTCACTGTGAATATTTTAGTCAATTGAGTGTCGCGCATTAAGTTAATTTTTGTATTAATTTTCCAAAAGTTGTTATATTTAATATATTTAAATGATGAAACTGAACGGGCGGACTAAAAGAGTGCGTACAACACTCATTTTCCTATGTTGAATGTTCTTTTCTGACTAAAATTATTTAATCTTAATGCTTTTTTTAGAACTTCACATTTTATTGTATCTAATAAATCTATTTTTTCTGTTTCAGGTAATTATCATTTTTCAACTTTCAATGAATATATTCAGCTCCTTTAATTAGATAAATATAAAAATAAAAAAAAATATTTGCAAATATTTATGATGATATAGAACGGGCGGACTTAATAGTGCGTACAACACTTTAAATCATGTAGATTGTTCTTTTCTGATTTCTAAGTTCAATTTCTCTAATGTAATTAAATTATTGTTATTTGAAACTTATAAATATTTTTACTTTCAGATATTTTCCAAGCCTTCTATGTACGACCTACATCTTCGTATACAATTTTTAATAAAAAAAACTCAAGAAAAGTTAATGCCATTTGTTACATTTTTTTACCTTTTCACTTTTGTACCATATATATAAATATTTTTTGTAAATTTCTGTATGTTAAATATTAGTAATAATAATTAATCCTATTATTTTCATTAATATTTGTTTTCTTTAAAAATAAGGATTTTTCAGACTATTTTAAAAAGCTAGACTTTGGAATCTTTGGATAGAGATTTCATTCATACAATTTTTGATAAAAAATTTTTTTTTTATTCAAAATATTTTTAAATATTCTCAGAATTACTGAAAATAAATTAATTCTTTAAAGAATGTTTTTAGACTATAACAGTCGCAAGAATTAGAGTCCATTCTTATTGAACAAGTTTCGCTATTCTACCGCAGAATTCGTTTGCACTGCATATACTAACATAAGCTGAGGCAAAGAGCAGCAGAAAGGTTATATTCATTCCCATGCTTTAAAGGAGTAGAGTATTCGCAAACAATTAGAATAAAAAATAAGTAAGTAATAAAGTTTCAACAAAAACTTTGGCATTAACATATCAAACTCTATTTTTAAATAGGAAGAAATGTCTATTTTACGGATTGTAACTCAACGTCATTTGCCCTGTGTCAAAAATGCCTGCCATCAAGTGCGGCATTTAGCTACTCGAGCTAAACCAAAGTCGGAATTGATGCGTGATTTTAAAGTATCTTTACCGTCTGCTAAGCAAAAATTACCAAAGCGTCCACCGTTTGCTAAGAATCTTTTCTTAGGAAATTTTGATTTCGAATTTTTAACATATCCAGAACCGCAGAGTCCAGATAGGTATGCATATATTTTTTTAAATTTATTATTACAAATTTTTTCAGATTTAGAATTTTGCACTAGATTTTTTGTAAGTTGTAGCTTTAAATTATTATTTTAATTTTTAATTACACTTAAATAAATAAAAAAAAATGAAAATCTACTTATAGTAGAAGATAACTATAACTGTGTACTCGGACAATTTTTTAGTTATTTATTTGCTGAATGTTAAAACAATTTTTGAACAATAAATCAATCAATCAATAAACAATTTAAAACTAGAAATAATACAGGGAATCATTAATACATATAAATTTTATTTAATAATTTCTAGTTTTATCTGTTTTTTCACAAGTTCCTATTTCTAATTTTTACTTCATTCTTTATATTTTCAAAATTACATTTGTATTAAAAATCAAATAATGTTATTCTATTATTTAATTCAATATGAATAATTAATTTTGTTTTTTAATAGATACAATGAATTTCAACTTTGGATGGAACCTATAGAACATTTCATGACATCTGTTGATCCTATGGAGATCGAAAAGACAGATTCCATTCCTCCATACATATTGCAAAAATTCCGTGAACTAGGAGTTTTTGGAGCAAGGATTCCTACAGACTATCAAGGAATGAATTTATTACATTCAGAATATATGCAAGTTTTAGAGACTGTTGGACGAGTACCAAGTCTTGGCCTTTTTCTTCTTAAGCAAGGAGTACCATCTATCGATTTATTCCTCAAATATGGGACAGTTGAACAAAAATTCAAGTATTTGCCAAAAATGGCTGCAGGGCAGCTTATAGGAACAGTTGCTGTAACTGAAGATACAAGTGGACCCGCAGTTGATAGACTACAAACAATTGCTACCAAATCAGAAGATGACAAATATTGGATACTCACTGGTGAAAAGAAGTTTGTATCAAATGCAAACTTGTCTAATGTGTTTGTGGTTTTTGGACATGCTCTGGAGCATGGTGGCATGCAAGTGCGTCCAGAGACCATTTCTTCATTTATTGTTGATGCACAAACTGAAGGAGTAACTGTACAAAGTGATTGTAATAAAACTTTAGGTTTAAAGGGCTTCAACACAGGTACACTTATTCTTAGAGACGTGAAAATTCCTGTAGAAAATATTCTTGGAAAAATAGGCGATGCTGTACAACAACTTCCATATCTTTTTAGCAGCGGTCGACATTACATTGCAAGTTTGACGATCGCCATACTCAAAAACTTTTTAGATCTTCTGACCACAGATATTTTACCTAGGAAACACTTTGATCAAGTGTTACATGAAACAGAAGCTGCTCAGAGTATAATAGCAGAAACCATACTTTCTATCTATGCAATGGAAAGTATACTGTATCTAACGACAGGCGTTATGGACATATATGATGATCAAGATGTAATGTTAGAAACGGCACTCGTAGAACAATTCTGCATTCAGGAATGTTTAACAAGATTGCAGAAAAGTATGTGGCTTATTGGTCCAAGGGTTTGTACGTTAATACAACCGTTTGAAAAAATTTTCAGAGATGCATTTACTATTACAAATTACGAGACAGCTTTAATAGACACAAAAATTTATTCGTCTCTACTGGGTATCCAACATTTTGGCGTTACAACGGTAGAAGAAATAAAGAAACAAAGGAATCCTTTCATGTTTCCACTACAAGCTCTTAAAAATTCCTTTAAAATACAAAAATCTCTTAATTTACATTTGGAAGAATATTTACATCCCTCGTTAAGAGAGTGTGCCGATTTTTGTGACATGGCTTTGTTCAAATTGAAGCAGTCAACAGAAATGATGTTATTACGCGAAGGTACAGACGTTAGTACTCGTCACATGGACCTTCAGAAGCTCAGTGATATTATAACACAGATTTACGTTTACATTGGAATCGTTAGTCGAGCATCGAGATCGTATTGTATAGGTAATAGAGATTCAGATGAAGAAATAAAAATGTGTTTGGCTTTGGCTTATAGACTAGAACAGACAGTGGCTAAACTTGCTGCTGATATTGAAGTTAGTGAATTTAGTAATGGTGATTTCGTTTGTAAAGAATTAGCCAACTTGCATTTTGAAAGAAAAAAATATTACCCTGCACATCCTTTACAAAGAAATTATTAATTACATATGAAATTTGTTATAAATAGCACTGAAAATAACCATACTTTATTTATAAAATCATATGTAAAATTTAAGTTTTTAAAAGATATTTTTTTTGTACAATCTATTCGATCTATTAAGTTCTACAGAATAGAAAAATTTTATTATTTGTTTCAAAATAATATGTATAGTTATTATTCTAAAAAATAATTGGATTCTTAATGGAAGAAAAAAACTTTTGTAAAGAAAATCATGTTCCAAAGGTAATATTTTCAGTGCTGGTACGTAAAAAGCAGAAAAAGGATACCAAATTTTTCAAAATAAAAATTGTAAATACTTAAGTTTAAAATGTATTGTTATTAAAATTATGAAATACACACATTATTGTTTTTTCAAGAATGGTTTATTTTACGTAGTTGACAATGCGTGGACGCTATGGTGTACAATTATCTCACTGATTTATCACTAACATTTATTACTATTTAATACACAGCGAGTTAAGAGTTGAAATCGACAATAACTGCACGAAAACTCTTCGCTATTTTAAAGAAGACTTATTCATAAAAAATTCGATCTCGATTTTTTAAGTTCTCTACTCCATAATTGAATGTGTAATAATAGGTATTTATGTTAATGTCTGTTACTTTCTTTTGATTCTTAAAATATTTTTAAAATAAAAATAATCTCTTTATCTTTTTATTGATAAGTTTCAAATTACTTTACCAATGTAGTTTTGTTTACAGTAAGCTAATATTTAAGAAACATATGTCCAATTAAAAAATAAAGTATTCTTTACAACCTTATTACTTTGTCTCTTAGAATGCAATAAAACATTCCTAGTACTATAAAACAAAATACAAATGCTCTCGAATACTAAAAGTTTTCAAAGTTCTCAAGTGTATTTGACAAGTCAAATAAAAAATTATATAAACAACGCAGGAATGCCTTATGAAGCTTTCATGAACAAAATAAAAATCTCATACCGCTAAGGAATTATTAAAGGTACTATGAAAGGTACTTTCTAAAAAACGACTTCGAACATGTCGCTCTTGGAAATGCCTGAAATCCTACGTACGTCGACGATGGACGGTACTTATATTCCACATTTTGTTTTCTACAAAAAGATCACGTATCGTTAAATTTCTTGTCGTCTAATTCCAAAAATGGATGTGGAGAGCTTTGGAAGTATAGTCGAAGGTCACTAAGTTTTGAACTGTAGCCTCTCAGCCTGGACAATCACATGTTCTTCTCTGTAGGAATCCGTTGCTGACCAACAACTCCTTATACAGGTAAATATTAAGATAGTACCGAATTCTAGCTGAAAGTCACGATCGCTGCGAGAATTAAGTTTTAACTTTCGTATAAGGGTTGGTAGAACCTGTAATTCGAAGGTCATTTCGTCGCCACAATGCCTACACCTACCAATACAGCCACCCATAGGATATAATAGAAGCGGTGCTGAATTATCCCTTGCATACCTAAAAATAGTTTAAAAAATTGTGTTTAATTAATTTTTGTTCTTTTTTATGCACCTTTTCGATTTTCTCTATAAAATTACGTCAACATAAAGCTATTCTCAAGCGAGAATTGAGTACTATTACATGAAAATAAAAGGGATTCAATATATGACTATATTTAGTAAGATCGTTTAAAAGCATCGTAGACGCAAAGATAATTTAAAATCAGAAAGTAATAAACGAATAATTAAAAAAATATTATAACGTAAAAATTACGTAACGAAACGTACAATTTATTATAACTAAAAATACCTCAAAATTTGTCCGGGATTTTTCTGTATCCTGCTGGTAAAATTATAGTACATTTGGTCACCGTGTTTGGGAACACTCTTCTCATATTTCTCTATATCGTATCCTTTAGAATCTTGAGACGTGTCTGCGTCAGACCCAGGCAAATCATCAGGATTCGACCTCTGGTACTCGAGGAAGAGGTCACGCTCGTGCTGCAAAACCTCCACGCTATCATACTCCTCGTCTACGGAGATGAATATCTCATTGAAAAAGAGCGAAGTCTTTCCCTTGGATTCTGTATGTTGGACCGGAGGTGGGGTCACCTCTTGCAGAAGGCTTATTAAGTCGCAATGCGGTTTCGTTGGGGTGTCGATGCAAACTACTTCGCTTTCTTCACCCTCGATCTCGGCGGAGGCGTGTGGAGAGTCTAGACGACCAACTGCGCCTACTCCGACCGGTGAATCCACACTTGTAGGGCTGCAACTTAATATTTTATTCAAAATTTTATTTAAAATACATTGAGTTTAGTTGATTAAAGTCTGTTAATACTAGCATCAAGTTTAGAGCCTACATTTCTATATATTTTTGATAAATATATACAGTCTATTGCGTATAAATAAATATATTAAAAAATTTTTTATATGAAAATAAAGATTTAATAAATGAAGTTATCAATAAATTTTAAAGCGGTCAATTCTGAACCAATCGTCAATGAAAATCACCAAACGGCACATTTTCAATGACGATTAGTATAATAGTGACCGCTTTAAAATTTATTTAAAGAAAATAATGTAGGCATTTTGATAGGAGCGTTGGAGGAAGCCCAGTAGAAGTAAGGAAGCCTTGGGCGCTTACGGATGCCCATCCGACTGTTCGCTTAGAGGCCTAGTGGGGTTTTGCCTTGTTCCCTAGCAAACCAGTCGAGGCTCCAGGATATAGTGACCGGACCGCCCGTTCACTTCGCCTGGACCTCCTCCGGCATAATACAATAAGAATGACCTGTTAGCATTAGGATCATCCACTTGCAGCTCTGAGAAGTCAGCTTTTAGCTCCTCTTCATAATTAGTATTCTGGGCTGACAGGCAAAATTGATTGGGATCATTTAACAATAAATTATTTCCATTTCTCTCTGAAATATTATCATTCCAATTGTCTCCCCAATCATCAGCATCAGGCAGCCAACTGGTTGCACTACTTTGTACTGTTGCACAGGAACTTGATAACGATTTTGAGTTAGTTGCTTGTTCTAAAGACTGAACTCGCAGACATGTCCAACTTTCATTTTGATTCCAGCAATTGGGATTCATGCATGCAAAAATGTATAGAGTTCTGTGATACTTTGAATTGTCCAATGGAGCATAAATTTGCAGTGCCAAGAGCTGGTGTAACCCGCATAGTCTACATTGAGGTGCACTTAGTGTCATTTGTTCATTGTGCCAGTCCTAAAATTAAAAAAAAATATTTTTTTAAATTCAAACTTTATTCTTTATCTAAGAAAGTTACCATAAAATTAATATCTAACAGTACTGCATGATGAAATACATCTATTACAGAATGTGCACTATATCTATTGCAGAAAATTTAATATAGATAAATTAATGCAGATAACTTTAGAAAAGTAATTATTAATGTTATTAATGTTAATTTTATTTCTTAAAATTTATAAAAATTTTTCATTATTTTTCAATACAAGCTTTTTAAAAACTCATTTTTCTTAGTCTAGGCTTTTCCAATACAGAAAGTTCTATAAAAAGTTAATAAAAAATAATCAATAATTTAACAATAAACTTGACAACAAAATAGTATTTTAAAATTTTATTTAATAAAAGATGTTGCATTCTAATTTAGAGTTTAAGAGAAACTACCCAATAACTAGTAAGCTATCTAATGTCCATTCAAAAGAAGTCTTTAAAAAGAAAGATATCTAAAAGAGCTCGTTTGGGTAGATATTAGACATCTTTAAGAAAAATTGTGTACTGGGTAATATCATTCCAAAAAGCTCTATTCCTAACATTCTCAACTATAATTTTAAAATTAACTTAAAAAACAAAGAAAACAAAGATTTTGTACTAGAAAACCTACTGGTTTTCCACCAATCTTATTGGTGGTGAAGTTGACCATGCTGCGATGCTTCTCAGTAACAAACTCATCCTCGTAGCCCAGGTAGACCTTGCTTTTTCCATTCCGAGCCATTGGATCACTTAAAGCTTTTCCTTTAACTGCTCACAATCTCAGCCTTTGTCCAGGCAGATCAGAAAAACGTCTGTCTTGTAGAAGCAGTGTTTAGCGCAGCTGGCCGTGTAATCCTATTGCAGCTGATGACCCGTGGAAGCAGACATGCGCCGCCGCTGGAGCACATCGCCTAAACGCATGCGTCTTTGCGGTTGCGGCTATCGATTTTTCTTGCCCCTGCTACTTGCGCCGTCCGCGCCAGCGTAATTTTTACATACAAAATATGAGTGTTCACGCGAGGGATTAGCCTATTTTTTTTATACGTGTGTCGACACGTGCTTGAGTCTGCTCCTAATTTGAAAGTGAAATCTTCACAACTTTTCAAAGACGCGCCACGTGCGTGCAGAGTTTTTGTAGCTTGCGCTGCGTATTTGTTTACGTAGGTTAAGTGTGTGCCGTCCTTCTGGGCTGGGGCCGTGTTTTTTAACTATCTCACCGAATGAAATCGTGATTTTCTCATTAATTTATTAAAGGAGTTCTTTCTTCTCTGATTGGTCAAGATCATCTTTTCTCACTATTTTACTCGGTGAGATAATTAGAGAATACAGCCCCAGGGATGTGGATTTTTGATGGTTCTAAAATTATTTTGAGATATGAGTTAATAAATTATATTTAATTCATTTGTGAAAGGAAAGATTCATTTTTTATAAAAATAATTATTAGTTAATTAAGAATGTTAGTGAGGATTCAAGTTATTAAGTCTATATATATACATATATACACAAGGCCGTAAGTTTTGTATTGGACGACAGGTTAATTGAGACTTTATATCTAAATTGAGATAAAAATGGAATATACCTTTTGTTTGTACAAACAAAATATTTTCTAGAACGTTATAAGAAGCAAATAATTAATTTTAATTAAAAAATTTTATCTCTACGCGACTGACCACTATTATTAATGCGGTTACAATCAAAAAGAAAGATTATTATCATGAAAAGATATAAATTAGTTTTCAAAAACATGTTTGCACGTAAATAAAATTAATATTGAGTTTAAACAATGAATCATTCATTGGCATACACAAAGATTACAAAGTTTAAAAATAAATTGTCGGAAAAGATTTTCAATTTTAGAAAAATTTGCAGTTGAAAATGTTTTTAATTTCTTTCTGTTTTATGTACATAGATTTAATAGTAAAATGAAGAATTTACGAGTTAGCCGTTTATTTAGCAATCAACTCTAATCTAATCGTTTTTCAATAAAATGATTGTATTTTACAAAGACGAAAGCTCTGACGAAAGTGTGACGCAATTCTTGGTAATTATTCGAAAATTCGAACAGCAATACGTTATTCATCGTACAGTGTGACTAGCAGCAACTGGAATATCCACGATTCGGCGAAAAACGCCCTAATAAAACAATACAATACCATCACCGCCGCGCTCACGAATCACGCAGCGCAGCTCACGCTTGTGTGATTCGCACATGCGCGTCGTCTCAAAAGTTCAAAATTCTCAATAGGGTTCGTTCTCCGCTCTAACAGCGCGCCGATATATCGAAAATCGCGCGCGCGAGAAAGCAACAGAGATCAGCTAACGATAAAAAGCAAGCAAACCTTCTCTCTGCAAAATATATGTATAGATAGACCGCATCCGTGCGACAAGGAAGGAAGGAGCAAGTAAGAGATCATACATTAGCTAGGCCGATAGGCGACTGAATGAGCGATAGTCAAAACAGAGAGAAAGAAAGAGAGGGGGAGAGAATACTCTCTCGCGATAATAAAATCAACAGAGGCGCTGGTACTCTCTCCACTTAATATCTCGTCCGATTTTTTAGATTCAGAAGACCCCCCAGGAGCCGTCTCGGAGATTGAGAGAGGGAGGGATGCAGAGGGGAATCGAGAAAATTCCACGTACATAGTAAACATAACCACGTCGCAAGTGCGAAAAATAAATACACGCGCGGACTCTTTCTCTCCAAAGTCGTCGGGGGAAAACAAAGACTGCGAGGACAGGAAATAAAGGAACCTTCGCCGCGCGAATCTGACCGCGCGCGCTCTCAGTCCGCACACCTTGACTTTCTGAAATCTGCCGAAAGAGAGACGGAGAAGGGTTATATTAGAATAAAAAAAAGGAGCTGTGCGCTCGCGCTCGCTCTCACTCGCGCACGTATTTACAGTCACGCACGCGCACAAACGAGAGCGGTGCGCGAATATTACACGTCTGCTGTGCGTGAGCCAGAGAGCCAGTAGCTCTGAAAAAGAGAGACGGAGCGAGCGCGCGAGGCTAAAAAAGAGAGAGGGGAAGAGTGGTAACGGTATAGCCCCAGAAGAGACGGAGAGGGCGGCCTTCGGGTACACTGACAAAAGGCAACACTTAGCGGACTCTCCTTCGCAGTGTCGCAGTGATACCTCCGGTACGATAACCGCACGGCGAAGTATCCTTGAACGGAACTACGTCGTCGACGAGAGAGAGACTTCGCCTTTTGCGCCTGAGAAGCACACACATCGCGAGTGTACGCGCTCGCTCTCTCTCTCTCTTACTCTGCTGCTGCTACTGCTCACTGCTGCCTTTTTTTCCGCACACACTGCTCCGGACGAGTACAGCGGACTGCGTGTGTGCGCGACACAAGACTGATTCATTCTCCGCTCCAGGGAGAAAGAGAGAAGGCGCACCACTGAGAGGTGGTCGATATAGCAGGAGAGGACGCCCGAGAGAGATCAGGAAAACGAGGACAGTGCAGGCTTTTCAGAGGATATCAGGCTCGAGTCTGAGATCAGCCAGAGCAGCGGTCTCGAGGAATGTCGACCCCCGCGAGAAGGCGGCTTATGCGGGACTTCAAGAGGTGAGTGTCTTTATAACCTGGCACTGATGACGGTTATCGAGCGATATCTCCGGAATAGCCCTTTGACAGTTTCCTCATCCTCGGGAACAACGAATTCGTGGGTGGGGGAAGGTCTGCGACGTAGACGACGCTGACGAGACGGACGTACGTCCCGATGACGTTCGTTTTATTATTAGAAACAGCGGGGAAGAGACGCGGGACATTCTTTTAATGCACATTTTATCGAGGAAGTTCAGAGAGACAAAAATGAATGCCTTGATCTTGCTTGTTCGCAGGTTACAGGAAGACCCACCTACCGGAGTCTCTGGTGCACCCACCGACAACAATATTATGATATGGAATGCTGTTATTTTTGGGTGAGTAGATTTACCAGAGACCAGTCGAGAGGAATTTACTTTATTGGGTATCTTAAAGACAAATGCCAAGGGAGACTGATAATGAGAGATGTTTATGAAACTTTGATTGCTGACCAGCTGTTGTTGTATCTTTTGGTGTCTGTTAAGCAATTCCAAGAGATAGCTACTCGTTAGGTGTTATATAAAAAATACACGTTGGAATTTTAAGTATTAATGTGTCTGACTAACCTGGAATTTTCTACTGTGTAAGACAGACTAGTTGCTAAAAGTTAAAACATGAATTTAAACACAAGTTTCAAAAGTAAAGTTTATAATTTTGATTAACCACAGAAGCTACTTCTTAGAACTATTAATCTTTAAAAGGTTTTTTTTGAAAAATCAATAATTCTTTTTCTAGACCACATGACACTCCCTTTGAAGATGGAACTTTCAAACTTACGATAGAATTCACAGAGGAATATCCTAACAAGCCACCAACAGTCAGATTCGTTAGTAAGATGTTTCATCCAAACGTTTATGCAGATGGTGGTATTTGTCTGGATATCCTACAAAATCGCTGGAGTCCTACGTACGATGTCTCTGCGATTCTAACATCCATACAGGTAAGCTTTAGAGGCACTTAGTAGATAGAGCATCACCATAATTTGCAGAATGTTGCCATTTCGTATGTTTTTGTTAATGCCTTAACAGTGGTTGCAATTCATCAAAGTCAAGTCCTTTCGCGTTAAACTCATGTTTTAAGATCGAATTGCTGGATCTAATAACATTAACCTTAATGATAAGGTCATTATTAACCAAGCTTTCAATGTGCAATCAATAGAATTTTAAGAGGAGATATGCAGTAAAATTTCTAGAATTGAAGTTTTAAAATGGCAATTATAAAATGTGCCTCAGATTGAAATATTTTTTAATTAAATTATTAGTAAATTGCTCTAAATTGATTGTCAGTTTAACTTCAATTTTGATTGTTAAGTAAAGGATGTAAGAAAATAAGAAAAAGTTTCTTTATTCTCTATTTCTTTCATTCTGCTAAAAAGTATATTAATAACATAATTACAAATTAATAATAAATTATTCTTTAAAATTAAATTTCATATTCATTATAGACATTTTTATTTTAAGATTTTAAAAATTTGAATAATGTTTTACTCAAATTCCATTAATCCTATTTCACGTTATATTGTGGAATGAAAAAACCTTTTTTATAATAAAAATGCATATCCTCACTTTGTGAAAAATGTTAAGAATTTTATAAAAAAACTAATCAAAATTTGAATAAATATTCTTTGAGTCATTATTTCTTCAGTATTTCTCCTTTAAAGATGATGACTTATTAGAGATTACGTAAAATTATGAAAGTAAAATTACAAGTATGACTTTTGTGTGGTTGCAGTCGCTGTTAAGTGACCCAAATCCAAATTCACCCGCCAATTCGATGGCGGCACAACTGTACAAAGAGAATCGGCGCGAGTACGAGAAGCGAGTGAAGGCTTGTGTGGAGCAGAGTTTTGTGGATTAGTCGGAGGCAAAAACTCGCCGCTGTCGCAGCAGCAACTTAAGGGTACGCTATACTGACAATTTTTTCATTTTTATTTATAAAACTTGAAATTTATTCATTTTGTATTTGACAAGTAAATTCGTGTATGCAAAAGTTGTATTAAATACATATTGTTAAAAAGACTTAAATATTTTATTTACATTGTATTTTAAGCACATAATCAACAGATTAAGACTTTTATTATACTATTAAAAATAGGATCTTTGATTAAAACAGCTCTTAGAAAAAAGAATTTTTATATTTAAAGATTATTTATTTTATTCACTGCACTTAAAAATATTTAAAGACAAAGACCGTTTTTTGATATTTCAGTTTTTTAAAACGAAGACTAACTTTTCTTTATACATTTCTTAAATTTTCGTAGATTATGAAAGAAATAGAAACAGTATTAAGAAGTTTAAAATTTTTAGTTTTGTCAGTATACCGTACCCGTAACGGCAGCTACAGCTACAGCGTACAGCAGCAGTCGCTACAAGGCGTGTCGAGGATGAGAGGAGAGCTAACGTGCCACCCTGTGAATTGGAGCTAACGCCTTTGTGCTTTAGTTTTTTAAGCATGTCAACTCCCCAAGTCTCTGATTCGTTCACAAAACATTGTATTCTCTCTCTCTCTCT
>JAWWEM010000027.1:15773859-15792569 GCA_035582935.1 Ormyrus thymus
AAATCGCAACTTAAAAACTGCAACAATAACAGTAAATACTTTCTTCTTATTTTACGGTAGTTTTCAATTATAAGGGAGTCTAATTATTTCATTATCATTATGAAACTCGAGCTAGTTTAATAAAGTAATCGCGCAAGTCAAGTCAAATAAATGAAACGTTAATAATGTTTGAGGTTTAATATAATAATGCAAATGTCGGTGGATTGCAAATCAACTTCCTAGCTTGCAAACTACGGCTATATAGAATTTGACAATAGGCTTTAAAGCACAGCGTAATATTTAATGTGTAGGTCACTGCTATGCACCTGTTATACGTATATAAAATCTTGCATACCTTATCGCATAATTTTTTCAATAATATAACAATCCAAACTGTTAACCGTTTTAGTTCATGATTATACACCGATTGTTCTAGAAGCCCTATTCTACTATGTATTAAAAGGCCGTGTTCGCAGCCTTTGACGGATTAATGCTTTCGAAAATCTCGAGCGCGACGAGCCTAACTCCATCACGATCAAAGCACTAAATTTCCAAGCAGTAATTACACTAATTTATGTTTTGCATTAAATTTTATGAAAGTCATCGAGGCGACGATATCGGGGCTAAATTTAGAGCCTCGAGGAGGAAATCGGTTGAAAATTTAAACGTCAAAATCTTCCTTCACCGCAACGTAACGTTTTACAGTCGGTAAAAAGTTTCGCTTCGGCCTTTCAGGTGCATTTTTTTTTCCTCGCTAGTTAACATGTCGACAAGAGGGAGGTATTTCAAGCATTATATTGTACTGACATTGCAATGTGTTTTTTATAAGCCAGACTGTAGAACTTTTTATTGGAGTGTCGGAAGTTAACCGAAGTCTGGGGTAAAACTAAGAAAAAAACCGCAGAAGAAAGAAAAAAAAAAATCTGTTTAAGTTCTCGGCGGAAACTGAAAAAGCAGAAAAAAATTTCAAGAAAATAAAGGTGAAAAAATAGTTGAAACTTTATCTCTTCAAAATTTAAGTAAGTGTTTTCTCTCTAGTTTTCCTTTATAGATGGTACGATTAAAATAGAATTTAAAAAGTTAAAAGTGTATTAATTGTCGGATATTATCATAATCTCTATCGTCCATAATTATTTTAAATTAAACTTCCAGTCAGTATACTTTTTCCTTCGATTCTTCGTTGCGCGAACCTTCAAAGCTTCGCCTCTGAAATCGAACTCGTCGAGAATATTCAGTCGCGCGGCGCTGGAAAAAGATTTAATATAAAAATGAGATCCATCTTACCTGGGTGAGCTGTTCGGTGTTGGCCTCGGTGGCCAATCTGGCGAGGGCCTCCTCGTATCTCTCGAGGGCGGTCAGCTTGAGCAGCAGGTTCTGGAGCAGAGCGGACACCTCCTGCCTGGCGGCGGCGTCGACGTTCGCGACCTTCTGCGTTATGGACCTGACGTGGCCCATGACCCGCTCGTCCCGGAAGTCGTAGGGGAAGGTCTCGGTCCACTCGGCCAGCAGCTGCACCAGCCGCGGCACGAAGCGATGCAGACGCTCCTGCCGAAGACAGCGCCGGATTAGCTTTTCGCGCTCCGAGGGGAAAAGGAGAGAGACGGATTTTCCGCAGCTCGCCTTTCTTTTACGAGTGCCGGTGATGGCTGGGAATTTGCGAGGGAGGAGAAAACTCGTTCCTTTTGATGCCGGAAGGGAGGCGAGGTTATGCGGACGTTCGAGTGGAACGACTGGAGGTTTGATCGGGCGTTTGCGCTTGCATATGAGAGCTTCGACAAGATTCGGGTGATTTAATCAAAATACGGATTTACTTAATTTACGTTGATGAATTTGCGCTTTTGATAAACTACTTGAATAAATAAAATAAATTTGAGATGAAATTGATTTAGAAGCTGATAAGAAATATTTCACAAATGCATTGAACGATTATATGTATTCTAATGTAAAAAAAAAATTTGTTTAAATCAGTCCAAATCATTACTCGCATTGTCCTCTTATATAACACACCTCAGCGTTCTTTTAATCTTCTTTCATTCATCATCATTAGCACATAATTCACGATAATCCAAAGTATGAGTATAATAACCCTCTTTCCATCAACGCTTTCCAAAGTTAATTAACTCATACAATGATTAATACAAATTCCAAAACGCCAAAAGTTCCAGCTCGAAATTATTAACACCAAACTTAATTAGATCCGAGTTAGAGAACACTGCATTAGCAACAAAGTTCCACTTGCCTCCGTCCACCGTACCCCCTAATTCACTCTCGAAATGAAAGAACTCCCTCAAAAAGTACCCCTGCCCCCTCCCTCCCCGCGCGCTCCCATAAAACTGATCCGGCGGCGCGCGAAATCAAAACGCGATATATAAAACAGACGGGTGCTCGAGCCGACTAAACAAAGCGACCGCGAGAACAAAAACGGAGGCTGGAGGGAGTGAGATCAAAGCCGTCGGCGAAAGTTGCGGCGCAACTTTGCTCTCGGTGCGGAGTACACGTGTATATAACGCACGTCGCTCCCGAGCTAATGAATAGACGCGGGGCGGCCCGCTCCGGCGCAGGCGCGAGACGCCGCTCGGCGGAGGTTCCGCGCGCGCTGAATCGGCCGCCGGGATTAATATTTTAAATCGGCGAAAGCTTGCCGGAGATCTCTGCAGCTTTTGACGTTCTTTCTGCTGTCGAGAGGTAATTCGCGAGTGTGAGTTGGAAGTGGTATTAATGGAGTCTTCATCGTGGTAATTTGATGGATAATTATATAGGTGGCAATTGATGGCTCACTCGAAATTAGATTAAGGAATTTCTTTGGACTGTAATTTTTAATAAAACAGTGATAGGTTCATAATTTTTTGTTGAAATGAAGAACTGGAGTTAACGAAGAAATTGTGTAATGTAATTAAACTTTTGCAATTATATCGCAATTAAACTAGATTTTTTATCTCACAGTGACTTGCAAGTTATACATTTGTATTTAATAAGATTAAATCTGCCTGCCTTTCAGTAAAAAGTTCTTCCAAATGTCGTAATTTGTTTGGTTTTGACAGATTATAATTCCAGTGACGAATAGTATTAAAAAAAAGCTAGCATGTATTGATTCCAAATATTTGATGGTTGAATATAAAAAGAATATATAGAATTAGTAGGTAAATTTAACGTTTCTTAGGGATTTCCTTTTTTTAACTTTTGAAACTAAATATCTGCGGATCAAATTATATTTTATTCCAAAGATACAAACGAAACTGAAATTTGTTAAAACGTGATTTACTAGAATTCCGAAAATATTTGTTCCAAGCTTTCAATTTCGGGCGATAAAGCAAAACACGCGTGAATATTCTCCCCTTAAAATCTTTCATCGCATTCCCTGAATATTTTTCCAAAATAAAAATCTCCGACTAGTATTTTTCCTTAAATCAGAATAAAATACCGCAATAAAAAGTTTACGACTCAATAAAAAAGATATTCAACTCCAGAAAAAAAGAGAACTATCCTCCCATTAAAAACGCTTCTTCCGAGTTAATAATCCGAGGAAAGCCGTGCGTTCATAAATTTAAGGCTTCCTTTCAAAATTTCCGAAAAGAATTCTGATTCGGAAGCGGCGCGCGAATTTCCGATAATTTCCGGCTCGGATTTTTACGATTCTTCTCCCTCTCGTCCCGCTTTAATTCATTCCGGGCTCTTTTTGTCATCCCCGCTGCATTTTTAATTTCTTCCCAGGATTTTCACTCTCCCCCGATGGATTCTCGCCGAACAGTTCCCGAGTCCCCGAATCACGTTCCAAATTATATCCTTGCTTATGCGTAAACGCGTCCTCGCGGGTAAATGCGGATTACGAGGAGCCTCCGAGGGAATTCCTAATGGTCGGCCCGCGGACGAATGCAAAATTGACGAGGGTCGCGGGGAATAATTGCCCGGAAAAGTGAGCTCGGCTTGATTTATGCTTTCGCTGAGGCTGATTTTCAGCGTTTTCCAGGCGCCTTGCATCTGGAATGAGCTGGCTTTGAATGGAAAGAGGCTGAAACTGGCTTTTGGAAATGGAGTTTGCATTGGATTATGAAATTACAGTATTTATATTTACTTTGCTTGAGTTTTTGTTGGCGACTGATTGAAATTCTTGGAGGAGGCAAAGTTTAATTGGCATTGATTGCTTTCAAAACTTAATATTCATGCTGTGTTTTCTGAACTGAATTTCGTTAACAATTAATTTATCTTAAAATATTGCGTCTCGTCGAAATATTTTCTTAACAATGAGTGCATTATTTAAACGATTATGTCAAAAAAATAGTTTATTACAAAAGCACGTTCCACCATCAAGTTTTTTAAGGTTTTACATTTATTGTTGTAAAAACTTATAGCAACACTCCAGGAAGCAAAACGCAAAAACAAAGCAATCAGCCTCTCTCACCAAACAACTCCTGCCTCAGCAATACAGACCGAAAAGTCGTTATTACCCTCAGCAAAGTTCCTTGCCGCGGGCTTTACATAAGCGTGCGTAGGTGGAGGCGGTCGATACAGGCGAGTCTGAGCGACAGGAAGGAAAAGAAAGAGATCGATTCGTTCATTGTGCGTCCGCTGGCGGCCGGCGGCAGCTGCCGGAGCGCCTGAAAGAAACGGATGCAGCGCGAGAAAAGAGCCAGTCGACGGAACGATAATGCACGCAAAAGTGCACGACCGAGGCTGCGTAAGCTCATGAGACGGCGAGCACTTTATTGCGAGCCGGCTTTTCAAAGGACCGACGCTCCCACAGCATTCTGCGAGGGAGATATTTTGCGTGCGACTGAAGAGTGCGGGCTTGAGTGATTTTCGCCTGATTTCGTTTCCTTTGCCGTTTTTCGAGGGCTTTGGCGAAGAAAGCGAAGAGTGGACGTTTTATAGTTCATAATTACTTATACATTAATGATTGCTACATTTGAATATTTATTAAGTAAAATCGAATCACTGCTCGATTTAAGACGAGTGCGCATTGAGCTGAAAATGAAATGACGATTTAACACTAGTTGGTCAGTATTTCACATTAATTTTTCGATCTTCAACAAGTTCGACTCGAATGCATTATTCAAATTAATGGAATTAAACTCGTCAAATGCTCCGATGCTCAGTTAATTTGAAAAAAATCACCGTCCCCGTCACGTGAAAACATATTAGCCTCTTCCCGGCACTTCTCTTTATTTCCGCGCCCTTTTCGCCGCGTCGTTCAACATTCAAAGCCCGCTCCCCTCCGACAATGCAAGTAACGCACCCGCGCAGCCGACAGGCGGCCTTAAAAATAAGCTCCCGCGCCCCCGCCCCGTGCCGCGCAAAAGTGCTCTCGGCAGCCCGCATGACTCACCTTGCCGCCCTCGCCGTTGAGATTCTGCTGATGCTCGCAGAGGGCGCAGACCTCGCCGAGGAGCTCGTGGGGCTTGATGAAGAGCCGAGCGCTCAGCAGAAAGGCGAAGAGGTACGCCCGGTCCGGGTAGTACTCCTCGGTCGGCACCATGTGCTGCACCAGGGCGTCCAGCGAGCCCGACACCAGATTACCGTCCCGGTAGACCAGCTCCTGCAAATTCAACCGCGCGGACGTTAGACGGCTCGGGGTTGATGATTTATACTTGGAGGGGGAAGTCGTTGGGCTTTTTTTGCGGGGGGGAGGGGGGGTTCTTGGTCGTTGAGCGACGCGGGTGAGGTTAACTGTCGACCCTCCCCCGGCCGGAAAGGGTTACATTTATCGTATATTCGGCATGTTAATATATAAAACTGCTATTCAAGAATGCACTACTAACTTTTTCGAGATGGAGATTGTAAGAAAAGCTGTGTGAAAAAAAATACGTGCGTGGAATGTAGATGTACGGTTAGAGATGGATATATTTCCCTCTATGCATAAGACGAGCGAAAATTTTCTTGTAAAGATTCTCGACTCTCGAATTAAAAAAGTTCACCGCAAGACCCATTAATAAACGAAAAAAAAATCACACCCATAAAACGTCAATAATTCAACCGGCCCAAGCATCCTTCGGCTCCTCGTCCCCGAAAACGCGGTCAACGATAAATGGCGCGCTCTATAAATTACCTCGAATCACGCCCCCTCTAACGCCGGCGCGCCTTGTTTCGCGCTTTCCCTCCCCCTTCACTTGTTTGCTCGAAGCCGAGTCGAGATTCGGCGGCCTCGGTCTGCGAACGCTCTCGCGCGCCAACTTCGGGCAGATTGAGAAGCAGCTTTCCGTTTGCATACCGATCGACTTCCGAAGCGGAGGGCGGCGAGGAAAAGGCTGCGGGGACGCAGTCGTTTGCAGGTAAAGGAGGGGTCTTACGCGCACGCCGTGCTGGAAGATCCGAGAGGGCGGCTTTTCGGCGGGTAGGGTGACTGCTTTCTGGGGGTATTGCGCGATGTTTTCTTTTTATTTACTGAAAGGCCTTTGATATCAAACAAATGGCTTATTTCGGCCGTGCAAATTTACAATCAAGTTATTTTTACACGAGCTTCTAGTGCTAATTTATGCGCAAGTTTTTTTTTTTTTTTTTTTAACTGAAGATTACATTACAAATAGAACAATGTATGTACATTGCGTGATATTGTTCACAGTGTACAGATTGAAGAATTTGTTAAATTTTAAAGTGTCTGTACGTATTACATGTACTGGACTATGTGATGGTTTAATATACAGTGATCTACAATTAGCTATTCATTCATTTTTATTCTTTAGTTGGAGTGTTTCCTATTTTATACGCGCAATTTTTCATACGTCAAAAATGAAAAATTCTCATATTTCATTCCGTAATTAACTATTTATTTTGCTATTCAAATCGAGGCTAATTGCGAGGCGAAAAATATGCTATGCAAACTCGCTCTTGTTTATTGTTAAATATTTTAATAAATCAGCCTTTCTTGCTTACAACGCGTTTGCTTTTATTTTCTTAAACCGCCAAAATGCGCTAAATTGAACTGCGTGCAAGAATGTAAATTTGCTGATTCTGAAAAAAAGAAAAAAAACTGATGCTAAATTTTGGTACTAAATAGATATTGCGCCAGCAGAATATTGTAAAAATGTAAATTTTTTCGATTTGAAACGCTCAGTTGCGAAAAATCGGTTATCGCGACGTACACTTCCCTATTGATGACCTTTTCAGATTGTGCATTATTTTGCATTTTATCATTTGCTCTCTTAAATTAATTAGACATCAATGATGTAAATGCAGTTTCTCCAGCTCCCTTGGAAATATGTTTAGTATAGAAATTTTAATAAAAACTTTTTCTAACTTATAACTAAAAAATTTTTAAGTAAATACTAGTTGTTTGTAGCTAAAATGTTGTATTTTGGCTACAAATGAATAGTATTACAACTAATTTCAGAATAATTATATAACGAATCTTTCCAAAAGCAAGCTTATTCACTAAATAATTGCGTATCTTAAACAGCGTTTTTAAAACGTCAGCTTTGGCAGCTCGAATTTAGCGAGCATTCCAATGCGAGCCGGCATACAATTACACTACCCGGTAGAATTTTTTTTTTTTTACTACGCGCAAATTAAACAGAATTATGCAAATTTCGAGAAGCGGCGATTCGAGAATTTTCATTCCGCTTTGAAATTTTTTTATTACGACTCGAAGAAAGGGCTTTAAAATCCATCCCTCTGCGTGTATATATATAATATATATATTTGTATATATATATCTCGTAATAAAAAAAAAAGTTATATCCCTCTTTTAGTGGATAAAATAGTTTTCCCGTCGCCAATAAAATCCCACTTTGTTTTCAAGTGATTTTGTCTTCGAGCCGTAAAACTCTCACCGAGCGCAGCGTCTAGAGGAAATTCTAGTTTCCTTGTATGGGAGACAACGGCTTAGTCGGGGGGATTTCTGGCGCTTCTCCACTTGATACTTTCCATCCGAGGAAGTTGCTGAATGGATCTCACGGTTTATCTTTCGAATTTTCTTATCAAGCCCCGGGAGCGAAGCTGCTTTGATACGAGGATGCATATTTTAGCGCGCTGTTGAAGACGAATTTATGGTGACTTTCGGGCCTGGAACGAGATATGGTTTTTTGACCTTTAAAGAAGATTAAAAGTTGGCTGTATATGGAAGGAACAGAAAGGGAGAGTTTACGGTTGAAAAATAAATAAATGTTTTTTATTGGAATGCCCATTGCAGTCTTTCATTTTATAGGGAAAAAAATTTATATTATTTTACTGAATTAATTGCTTTATGCATTGTATTTTCCATTTATTTTGCGAAAATATTTACTTTTGTAAATTTCATGAATAAATAAGTACCTTCATAAAAGCATTTCGCTCATTTTTTCATTATTCCCGTGGAAAAATACCAAAATATTCCACCTAAAAGTGGCAAAAATTAATTTCTCCTGCCTTAATTAAAAGAACACATTTCACTCTCTTTCCCTAACCAAGCTTACCCTCCCAACCCACCAATTTCTCCTCGGGAGAAGCGTTTAATTACTTCAATTAGGTCCACGACGCGCGAAATCCGTCGTACGACATGGGTCTTATTTCGATTAGTTTAAGTCGGGGATCAGCCCGCGATTAAGACGCGGATTTATATGAATTAACGCCATCGGAGTGCTTAGGTGGTTGAACGGGAGCCAAGCACTGGATAAACGCCGGTTCCGGTCGAGTGCTCGTTTTTGGCTGTCGAATCTCTTGTAACTTTGTCGGAACTTTTGGGAAATGGCTTTACAGTTATTGTTATTGAAGCTCACAGGGGTTCCGAAGCGATAAACCGGCCGTGAATTGGCTTTGTACGATTCTGCATGCGAAAGTGGTAATTTTTTTTTCAATTTAGCGAAGATTGGTTTTAAATACATAAATTTTTGGGTAAATTTACGAATTTCATTGGCACTTTTGTTGTGCGTACCCCAATATTTTTTTAAACATAAAATTTAAACGTTTTATTGTTTTGTAAATTGAGTGACTGTATAAAGGGAATAGACTTTCATTCTCAAAAAATGTAGGTATTAATAAGATACTACACTGTTGAAAAAAGCATGAATTTTAATACATCTACTGGAAGCTCATTTCCAGGACAATGTATTAAACTTAATTTATTTGCATTGAATTTCGAGCATGTACCATTAAAATTAATGTAAAATTTGTGAACAATTAATGAAAATATACATTAATTTTAATGTACAATTCATTAAATTCAATGTAAATACATTAACTGTAATGCATTGTCCTGGAAATAAACTTCCAGTAAATGCATTAAAATTCATGCTTTTTTTGACAGTGTATGTATAATGCAAAATTACTGATTTTTGAGAATAAGTCAAGTTCTGAATCTATACATCTTCCGAAAAATCAACATAATTCAATCAATTTAATTTTATCGTAGCACACACTTGGTATATAAAATTACAATACATTAGCATCTCCATTAAAATAGCAGTCTATAACCTACTTCTTTACAGTAAAATGAACTATTATGATAAATCGAGCAGTACACCCAAAAAATGACCCTTTATCAGCCACGATTCCGCGAGCCACAAAACTGCATCTCGAAGACGGCTCCTCCTCCGAAAACAATCGATCCATCAGCCGGCGGAAAAGTGGCCAGGCAGCCCCTTAGAAAAGGCCATCATCAACACTCGATTTCCCCGCCTTAGAATCGTAGCGGGAAAGGCCGCTTGGCTCGCGAAAGCGGCCCGTAAAAGGAAAAGAGCCGGGAGCTCGGAATACAGAGGGACGGATGAAAACATCTCGAGTTGTACAATGGCTTTTCGCCTCGCCGTATCGCGACGCCTCGATCTCGGAACGAGAGCCGGCAGCAAAAAGCTGCGGGAGGGACTGTAAAGCGCTGCACCGGCTGACCCCTTATTTTACGGGCTCAGCGAGATGCAAAGAGGCGGAATTGCCGATTCGATTAGTAGGCGGAGCGATGCCATCTTGGGATTACTTTTTGAAAGCGTCGCGGAATTCGATTTTAGGACCAGTGCGGGATTGGAAATTTTCGGATTTTCATCTTTTGTTCGGGAAAATTAATGGCTTTTCGGGATGGCGGTATTGTTCTTGGAATTCGATTAAAAATTCTAGTTGGGACAGAATTTTTTAAGAAACTTTTAATATTAGTTTTAAATTAATCCTTTCACATTCGAAATTGCTTTTTAACACAATCATTAAACTTTGAAATAGCTCAGTTTTTCATATACTATATAGAGGCAGATGTCAAGCAAAAATTTGTTAAATAAATTTTGAATATTTTAAGAAACAATTTTCTTCAACGTAATTAATAACATATAAAATAATTGTAGCCTAAAACCATCCGAAATTCCAAACTAATGATTCATGTTAAAGCCTCGAAAGCCTTTCTCTATTTACTCGAAGAACAGGGCAAGTGAACACAATCGAAATCCCCGTTAATTACTAACGACAAAGCTGCCAAAGTCCATCGCGACTCGTCGGCAAAAAAAAGCCTCGCCGACAGGCATACGCAGGCAATAATAATCGACAGCGGCTGCAGCCGCCCTCGCAGGCAGCGCCAGCCGCTTGTAAACCCGCAACATTGTTCCGATTGGCTTCGTCGCCTCTACGTTTTCCAGCACTTACAATTACCGTCTCTGCGCGTCGCGTGTATAGTTAGATGTATACCGTAGCCGCCGCTCTCTCGCGCGACTCTATTCAAAAGCCGGCGCGCACTCCTGCCGCTGCCTCTCTGTGCATCGCGGAGGCGACTTTAATTAATACGGCTCTGCGCGCCAGAGGATAGCTTCGAAAATTTTTTCCGCGGCTTTCCATTCAAGCTCGGGGCGGCATTGTAATTCACGCGGCGGACGCGGCGCGGTAATTCACTTCCGGCTGGATGGCCCCCCCTCCCCCCGTCCACCCCGCCCTCCTGGATTTTTTACCCGTGGCATATATACTGCGTTCCTTTTCATTGTTTTCGCTTTAGTGCGTCGGCGCGCGGATTCGTCCAATTTTGATTCGCGCCAAGTCGCTGAAAAATTGCCTTTCGGATTTTTCGACGCGAGCGGCGAGGAGGTGTCTGCGGAGCGAGGGGGACTTACCGAGGGAGGGGCTTCGGTCGTTGAGCGGACATTTCGGGGAACATTACTCGAAGAGGACCCGTTGAATCAAGGAAACAAGGGGTTTTCAAGTTTTTGTTAATACTTTGCCGGATCAGGCAATTAGTAATGTTAATTTATAAATTGGTAATAAACGCCAGAAATGCTTAATATATTTGCGAGGAAAAACAAACACGTTTTGTTATTGACAATGTATCCTAAACCGTCTAGTTGTGGTGAAATAAAATAATGAAAATAAAACTGAAAATGAGTATATAATTTTTATTTCCCATCAAGCTCTTTCCACGTGCCGACTCTCACACAAAGTTACTGGAACTTTTTACCCTTTCGCAAATAGATTATTACACCAAGCCTGCATAAAAACGAGAAAAAACTGCAGCTCCCCCCTAAAACTGCTCCCAAAAACACCCCAATTTCAAAAGAATCTCTTTCATCCAACCGTAAGCCCCGAAAATTTTCCCCTAATGAAAAAACGTCCGTGCACGCCGTAGCGTTCGCCCAAGAAAAACAGGGCTACCCTCTCTCTCTCCCTCTCGCGGGCGAGAGCCAAAGCCGAAAATCCGCGATATAACCGCATTACAAGTCGCGGAAGTTAGGCTTAGGAAAGAGGGCCGAATCGCGACGGCGAAATGAAATTCTTATTGCGTTCGCCGAGAGCGGGATGGGGGTGAGGAGAGATGAAAGTTTTGCCGCGCGGCTGCCGAAAACGCCGGGCGAGTATAATATCGCGTATATAAGGGCTTTTCCGCGTGTGTCCCCCCCCCCCGCCCCCCGCTTTTACCGCGGCCGAAAATGAATATTTGAGTCGACGCGCACAATGAGACTTTCTTTCTTCGAGCTTTTGTATTTCATAAGTTTGCGGCTGCTTTTTCAGCCCCCGAGCTGCTTGGGACTTTTTTTTTCTTAACCAAGCATAACATTTTACTCTGGGGCTTGGCTTGTTGTGCGTGAAATTTTTTATTAAGGCTTCTTTCATTGCGCGACTTCCTTTTGCTGCGACGAGGGTATTAATGTCTGAGTAGCGACTAGCTACGTGCAAGTTCAATTCATTGTTCTTGACTTGGTGGAATGATCATTCGGGTGCAGTACTGCAGGCTTATTTTAATTAAATACAAAAGATGCCAACGTTGCTTCAATATTGCTGATAAAATTGCTATTGAAATGAAATTTTTACCAAGAAGAAATACGTTACGTAGTTTGTGTATTTCATTTTTTTATTCTACTTGGAGGGAAATGAAGCAGTGAAAACGTTGCCTGTTACAGTAATTATCGAGCACTTTTGCACGAATGAAGCACAATTTACGATGTTTCTGGGTTTTCAAAATCTGCGGTAATAAACATACGTTTTTGTCTATAACTAAAATTTTTCATACAATACATTATTTTCTACTCTATTCTAAAAGTAAGAAGACGCTTTACCCGCACTTCTTTCCTAAAAGCCGAAAATTCGCAGAATTTCAAAAAGCACCTCCGCAAAAGCCAGCAACGAGCCCAAGATTTAAAATTTCGTCGCGCGCATCAGGCACTAATTGCAGCGGGCCGCGACAAGCGCATATCTAAGTGTAAGACCTGAAAACCCGAGGCGTTAATCACGGGCGTCGCTGCCGCGAGCTCGGGGACGGGCTGCTTTAGGAACGTCTAAAAATGCCGTCCGCGCGACTGCCGCCAATTGCAAGGCGGCGTTACAAAGGCCGGGGGCTCCTTCCCTCAAAGGGGGTTAATTTCTCCCTATTACCACCGGGAAATTGCGTCCTTTATCACATTCAGCGATCCACGCGTCTTGCGTCGAAACCTGCCTCTCTCCTCCCCGGTAGGAGGGAAGAAATGTGTCGCGCAATTACCGGGAAAGCATCTTCTTCTTCTTCGGCCCTGCCTTTCCACTTGAGGCTTTCGCCCATCAAAAGAGATTTCATAATAAGCCGCGGTCGGGCCGTTAGTAGACGACGACTCAAAGCCGCGATCCATTAAAGTAAAGCACAGGGGGTTGAGAAGCCGCGCGCGCGCACGCGAACCTCGAGGGCCACGCTCCGACGGATGGCGCGGCGAGGGAAGGACGAGGGTTAAAAACGGAGAGAGGATTTCGGCTGGAATTGGAGCTTGAGTGCGCCGTCTTGATGCTCGCGAGCTATTTTGCCGCGGGACGTATACCGACTGCCGAAGGAAGTGAGCCGCGGATAGAGCGGCGGAGGGAGCGATGGTTTGTCGTATGGATTTTTTTTGCTTTATTTTCGTAATTGTAGGGTCGGCGGGTTTTTGGACGCGACCCGAGGGAGAGGTCGTCTTTAGAAACGTTACTCATTGCGGGTGAGACGCGAGTTTTTCTTGACAAAGTTATTTTATAAGTAGACGAGATGGCTTGTTTTCTGTTTTGTATGCTCCGGTTGATGATAAAGAGCAGTCATCAAAATAAGTTAAAGCGTTTAAGCGATTTTCTTTAGATTTCATTTAATGAAATCAATGTAAAGACGACTGCGATTTTAAAAATGAACTCGAGGATAAGAACTTGTGTAAAGGTGCATATATCGTGGAAAACAATTTCTTCCCCAAGTAAAATTTCACCACAACAATGCACCATTTTTTTTTTAATTTTTTAAAAAATCTATTTATAATTTTATTCTAATCAATGTTTATTAGAACATTATTTTACCGCCCGTTTATTATATTATTTCTAGATTTCGCTTAAACTAATCAAATAACCAATTAAACCAGGATCTAAATTCTAAATATTCCACTATTATTACGAAACAAATTCCAACTCGACAGCTTGACGAATGAATGAGGACTAAACCAGAATCTAAAATTAAAGCATCGCGCGGAAAGAAGCACCCCGTGCATCTAAGAAATAGCTCGCGCACAAAAGTAGGATAACGGACTCGTTCCGCGAATGAGAAGTGAAGGAGGATGGGGTGCTTTCATTTCTCTCTGTCTCTCTCTCTCTCTCTCTCTCTCTCTCTCTCTCTCTCGCGGGAGGGGGTGTATTAAAAGCGATGTAGCAACAATTGTCGCTCGCGCTGAAAGAACGGGACTTTCCTCCTCATTTTTCTCCCCGCGGAGAAAGGGATATACATATACGCGTACGGGGTGTAATTGCGTAATGGCGACGCGGGCGAATGGGTTTCTATCGGTTTTTCATGTCTTTTTAAGGGGGGAGGGGGGGCATTAATTTCTGCGCCGTAATGCGGAAGGCGCTTGGAAAGGAGGTCAAACGCTGATGGATTCGAGCGATCAGTCAATTTTCAGCGGGTTATTTATTATGATCATGCGCGCTGTTCGAACGGGACTTTTTAGGGGTCGAAGGTGCAGTTTTGAGTTTGGAATAATGAATTTGTATTCTATGTCGTCGAATAAATTTCTAAAATTATAAACGAAAGGACAAGAAAAGTTCTACTTTTAAGTGTTTATCAAATTCGCAGACTTTATTTACGAGTAAATTGTATAAGTTGTTCGAATAATGTTTAAGCGTTTCGACTCTAGATTATAACTGCTCTAATCTCCATATTTATGAGATAAACAGGACTATTGTGAACAAAATGAACTCCGGTTTATTCAAAATAGTCTACGTATTCTATGAGACGGTAGCAATGAATAAAAATTTAGCTTTTAAAACAGTCGGTTCAAAGTTTCCATTTGCAATTCATTCGCGGTTTGAAATTTCAAATACTGCCGAATCTTTTGTATTATTGAAACTCGAAATTTTACTCTTCGGTCGCTCAAGTAAATAAAAGTTGCTTTGAATTTTTAATAGCGGCGAGCATTCGAATTGGTTTTCTGGCAATTTCTCACACGAGCGAGAACGTTTCAAAGTTGCAATCGGCCAGCAGAATACTTTATTTCAATGGTTAGTGGCTGGTTGGAGCCGCCGAATCGAGTTTCTAATGAAACGGCTCCAAAATGTTATTTCTAGTAAAATATTGAAAGTTTTTTGTCTGAAATTTTTACAGGTTCTTCTTTTAGCCAAAATTTTTATTCAAATTCTACCATTTATTTTTGGAGGAAAAATGATTTTTTATTGCTTTGAACTCTATGAATACAATTGATTCTTGATATTTTTTTTTCCAAAAAGCTACCAATAACCTCAAAAAAAAGTGAATATTTCATTTTTCGTCCCTCCCAGCGTTTTTTCGCCTCGACTTAACTCTCTAAACGATTCTCGCCTCTCCGTCAAAAATCGAGGAAATTAATAAACCAGCAAGAAGCTCGCGAAAGATTCAAGCCAATGAGAGTTTTAAAACGAGCTCGGAAACGTTCGTTGCCGGGCCGTAAAGATTTGGCGCTCAGTCGAGTGGAGGGTCGAAGCGGCGGAACGTAGTTACGAGGAGACAAAGTGATGTCGTCGCGTCGAGGGAGGGCAAGGGGAAGGCGGGAGGGGGGGGGAGGAAGGGGGAGTTAACCAGTTTTTACGCGCGGCCAGGAAATTACTGCGCATCGATTTCGCGAGAAAATAAAGGCGGCTCTCCGCGCCGCTTTTTTCGAGAAAACAAAAGGGTATAGTCGGGTCGAAAGTTATATTGACGCGACGGTGGGAAACGGCTTTTCCGCGCGCCGAGTTTATTTGATTTGCCTCTCGCGGCTTTTTAATTGTTTAGGAGAATAGAACTAATGTTTGCTCCTGGAGTATTTACGGGTTTCCGGGAGAGGAAGCTTTTTAATTAACATTTTTTTCGGGTAATTGTTTTTTGAGGGTCGAAAGTAAGTGGTTGAGCTGGACTGCAATTACGCTGCTATTATGTAGATTGCGTTTTGTAATTAAACATTGAATTGAAAAGAATTAGTGCTTGTGTTTTAGATATTTTTTTTAGTACGAATATCGATGAGTATTTAGGTGGTTTTCGGACAGTTTTATTATGTAAAGATGAAAATTGTTTATAAACGTTTAATATTAATTGTTTTCATTGAGTGTGAGACGGTATGTCAATTTTAATCAACACTTTTTTATTGTTATATTAATAATAAAATAAATTGACATATTCATATTTAATTATAAGCAGCTTCGCCTATTTTCACTGCTAATAACGACGACACTGCACTTTACTAACCCTATTAACCCTGTATACCGAAAAAAAAGAACTAAATTCCAGTTCCCTCGAACGACAAGCCCCCCGAAAATTTCGTCACACTTCCTCAAAGCCATTAGGCGCCAAATCTCCCGGCAGTGGGGCAGCATCCATCCTTGCAATTAAACCCATTAAACCTCTCCAGCAACTGGCCAAACAAAAAGCCCCTCCCTCCCCCGCCCCGTCCGGGGGTGGCACCCTTTTCACGAAAAAAGGAAATCCTGCATTAGAAGCTCGGCCGCTTGAATATTCATGGGGTCGGCATCGGCGAGAAGAATATCAGAAGTTGCCGGTAATTCGATCAAAATCGTCCGCCGTCGCGTGCAGACTCCTCTCCGCGGTCCGCCAAGTTCGCAGCGGAGAAGGGGCACGAGCGCGGCCCGGGAACTTTATACCCGGGATTAAACTAATTTATCGCCGCTAACTTCCGACTCGGACGGGCACATCGCGCCCCCCCCCCCCTCACTCGGCGAAATACGTTTAGTCCGGCGGAGGGGGGTGGTTAAACTATGTTTATTTGCTGAATATTCCGAAACTTTAAACTTGCGTCCGAGGATACGTTACGAAAATTCAGTTTTGCGCGGAGCTCGCTGGAAAGCCTGCGCCCGACAATGAACGGTCGCAGCTGAGTGGCTCTCTCTCTCTCTCTCTCTCTCTCCTCTCTGCGTATTCGGAGCGTGAACCGGTCGACGTCGGCGTCGAGTGGATATGCGAAAAGTGGCGGCGAGAATTTCAATGCTCGATGTGTGTTGCATTACACGTCAAATCGATCAATTTCGATTCTGTCGAATAGTTTCAGTCAATTTTTTTTTAATATCGTTATTTCAGGGGATAGTATTTCGTTTTACTTAGGTAACTTTTGCGACGAAGTGCAAATGTTTGATTGCTTTTATTTTTTATTTTTTTGGAAGAATTAGTCAATGAAAGAGAATAACTGATGGTAGTGAACGATTGAAAAAAATGTAAATAATGAATATTAGAATTCATAGAATATTTTTTTATTTTATTAGAATAATATGTTAATGTTGTTAAATTTAAGTAATGTTTTTGATAAGTAAATTTAGTTCATTTCTCTAGTAAGTAAGTCTGAAAATAGTTTTTACAATCGATCCTGAACAATTATGACATATTTTTTCGCGAAGAATAGGTGAAACATAAAAAAATGAGAGTTCTTATTTTAAAATTCGAAACTGAGCTGCAGATGAGATGTGAAGATTTTGCAGCAGACTGTGAACCAGTATATCAAAACATTTTATAAGTTTCACAACAATTTTTGAAGTATTGTCATCACTTTTCTGTAAAACAATGTCTACTATTTCAAATTAAAAGACCCATAAATCTGTGTTCAGAAAAATACTACGCGTTTTATAACCGGTAATACTTTCTGTAATTACCTGACATAATATAAATTCAAAAAGCGGCGCAATATTATTCCAAACATTGAAATGCTTATTAATTATCTTTTTATTACTAATAAAGAGCGGCGCGTGACTACAACGCAAATTATTATACCAACAATACGACTATCGTATAATTTCATCTCCGCGGCAAAGAGGCCGTATCTTTCTTTTTTCTTTTATTGCCAGATGTTTAGCAACATTATTGTTATTTGGGGACCATAAAAAGTTTTCTCAATGGTCGAAGTCATTAAGGGGAAATATTGCCGGCCTAATTATACCCGCAGCCGCGTTAAGCAATTTCCAACACGGGGAGCAAAAGAAAAAAGACAAATTCGCGGCCGCGGAAGCCTGCAACGGCGTAAATCAAAATGCACAGGGAAACTCTTAGTTCATATACGCAGTTTTTCATTTTCATTAAATCACAAACTAGCGTGCCCCGTATTTTAATAATTCATCTTTAGCATCATTTTGTTTTGAAAGCTTTTATGAGTTTCGGTTAAAACTCTGTTAGAAACTTTGGCCGAAACCACTACGATACATAAATTTTAGATACACTTTATGTAAAGTACTGTAATAATTTTAAGCGAGCCCTGAAGAAATGAACTTTAACATTCATAAAGCGATGGCTCTTTATAAAACAAACAGATTTTGTTATATACATTGTAAAAACCGTTGCCAATTCATTGGCACTAAGCTTCCTCCTAACTAATTTATCGTTCCAATATTATCTCTGAAATTCATTAAAAACAATCGATCTCAACAATACAATTTCAAACTATTCTATATTTAATTAATTATACTTTTTTCAAAAATCAATTATTCTTGTTCCTGACACCTTAAAATACATTTATAACAGGTTTTTCGAACAACTCCAAAAATTACTATCACAAAGCTTCCTCTAGGAGGAAGCAAAATCAAAGTTATTAAATAAGTTTGATGTTAGAGCTATCCGATCGTGCATCTTTTATAAAATTATCTAGTTGTATAAAGAAGCAAATTAATTAATAATTTACTTTTAACCAAATACAAAAAAAGAATATGAATGAAAAATTTATTTTAATAACATTATAAAACTAGCATCCAAATCACAACTCATTATCTTCTTTTTAAAAATGTTAAATTTAGCCGTGAAATCAGAACAATATCGCGATTCCGAGTGCAGCAGCTTTTTAAAGCCATATTCTCCCAAAGCAGAGCTCGCTCGCAGCATCCTCGGATTACACCTCCTTTTCCATGCACTCGAGACCCATTATTTATCTTAGTTATCTCGA
>JAWWEM010000027.1:15792669-15835501 GCA_035582935.1 Ormyrus thymus
TTGCAGCGGAGATTTAAAACGCATTGTGACCGTAATACGCCGAGTTTTTGCATTTCAACACGGGTATTACGTTTCGCGGCTACAATGGATTTAACGAACGTATTGATGTTCGTTAATCAAGCTTATTTGGTTGTAGTTACCGGTAATCTGAACCAAGAGCTCCGAAACAGTACGGGCTGAATAGCCGAATTTCCAGGGCTTTTTTCTCTGCGATAAAATCCACAAAGATACGAATTGTTAACACTACACACACACTATAACTATTCATTTCGAATAACTGGTTAATTATATGAGAATTAATATTTATTATCATATACATAAAAGCTTTTGATTCTATATTTGATGTAATTCATTTTAACATTTAATAAAATAGATCTATACACTTAATAAAGCACGAGTTATCGAAAATTAAACTAACGCTCCATAGCTCTCATCTGCAATATCAGCATAATCTGCTTCGGCGACATTTCACTCCACGCAGTCGACAAGTCAAGACTAGGGTGCGCTTCGAAAATTGATACCCACCGACGTCGAGCCATTCGTTGTCGAAGCAGTGCAGCCCGAGCACGTCAGACAGGCAGGAAGGAGGCCAAGCCAGAGGAGCAGCAGCGGAAAACCTCCTCAGCAGCTACTACACAAACTCTCGCAGCGAAAACGAGAAAAGGACGAGAAAAGAGAGGCACGTTCGATACAACGTGACTTTGACGCTCCGATGACTTATGGTGTGGAAGAAAGAGAAAGAGAGGGAGAGACCGCGGCACGTGTCTCTATATTGCAAAAATGGAGCCGAGAAAGTCAGACCGATCACGTTTCAACGGCTGTCGAGTTCCTTCTGAGCTGAAAAATGAAATAACCCTGCGGGGTAAGTACGTGTACCGAAGGCGTGGAATTGCGGCGGACTTTTTTCGAAGCGATTACGGGAATTGGCAGCTCGACTGCCAGAAGATGCCGGATTGTCAATGTCGTCGTAAGCTGAATGGGTAATGGTGCTTTATACAGGGAATCAAGTCATGATCTTTTTTCGATACGGGCTGGTTGAGGTCTGTGCTTGGTTTTCTGTCACTGCCGAGATTCGCTGTGCGGGAGCCTTTGACTTCCTATTATAAACAGGAATGTAGTCTCCTGGCCTTATACTGTATAATTAATGTAAATTATACATACAATATAATAATATATGCTTAATATACAATAAGCATTGAAAAATAATTTTAAGAATGATTTAGCTGTCAGTCATATAACAATATTGTATAATTGTAAAATCCATTTTACCGGAACAGTATCTCATTCTAAGTAGCGTCTAGAGTTGTAAGATTAATTTCCTCTGACCTGGTACGTTCAATATGAGATATTGAATGGGTTCATAGTTGTGAATGGTTTGATATCTAGCAGTTCTTCCCAGTTATTTCATAAGTTTATTGTTTGATATAATATACTTCTCTTCAGAACTACAATGTTTGACGTGTTTATTGACTCCTCGATTTTCCAATATCCAACTTCATACAAAGTCATTAGGATAAAGCTAATATCCTCAAAATTAGCGAGCTCCTGTACCTTTTGTGTCAAAGAAATAATCCCCGAGCATAAAAAATCCAACGAAATTAGCAATAACGTAGTAGCGATGATGAGCAGCCATGACGACAGGGGCGGAAGCACTTTGGTTCGATCGTAACAATCAACGCTGGCGTGCAGTATCTTAATGAAAAGAGCTCTGAAAATATACGAGCGTCGATAAAGGCACAAACTACCCGGGACTACAAAAAGGAAAAAGTAAATGAAACACGAGACGAGAGGAGAGGGTTGAAAGATTCCCTGAGCCAGGCCATCTCCTCTCGAAGCCCAGGGCAGAAGTCGTATCGTGTCTCTCGAGGGCGAAAGTGCCTTTAAAAGGGGAACGAAGGAGAACGAGTGGCAGGCAATAAACGCCGTTTAACGGGAGTTGATCAGCGAGATTTACTGCGGGACAGCGCTCGGTGATAAACCTCGTTCGCTCCTCGTCCCCGTCGTCGTCTTTTGTCGGAGGAAATTTAGCTATAACGCCGGCTGCGCTCCATTATCTGAGCGTTTGAGGGTAACAGAGCTCCCTTGGGGTTAACGCCTTGTTACCCTCTGCCACGCTTATCTCTGGAGGTTTCAATTTTCGAATTTGAGATAAGTTTTCAGCTTGCGGAACAGCGGTCGGTAACTTATCATGCGTCGGTAAGGTAGGCGAACTGTTACAAAAAGTTGAGGGCTCTACATTACCGACGAGAAATGCCATTTTAGTAACTGTCGATTACATCAGAGCGGATGCATTGCGAATGCAGCCCTGGTAGAGAACTTGATGGACCTTGAAAGGTAAAGTGTGTGAAAAACTGATCCGCCTTCGTTATCCGTTCACGGCGATTCAATGAAAGTCATTGAAAATTACAAAGGGGATTAAAACCGAGAAGATGTTATCGATTTTGAAAGATTTTTTAGGTAACGGGAGAAAAAAAATGTTTAAGCCGGTTAAAAAAAGAATCTGGACGAGAAAACAAAGAGGACAATGTAGAAATTAATTGACTTACAATGCATGCTAATGTGTGACAGTGTCTGAATGGTAATGAGCAAAAAATGGACCGGAGCAAATAACTACACAAAGAAATAAAATTAATTGAATCGATATAGTATCAATGAATAGATATACTTACTGTAAAAATAAAAATCAATACATATTTAGTATTTTGCCTTCGTTTTCTCTAAAGTAAAATATTTATACAAAGTATGTCCTCCTAATGTATTAATATAAAAAATGTAAATTAAATATTCTGTTACAGAACTTTGTTAAATTTATTTCAATATTTGAAACTTCCAATACCATTAGTAATGAAAATACTACTTCCTACTTTCACCAAAAACAGTATAATTTTAAAATTTACAGTCATGTTAGAATTTCTACTAAGAAATATACAGTTTCCCTAAAAAACTTTTAGAATATTATAATAAATATATTATATTATCATAATATTCAGCTTAATTGATTCTACTATAGACCCTCATAAAATGCCTTTAAAAGATATTTTATTCATTTCCATAAATGCAAACAAAAGAAACTCTTATCCTATATTCGATATATACAGCAACGCATATTCCAGCAATATCCCAACATTTTCGCAATATTGCTCCAATATTCATTGCTACGTTCAAACCGCGTTAATCGATAAATTTCCAACTATAAAAAAACCAATTCAAAAAACATCTACTCTACCATACCATAAAGCGCTTTTACAAAGTATTCAATGATCCGGAGCAAATATCGAATCCCCGGATTCACCTCATTTTCATTCCCGGGACATTACGAACTGGCCGTAAAATTACAGAGATAAGAGACAGCGGAAGAACTCGCTCTCAGACTCGCGTACACGAAAAAAGAAGCCAGGAGAGCGTTCGAACTCACGAACAGAAGCCGAAGGAGGAGAAGAAGAAGAAGAGAGCAGTGCTCGGCCGACCTCGCCTGAGCAGGGGAATCCACGGGGGCGCCGTATTACTCATGAGAACGTGAGCACGCTCGTTTTTCCGGCGGGGAACGGGACGTATATATACCTGGCTGGCTCGGCATAGACGAGTGTGTACACAGTAGATGCCCATAAGAGAGCGCACGGGAGGGGCAAAAGGGGAACAGGTTGCTTGACTTTGCCGAGCACGAACTCCCTCGACGACGACGACGACGACTTTTTCTCTCTCCTGGCCTGGAACGAGGAACTCAATCGGCGAAAATCCGGAAAAGCTTTTATCTCCGACGGGCGCGCGCCTTTTCAGCCGTGGTGTGGATTAATTTCATGACTCGTTGAGTAGGGAGATTGCGTCGAATGATTTACGCTGAACGAGACCGAGATTATCAAGCGTTTTCGGGGCCAGTTCCTCGGAAGTCAAAAGGGGCTTTTGAGATTTGCATTTTAAGAAACTTTGATAAGGGAACGCCGCTGTTTCGTCTACTTTCGAATAAATTTCATGCTGGCTCGCTTTGATGGATGCTAAGAAAGTAATTAGACTAAAATTAAACAATTGTCAGTCATCAGCGATAAATGTGGATAAAGGAAGTGTACTACGATTAAGTGATTAATTATTCAACGTTTTGCGATACCGATACAGGGATTACTTTTTAAAGATGATTGCCATTAGTTTCTATTATTGGAGTAATTTGCAAATAATATATGAGACGACCTGATTTAAATTGATATTAAATTATGCTGATGATTTCCTCTTAATTTGTTTGAACTCATTTTAATACCAGAACGCAACGTTATAAGACCGGTGTCTTATTATTTTTCATCGACTAATCATCGCGGTGTTCTCAACGCTTTCCTTCGCAGTAATGACTCAGTTACATGAATAATTCATAGAAACTTGTAGCTATAAAATATAATAATAAGTCTAAAACAAATAAGTGAAAGCTGTAATTCTCGAAAAAACGCAAACTGATCGATGAATGTAAATCACCTTGAAATCGAAGCTTAATAGTCCGGAAAACGCCAAACAATGTATCCATGCTAAAGTGTTTAAACGTGAATTCGGAGCAAATAAGAGAATTATTAAGAAATTTTTGTTTTAAATTCGACGTTCTAGTAAATAAAGCTAGAGTAATTGGGTTAAGAATGCACAAAGTAATCAGTCAAGCGAAAGAATTCACTTACTTTAGGATGACTGAATAATTCGCCAGAGCAGCGGAAATATTGTTAACGCAGAAAAAGTTTTAAATTAGTTGGAACCTCGTCGTAAGCTCATACTCAAGCGGAAATTTAAGTTGGTAATCAATCGTTGAAAAAGGGCTGATCTAGCATATAAATGTTGGCTGCATATAAAAATGACAACACTTGCTTAACTTACAATCCTTTATACTTAGCCAACATCGGGTTAGTCTTAGAAAAATGCCAAAGTTAGTAATGTCGTCAGTGTTGGATGCAAATAAAAATGGCGACATCAAATCTTGAAATCACAGCAAAGATCTTTACCGGCTCAGAGTATTCGGCGTAAGATAAACAATCGATTGTTCCAGATTTGATGCACGGATGCACAATGTAAATCACTGGACAAAGTTTTCAAAATTTCCAAATGATTTATTACGTTATATCAAATAGTACATCATAAAAAACACGGACAATGTAGTCATCATTTTCATGTGTCACCAACATATCAGCATTCGAAAACAAACGCCAAACCATCACATATCTCTTTATAGCCAGCACCAATAATCAACCTTTTCCACTATACGATCTCATCATCGCCAACAACATCGAAAAAAGCATCCACTACGTTCTCTTACCGCGGAGGTGGTGGTCTGCACCCCAGGCACTTTCTTTCTACCAGAGGCCTCGCCGTCGACGTCGTCCTTCGCGTTGAGGTCGAGGCCGGAGAGGTTGGTGGCAAGCCCGCCGCCTCTTTCGCGCAGTACGTTGTTCGTGCTGGTGTTGGTCGTGTAGCCCTGATCGGAACTGGCGTTCGAGTTGGGTCGCGACTCGTCAGAGCTGTCGAAGGGCTTGAGATTGCGAGGCCGTTGAATGACACCTATCGGCTCCCAGATCTCGCTCGTCGTCGACGAGTAGCTGTTGTTCTCCTTCGTCTCCCGGCTGCGCTCGTCCACGACTTTTCCGTCTCGAGCTACGGTTACCTCCTCCTTCGTCACCACCGACGATTTCACGTTCAGAGACGTTTCCAGGCGGACTGGCACCCTGAGGAAGATCGATTGGGGAAAGGTGAGATTCGAGATTGATTTGCTTTTGCCGGCGGGGGAATTCTAGAGACCTTTCTTTTTGACCTTCTCTCGAGATAGCGGAGGTATTCGGATTGAATTTTGATTTATACTCGTATTATCGTTGGCTGCTACATTTCAATCTTTGTGAATGAGAGTTAAAACTGGTTTCGTTTATCGGAGCATAATGAGCATTGGTAAAATGTAACTGGATTTATTAATAGAACGCATTAAATTATAATGGACAAATGCAGCGCTTAGTCCAAATAGATAATATTACTAATTGAATTAAATTTTGTACGTACTCAACTAAAAAAGTTTTGGTTTATGAGTTTATTGAATTTTGTTTAAATTACTGTATAAAATAAATTCTTTAATTTTTTACTATATTTGCACTCTGTAACATGAATAATGTAATAAATTTTATTAAAATCACTATAAGCACCGTTTACAAATTCTTTCCCAAACTCTGCAGCCCGAAGACCTTCAAAAATGTAAAGATCACCAGAGATTCCATCGCACCGCAAGCCGAATATCGATCGGGCGGAGCCCGTTGCTTGTATTTATCGCAGCCGAAGGAGAAAGTCCAGATGAACCGGAGCACAAAAATCCCCGCGCAACTAAATTTAGTGGGCGCGCGCTCGCGGCGCTCGAGTGATTTACGGGAGCAGCAGCAGATGCTCCTCGCCTTCGGCGCGTTTTTCAATTTCCATGCACAGCGTCGACGAAGTCGGACGAAGGCGGCTTCGCTCGCGGCGCCTTCGATGAGGAATTAATCACGCGGAGAGGAAAAAGGCTTGTACGACTGCGGACCGCTGCACGTTTTTCTTTCGCTCACTCGACGCGCTCTTGTTTTCGGGAGAAATGATACGCCTCTTTCGGAGGCTCTATTTTTCTTGCGGTCCTTCGTTTTTTGACGGGAGTGATTTGGGTTGGGGTTAGGAGCTGGAGGTCTCTTTGTTTTAAATTTATTAAGTGGGCTATCCAGATTTTTCGTTGTCAGCGCTTCGCTTATTAATCTTACTATTTTGTAAGTAACAAATCTCGAAGCTGTGACCGTTAATTCAAATTTTATTGTCATTATTTCTGTACGAATGAAAACATTTTCATTGCGGCTAAAAGGATTTTAAAAACAATTTTGATATGCGTAAGAGTTCGTTCAACTGCAAAAATTGGAGTTTTCAAAGCCACTTTGTTCGGTATATCAGATAAGATCTGTTTATTTAATCGGAAAGAAGATTACCAAAGTTATTGCTGAGACTTTGCCGCCAGAGGGAGCAAAGCTTCCTTCCAGTCGACTTTCTTCCCTCGCGAGCGACCTTTTTCCTACTCCCAACACTTCGAAACCCTTTCTCCTCGCGGTGTGTCGCGTTCGGCAATACATTGCCGATGATTGTCGCTTTCGGCAAAGCGGAATTATTGAGCGGCGCTTCTCGTCCGCGACGGATCGATACGCGACGAGAGAGAGAGAGAGAGAGAGATTTTATCTCGTTAGGGGAGTCTCCGCCGTCGCTGCTGTTTCGGACGGTGCAGCGTTCCGGCGTATTATTGAAATGTCGAACGCGAGACGTTCGGATACGGAGCGGGAGCCGCATTGTGCAATTGTCGATTCCAGAGCGGCCGCCGGGGAGAGCGCCAGTCGACGAATGACTTTTGCGAAATGTTCCACGGTTTGTTTTCGCGAATTGCGATGACGGAACGACGTGGGAATGGATGCGAATGTTGCCGGGAGTTGTTTGTAAATAAAGAAGTAAATAGGTATTTTCGTGATTTGATTATGACGACTGCTTTATTGCACGTTTGGAGACAAATGCTAATTAATTTGATAATAAAAATGAATAATACGGGAGATACGGCGAAATAGAGTTAATTTAAAAATGAGTCAATGTCGGTAATCTCGGAAGCAAATTAACGCTTTAATTGATTGTTATATTTCAGAATTAAATAAAATTATGATTTCCTCTTTAAATAAATAATTTTCAGATTATTTTTAGATACTCAAAGGAAAATTGTAAACATGAAAAACTGAACCAAGAAAGGAAACTTTATTAATATTTTCACGTGGAATTAATGGTATGGAATTTAATTTCAATTTTTAGTATAAATACCAACAGAAAATTTCAAATTTGTAGAAATTTTTATAACAATTTTCTTTTATGATAAAAAATTATGAAAATAAAGTATTCATTATTAATAACTACACTTAATAAACTGAATTTTTTAACAAAATTTTTATCGAATTTTACGACATAATTGAAACTTTACCTTACAGAATAACATATTCTTTTAAACAACTAAAACAATTATTACTAATTTTCACAACCGACGTGACTTTTATCTTAATACTTTCCTTCGTGCAAATTCCACGCAGACATAATAATTATCAAAAAACAGAACACCGAACTCGGCGATAATAAATTACGCTCAATTATTTGCCCTCCGCGTCACTTTTAGCAAACGCAAGCAAAACGTCACCCCCGAAACCGAAACCCGAGCAAAAAAGACCCTGTCCACCGATCAACCAATTCTTACGCATCTCTGACTTCAAAGGACAGCTCGAACTTTCTGAAAAAAAACATAAAAGCACGAAGCCCTGCGATTCATTAGAGGGCGAGAAAGTCGATACTTTCGATTTATCGCGGGTTAATGCACTTAGGAAAGGAAGAGGACGCGCTCGATCGATCGAAAATCCGATCGACTCTCTCCCTCTCTCTCTCTCTCTCTCTCTCTCATTCCTGTTTTCTTTGCGCCTTTTTGCGCGCGACGATGAAAGCTTAGAAGGCGCGCCGCTTAAAGGTTCTTGGTCGACTTCCTCGCTCTCGGGAGGAAATTGCTTTTTGCGCGTTTGCGAGGAAGTAAGAACGCCCGGATTTTGTTTACTCGCGATCGCGAGGGCGAGGAGGAGGAGGACTTGGAGGAGCAGATAAGAAACGGTCTTGAGTAGGTAATTTATATTTTATCTGCGTAATGTGATGTAACGTTATCTTCGATGACTCATAAACGAGAATACACGTCCACGGAGTTGCTAACTTGATGTGTCAATGAAACTTTGATCAGTTTTTTTTTCTTGATAAGGGTTTTCAAAGGAGTTGATCCGATGATTCTGTTTTTAGATTAATTTCTATTCAGTTTTTGAACGAAATTACCAGTAAATATAAGTGTATCTAATCGTTAAAGTAATATTCTTCGTGTCATAGCGTCACTTTAGGTAAGTATTGACTTTATTTCACAAAGTGTACAATTCTGCTAAATCGACGTCAACGCGACTGTGGGAAACGATAAACTTCTTAGATGCTTCTCCCGACAGGAATTAAATACTTTGACGTAACCGTTTAAATGGAAAGCGTTTAAACCGCGGATTACATTATCGAACGCAATTTCACAATTCCAAAGCATCTTACCGCGAAATGAGTTAAGTTCTAATCCGAGCGCATTACTTGTATTGAAGTCAAGCAAGCCTTTTAAATAGTTTGACGTTCCATTTGTGCTCCGACTCATAATAGACGTACTCCATTTGTCACATCTGTACAATGCCAAGCTTATTTTCGCCTTTCATACAATTTCTTTTCCTTTCCAAGCGTGAAATGGGAAAATCGTTGCTTCGGTGGACAACACTGAGGTATAAAAAATTTTAAATAAAATAATTCAGAATAATGAGTCCTGCGGTCCAACCTTTTTAGAATAATGGATGGACAAATTCAGGCACTGAAAGTGGAAGCGAAAGATTAAGCATTTATCTGTACAAATTATTCATATTTAATATTTATAAAGCGTTTCTCAAAGCCCGATAAAAGCTCGTACTAAAATTATCCCGAAATCACTGCAAATCCGACGTTTCAAACGAAGCTAGAGTCTTTCCTTTAAAACCGCAACACGGCGCGAACATTATTCCCGTAAAAACTGCGCTCCATTCAAAGAAAAGAACCGAGCTCAGCAATGATTCACGCTCCGATTTCACAGCCGCGCTAACCCACTTTCAGTGCCTCCCCCGTCCATCTGCCGTCGTCGGCTCAATCCCGCCAATAATAACTCCTTATCTGCCGCTCTTTTATCCGGTCCGGCGAAGCAACGATCGCCCCCTCGCTGATTAATCGCTTACCTCTGGATTCCAGCTCGGATGAGGATCCGGTTGAGGAGATCACAGGGCGGCACCTGGCCCGTTATCATGGCCTCGCGGATGGCGATGCCGTCGGGCCCGTCGAGGGTTATGGGCACGCCGTTTATCAGCAGGACCTCCTCCTCCTTCACGCAGGACTTCTTCTCGCAGTCGATGATCTTGACGTCGGGGCCCAGGATCGACTCCACGGTCGACTGGATCTCGTGGTCGTCCATCGTCGCGGGACGGCTCGAGTGGGTTCGGGCTAGACGAATCGGGGCCTTCGAGATTAGTGAGTGGAGGTGTGATTAGAGAGAAGGGCGCTGCGCGAGTTATCGGAGCTTTGTTTTTGGCTCTGTTGATAAATGCGAGGCGAAGAAAATCTTCGTTGGAGTTACTTAGTAAAGTTGCGCTTAGGAAATGCTTGTTTGTCTTTTTTTGGATGAATGGGCATAATATTTATCTCTTCGATTCTAAATGTTTTTGTTAAAAAGGTGGATAAAGTCATCGAATCATTATTATTTTAACATATTGTTTACATGTACTGGAAAATGCAATGTTGCAAAAAGAAAAAAAAATCAGATTAGCTTCATTTTCTCATCATAATTATCTGAAAATTGATTAGAAAAGTATTTTTACTTATTGATATCTAATAATTTTCAACGAAAGATTAGAACAAATTTAATAATAGTTTCAAAGATAACGGATGTAATTTCATTTTTTTTTAATGCATCATTTAACACTTAATATCAAATTAAATTTTGAATTATAATAATTAATGGATGCTACGCATCAATTGACCGCATAAAATAATATTATGTAATAGAATTTTTTTTCTCATATCCCATTTAAAAAAGACATTTAAACATCAAGTATATGTTCACAAACATTTCTTAATCGAAATTAATAAATTCTTCACACATTTATCAAACAGAGTAACATACTTACCATAAAAAAAAATAAAAAACCAAGCTCGTCTTTCATTCGATAACTTTTACAGCAAAGCTTCTCCGCAGCACCGAAAAACTCCTCGTTGGGTGAGCCATCCGCATACACACGCACTCCTCGCTGACTTTTAACGCGTTTTTTCACGTCGCTTCAAAAGCGAACACGCAGAACGAATGTCATCATCGGAGGGGGGAGGGGCTATTCTCTTTTAACGCCTCGTCCACGCACATTTCGCTGCTCTCGTTGCGAGCGAGGAATTTAATATCATTATGCAAATGCCGGCTCCGAATAGTTTGTCCCGCGTTCTGGGAAAAAAGTGCGAGCCCGTAAAATACAGTCTTATAATACGCGTCGAGGAAGACGGAAAACGAGGCTCGAATTCGAAATGAGTCCGGCCTCGATCGGGAACATTATGCCTTTGTGCGCGGTGCTTTTTTCGATTATTTTATTGGCACTTCGGACTGGATTAACTAATTGTGGCTGCTGCGGCTGCAGTGTAAACAAGTTCTTGCGGAAATCACGGGTCCCGCGTTGGCGTAATTGATTGCTTCGCTCGCAGTTATGTAAACGAAAATGTAATTCTTCATTGTCGCTGGATTTACGCGCGAATTCCTTCGTTCGCACCTACGGAAGCGTAGGAGGAAATTTTGGATTTGGGATTGACTAATTTTGTTTGCTTAAAGATCGCTCCTATTATTATCATAATTGTCAATGTTCGTTTCGGGAAACGAGCGAACGATTTGTAATGGTGTTCGTACGGACCTTCAATTTATATTTTACGTTTTGGCGGAAGGAATATTTTATCGAACGTTTTTTGAATCTTTAACGTATGGAATATGTGTAAATTTAAGGATTAAATTTAAATGCGTTTGTGAAATATTTTCGTGCGGAAGTAAACAGTTCTCGCTGTGTACTGAAACATTTATGATTTTTTTCGTCGTTTTTTAAATATTAAATCATTTTGCGCTTTAATCGGCTGCATTTTAAACCGGTGTTCCGTATTCATAAACTTCCTGCAGCTATAAATTTCAATATTCCAAAAATCAACGTATTTTACCGACACAAATAAATTTGGGTAAAAAATAATTGAAGAGTTAGTTTTAAGACATTTTTAAATTGTTTGGCGTTCTGTGTTCCCCATTTATTACAGAACATTAATAAGTAACTTTTTGTTAATAAAAGGTTTTACTTATTGCATTATTTGCAGCTAAACATTCCAAAAATTGATAAAAATAATCGAATCCCGATACTTGCAAATAATATTCTACATTTATTAAATAATTTCATCTATCGCATTTAACCTTTTAATCCTCAAAATTAAAACCCCCAACTATTTGCCCAAAAAGTCCAGCAGCACACCATTCAGCCCCTGCAAAGTGGAAACTTTAATCGAATCTCCCACTCGCCTCCTATCCCTAAAATTTTCAATAAAGTCCCCATAAAAAGCACGGCCGGCTCGTTCTCGCTCGTAAAAGCGACCTTCGCCTCTTTGGAAAGCTTCGAGCGGCTCGGCTCGAGAAAGGACGCAAAAATGCAGCCTCGGTCCAGCGTCCGTCTGTCCGGCCGGCTGTCTCTCAGGAGCGGCGGCGGCGGCGGCCCTTCCTTTTTCGCTATCTCCCGACTGCTTCCCGAGATAATTACATTGAGGAATTATCGCCGCCTGCCCTGGCCGGGTTGTGTTTTTGCTCGGATTTATTTACGAGGATACGGCGGAGATCCGCGTGGGACGAAGATTAATGTCGCGAGAGAGGCTCCGCTTATTTCGCGTCGATGTTTATACGCTTTTCGGTGGCGCTCGATTTTCTTTCATTGCGAAAGCTCGGCTGGGGAACGCCGTGGGAGGCTGAGTTTTCCTCGGGCTGTGTTGGGCTAATTTTTCGAGAGCGAAGTGGTTTTGCCGGAGTGTTATTGTCTAGTTTTATTGGTAGTGCTGTAGTCTTGATGGAAAGATTTTAGTAAGTACAAACGCGAACAATGGCAACGCGAGTTTTAAAACGAGGATTTATTACGAATTGTTAATTTTTGTTAAAAGTGTAGTAGCTAAGTACTCCGCTGAACAGTAACTTTTGGTACATTAAAACTAAAACATCGTAAATGTAACAACTTTGGTCAAAGTAACGAATAAAGTTTTCGAATAAGTTGATGAAATTTTGTTCTTAAACTCAATCCCACAACTACCTACTTTGCTCCGTGTAAAATAAAAATTAAATTTTTTACTAAAGCTAAGAACAGTTCGTTACGTAATTAAAAAGTTTAAATTTTACACCGCAATAAGCAAAAGTGACCAAACAGAGTCCTGTTTCAAAACTACAACCAGACGACTCTTGATTATTCCGAAGAAAGGAAAAGCCAATTAAAACAATAGGCTCCTCTGCCGTTGTAAAAAGCAATTTCCCTCGTTTCCCAAGTAACCCTCGGCACTCCTCGAAGATAAAGAATCGCCAATATTTCGCAACGGCTGTTGAAACAAAAAAGCAAAAAAAAAAAACGAAGTAGCGCAGGAAGGGCGATATCTTTGCGATGTGGCTCTCGAGCGTTACGAGCCGCGGGGGAGAACTAATTACGCGAGGGGGTACATCGGGCAAGTACCCTCGTCAAGACGCCTCTCTTTTTCACCCCCCCCCCCCTCTAAATTCATTACGTCCGAACCCTCTCGCATAGCCGTCGTACTTGCTTTCAGTCCCCCTTCTGGGAGGAAAATTTCATGAGTTTCCCTCGACTTGCTTCTCTCTTTTCCATTCGAGTGGCTTATTAATTATAGAATTTTTTCTCGGAGCCGCGTATGGGTAGAAGAGGCTGCGCCAACGGCTTGTTAGGCGAAGACGCGAAAGGGGAGAGAGAAAGAGGGAAGAGTGGGAGATAGTTTGCCACTGCAGACTTTTTTCTCGGCGATTTGACGCTGAGGTAGGCAGGGAAAAGTTTTCGCGAGATTGCCGCTGGAATTGGTGCGGATGCAAACTCGGGGATAGAAATTTGATGATAGGGAAAGAATTTTATTTTACTTTCGAAAATTTCATAGGTATTTAACGCCTCGCAGAAATGTTTAATAACATTTTCTTTTATTATTATGTTATTGATAGGCAGCATTATCTGGTGATGTTATTATGTAATCAAAATATTTTTACTGCTACCCTGGTGGAAATCGCCCATTTTTCTCCCATTTATGAAACGCTTTTTTCCACATGTTTTAACCATTTCCTAGCGATTTCGGTCAAATAGTCATAAAATGGTTAAAAAAGCGTTTCATAAATGGGAGAAAAATGGGCGATTTCCACCAGGGTATAATGTTTGAAATAAACAATAACAATATCGCGACGGTATTGATGGGATGTTTTTTATACGTTTAATAAAAATCAAAGAATTAATAAAAGTAAAACGAACTTTTAAAATTGAGTTTCGGAATTTTTTTAGGTACCAAGAAAATCCGATTTTATAAATCAGAAAAATGTAGAAATGAAATGGAAGTCAGTCCGCAAGTTTGAAATTTCTATCAAAACTCACTTGTCAGCTGAAAATGTGATAAAAAAAGGAAATGCCATTTTCAGAAAGGAATTCAGCGGAGAGTTGAATTCATTTATACGGTAAAGGAAAAGTTGTAACTCGAGTTTTTAAAGTATGAATGGCACTTTTTTTCCTTTTAACTTCGGTGAAGTATGTAATTATTTAGAGGCAAAGACAAGTTTTTCTGCTTTTATCGAGCTTTAAATTCAATTTCACGGCTGAATTATCTGAAAAATCTAGCGTTTATGTATATGTGCGCGACGTTTGATTCCATGAGAACTGGTTGCCGCGCGTTTTGCTGAATGAATGGAAAATCTATCTTTAAGCTTTGATAAAGCCGACAGTTCAACCGTCATATCTATGACTTTAATAAGCGATTTAATAAATGGTTTCCTCGACAGAAAAAGCCCATTTGAAATGTTAAATCAATGACCAACTGATACTAAGTTTTTAATTCGCCGACGTAATGTGTGTTTAATCGAATGATTGTAAGTAGTATTAAATTAAATACTGACGAGTTCTCAGCCAGTTTTCGATTGGCTTAGAAAGTTTCTTTAGAAAAGTTATTCGTTCTATTAGATTAAGGATGAAGATAACAAGAGCACACTGACTCCAACTCTAATTGCATTTTATGTGGACAAAAAGTCAGCAGTTCGCACGTATAATAAAGGCAGGCACTCGGACAATGTGGAAATAGCGAACTTTCATTCCTCCTTCGCCGCGTTCGACGTAAAGTATATTTATTCCCGCAGACGCTAAGAATTGACCGTAATTTTTTTATATTCTAAAATGAATGAATTCCCGTTTAGGAAAAGCTGAACAAATTACGCATTGTTGCGGGTATCGTCGGCGGAACTTTCGCACAGGCGTATATCTAAATTACTTTCTCACATCCTCCGCATGATCATTAAAAGTGCATCAGAAATGCAGTTGCATCCTCTCTTATACGATTTAAGTAAGTGCTCAGTTTGATTAGACAATAATTTGACAAGCGTAATTGCATCGTTACTTCAGGAATTATATACTTTTTCCGCTCGAACGAGCCTCGAATTCTATCTTTGGGGGCTCGGAAATGGCGACAGATGCGCATCAGTTGCATCCGGACAAAGTAGTTAGCAGAAATTCATTATTTCATTACGTAAAATAGTTGAGTTAACGGCTTGGTTAGTACAACTTCTGATTATTTTACGTTACGCTAACAAGCACTTCGCGAAAACGAAGTTAGATCTAGAAGCGACTTCGAGGGTTTTGTACTGTAAACTGATCCTAGAATTGGAAAAATTACTACTACTCTAGAGAATCTATTGAAGTAAATAATTTAAATATAATTTACGAAATTAATTCAATTTTTGCCTGAATTTCATAATTTGCAACATATAGCTTTGCAATAATGTTCCAATATGAACGAATACAAATGCTCATATTTCAAGTAGGAAATAGCTTCAATTAAAGCTGCCTCCGTGAAAATTGAATCCATTTTTCAAGGAGCAAGTGGCCAATTTGCTTAGGCAATGCTCGAAATGTGGGCCAATTTCCGAATCAGAATGAAATGCCGTTTCTCACGAAGCCTCATCGCTAAATGGAGTAAAAGGCAGCTTCATAAAATGTCGATATGTTAGGGAAAAAGTCTAGTTTCTGCTTCAATTGATAAAGCAATTTGAAAAAGCTCTTTCCACACAATAAAAACTTTATGCAAAAATTCTATTTTTGAAGGTAAATTTTTATAAATTTTAATAGGATTACTTTTCTTATATCTTTTCTGAATATACTATATATTATTTATAAAATATTCTTATCATAACAAACACGTTTGAAGAAATGAAATCCAGTTCATTGTAAACACGTAATTTGGTAGTGGAAGAATTTAATTCGTAAGATATTCAGAGTTGCTGATAATTTTTTATTTATTTGATTTAAAAATTTAAGTAAACAAAAAATTATAAGATTAAATCAGTTTTTTTTCAACTCGTGTCAAGAAAATATTCTTATTGGTGATTCATTTAGTTATCATTATTAAAATATTTTCTTAAATATTGTATACTTTTTCCGCGTATCATCGAAGATAAATTATTAACATTTTAAGAATATTTAATATAATAAAATAAGATTTAATATAATAAAATAAGATGTAAAGATTTCAAATTAAAAATTATAGGCATTTAACTTATTAGTTCCTATAAATCGATGTAAATCCGATTACATCTAAACCGCCTCATTACTCTCTCAACCACAATGACTTTACTACCCAAAGCGGAATCAACAATAATCTCCATTCTTCCCGGATCAATTTGCCAAAATCCCGTTGGTAGACTCGAATGATAATTTTCGTCCTCTCGATCCTTAAACCTCGAAAACAGGCGAATGTGCAGCATTGTCTGGCGGCGCTGATTGCCCATCGCCTAAAGAGGCCTGGGGACTGTAGATTGCGCGGGCAATGACACCGAAGAGCGGAGCAGGAAAATCGTCCACGAAAAAGGGGCGCTTTTCCCTTCGCTATTATTCCCCCCGCGCAGCGTCTGCCTCCCTTTGCTTTTCCGACTTTATTTATCATCCACCAGGCTTTTGTTTGCCTCTCAACCTGTATCTTCAGTCGTGGCTGCTGGCTGTTGTTGGGACGTCGATTTGAGCCTCGGGGTGGTTCTAGCGTCGTTTCAGCGAGTTTAAAGGGAGGGGTGGGGGCCGGTTAGTCTAGACTGTAATTTCGAGATATTATACTGTTTTTCATCAAGTCGACGACCGACTATTTTCGGCTGAGTGGAATCCATTTTTGAAAAATATGGCATTATGTATTCTAAGCAACAGTTCGCTGGAGTTTCGTGAATGCGGACTAAGCTCTTTTAATTTAGACGTGAAATTCTGGAGGAAAATTGCGAGTGCTTCTTTAAAGATATTAAACTGACAGATGTGCGCCGTATTATTTAATCAGTGGTATATTTTAAATAAAAGTCGTAAAATTTACGTAATGAAAAGCTAGATTTTATATACAAAGATAATATGAAAATGGAACTCGATAAAAAGTCAAATAATTTATAATTTCATCACAAGTGACTAAAAATGCCTCCTTATTTAAATAAACTTTTATGATTTGAAATATTCTTAACTTCAGAAAATTCAAGATAGAAACATTTTAACATTCTAACGTCTAATAAATACACTCGACTGCATCTTTCAATACTTACACAATTATTCTAACGATCATCATTGTCTTATGAAGTTCTCAAAGTCAGACGGGGGAAATTCGCCACCGTCATCTTATCTCACTCAATGAGTCATTCCCCTCTCGCTACTCCACGTCCTCGTATCCAGCTGCCTCGCTAAAATAAAAGGCGAAGCGTTTCTCTCACAGCGCAAGAATCTCGTGTATACCTTCCAAAATTACGCACCATAAGGTTAATACCGCAGCTCTCATAAAGTGATTCACGCGATCAATTTTCCCACCTCGCTCCCTTTCCGCCACACTCGGAGCAATGTTCTTCAACGTCTCTCTCTCTCTCTCTCTCTCTCTCTCTCTTTCGCCCCCCTCACTCTCTTTCACCCCTGCACCGCCGTCTCACTTGGTATCGATCTGCTGTGACTCGGCTCGCTACCCCCGTTTTATACCATTCTATTCCCTCCGTTTCCATCTGCTCCGCGGGCTTCGTGCTCATAGACTGTCTGCGGGATTCTATTCCTACGTATTGCACGCGTCTGCGTATGTATTACACGCCGGCTTCGCGTAGCTTTTCTTAGCTTCTAGCTGAGAGGCGAAGTCTGGAGGCGAGGAAACGTTTAAGCGCTAGAGTGAAAATTGCGATTGGGCGATTATTGCGATGAATCACATTGTCGATGAGTTTTCATCGGTTGTTTTAACAGGCTCTTTTATCAAACTCAGAAATGTTGAAAAATATGTCGCGAAGTCTAGTTTAAGGAAGATGATTTCAAACTGGTCAAAAGACGCTTTTTTTGTAAGAATAAAGAGCAATGATCTTAATACTTGATCTTACTATTCAGTTTTAAAATAATTTCATATTTTAATACGATGATTTTGAACTTAAAAAAGTTTATTATGAATATTGAAAGATATTATGAGAATATCGCCAAATATTGCCAATATTATTGCAAAATCGGTACAGTGTGCCCAATAATTTTGGGAAAAAGTCAGTTGAACCAAAGAAGAGTAAACAAATCAACTAATTTTTATTGTTTTCTTCTGAATTTCTTTCCAAATAAGCAAGTGAAATCTTTAAACATTTAACGATTTTCTATTTCTAACTTCAAAAGGCCACATTCATACTTCATGGAAGCATTTAACCTACAAATAGTAAACAATGCCATTGTTGTAGCTCCACTTTCACCGCAGCGGACAAAATTCCCTCGCAACATCGAATCTTTCCGATACGTACATTCTTCAAAGTAAAATTTCACTCCACCGACCGTTCTCTCCGCGTCGTGACGCACACCTAAAGTGCGCAGTGTGACATTTAAAAAACGCTCTTACACTTAGCGCGAAACGTCTCGCGCGCGCGTCTTCCTTTTTCCCTTCCTCGTTTCGCGACGATGCCGTCGTTTGATACCTCCGCCTCTCGCGCTTCTTTTTCTCTCGCTTCGTCTCTCTCGGCTTTCTTTTTTTGCTCCCGGTGTGATTAGTGACTTTATTACGCGTGACGAATGGCAGCGGTTCGCTCTCTGCAGACGCGCCCGGCGGCTTCGTTATACGGCGACGGCGACGATTATTACGGCCGAACAATTTGTAACATCCGACCGGAGTACAACACGACTGTACTCTCCGACTTTGTCCCCTCGTCCACCCCTTTCTTTTTTGGACTGACATTACGGAACGCGACAATGACATGTGCAGGCTGCGCTCTGATTTTTTTCGGACCTCGGAATAGGATAATTGCCGGCGGCGATCAGTGCTGTAGTTTGCGCGCTGCTTTCTTGCGAAATAATTGGGACGCGGCGATTCGCTGAGTAATGAATCGTGAAATATTAGGTTGGGTTATAAATGCAGTAATTTAATTAATATCTGCGTTTCTCCTTTCTATAAAATTTGGCAATAATTTAATACGGTAGTAGAAATGAATGGCAATTATTGGTTTCATAATTATTTACGTCACAAATATGATTTCTGTTCAAAGAGAAAGGAGGAATATACTTAAATTTCTCAAAATCAATCTTACAGCTATTAAAAATAATTATTGACCCCCGCGTCTCAAATTTATAGTTAATTAAACGATCGCCAGAAAGAAGTGAGCAAATATTTATTAAGCTACTGCCAACTCAAGCACCGACATAGACAAGAAATCATTTATATCCTCCCCAAGTGCTTCTTCTCCGAAGTACTACAAATCGCATAACCTTCACTATTTTCTAATTATAGACCCGATATCGCGGGTAAAAATGTACGCCGTAAAACATCCGTAAAACCCTCTTTTAAATCATCTCGGCTCGAATCACGTCCACCGTTTACAAAGAAAAACGACGAAATGCGCCGCGACTGGTCTCGAGTGTTTTTAAAATTACGGCCAAGTTTATGGGCGCTACTGTGTGTTCGCAAATCGTTTAATACATATGCATTAGCCCCTCGGTGGAACTTCCTTCGTAGGCTTTTCCCGCGTGCCAGACGAGTCTGCGGTCTATCAAGTAATTCACTGTATCTTGGCTCTCCTCTCTCTCTCTCTCTCTCTCTCTCTCTCTCCCTCTCGCTCTTCGGAGAGCTATCTGAGCTTCTTTTTCTTGTAAAAATTCTTCCTGCCTACTGCTATCTACTCAGGCTTCTCCCCCTTTCTAATCTTCGCCTTAAGTACGGCGGGGAGAATTTTATTTTCGCGAGTGGAGTTTTAAGGAATGCTATTATCTGCCGGCGGAAGTAATTTGTAAAAAGTTTTTTTTTAATGGTGGTTTATCACACTGGTTTTTGAAAATTAATTGAAAAAAACTGAGGTTGAATTAAGTTTGACAAATTGTGTGGTAAATGAGATCAGAAAGGCAAACATGTGGTTCTAGAAATAAGTTCGGCTGTTTAATCAGTGATGTCTTCATTATAAAGTAAAAAAGTGTCATTTCTCTCGACGACAAGCACTAACAGGAGACACGCCGAATATTTCTGTAGTAAAAAAAGAGCAAGAAACGAAAAAGTTTCGCAGATTCATGCGACCTTCCACTCGAAATATTCATTTCTATAATTCCACATTTTTTGCCGCGTCTTACGTCGCGCGTAAGATTCAATATGAAACTTTTACGAGAAGTAATATTTCTTCTTATCGCTACTTTTTTAGAACTTTTTTACGCACGGCCCACAAGTTCCATTCCGAACATTTTCTTATTTTTATTATTGTTCGAACAATAAACTTTTGAAACAATTTTTTATTATTACGTCCGTTATAAATACCAAGATGCTTCGGCAAAATCGAACAAAGGAACTCTCTATTTATAGTTTCCAGCTCTCTGCATTCAAACATTCGCACAAAATGTACGCTTCTAAATGAAAACAGCTGCTTTGCCTATTCTAAAAACATACTTTAAAAAAAAAAAAAAACAGGCGGCGCGAGTAAGAAATCTATCGATCTGGCATGAAAACGCGACCAGCCAGCTACTCTTTCGCAGCTCCCGTACATTTCGTTCTCCATCCGTCCATCCCTTCCCTCGCTCGCTATAACAAAAAGCCTCCATAATAACAGCAGAGGGAGGGGGGGGGACCGTTTAATCGGCAAGGCTTCGGACATTATACTCGCCGGACACAGACGGTCTCTGATCGATATCTCGTTAATTACAAGAGGAGCGAGCGTAAATAAAAATGGAGAAGGGGGGGGGCAATGAAAAGAGAGACAAACAGATGGCGCAGCGGCGAGGAGACGGTCACAAATAAGGAAACGGAGCCAAGAGCGCGAGGGCAAACAGAGACGGAGGGTTGAAGGAAAAGAGCTTGCCGCACAAAGACGCCAAAGAGATGGACGGACTGATAGACGGAAGTTGAGCTTCTTTTTTCCCGAGCGCGAGCCGTGTTTGTTCGCTGAATAATTGCGGGGATTGGGGGTCCGGGCTTAGAATGATAATTAATGGACGCGGACGACGGCGGACTCGTCGTACCTATTAATCCGAGACTGGGCTAAAACTAATAACACCGCCGGGACGGAGGATTTTTCCAGGTGTAACGAAGGGAAAGCTTTTTATGTGCGGTCTCAGCTTTTCGAAGTCTACGCTTCTTAATTTAAGTTTCATTTTAGCTCGTTGAAAATTCGAAAATTGCGTTCAATATTCAAACGGCTTAATTTCACGGAGATTTTAAATCGAAGATAAAAGGTATTGGCGAACTCGAAATTCTTATGAATAAAATTAATTTTCTCGGTGTTCTTTTTAACTTGGCAGAAACTTTGTCCGCTCTCCAGCGATTTAAATTTCATCGCACACGAATATCAGAGTAAACTTTTTCTGGAAATTAAAGGGCTTACAAGCCGAGTCGGCGAGTTTTTCTCATTTCACCGTCATTTTATATTCTCCGGGATAAAGCTTATGGAAATAACTATTACATAACAAATTGCGGATATTAAACTGTGTACGGTTTTTGTCACAATGGACCGGTTTCCTCCTATTTAGTAATGAAAAATGATCATGTGGCTCTCAACCGATACCGAATATTATTCACCCCTCAGCCGCAGCTTGATTACGAGATTTCCTAGACAATACGGACATTGATGTAAATGAACTTAATGCGCAAACTGGTCGGGACACGCGTAACTAAGCTATTGATTAGAGAAACCAGTTATATGTTTTCAGTCTGTTAAAGCGAAATTGATTGCATTAAAGCTGCATTAATTTTACTTCGATCAAAATACGTGACTTTCGTGCTCTTTATTTTTCTAAAAAAAGTCAGCCGTTTGGAAAGTTACTAATCAACGCAGCGACTTAATTAACACCTCGATCAATGCAAACATTCACAAAACCCTTGCCCAAACTTTGCCGGCAGTGAAATAAATAAATCGCAAAATTTTTTCGATCAGCCCTCCCCCGACAAAACGCTTCGAAAAAAACTCGTTAAACTCCCTATAACAAACCCAAATAAACGTTCCCATTCAAAACAGCCGCCGTATTCAGAGAAGCCCGCTCTCTCGCCACCTGCCATTCAGCACCCAATCCCAGAAACACAGATCCTCGGCGAAAAAGGCACCCGGACCTCATCACCTCCCTCCGACACCTCGGCCTCTCCCGAATTCTTTATCGCGCCGAGGCAGATCCACAGCCGCCCCATCGCAATCCTTCCCCGAGGGGGCGCCTGAAATATTCCGTCTGCGCGCTGGGGGGTCCGCGCGTTGTTGGCCCGGGGGGGGGGGCGCGCAGCAGCCCCCTCGTCTGAAATTCCGCCGCTGCGGAGAGTGAGAGAGAGAGAGAGAGAGAGAGAGAGAGAGAGAGCGCTTGTATCGATCGTCGGCCGGCGAGCAGATGACTCATGCGGGGATTTGCGAGAGCGAGCGATTTTCTTTGTGCGGGGAGCCTTGATTTCGCGAGAGGCGAATTTTGCGGTTCGCGAGATATTATTGAGATTGACGAGGAAGATGCGAGGGTTTTTGTGAAGAATGGGAGGGCGTTTTGTTGGTTTTCGAGGGGGCTGGAAAATTTGTTGGGGGGCCTGTCTGCCTTTGTTTGCGGTGTGCGGTTATGGCTGTTTGGCTCGAGCGGAAAAGATGGGATTTTATACTGCTGTGAAAAACGAATTGGTATCGAAGGAAATGTTTTTTTTTTTTTAAATGGTTTTCGCGTTTGGTTTATTTGCGAATTATCAAAGGTTTTTGGTACTCTTATTTTTTGCAGACAGATCGCATCATATTTTAATTAAATGTATTTCGGTGTCCATTGTTTGTTAGTTAACAATTTTTAGTATTTCCCAGCTTACTTCGCTGTAATAGTAAAATGCTCATTTAAGTGGAAACCTTTCGTAGCGTGTTAATTTAAGTAGAAGCAATAAATTTCAAAAACAATAACTGAGAAAATGGGAAACAATTGAATGAATAATTTTAATATTTTAATGGCTAAAGTTAATGACTTTGTTGTTACACATCATGAGTTTATAATTGTCAGATAATTAAATATTTCTCGCAGGCAGCGAGTACAAATATTCTTTGTAAAGCAAACGATTTAACAGTTCCGCGTTTTTATTATTATAATTGGAAAATCAGCCTCGTTCCTCCCGTCTATTTATTTATAATAAACAAACAGAACAAAAAAGCTCAAAATCGTAATGCAAATTAGATGCATTACCATGCAAGTTTTAAGTGCAGAAAATATGCTAATAAAGTCCTACCCTTGCAAATTTCTAAATTCACAATGCAGTGCGACCTAAGCGTCTAAAGTCCAAACTGATCACCAGAAAATCAGTCCAAAATCCAGGCTTCGCGCCCGCAGCTCCCAAGGACACCGGCAGCCATCCCATCATCTCATCGGCGAGCTCGAAACGGCCGGCGGGCCCAAGCGGCAATATCCGCGGCAGCTCCAAGAATAACGCGCGCGGAAGTCTCCCCCTCCTCGAGGGCAACGAAAAGCCTCGCATGACAAATTAGCCATTTTCCGCGGAGGCTCGCGACACATATCGCACGGCTCGTCGAGGAGGAGGAAGTAGCTGCTCGCGTGCCAACGTAAACCCGGCGAACCGTCTAGACCCCCCCTCTCTCTCTCTCTCTTTCTCTTCTGCCCGCTTTTTTTTCTCCCCCGCAGCGAGACTCCTGCGCCGGGCATCGATGAGATAATGCGGCGTCTCGCTGCGAGCGTCCTGTGTTTATGAGCAAGGTAAATGGACGTCGGCTGCAGTTTCGTAACGAGGTAATGGACTCGGAGAGAGGATTGTGTCGGGCCGAGGAACGTTTTTTTTCTGCGTTTGCACTTTTCATCTAATTGTGGTGATTTGGTAAACAACTGCGGTGGTAGGATAAGAGTGAGTGTTTGCTTTCGGCGGATCTGGATTAACATGGCGATGGAGTAACTCGAGGTATTTACTACTTATGTGCATAATGATTTATATATTTAATTTTCGATTAAATAATTGAAAAAAACAAATTGACCAAAAATAAAACTGGGCCCCGATCGGCTTTCTGATATTTAAATCGACGTATGCTTCAATAAGATTATTGATTACGCGGAATTAATGCGGTATGAAAAAGAAAGCAAGCAGTAATAACCGTGGCAGATCATCAATCAATCGACTAATGAAATGCAATCGCTACGAAGGGTGCAGATATAAATAATACCCATTAATTAATTGTAAATTAATTAGCGGCTAATCTGCGGTCGAGAACATCTGGTGCCTATGATATAACGCATCTGTTCGAACTTATCGCCGTTCCAGGAGAATATTCGATTTACATAATTAAACTTGACATTGTTGACTTTGGATACATTGAAAGTTACTTTAGAATTTAGCTATGGTTGTATTTCCAGGGACTTTATGTTTGCGGAGTGTTCTTTAAAATTGAAATGTTTGTATTTCAATTAAGATTCTAATTTTAATTGCCTTCGTCGAAGCGAAAGGCTATTTTATGTTCCATTTCGTATTCATCATTAATGGATTAACAAATAAAACATCAAACTTAATTTAGCTTTTCTAAGATCGGAGATGCTGTCTCAATAATTTACAGTATGAGCAAAAATTATTTTAAAATAACAAAATTTTAGACTCTGTTAAGAAACAATTTTTATTAGATGTTACTTGCTCTGTTTCAATATTTTTAAAATTGACATGCTTTATCTCCATTTTCACTCGACAGAGCGAACATTTTTATTCGTAAATCAACTTTAATACTGACAAAACTGACACGTCCTTCGCCCCTTACACCTTTCCCTTACAAATTAGCAAAATATAAACATCACTTCGCTCCCCGACACCTCCTCAAAAACCTGGGAAAACAATAAAACAAAAGAATCAGCAGCTACAAGCTAAAATTATCAAGCGCAAGGACACTTCAAAGAAGACGGCAGCCAATCAAGGCGGCCCGGAATCGACTCGCGGAGCAAAACGACGCTCGCTGTCGTTTCCTCGCGTAAACTCCGGCTTCTCGGGGCGTCGAGAGCCTCGTTAACTCCGAATGCTTTCGCGACGCCGATATACGCGCGTTTCTTTCCCCCCACGTGGCAGTAATTATCGCCGCCCCGACGTCATCGACAAGCGCGCACAGCCTCTGGAACGTTCGAGCGAGGAGTCCCTAAAAGAAGAAGAGGACCTGCCTCCCTTTTATAAACGGCTTTGTCCTTCGGCGAGAAATCGCGAGCGGGACTCGGCTTTTTGAACGGCTCTGCACTGAGAGGCTCGAGTCAAAGGATAAAAAGGCTTGCTAATGGGGAAAACGGAGGGTGGGTGGTGAGGATTGGTCATTTGGCGGCGAAGAAAGGTGAGTGCGCTTTGAGAGAGCGAGGCAAGTTTAATGCAGGGAGGTGGCTCTTTTTACGGCCTTTGCAACGGAGTTTGCGCAGTAAAACTGTCGTGAATGATTTTGTAGGATTTAACTTTTTAATAATCGAAAAATTCGCGGTGTTGGAGTAGATTGTTGAGAGTTGGGAAAGTTTTTATTGGCGAGTAAATAATGATTCGATCGTAAAGTAGCTGATAAAAAAGTTTTCATTCTGTACGTAAGAAAAGTCAAAGGTTAATTAAAACTTTTTATTTAACCATGACCGTAAAATTAAACAAAATACTTTGCACAACTAATTACGTTAATATAGTTGTATGAATAATAGAAAAATATTGCAGCTGCAAACTTTATAATAATAACGACCTGTTTCTTATGTTTCTAATTCTTATTAAATGCTAATAAACGATAAACTATATATATATACACATAAGCCTTATCAGTTACTTTAAACTCCGCATTGTTAAAACATCGCTAATAACGCACGCCTCGACTTGAATTCCTCTAAATTCCTAAACTTCAACACTCCTCTCGAAAGCTTTCAGCGACGTTATCATCATCGGAGCAACGCATCCCGAAGCACGCCAGGCCGAAATTACAAACTCGAGGGGGGGGGGGGGGGGCGGGGGGCAGGCAGGGAAGGCGAATGAATCATTGAACTCGCTCTGGCAAACTTTCGCGGCGATAAAATACTTTTGACCCGAACTGTATACACCTCGGCACACGTCCGCACATGTACACCCGCGAACACACGGAAAGCTGCCACCGGTTGGGTCAGTCCTACTCGCGTCTGGTCCGCCAGACTACCGAGCCGTAGAAAGAGAGAGGTGTCTGATATACATACGCGCGAGGACAAAGACCGAGTGTTGTGCGCGTGTGTGTGTGTGTGTGTGTGCGCGCGTGGAAGGGGTGGAGGGGGAGGTTAAATTTTAATGGTAGGGAGATGTTCCCGCGAATTTGTGCGCGCGGCAGGACGAGCCTCGAGTTTCCCGTATTTAATGCCCACGCCGAGCGCACCCGACGATTATCATTCGTATTATACAGAGGGACGTTGAGCGCGAATTACCTTATTTCATGGCCGATGCCGGAGAGCTGCCGGCCAGCTCTCAGGAATTGGAAGTTCGCGGGGAAAAATGGGGAGGAGGTCGCTTGGTATCGAGCTCCGGGCGCGGAGGAATTGCGAAATCGGATTAATTGGAATCGGTTTCGTTATGGCTCGTGCGAAGATAGCCTTTTTTTTTAAGGGTAAATGAAAAAGTTGAGGCATTAAAGGAAACTTTACTGCATTGCGATTCCGTGTAATTTATGCGCTCGATGAAATTAAATTACCGAAATTTCTTCGTTCGATTATCTGATCCAATTTTCAATATTCGCGAGTGAAGTACTGTAATATCGTTTTTATGCGGTCTGAATTCGTACAAATGAGAATTTGCGGCTCCAAAAAAAAATAGCTTTCAGAATGGATAAATCTCAATTTTCCAACTTCCAAAGCAAAAGCAACGCCCACATTAGAACATTAACAGCACATTCTACTTAAATTGTTAAGCCCCCATCTCACTTCCTCAAAACAAGCCATCATCGCTATCACCTCCAACTCGCAACCTGCACACCTCATAAATAATTGCTCGCGTAAACAGCTGCTTCACCCAACAAACCCTCCCCCGTGGGAACGAAAGCACACGTTTTAGAAAAAAAAAAAAGAAAAAGAAACGAAGCCTTCAGTCACCGAGGCTCGAGCCCTCGCAACGCATTATCATATATATTTACGGCGCACGTGCGAGTGCGTATGCCAGTGATATATGTCTCTCTCTCGCCCCCCATGGCCTTTTTTTCAGGCTGCGTTGTTATTATTGTAGTTCGACGAGCGACGCGTTCATGCCGCTCACGTCGGCCGCGATATTGAAAGTAATAAAAAGTATCCTGTGTGGGGTGGCTACGGGCTACTGCCTTTCGCGCGAGCCTTTCTGTCGGTGTTGCCGGCAGGGAGATGTTGCGAAAGATGAAATGTATATTTACTATGAGCCGTGGTGCTTGAAGGCTGTTTTTTGGTAAAAATTTGGCTTTTTAAGTTTCTTTTTTGTTTTTTTTTTTTATAAATGTATAACTACAGTGTTATGTCTTTTTCGTTTATTTTAACGTTCACTTATCTAAGCGTATCATAACGGTTTGAAGATATACATTTCGGCTCAATTATACGGACTGTTTAAAGAAAATAATAGTAGGTGTATTTCAATTTTCAATTAATATTCAGAAATTTTTTGTATATTGTAATCTTGTGATGATAGAATAAGCAGTTGCTGTATGTATTATTCCTTCGATGAAAAAACTAAACAGATTGTAAACATATTCAAGATTGTAGAAACAGATTCTTCTGAAATATTTTAATTGGATATGGTATATTAATAGATTTTACTGCAATAACACCATCTAACACAAACACTACAGGTTTTTTTTTCAAACTAAGCACCATTAAAACAACCTTTTCTATAAACATTATTCCCCTCATTTACATACCACCTTATTAATTCAATCAACAGCGCGTTTAAGTCATCCGCATGGCTGATAACCGTCCCAAGGTATTTTGACTCCCGTTCGTATAAATTAAACAAATTCGGACCGCGGCGCTCTAATCTTAATCAAGAGCCAGGGGGCCGAAATTCTAATTGCCAAACTTTCCGGCTCCGCGAAAGTCGTTAAACTCCTCCAAAAATCCACGATATCCCTCCTTCGAAGTGCAGCCCTTTCCCTGATAAACAAAAAAAGAAAGAAATCAGGTTACTCAATCGAGGACCTAAAAATAGAAGCTGTTTATTCTCGTGCGTCGTCGCCTAGGACTAAAGCCCGCGGGGCCGTTAATTCGTGCGGGAGCCGCTCGTTACTCGTTACAGCGCTCGTTCCGAGAAGCGGAAAAGGATTTACACGCTCGCGGTGCCCGCGTTCCGAGCAGTCAAAATAAAATCATATGCCGAAACGTGACGCGCGAGAAAGACGGGCTCGGGAGTTGTACGCAGGGAAAATGCTGCCGCTGCCCGTCGGGAGAGTCGAATTACCGGGCTGATTCATTCGCGAGCATTCCAAGGCTAGGAATAAGGCCTTTTTGTTTCGCCCAGTGTTGTCTAACCCAGTGAGGGACGTTGCGTAACGAGAAATCGAAAGGAGTATTTTGGGAGTGGGAAGCTGTTTGTTTTGCGAGCGGCGCGGGGGATATTGCGTTTGACGGGGCTAATGAGAGTGCCTTTGATAGATAGGATTGGGTCATTCTTCAGTTCTCTTGTTCATTCGTAAATAGACGTTTCTAAAAATAATGGCTTGATTGATACTTTTTTTCAATTTTTGATCGATTATTTATTCATCGAGTAATTGCAACCAGTGTACAAAATGAACAATCCCTATCAAATCGGTTTAAAAAAAAAAAGAAACTGTCCCTTCAATCGCGCCAGCCCCGTTTACACACTTCGCAAACCGCAGCTAAAACCCTCATATTTAATCCTCATCCAATCTAACCTTCCTCTCAAACCAACTCGCTTAAACAAACCTCTCTCTCTCTCTCTCTGCGCGAAAAAAAATCGCTCTCCCCGCGCGCACCGTTCAAACGAATATCCCTTCGTAGCTCGTTTCAATCAACCCGAAAACCAGAATCCGACGGCAAAAAGCGATCATCGTAAATAAACGCGGAGTCGCGGCGCGCAACGGTACCGAGCTCGTATAAACCTCGCGCGATAACCGCCGCTGAAAAAGGCCGGGGTTAAAGGCCGTCTGGATTTCCAGCGCCTGTATCGAGGCATGCGGGTGTCTGCGCGTGCGCGTGTGTGTGTGTTCGTGTGACGCCGCGGATATAGGAGGCGCCCGGGGATTATTCGCGCGCTCAGACCGACTCTCCGGCATGCCTTTGCCGATGGAGCGCTCAGCGCGATTGGAGCGTCTGCAAAGGTTCAGGTGGTGAGGATGTTCAGTGGAATTATGAGGGATTGAGCTGTCTGTGAAGGCGGGCGTATTGGACGAGTTAAGTGGCGCGCTGTACGAGTTGCGTCTTTGAATGCTGGGTAACGAAGTGTTATTTTTTGTTGTTCGAAAAGGAGAATTTTGCTTTTTAGTTTAGTTTGAACGGTGTCGTTTATCGCGGTTATTTAAGTTTAATTACGTCATTTTAAAATCTTTAGCTTAGCGCGCGTTAAACCTTCGTTATTCGTAATAAAGCATGAGATTTTATTTTCTCCGCGGCCATTTCAAACTTGATAGAAAATTGTAAAGCCCTTTCAGGCGCGTTAAACAGCTTATAGTAAAACATTACTTCGCGTTTATAAAGGATTTAAAATTGCAGCAACAGTTAAAGTTTTCCGTTAAGAAAATTTGAATATTATCTTCATTTTCCAAGCATTTCAAGAATTTAAGTAACATTGTACGAGCACTAAAATACAATTAATAATGCTATAAAATTTAAATATCAGCATACAAATCCTTAAAGGAAATCATAAAATTTTACTTTAAAGAACATAAACCTCAAGTTCAAAATAACGTTTTTCTGCAAACGACGCTAAAAACAAAGGTCCCTTAATGGTTACTCTCTGTCTCTCTCTCTCTCTCTCTCTTTCTCTCAGTCTCTCTCTCTCTCTCCGTACTCCTCTTGTGCAACATCCACTATTCGTAACGCGCGCATAAAATATTCAAATCCGAAGCAGCGGGGAGCTACTAAAAAAATGTCATACAACATATCGAGCCCGCCGTATCTCAAAAATATATCAGTCGTGCACTCTGCAATTCAGATTCAAAAGCCCACTGTGAACATTATATTAAAATCCGCTCGGCGACCATTCATAGCTCGCCGCGCAAAATTCCGGTGCATTTTTCCGAAATACATAATATTCCCCGCACCCAAAGAGGGGCCTATCGTAAACGCGCGAAATCCGGCAGCGGGGCGAGCTTTGAAATTCGGAAAGCTTCGGCAAAAATTTACGAGCGCCCTGCGAAAATTTGAGAAGCTTGGCGGGCTTCGTTTTATGCCGGCGAAGAGTGAAGTTATGAAGAGTAAATTTTTTCATCGCCGGGTAGATTAGGAGCGAGATGAAGGCTGGGTTGAAAATAAGACTTTTATTGAGCGTGTTTTGAGATAACAAGATGTCGAGATGGGATTGAAAAGTGTGGAATGTATGAATTAACCTTGTGTATGGGATTTCTTGCTGTTGTTTCATTGTTCTTATTATGGAAGACTTCACATAATTTTAAGATAAAGAAAATCATATGCTGTGAATTAAGGAAAACGTAATTATAATTGCAAATCGTTCCTCATATAAATAGCAATCTGCGCAAATTTAGAAAATTGAAAATTTGTAATTAATTTGCCCATTAAAATTCACTTTATAATTAAAAATTTAGATTACCTTGTTCATTAAAAATACGTATAAATATGGCTGTTAAATACGTCGCGTCGAGGATAGAAAAATAATTTCAAACAATGAACTCGTAATTATTCGTGTATATTCTACTTTATTTATCTTACTTAGCCGTTAATTTTTATGTAATTTATGTTTTACTTATTCATTTATTACCTATTTTTGCGCATTTTGTGTCCTTAAAAAAAGGAAATATAAATGATCCTTCTTCATCTTTTACCAAACAATTTTAAGATCAAGAACATCATCCTACATTTATTTCATCGTGTAAAACAGAAATGCAATTGAATATGGATACTTTGAAAACCCTAACTGAAAGTACAGTAAATACGCTAATTTGAACTGAAAATGCTTTTATTTAATTAAAATTTTCCCTTCAAATGTTCGAAAATTACACATTTAATAAAATACTGCATTCGACTATTCCAAATTCTGCATTTCCAATTTACCGCCCAAACATCCTCTCAAATCCAGCAACACAAACAGCCGAAATCGCCCTACATTCGCTCCAACAAGTGAATATCCTCTCCTGCCGCAAAACTCGCTCCGCAAAAGTCAGCAGAAATTCACGCCGCGAGTTCCGTTCTGGGAGCCGTCGCACGTGTGCCTCTGCCCACACACAGACACACACGCGCACGCACACGCGCAGGAATCTCGCTCCATCGGCTGCATTTTTGCGTGGGCGCGCGGTTGTAACGGGCGTCTAATCGCGGAGGCGCCGAGAGTCGCGCGGATCAAGGTGAATGTCTTGATTCCGGGAGGAATTTTGGGATTGTCGCCGATGGTGAGTTGGTTTGCGAGATTCGGTGACTTCGTTAAGAGGAAAAAGTAGGTTGGGCGGATGAGGCTTTCAAGTGGATTAGCGAGGCTCTTGAGATTTTTATTCGAGTGTTTGATTTAAGTTTTGAAATTAAAATAGGTCGGTTTGTTAAAAACAATGTTACGTCGCCCGAGAAGCAATTTTGTCGGAATATAAAGTTTGTATAGGGAGATTATTTTTAAAGTTTCTTATTACTAAATAAAAGTAAATCGATAAGACTATTTTAGCTGCCCATTCAATTTTAAAATAACGATGAAATAAAAATTTCCCGGAACACCTTTATGAAATTTTCAGCGGTACGTATTGTACCTTACAACGACAAAGTTCGTAAAGTAGTTTCTCGATTTGATTACTTTGATAAGACCGAATGCAGGCCGCGGTTTATGAAAGCCTTGTATTTCAAAAATAAATTCTGATATCTTATTGGATCTCGTTATTATTGCTTCACCACCGCGCGTAAAGTACGCAAAATAGTCGAGTACTATAAACTCGAACATATTAATTTATCAGAAAGGCTTTCGAACCAACCTATTTCGCCTTGACAAACACCGCGCACTCCCAATTTCCGAGCAGAACACCGAAATACCATCCCATTACAAGCTCGGGGCCGCATTACAATCCCCGAAATCCTCCCGAGAAAAGAGCTACCAGCCACTCCCCAGCTGGCGCAAAGCGGCACTTTTATGAATTTTTGAGGCGCATAAATCCGCCGCCCGGATTTTCCGCAGTCTAATCGTAAAGCTCTCTCTCTCTCCCCCGGCAGTCTAAGACCGAGCTTTGCGCAAAGTTATTGCCGCCGCCGCCGCGCGGCTCGATATCCGTGTGCTTGCGGCCCCGAAGGATAATTTACGCGCGGATTAGAGGGCAAAACTAACATTGCGCGCCCCCGGCGATATCGTTCATCTACGAGGGATTAGCCGGCCTCTTTCTCGAGCCGAATCAGTTTGGCGCGCGGGTTGCGCGGGACTGTTTTTTCAATGGAGATTGTTGTTTGTATCGGGAAGTAGGTTCATGGGCTTGATTTAAAAATAGAGAGGTTTTATTGGGTCCGAGGCGTTATTGTTGCTTAACGTCGGAAATTGATTAGCGACCCGGTTTGTATGGTATCTACATGTACCAAAATTCTTTAAAAATGGGGATTAGATTTTGTTTTTTCAAAAATATGAAGCATAAGATGAGCTTTAAAATGTTGAGATTATATTTATTTCATTATTTATTAAGCAAAAATGTATTTGCGTGTAATCATTTAAAATTACCCTTATTTTTATTGAATTTACAACTAAAAATACCTTCAAATAAAAGCATTGACCCTTAAAAAATGATTCTACTTTCCCACCAAGAACTAATCCCTATAACGAATTAACATTTTAAATTTAAAACCTCGCGCAAATTAGTGCACCTTCTTTTCAAAGCTCGCCCAGAGATAACTTGGCTAAAATATTGCCTTCTCACCTCGTATCGTTTGCAGCTCGCAATATTTAATAACCCCTCCCAAATAGAATCCAAGCAGCGCCAGCCGGCAAGAAACTCTCCGCGTTCTCTGAATTAAACATTTAACAAAGATACACAGCGCCGCCGTAAAATCCTCCCCCTTTGTGCCGCGTGAAATACAGGGCCGTAAAGCCCGTTAATTTGTATCAATTAAAAAAGCAAAAAGAGGAGGGTAAAATTACGAGCGAAAACAAGCTTTTCACACTCGGAGTTCCCGCGGGGGAACAAAGAAAGAGAGAGAGAGAGAGCTCTCATATCGGGGCGTATATAACTATTTAACGCGGCCAAAGGCCGAGGAAAATCTGTCGGAAGCGTGCGGCCTTTTGAAGTGCAGCGCCTGTTTTTTCAGAAAACATCGCCGCTGCTTTTCTATATTAAGAGCTCAGCCGAATGGCTGGCTTCTATGTGTTTGCTCTCGCGATATAAATATATTATCGTAATGGATATTTGAATTTGTAATCGCGCTGCTATTTGCGCCGTTACCCAACGATGCCTGCCGATTAATGTGTTTGCATTGGCAGTCTTTTTCTTCGTATTGCGCGGATTTCTAATTGCGTTTATTTCATCCTAATTGCACTGTAATTACTGAACGCAATAACGAGAGGTTAGAAGAAATCTATATGTACATTATGGGAGTGTAAATCAAGGTTTTTCATGGTGTGTTGATTTATTTTATTGCGCGTATTGACTATAATTATATCAGTGATATTACTGTAGCTAGTATGATTGTTAGTTTCGAATAGAAAACTGCCAAAAATAAGATATTAACCTTCTTGATTAAAAGCTGTACTATGCATTTTATATAAGCATCGATCAGAATATTTTTTTCCTTTGCAACGACCCACGATTGTACATCTTTATCCGAACAGTAAAGTAATCTTTATAAAAACATAATTGAAAAGTAATTGGCTCCTATGATTAATGCAATTACTAATCGGCCAATTCAACAGATATAAATAAACCCAAGAATTTCCGTCTGGCAAGAAATAAGTACAAAACCCGTACACACGATCTCGACAACAAAATCCGAACCTCCCACGTGATGCGCGCATTTACAACCGCAGTGCGCGTACAAACATGCAATATTGACAACACAGACTAATTTCACAAAACCGCTTACGCACACGAACATAATCCGATGCAAAGAACGCTCAACCGCGATCGATTACATCTGCAGCTCGCGCTGCGCGAGTGCGTAGAAAAAATGACGTAACCCGCATCCTCCTCCCGGCACCGCGGCTCCTCGAGAAAACACTGCACTCAGACTCCGGCGGCGAGCGGCGCGTCGCGAAGAATTACGTCCAAGATCTCTAACCTACTTGCTCCCGACTCGCAGCCTACATAATGCGGCTTTTGTCGGGGCCGCGCCGAGCTCGTTCATGGCGATTTCCTCTCCTCGCCAACCTTAATCGCGCCGCGAACAATGCCGAATCGAGCGACAATGCAGGAGAGAGAAAGAGAGCCGTAAACAAACGCGAGAGAGTCAAGGCTCCCGCGGAAATTGCGTAATCGCCCGCCCGAGAGCCGCGTAAGCCAGCGCGCCGGAGTGATTTTTCGCGCGAATCGATTTCGGAGAGCCGATTTATGTGTGTATACGTCGGCTTCGGAGAAATTTCGCAGGGAATAAGGTCGGGGGTAATGGGAGGATTTATACGGATGTCACGAAGCGCTTCTGATCGAGGAGCGTCCATAAATCACTGCGCTCTTTGGGGTTAGGAGATCGTATTTCTCGATTAATTAAGAGCTTTGTGTGCGCGCTGGGTTTTTTTAATTATTCAGAGGCTGCTTGCGTAAGGTAAAGATTGAGTTTTGTGCGTACGTTTGATCGCGACGCCGATTCGAATCGAGTATTCCAGAGAGAGAGAGAGAGAGAGAAGAATACCTCCTGTAAGATTTCGTTTTAGATTGCAAAATGACTTTTTGCAAGGATATATAATTGCAGACCGCGCGTCTCGCTGCAGGATGCACGTCGACTTTCACGCCGGGCGCGTTGATTATTTTCCGCAATTAGAGACCGGCGGCGGAGAGCTCGCTTAAAAAGAAATAGAAAAAAATCGAAAAACGATCTAACTGTCGCGCGCTCGTAACGGCGTATCTGAGCGCAGCGCCGCTTTGGAAAACGGAATACGCAACTGCTCTCGCGATCACAGTCATTTCCAGCTCTGTATCTCGAGGCGGAAGCGAAGAAAAATCCCGCTAATGCGCCCGACCGTCCATTACGAGCGGCGGAGGTGTAATGGACGGCGATTCGTCATCGCGATACATAAGACCCTCTCGCCCGATGAATATTGGACGGAGGGTCAGTCTTCGGCGACTTGGCCCCCGGCCTCGCGTCGTAAAACGTCTGCCGCGCGTTCGGAGAAAATCGGGACGTTATTATCGGGTTGTTGGCAGTGCGTACTTTTTGTACGGAGGCGATGTGCGTGCCGAGGCGCTATCCCAGATCTGGCTGCTTTTTGCGCCGACTCCCAATTTTCATGGCTTCCTCGCCTGAACAAATCTTCATCAGGCTGTAAAAACGCAATGTGGAAGCACTTTTATTTCACTTTTATGGCTTGTCGTTCGTTAATTTATTATTCTGCGTTTCGTCTTTTTGGCTTTTCGTTAAGTTGACTGCTGGCGAGCTTCTGTTTGAGCGCGTGCATTATTCAAATTAATTCAAAATAATACGACGATTCTAATGATAGCCTGTCGGCTTTCGTTAAGTTAACTAAATATTTCAAATCGTTAAGTGATTGCATCGCGTGTTAAAATTTTTTTTTAATTCAATAAACAATTCAGCAACAGAAGCGTCGGCACGCACTACGCGAGTAATGAAATATTGATACGTTTAATCTCAAAACAGTTCTGACGCAGGGCTCGATAGCACGCGCACGCCCCTCTCCGATTTTCTGTTAAAATCGTCAACTTGTCGAAAAATAAATGACTACAATCTTCTTTATAGCTCTCGTCGTTAATTAAAACCAACTGAATCGCCGGCCTAGAAATCCAAATGAGAATCCCTGCGCCCAATAAATCCCCCGCGCTATCTGAAGCATTCAAAACGGGCTTGCGCAATCGATCAGCCGCGGCGTATAAAAAGCGGCGTAAAAAAAAAAAGAAAAATCGCCGCCTTATCAGAACTAGTCTCTCGTCGGCGCTCGCGCGACACCTCCCACACGGACGCACGCGCGCGCTCGGCTCGCGACGGCAGGTGCGTGAGAGCGGCGTCTGGCGCGCGAGCAGCCGAAAGACGACGACGACTGTCGGTCGAGGTGAACTGCTGTCTGCGACTCGGATGGAAGGAGAGGTGGAGGGAGGAGGAAGGAGAGATTTGGACTAGGAGAGAGAAGAAGTGGACTGCAGTGCATAATTAAGCGCTTTCTTTTTCCCGCTCTCGTGGACTCGTGGTTGGCTGAGAGAGCAGTCGGGTTTTGCGCTGATTAGATGCGGAGAGCTTTTTTGGGGGGTAATTGTATAGCGTGCAGGTTGGTTGCGTAGTTTGGGCGTAAAAGTGTGATAAGTGAAGGCAGTCGCTACTGTACACAACTGTAACTGTTGTGAATCAAGTGCTATTGGTTTTTTATACTTGAAAATTATTGGAGATATCGTAAAGCAAAATTATTTATTTGAAGCACATCAATTTAATATCCATTCCTTTCTATAATTAAGAAATAAATTTTACCAATTATTTTTGCAACTTTGGCCTCCTTACAGTATTCTTATCAACTGTGAAATGCCTTGATAATAGCGTAATAAAAAAGAAGAATGACAAAATTAATATTTTAATGTCCTCGTTCGAGAAAATAAATGGTATCAAGTACAGTTCCGAAGGATCTGAAACATTAATCTACAAAGCACATATATCACTTCTGAAAGCAGGCGTTTAAAAAACTGACGCACCTAACCTTCAACTTTAATGTGCACTTAAATTCATGACAAATATTACATAATTTCACGTTGAAGCCAAGCATGCAGGCTCGCGCATCACAACGGAGGCCACTTTCCTCCGCCACGGCATCTTCGCACCCCAAATATTATTCTTGGAAAGAGCTGTAAAGCAAAATATTAGCGGCAACTCCCACATCTCACATCAGCGGCGGACACCTCTCGGTTCCTAAATTTCCGGCCGATGTAGGTCGGCGAACTGGAGCCGCGTCAGCCCGAGGACCGGCGTCGTCTTCAAAGGCGCCACCTCCTGCAGCGCTTCCGATATATTTTCGAAAACGAAAGTCACGACGCGCGGCCGGCCGGCCGAGACTCGTTCGTACATATAAATCTTTCTCGCTCGCACCGATGAGTTATTGCGCGCGAGGCTCGCTTTCTTTTTCGCCGCCGCGCGGACCGGATATACACGCGGCTGCTTTGGCTTTATTTTCCGATCCGGTGATTCTTAACGCGCCGCCTGTTTTATTTTATTTTTTATTTATTTATTTTTTTTTTGTTGGCCGATGGCGATAATTTATGGTTTTATGAGCCTTCGTGCTTCGGATTTTGAGGAGTACTTGTAATTTTTGGGAAAGGTTGATGGACTGCCGGGTTTTTAATCTCGCTTTTTTACCATCGACGACAAAGATTCGTCACCAAAATTTCTATCGAACGCTTTCATTGTGGTAACCAATTGATCGGTTAAAACCTTGTTATTATTTAGTTAAAAAAGGGAATCTTTTTCATTTTTTCAAATTACAATCCAATTTTATAGCAATAATATTATAGTAATTAAAACCGAAGTATTGGTAATATCAACTTTTCTTATACTTTGCTTTACGAAGATTGTTAGGGAACTAAATAACGAAGCTATTATTTAAATTAACCAATTTTCCTTTCTGTGCAATGAATGTCGATACCATTAATCAGAGCAAATTTTTGGTGCCTTTTTGGTTCGAATGTGACCTCTTATTCTCCAAGACATATTTGCACGCATAAACTCCGCTATTCTTATGAAACATTGTGTTATATCAGCGATAGAAAAAGCCGGATTCAAATTGCAATCGAATTTCGCTTAACGTTATTTCGCGCAATAGCAGACTTGTGAAATTATTATTTTTCACGCCAAATTCTTACGGTTTCTTGCTAGCCTGAAACGAGGAAGAAAAGAAAGTGCAGTGAAACGCGATCGCCGACTGTGAATGCAATAAAATTTCAAAGCAGCGCATAACAAAAGAACGTAATTAGAGTACAGTTTTAATTAAATTTCCTCGATAACAATTCTGTGAATGATTTCGTCGACTCTGGTTGACAATTAAACGTTTGAAAATAAAAAAAAACGTGAGGTAGTGAAGCGATTTATAATTCAGTAAATGGGATTGTTGGATTTAGATGCTAATTTAAAATTTTTAAATCCTAAAATTGGAAATCAGCAGCTTAAACCATTATTAAGAACTGAATCGTTAATTAATTTTATACATTTATTGCTATTATTTCGGTAATAATAGAAATATTGAATAATCAACATTTTTTACTGCAAAATAGTAAAAGTGAAAATTCAATCTTATTAAATTACAGGTATTACGAAATATAAAGCCGCTGCTTTAGTTTAAATCAACGAACAATAAAACATCCAATTTGAGCCAATAAACACAGCCATTACCCATTCCTTACCCAACGAAAGCCCAAACATCCAGTTCGAATTCCGCAGCTCCGAGCGCCGGCGAACAAAGCGAGCGCAAGACAAGGCAGAATTTCCAAGCGCGCCTCGACAGACAATGAATATACACTCGAAGACGCGTCCGCCCGCAAAAAAGGTCGATCGAGTGTCGGGCGGAGAAAAAAAGCGTACGGCTCTCTCGGATTTGTCCCACAAACGCAGCCTCGGGGTAGGGAGCAGCCGCCGCGCAAGACCGAATTGAGATGCGCGCGGTGCATCTGCAAGCTTAAGCTCGCTGAATACCTGATTCCCGCCATCGATTCTCGCGCTTTACGTATTCCGCGGAGCGGAGGCACAGGGCCGCTTATGAAATCCGAGGAAATGTATTGCGAAGCCCGAGAGCACGAGGAGGCTGACCAGTCGACACGGGGCGCTCCGCTTTTTGTTTGCCCGCGGGGGAATATTGTTGCTTGCACTCTCGAGCTCGTATTTTCGCGTGCAGTTTCGATGACGAGATAATTGTGCGGAGCGGAGCGTTAAAAGGTGAATGCACCGGGAAATTTACCCAATTTTACTGTGAAAGCAGAGCTGACTACCGTAATGAAGTGTAGTACCGTCATTTTTAGTACCTCTGGAATGAGTACTAAATTCATTGCGCAACTAATTAACCAAATTATATCTAGTTGAGAGCCCTCTTTTTGGAAATTAATTTGAACTCAAAAACGGGCTGTTTTTGTACAAATGCTTTATGTTTTTGAGAGCTCATTAAACGTGATTAACCATCCGAGTGTCTTTAATATAACGATGTTAATATTACTCTCCTTAATTACAATAGGCCATTAAAACTTACTTATGTATAATGTTATATGTTAGGCATAAGTACTAAAAATATTTAATTAAATCGCACTGATAAAGATTTTTAAATTTTCTTCCAGAATAAAATCATATACTCTATATTCTTCAATTACGATATAATTTATTCAAGGAGAAATTCATAAAGACACTCTGTCATTGATAATTTTACATTGAAGCCATCTCCTCTTATGTCACTCGAATAAGATTTATGCAAAAAAGCTGAATACCTCGCGAGGAACGAAATCACTTTTGAACTTGGATCGGACGTCGCTCTCAATCGTCTTCAACATTCATCGGTCAATCCCCGCCTGGCTGAACCAAAATTCTCCCAACATCCCACGGCATCCGTCAATGCTTCCCTTCCAAACGTTCGCAACCCAAAATAACCGCAATAACCCACCAATTCCCGCAAACAAAAGCCAGAACCCCGCACCCCTCCTAAAAAGAGGAGTTGCAATCGGGTTTGTTGTTTCAGGCTCGCTCGCGCCTATCCCTTTAAAGGCAGGCGCTCTCGGCTTATGTCACGCGGGCAGAGACTTCCGCCGCCGGATAAGGCGGCGGCGTCGGCGGCGACGGTTTTCTCATTGAAAATCGCGAGCGAGTCTTATCGCGGCCGGCGACGTTGCGGGTGGAGGAGAGAAAGCGCGCGCGGCGCGCTTGCGCAACGGCGAGATGGATAGCGGCGGCTGCCTGGTGGACGGCGAAACCCGCGCGCGCGAGGCGTTGTGGCCGGGCTTCGATTTGTCTAGGAATTTTGTCGTGCACAGTCGCCGAGTCGAGTGTCGGCTTTTGGAGGTGCGACTTTGTCACTCGCCGAAGCGGATCGAAGAGTCAATATTTGATGTTCGGGGAGGTGAGCCGTCGAGAATGCAGTTTCGCGAGGATTGTTATAGTGGATTTGTCCGTAAGAGGCGGAAATATATCGGCTATTATTAATAAACCAGTTATTTACTAGGATTTTCTTTCGAAAAACGTCATTTTGATGCTTCGCATTCAATATCCTGGAAAATTCGAATTTACGACTCGGGCGGTTCAACGAACTGTACGTAAGCTCGGCTGTCAATAATCGCAGCGTGTCAGTAACGGAAAAGCTCGAGTATATATATGTGTATGTATATACCCCTAATCTTTTAATATTTTTTTATTTCCCGAATTCCCCGGGATTCCCAGAGCTTAAGCCAGTAATATCCCGAGTCTATTGTTCACCGCGTTTGCGAAATAGTTGGGGTCTTTTGCCTTTTATTTTGGCCAGTCCGGCTCCGCTCATTATGTTTATTAGCTTGGCAGAGCTCCCGGAGTTACCTACATCGCTAAGTTGCTTTCATGCCCGGGTCGTTACGATTGTAAGATTATCGATGAATTGAAAATTATCTCGCAAGGCGGAGCTTATTATTTGCGTGATTTGTTGCTTTATTTTGTAGATATAATTGCTCTAACAAGTAGCATTATAATGGTTGTGTTTAATGTTTCGTCTAACAGATAGTTCCATATTATCGGAAGAAAGCTTTATAGAATTCCAAGTTTAATTCAACGAAGAATTTTATTGTGTGACTTTTTCATAACAACAATTATCTAATCACAAAAATTCTGGAATAAATCGACCGTTAATCATCGCAAACAACAGAGCCAAATCAAAAATCCCAAAAACTCGCTTCGCGCGCGCTTTATCAGAATCGAAGCTCCATTTCACCTTTTATTAAAGCCTCGCCGTCGCGCAAAAAGCTCATTAAAATCCGCGGAGCGATAGCGATGCACAATTCTCCGTGTCAAATGAATATTCAACAGCGTCTCCGAGCGCAACAGTTCCCTCGGCCTCTCTCAACTGCCAAGCTCCTCGCAAAGCCGCGAGATTCGTTTGAAACGCCCGAAATGGGGAACAACCGATTGGATAAAGCCTCTCCGGATGACATTCGCTCGGTTGACAAGATCGTGCGCTTCCAACGAGGAGATACGGCAGGTGTTCCTGCGTTAAGTGCAAGCCTGTATATATCTACCTATATAAGTTCTATCAGCAGCGGCAGAGTGGCCAAAGGATCTCCTCCACTTGTTTACAAACACAGCACGTGCGGCTGCGATCGGACGCAGTGAGAAGAGAAGATTTGCGGAGCAGCAGCAGTCTCGAGCACCGTAGTGTATATGTGGACCGCAAAAAAAGGCTGGCTGCGATGTCTTATCGGGCTAGCAGACGACGCCGCTTGGGAATCTCCGGCCGGCGTCGGGCGCCGAGAGACGCATCATCATCGCGCCTCGCTGCCTCCGCTGCTCCTCCCTGCATCGCGTCGTAATTATAAGGCCGAAGGATTCCTCACTCCTGGCAGGTAGAAGCGGTAGTCCTCCTTTGTTGAAGAACCGAGCTCCGCTCCGAGCTTCTCCCGCTTGGGCCCTCCCTCTATACTCCCGAAGCACACAGTACTCTCCGAGCGCACACAAGTCGACACACGAAAATCGCCACGGCGAAGTAATGACAGAGCACACAGCTGATGCGCGAAAGTAAAGCGCGACGAGACCGAGCGCAAGGACGCTCGAGCCGAGACTGACATGGACGGCAGCGGCTTCCCAGTGCGCCGCCACCTTTCTCTCTCTCTCTCTCTCTCTCTCTCTCTCTCTCTCTCTTTCTCGTTCGCGCGCCGGTCTTCCGGCGGTCACACGAGCGCAGCGCCGCCACGCGGTGGAGTCACGGTCGCGCGTGCGGAGCGCGTGTTTATGTGTCGCAGGTGGTTATCAAGAGGGGCCACGGGAACCGAGCTCTTTTCTGCCTCTCGAGGACCGTCGAGGTGCGCTTTTGAGAAGATGCTCTCTCGGTGCAGTCGGGCCTTGAGGTTGGTGTGGTATCGCTCGGTTTGGAGTGTAATATTTATGAACGCAAGGTTTTAAGCGCGTATTAGTGGTGTTGTTTTCATGTGGGCTTTGATGGCAAAGTAGTACTTTAGTTCAAATACGAGTCAAGGTGGAGAGAAACCTTGACCAATATTTATTGAATTTTTTATGGCTTTTCCGGAGATTAAAATGTACTGGTATTATATTGGTAGTGAAATCTGTCTGCGTTCTCCTGACGAGCCGGGCAGACAGTACCGAGGGCGAAATGC
>JAWWEM010000027.1:15835601-15855999 GCA_035582935.1 Ormyrus thymus
TACTGGTATTATATTGGTAGTGAAATCTGTCTGCGTTCTCCTGACGAGCCGGGCAGACAGTACCGAGGGCGAAATGCCTTCGTATAATGAAACAATTTTGCTTGAATATCAATTTATTCCTTCTTTGCGTCTACTTAGACAGGATTTTTCCAAAAATTCTCAGTGGGGCAGAATAATGAAATTAATTTCCACTTCTTTCCTTTATCGAGGAAGAGAAACGCCAAGTTCGTGGTAATAACGAAAACCAGTAGTAGTCATTATGTAAGTATAAGTTTCATCAAATAAATGGAATAAACAATCTTTTTTTAAAGGAGAATATTAACTAAAAATAAATTATTACTCAACTTTTATCGAGCGTATAACGTTTTTTTTTTTTTGTTAATAATGAAAACATTAAAGTACTATTTATATATTTGGATTTTCATTGGTTACACTACTTTTTGCTAATCTCGAAAATAAAAAAGGTGACAGGTATAGATTACTAAAAGCATTTTTTTCATCACTGACTCACGCGCTAATTTTCGAATCAAGATTATGAATCAGTGATGGAAGCGCATTTATGATTTACGAAATACAAACCTATTAATCGGGCAATTTTTTACGCTACTTAGCTGTCGTTCAAAGCCTGTTATCGTTTATAAAAACTTAACGAGTTCAAAATACAAAATCTCCAATTTACCACTCTAAACCAACTGACTGTAAATTGCACTAATTAACGCTAATCGGACGAAAGTAGTAAAAAGTCTCGTTCGAAAAACTGATCTGAAAATAAGACACGCCGGACGTTAATATATGTATCTCGTGCAGCTGCCTTCTTTATTCCAGCCGATCTTTCGCAATATTTGTAAATGTGCGCGCGCGCGCGAACGTATACCCACATAATGAGTCGCATATCCGCATAATTAGCGAGCGGAATACGCGTGCTCGCCTCGAAAAACTATTCGTATACGTTTCCGCGCACAGTTCGATTCGCCGTTGATCTTCGAGTCCTGCGATGCACCGAGCAAGACAGGCTCGGTGCAGAAGCCGCTGTTGCGAAATGTGCACGATAATTACATATTCGGTGCTTGCGATTTCGTAATTTCACAATTGCAGTCATTATCTCGGTAGCTCCGAAGCTTGTCTCTCTGCCTGACGAACCGGGCAACGTTCTGGAGTTCGTGAGTAGTTTCGAATTTTATTGCGTTACTTTGCAGAACTTGAAACTGATATGGCTCGATGTCTCTCGCAAATGCATTTGCTTTGCGAAACGGTGCTGGGAATAAGTGTCATAAATTTTCCGATTGCGCAAATCTGGGGATAAATTTTAGTTCGAACGCGAGGAAATTGTCGCGAAAAAATCCGAGTTGTTAGTTCCGTTCTTAATTCAGTTTTACGGAGATAAATAAAGGAGTTTCCCGATGCATTGTATTGCGGTTGACCTTCGAATAAATCAAATGTATTCGCACTTATTTAATGAAAACGTTTTCCGCGAGGAGATAGTTCGTGCTATAATTCCTCTACAATGTTGACATTCATCACTTACGCAACGACATTGTTCGATTACTTTTGATCACCCGCAGAAGAAAATGTAAAATACTGGATTGATTAGAAAGATTGCAGGTTCTTATGTTTACGATAATTTTATAAATAGAATTCACTTGTATAATAAATATGTGTGCGTTTATGTTACAATTATGACTGTGAAGCACCTATTGACCGTGCATAAATCCATACTTCAATACTTATTATTCAAATAGAAGACCTACAGATCATCTCACAGAGTCACTTTTCTGTGAACAGATCAATTTGTAAAATCTTTGAAAAGAAGCTTCTCCTAAACGAGCAACGATATTCCGTAAAACCCATTCATTTATAGCTCGACGCGAACCTTCTCCAAAATATTTACGTACAAAGCGGCCTCGAGAATAGCACTCGGTGGGCCACTGCAAAATGCACACCCCATCTACATACGAATGGTCGAAAACCGTCGCACAAAAGGTATACATCCGTGCATTTGCGTACAAAAGCTGAGGTCCATTCAAGCCTCGCCACCGTACCTCTCTCGAACGCGTCGCCAAGTATTCCCCTTTGCTGCCTCGAGGAGGACGCGGCTGCGTTGAAAGCTCCTTGTTTTTTTTTAGAAAATCCCGAGCATCTCACTCCAGGGGGATTATATGGATTCGCGAGGAGCGACGCGAACCGCAACTTCGAGGAGAGTCGAGTTATCGATTGCCGGTATGGTAGGGATTCTGAGGAACATTACTGCTGAGGAATATCTTGAGGGTGAAGGGAGAGAGTGGACGGTGACTTCAGCTTTCTCGGTAGATGGCGATGGTGCGCTCTGACTTGGAGATTGTGTGAATGACCTGTGATGCAGTTTTTAGATATTTGTCTGATGGATTTGCTGTGGATAATTGATGTGTGATTTGTCAAAATGTCACGTGTAACGAAGAGTTTTGAATACTTTATGAGAGAGATTTGTTTATATGATGTATATGGAAATTATTAATGCAAATATTTTAAAGAAATAACAGCACTTTGCATTCTGGTAAATATTTATATTGAATGGATTTAAAACATGAATGTTACTGTTTATACTTATTTTATTTGGATTATTAATTATTATCTGTTAATTCGTTATCATAAAAATGGTCATTCTACAATAGAGTCACAAAATTACTACATTGCAAAATTTGAAAAGACCTTATCAATTGTCGTGGTTAGATTCTCGAGCAACTTCGTTATCCTCAGCAGAGTTTCCTCTCTTTATTATGATTAAAATATTTAAATTTTATATTAACATTGAATTTGGCTTTCTAATCAGCTTTTCTGCCATTATATTCAATTTCAACAAATAAGATTTAAATTTTATTCCATTCCAGCAAATAAAATTGAAATTCTAACCCATTAACGTTAAAAACAATTTCAAGCGTATACCATTGGTAAGTGCAAATTTCTGGCTTGCTTTGAGGGGAAATTCCGTAATGTGCGCACACGAGTGTATGAAAAATGTTATCTTTACAAATCCCTTTTGCAATGCTGTTCTCTAGTTTAAAAAAAAAAAATTACTATCATTTCGCAGAGCTTTTGCATAAAGGAAAAAAGAAATCGTGCAGATGTAACCACCCTGAAGCTTCAAAGCTCTTTGCGAGGAGAGTTAACTTTCGTCCGGAAATATTGCAATTAGTTTCCTGATCATTATGCGCATATTGATAAAAATAAAAAGGAAGACTGAAAATGTAAGGTATACATTTCAGTGAAAAGCCTAAAAGTTAGTCTTTTAATTATATTCTATCATAAAAATTATTACATAAGACTTACCACATTACATATGAATATTTCGCAATTCGTTCCTCTAAGCCCAATTTCAATACGTACTATAACATTTTTGTCCTTGCAATTTTTAAATAAAAAGTTTTAAAATCCAAATTTTGAATTTACAAAATAATCTTTTCCTCCTCGCGTCAATTACATAACACATTCACAAACAACTACTATCCCACACTAAATTCAATCCAGGTTTTTCCTCACTACTCTCATAATTCTCCAAAGAGTTCATCGCGGCCTGCATTCGATCAAAGCTCTGGCCAGCTTTGCATTTCGCTTATAGAGTGACTAAAGAATGCGCATCAATAACGTTGATTGATGGAGAGTCTCGACATCTCGACAACCGCAGCTTATTCTCCTAGCCGCTCTCGAATTAATTAAAGCGGAATCTGATATTTCGTTCAATAACCCACGTCAAATGTTGAAAAAGAACTCGCTCCGCTATAAATCAACTTTGACCTCCCACCACCTCTGCCGTCGGCAAATCGGAAAACTCGTTTTTAACAAAAGGCCGCCATTTTTTTTCCATTCGCATGTATTTATCCGCTCGCGACCGCGCGGAAAATTACTTTCGGGAGGGGCGAAAAATTAACAATTACAAACGTCCGCCGCTGGAGTCGTTAGCTTTGCAGATGAAAATCGACGTAAGCAGCATTCCGGAGCTAAGCCGCTTAGTCAAATTTAGTTCAAGTGGATATTATGACTTCGTTTTCAGGCGCCGTAATTGCTTCTGGCCCCGGAAATGATTATTGTTAAATTATATGGATCTGTACTCGAATGAATTTTCTTCAAGCTTTGGATCTAAATTTCTGGTATTATTTTTTCTTTCCTTTTTTTGTTGTTTTACCGGATTTGTGCGTAGAATTTCGGGACAAAGAATAAACTTAATGGAATTTTTTCATTTCAATAGGAATCGATACAGAAATTTGTGGATTCAAATTGAGATTGTTCCATCAGTAAAATTAAATGGAAATGTCGATTGCAGCTGGAAAAATAGAGTTTTAATCTTGTGCCGTGCTAAAACTATGTAAATGTGACGTGTGCACGCGATTTCAATGTATTTTTTTAATTTTTAGAAATGTCTACTACTATTTTCTTCCGCCGCTAGCTTTTAAACAAAAAATCTTAAACGTGTTACGGCTGACAGTTTACATCGGTAAAAGTTGAAACGGTTTTTGTCGCTTGTTTTATGCCAATTTATTAGTGGACTTAATAAAGTACCTTATCGCGATAAATCTGCAGGAAATAATTTAGTTGCAACTTTCATTCGAGCTTAAAATGTGCATTAATATCTCGTAAAAACATCTAGGATTTCATATAAAGCATTAAAAATTTAGTAGTTGCGAAAATATGTCGGTGTTATACGCGCTTCGCTATACCACAATAATGCACTGATTTGCCAAACTCCATATAAAAGGAGTAAATTGCTACCATGCTTTAAATTTAAACAGCCCTTGACTTATGAAAAGCTGCTTACTGAAACAAAAAATTAAACGATGTTTTCATGTAAACTAATAAAATATTCATTTCCGCAAAGCCGCAACTCGGATTACGTACGGCGACTAGTGCTAATAAAGAAAGCGGGAAAAATCTTTCCTGCCATGAATACATTATGCATTAGCATAATTATACAATTACCTAATATGAATTGTAATGTTCAGCGTTAATCGCTTCGCATTCTTTAGCAGCTTTTTCTCGACCAAAACGAACAAAAAGGGGGTTGATATTTCTTTTTAATTTAAGTGTATAAATATAATAGTATATATGGATAATGTCTACAAATAAGAAAAACTTTATTTGACAATGCAAAGCAATTAAACATAATATGCTAATTTTTAACTTCCGTCCAAATATTTAATTAGCACATCACCACGTCCCGAAACTAATTAAAACTGGCCCTTCGAAATCCCTCGCCAAATCACCTCATGTAAATTTTGACGATCCACATTTAAATCCACATGTACAGAGTATAAACAAGCGTCGACAAAAAGCGGATGAATCATAAGAACTCTCCGGCGGCATAAGCCGGGGCGCGAACAAATCCAACGGGTCGGTTAGAGGAGCGAGCGTCGATCGAATTCGAAAGGATTAAAGTCCACGGGGAATGAATACAAACGATCGGTCGGCAGTCTCGGGCGCGCGCGCGCGCGACAGGATCAAGAAGCATTATAAAATGCTTATTCGCTTTTCCCCGGCAGCCTTTGAGGCGAGTCGAGTCTCTCTCGTCGGCTGCACCGCTCGTGAAATCCATCTCCGATTCGAGCCGAAGGAGAGGAGCTTTGCGCGTTAAATCTTCCCGGCATTGATCTGTTGATAGAACGTTATTTCATAGAGCCGAGGAAAGTGTGCTTTGTGCCCGATTGTCGGCGGAAGGTGTTTAAGCTATTTTGGAGGTGTGCAATTTTTATTGGAAGCTTTCTTCAATATACTTTATAATCGAAAATGTGGGGCTCTTTTAACTTACGTAGTTGAATGAACTCACTGTAGATTATTTAACTATTAAGATATGTTATCCAGCTATCACTTATCTGCACCTGAGTAGCCTGAAAGAGTCGTAGCAGATCTCTATTGCTAGTAATTTTGTTTAAAGTTGTTATGTTTTTCTCCTTGAGCAATAAAAATGCGAATGCTGAAATTATAAGTATAATATAACATTTGTATGATTTCGCTTCCCAATAACTTTATTTTCAATCTCCATATATAATATGAAGTCGTATAGTACCAATACTATTTGCCGGCTATGATAAATTTATTTTGTTTAACTTGTTTTGAATTTATCTTACATATCTATATAAATAAATAAATATACATAATTTAGTGAGGTAATACAACATGCATTTACGACACTTTTGACGTTAGTTTGAAACATGAGTGTATACGTATCCTATGAATTCCTATATATTAATTTGGTACTAGACACACAAACTAACTTCGAGTCCGTTACATTCGATTCTGTACAAATCATCAACAACATTCATCCGTATACAAATATTTAAATGCAATAGGTTGTAAATCTTTTTCCATCGGCTACTAAATAAACTTTTTCATTTTTTCGAACCCCGAAGATTTATAACAGCCGTGCAGCCCGCCCGAATAGCAAAGATTATAATGAATGTGATGGATTGAAAAAAAAAACTTTGTTCTTTTTTCCAACTATTTGAAATTCCAAAATTATGGAAAAAGCTCAAACGCACAACCGTCGGATTCAGCAAAATGAGTTATACATGTAGATTCGGGATGATAAAAAGTTACGAAGTATTTCCCTTTGGCGAATTCAGTGAATTCATATCGGTTCTGCCGCCATCAGACTATATGAATTCCGAGACATCGACTTTAAAGTAGATGTTTCGCTTGCGCTAACAATTTCATCGAATCTGCTAATGTTATTAAAAGTATCTGTAATGAAGTCTCGTGGAACTTTCTAGCTTTATTAAAGGGAATTTCGGGAGCCGTTGGAGTCTTTCCGTTGCATTACGCAGCAATGTAAAAAATATGTGGCGTATTTCAAGATAATGTCGAAATTCTGATTTTTCGGCTATTTTCAGCAAAATCGCATTCAGTAACTTGGGTTGGGAACGAAGGATTTTACACATTTTTTGCTGACTTGCTGCGGAACTTTCGGACCTAGAATACATTATAATCCTACTGCGGACGACGTAAATGTACCCTTTTCGTTATTAAATATTTAATAATGTGAAAAACCAGCTGATCTTAATATTCAAAGCGAGATTTACTTTAGAAAATTAAACGAGAAGAAGAATAATAATGAAGATAATTGTAAACAGAATTGAAGTTTTACAGTAATACCCTTTACTCATACGTACATTTATATGTATAATAAAAGAACTACTACGCTTCGGGTGGATGATCTCTCAAAATTCGCTTACTAAAACTAGGAAAGTGCTCACCTTGTAGTTCTAGAATTTAGATGAAATTTCAGAGGACGTACCGTTGACCAAAAAGACATAAAATCCCCGTTTCCGGGTTATACATTAATAGGCTTTAATTTCCAAAATACGGCTCCCGAATTTAATTTAAGCTTTACTTCGTGAAACTCTACGCTAAAACGAAAATTTTGAAATACACCTGCACGTAACCATTAAAATCCAAATTTTTAATAAAAAGTGATTTATAAAATACAAACTAATACACATTTGATATATTTTAACTTTCTCCTATCTATTCTGATACGACGGCATACAATAATGGCATGACAATAATGGCCGATATTAATCCCTGCCACAACGTAAATTTTTATTGATCGAAAATTGCAGCGTAAGAGGTAACGTTGCCCGAATGAGTGGCCATTATTGTAAACGCTGAAGCATGAGTTTTCCTTTACGGTCAAGAAAATACGTCCGTCCCATCTGTACAAAATCCACACATAAGACGAACAGTACCTCGCTAAATCAAATAGAAGAAAGTGATCACTTACTATCCTCTAAAGTAACTTTCACCTTTGCTTTCTGTTTTACTTTGTAAAACTTCAATATGACAATATTAACGCAAAGACAATTGAAAAGAGTTTCATATTCCTTCCTCGGCTTAAAGGCTCAACCAAAACGGTTGTCATCTATCGACAGTCGATTAATCCGCAAATTGATTACCTAATCCCATCGACAGATTTGAAGCTTTTACGATGATTTGATCGAACGGTCACAACGTCTCTCGTTGTATATTTTATTAGCGCTGAGCAGCCGAGCTTTTATGGAAATTGCGGCTCACCTCCCACCGAAATCTGGATACTGCAGTTTCTCGCCGCATAAATTGAGCACCCGCGACGGGCGCGTATCGCCGTAGTCTTTTTCGACGGATTAAATCTCCCAAAAATTCCTGCCGCGCAAGCCCCGCTAAATCTTGCACCGACGCAGCGGAGCCACACCTTCGTCGAGAGGCCGCCGCGCGGCGAACTTGAAACCATCGCTCGGCTCAAAGCTCCAGGGGCTTTAAACTCTCCTCGCCTGGCGGGGAGGTTTCTCTCGAACTCCTCTCTCGCGCCTCGATTACGAATCGGGAAACAAAACCTGAAGCTATATACAGACACGCCTGTATACGTTTGCGGAAAGTTTTCCACTCGGAGTAGCAGTGAGAGAGAGAGTCTCGCCGTCGAAAAGTTTTCCTCTCGCGCGTGCCGTCTGCACCCAGGAGGTTCCTACAGCCGGGCTGTCTTCTGCTCCTTATGATAGCCTTTGCAGAATAAAAAAAAAGGGATGCCCCGATCGTGACTCCGTCGAAGAGGACAAAGGAAATCGATGTCGAAATTTTCACATTCGGAATTTCCCTCCCCGCCGCGACGTTTAGGAGGGGGGGAGGGGGGGTCTCCAGGAAGTGTCTCTCTATCTCGCCGGCCTGTTTCGCATGGCAGACACGCGCGAGCTTGCCACGTCTGCGAATGCTCTCGGTAAACTGCGCCGCGCGTCTGGCTCGACGACGAATGGCTCACTTTTATTCAGCCGGCGGCGGGAGTACCGCCTCTTCGCAGCCGCAGACGGACGAGAGCCTGATATTTCCAAAATTTCGGCTCCCCTTTTTTTCGGAAATACACGAATGCCGGAACGGACGAGCGATACGCTTCGGTGGACGAGGGCGAATTGTGCGCTTTTTTGGAGGCTTGTTTCATTGGTCGACGGAAAATTAGTGCTCTTATTTGAATTGGGTTGAAAAAGCTGGAGAGAAGAGGTTTCCAAATTTTAGAAAAAATGATTGTTTAAGAATATTACGGACATATTATCCTTGAGACTGTAATTCCTTTTATTTTTACTTATTTTGATGCGCGAAACAAGCAAATACTTTGAAAAAAAAGGATTTTTGACTCAAAGGAACAATTCAGAATAAAAATCCGCCGTTCATCTCGGACAATCGAATTATTACTGTTTTATTATTTTTTAAAACTAAAAATGTTATTGGCTATAAAAGAAATGACTTCACAGATCTCGAACAAAGAATTTCCAATCGACTGGTTTTCTTCTAAATAAAAGTTAACGCCTATATATTCAAAGTATTATAATTTGAAGTTGCATTAATTACTCCAGAAATAAGTCAAAGCTCCAGTATAAAGAAGAAACCTATCAGAAAATCAATTTCCCAACAAAAAGCAGTTTAAATAATAAAAAGGAGAAAATAACGCAATCTAACTTCCTCGGGACGAGCTCAAAGGTCTTTGAAGTCATTTGATTGAAAATTCAATATTGTGTCAAAAGCCATCTCGATACGTAGCCTACATACAAAATTTTAAATCTCGGTAGAAAAGTAGGGCAAAAGTGGAATAAACAGTATTTATTTCATTCATTTTTCTCCAGCAAATAAATAAAATATTTAATCTCACTCCAAAATGAAATAACAATTTACATACAAATTCGAGTACTACTTTGTATCAAAAAGAAAACTATTTCTCTTCATTTCATTGGAGAAAAGTGCTGCAAACCAGAAAATGACAAATTACGAATGTAAAACTTCCCTCAAGCATTCCTTGGGAAGCTCAAATGCGGTGGAAGCAGTCGAATTTAACGTCGCTATTTTGCATTTGTAATTGCCCGAAGAAGCCATTATATCGTAGAAAAAAGGTCCTAGAAAAGATTGCCCCGTCTTTTATGATACCCAGTAAAGATATTTTATGTTCCACGAAATGACACACTTAAATTTTTACGTTCACTTACACCGTGTTGATTTTCTTTTTTTTTTCAGCGCGAGGTCATGAAAAATAATGATTAATAAAAGCATCGCCGCGGATCAAAATATAAATTACGCGCGAACTGAAAACGGCACTTTCATCCTCTCCCCCCCCCCCCCAACACATCTCGTCCGTCCATGCAATACCCACTTCGACTCCAAATTCCAGCCCCGCGCGAACTCTTCCATCCCGCCGCGCTCCGACGGCAGAGGAGGAAGCTCCTCTCCACTCGGCGGAGAGAACAGAAAATCCCGCGCGTAAACGTTAACGGCCATAAAAACAAAAAAAAATGGGACTCCGCCGCGCATTTAATTAAGCGTCGCGGGGCGGGGAATTAGTGCTCGCGCCGCGGAATAATGGAACTGAAGGGCTTGCATTGTGCGCGATATACAGATGTAGCCACTTAACGTGCAAGCGGGCTGTGCGCTGCTCGTGATTTCTAGCCGCGGCGGAAGGCGGAGGCCAGACTCGCGAATTATTATTTGCCCTGCCCTCCCCTCCGACCGCTAAATAAATTGATTCACAGGATTAAGGAGGGAGGGGTTAGCAGGTCCGTTTTCACGGCGCTTAACACCGACGTTGATTAGGGATTTTCTCTGTAAGAGAACTGCTTCCTTTAGAGGCAGGGATTTCGGGAGGTTAATGAGAATCGGCCGGATCGCTCCAGAAAGTTGGGCTTTCTTTTTTCCAGGAGACTTTACCGAGGAGAGCTGAATTTCGTCGCTTCTGACGGCGAAGCCTGGAGGATTTCGACCGGATGACGGTCCGAGAGGTTTTTTTCTTCTGTAGGAAATTAAAATAACTGCTGGAGAGTTTTTCGGGCGGTTAAAAAGGAAAACTAGCCTGCGGGGGATGGAAAAAAAATACGAGTTTCTGTAAATATATGACTTTTGCCAATGTTTGCGCCGCCGACCTGTACGGAGAAAAAGTTCTGGAAGAAGCGAGTAAAGTTTTTTGTAAATTCGAGCACGTAAAGAAAAAGGATGATTAAGCTACATTGGAAATTACACTAAAAGTTCGCCGTGGTTGGATTAGATTTTATAAAGAGATAAGCTACATTTACAGATCACTTGTAATTTTGGTAGACAATTTCTGTCAGCACTTGCTTAACACACTTTTTAAAAAAACTTCGAACGCCGTCGGTTCTCTTATTTTATTTTCTGCATGTGAAGCAGCTTTCCCTTTCCCTCACACCTCCTTTTTGTATTGTCTTAGGTATTCGCGGCGAAGTCGTGAAATTTTAGTATTCAAGAGAAGGCAGTTACTGCTCATTTTACATTTCAGTTACAGTCTAGTTTTATAGCGATCTTTCTATCAGTTTCAATTATCTTGGAGGAGATGTAGGAATTTAAAAATTTTACGGACATCGTAATGCGAGGACGGTAATGATAATGTTACAACGGAGCATTAACTTCCGATAACATTTGCAAGTTTTGCTAATTTGAAAAACAGAAAAAGGTTACCGAGCAGAAAAAAGTGCAGCGCTTTTTGCGGTCCGTAGAATTGTAAATTGCGAGTGCTCGAATAAATTAATCGAATAGGTTTTTCGAGTGAACTTTCCTGGACATGTTACGCAATATAGAGAATTTCTTCGAAATGAAAAAGTATGACAAATTTTTCATAGGATCTCTTCCGTTTTATCCGATTTTTTAAATTTGAAATATGTAGTAATATATATTTTTGTGTTTTATTCTTACTTTCTTTTTGATAAAATAAAAAATTTTAATTTAAAAATCTAAAATTATAATTTTAAACAGACAATTATATATTTTAAGTGAAAAAATATAACTAACATTTAACTTGTAAACTTTGCGAGAATAGATTTTATATCATTTATTGCAGTACCAATTTTTCGTCTTAAAGCTTTGTTACAATAAAACATAAAACTTTTCTTAGTAAATCCATATTTGTTTTTTTTTTTTTTTAATATAAGTTCAACTCGCTAAATATACAATAAAACAACTTAAAATAATAAGACTAAATCAAATAAAAATCTTCTTCAAATGTATTAACTCAATCTGACAGTCTCTCTAAAGAAAGACAACTCGGCGATTTAATTTATCTGCCTCGAAGGTTTCTCTGGCCGTCTTTATATCAAAGGATTAGAGAGCTCTATTTTATCCGACGCCTTTGATCAGATTAGGATTAGACTTTAAATTACGAGCCCGGAAAAAAGTCCTTCCCCAAATCCTTGAAAATACACTGTAAAACCCCGCCGGATATCCGGAATAATTGTAATGTAAGCGTTATACGGCCGGCGCGCGCAAACAGCGCCTCGGACTCGCGCCGAAAAGCCCGCGCGCATTGTTATTATTATCAAACGTTTTCGATGGCAATGCCGGGGCATTATGCGCGCGGGCATTATAATAATAAGCCAAGCTGCGCGTAATGGTGCTTTAATAAGTCCGCCCCGGCCGAAATTTCAATAATGCGAGATGCATGCGCGCGCCCCTAATTACGGAAAATGCAGAGCCCGTCCATGCCGCGCGATCCGCGGAGCGTCGTTAGATTTGACAATGCGCGCAGTCTGCGCCGGCGTTGGTCATCGATACTTTGAACTTGGTTCGTGGCGCTCCCGCGATTCGTCTATCGATAGTGCTGCTTAGTCGATGGGGTTGGGAAAAGCTTCGCGGGGAGAAAAAATGGCGTTTTGAGGTCTGGGGGAAGATTGGTGCCGAATCGGTGGGTGATGTAAAGTCTTTTTTTTTTTTAGAGAAAACTTCTTTAGTTGTTAAGAGAGAATTTTTTATTTGAAATTTTATATTCTTAGATTTTGAAGATAAAATTTAGGGATACAGAAAATCAATTATTTAATTATGGGATCAAAAAAGTTAAATGTCAATTTGAGATAAAATAATGATATATTATTCGGGGAATCATCGTTGACACGTAATTGTCAACATTGATAACTTCCTAAATATGTTACACTAACCCTGTTGGTAGTTTTCTGCATTATTTGGCTATTTTTTATAGATGGACAAAACTTTAACCTAATTTTTCATTAAACACCTTGCTAAGAACGATATGCGCGATATACAACTATTTTCATTGACAGGCTGTAAGTGATCTTGCATTTGCTCGTTGGGAAAGGTATCGGGTTAAAATGCTCACATTTTAGTAGAATTTTCATACACTCTTATTTAAATATTTAATTAAATGGAATGCATATATTCAAAGTGTAATAAATATTTATTTTTTACGAGTTTTGGAACTATTATTTGACCAAAATATTTGGCCAAATAAAAATCATCAATTTAGTGAATTGAGTAAAAAAAAAACTCGTCAAATTTCCAAGAGGGACCGTGAAATTTTCCAACATACTGCACCTATATTGTAAAAAAACGTAAAAAATTTTCCTATGGGTAAAAATTGGTGGAATCACAAGAATCATTTTTCTCGCACTTAAAACCTAATTTTTGCAACTAATTTCAACGCTGCAACTAAGACTACTCATCTCTGCAATTCGCATTTAAACGCATTATAATCGCCCGACCAAGAGCAACAATTACAGAAATAAATTGTTTCCACGTTTACGCTCAAATTACATCCGAGAAATATGTTTCTATTAAAATTCTTTCCTCGGCAGCCGCAAGCCCAAAACCTGAAAGTGACAGATACCAGAAGGAGCAAAAAGGGGGATACAGCACCGTAGCCTAAAAAAAAAAAATACAATTTTTTCTGCGAAAGAGAGGTGCAAAGAGGGAGAGTGGAGGAGAGACAGAGAAAGAGAGAGGGAGAGCAAGAGATACGCGCGCATTTTACGAGATGCGCTCATCTCGCACAGACACAGATTCGAGCGCAGGTGTGGAGAAAAGCCAGAGCGGAGAATATGCGCCTAAATGGTACTGGAATTTTCGCCGGGCGTGGCGTACGGTGGCTCGTACGTGAAGCGGAAGTGTTTTACGCCGGTATTCAGGCGATGCACACAGGCAAAGAGCGCTAGAGGGAGCGACTCTTTCTCTTTTGCCCAACCCTTGCGTCTCTCTCTCTCTCTCTCTCTCTCTCTCTCTCGCTCTGTTTCGCGCTTTCTTCCTCTCTCCCCCTAACCGTTCGCCCTCTTTGTCCTTAGCGGCCGAAGAAACTATTGCCGCCAACCGCGGCAGCGGAATTTACTTTTGGAAAAGGGGTTTTCCGGTCAGAAAATCCTATCGACGGCGACACTGAATCTCAAACAGAAGGGAACCTGAAGGAGGACGGGGGGTGGGGGGTAAAAACTTTAGATTGCCAGCAGGCGCTTTGACTTTGTGCAAATCACGTTTTTCAGATGCCCGAAATGAATATATGTGGAAGGAAATTTCCCTAGGATTATCAAAATAGAAAGTACTCACCCGCGCCTTTGAGGTGTGCTTTAGGCCGATGGCTGGTTGGCTGCGATTGCTCTGTAACAGAATTCAACGAAATCTTGGTTAAGTTCGGGTAAACGTTGAGAAGAGAGTAAAAGTAAGTGAATAAATAAACTTGTGTAAAACGCTACAGTAGGTTGAAAAAAGGATCTTTTTATTTCGAAATCGTCACTCCTCGGAAAAATTCTTTGTGTAGCGAAGTAGAATAAATTTTATTTAAAAATTAGCCTGTTTATGATAAAAGACCTTCACCCTCGAGAAAATTATTCCTTTTGTGACGTAATGAGTTCCTCTACGCAGAAAAGAATTTTATTAAAAATAACGCACTCTCGAGGGAAAACTACTTTCATAATAATAAGGTCCTTTTCCTAAATGTACATTTGTGAAATAATGATAATAATTAAAACTCTACATAAAATAACGAAAACGGAAATCATAATAACACATCATGCGTAAACACATCCTGAAACAGAACAAAGGACAAATAAGAGCTAAAAAAATCCACAATGACAAAATTAACGCAATTGTTGAAAAAGCAAGCTTCCGACGCTGAGGTTTACCTCGGTGTCCGGCGACTGCACGATCAGGGACGTCCTTGGCGGCTTCTCAGGCGGGACCTTTTTCAACGTGCCGGTAAAGTTTTGTCCGCTGAGCGCCGCAAGACCCATTTGCGAGCAGGGTATGCCGTCGAGATTGTCGTTCTGCATGCGCTGGAATGATGCTCCCCGGGATAAGACGTCAGCCCGATCGAACTGCGATAGACTGGGCAAAGGCATCTGGGAGATACTCGGTATTTGAATGGAATCGCTGATGTCTGAATCCTCTGGCGGCTGCTGCTGGAACTGCAGCCGCGGCGAGACTCGTTCCGAGGCTATATAAGTCTGCGGGGCCACTGTGGTTAGTAGAGGCTGTCCGTAAAACTGACGGGAAGCGTTGATGCATTGGTTCAGGATCGATTTATTCGTTTGGTCTTGATCGCTGTTGTGACATGCTGAGGATGCCTGGGAGAACTCGGAACTCTGCTTCTGCTGGCTGAGCTTCTCTGCTAGTTGATTCTGCAGTTGGAGGTTGTGCATGCGAGTCTGCAGGTCGCTGTGCTGGTACTGGAATTGGGCTACTTTGTCCAGGATCTCATTTTGATTTTGGAGACTTTGGAGCTTCGCCTGCAGGTCGCTCTGCTGTCGTTCGCATTGGCTCAGTTTTTCGGAGATGAAATCGAAGCTGTGTTGATTGTGCATTATTTGTGGATTTTGGGGTTGCTGGGAATCTGATTTGTCGTTCGTTTGTTCCGAGGAGCTTTGTAAATTTTCTTGATTTTTCGCGATGCTCAGAAGATTTGTAGATAAGTTTTGACTCTTCCGGTGGCTGTGAATAATGTGATCCACCTGTTCAAGGGGTTTCGAAGGTGTTTCATTGAAATCAGTCACGATGCTCAACGCCATTTTCGTATCCAGTTTCGCTTCGCTAAGAGCTGGATATTGATAACATATATTTGGACTTGCTCTTTGTGACATAACATTTGACGTGGAGGTTGCAGTAGACGTTGTGCCGAGATTAATTACGGATCCTGTCAGATGTTGATCGTCTAACGGAAATTCTTTTTGTGTAAGTTGCATATGTTTAGTAAGGTCAGCACTCACGTGACGTAAATGACGGCGTTGCTCCATTATGGAATTTTGACTAATATTCGCTATGGGTTGAAATGCTGATTGCGGAACCGACATTCTAGTTTCTTTATCGATCTGTCTATAATTTCTATTATCGACTCGCCTTTCTTCTGAAGGATGGCGAGATCGAGGACTAGTAGTAAATATTTCACGATTTGGTATCATTCTGCTTTCTATTTCCTGCCGCTGACGCTGTTCCGCCCACATGGCCAGCTCTGCTCTAGTTTTCTCGAAGTTTTGATTAACCAAATTATTTGGGCTCTTTTGATTTATGCGATCAGTGGCGCTTGTATCTCGTATGGGTACGAAATTCATGGGAGATCTTCTAATCTCCTCGAATCGTTTGCCGTCCACTGTCATCGGAGATCGCCGATGCTCCTCGAAATAATCTGATCTTCTATTTTCTTGAGGAATTGACATCCGCTGATTTGGACTCAAACTACTCCATTCTACTGATTTTCTTTCTCCAGTTACGAGGATTCCCTTTGGTGGTACGGACAGAGGTGGAAGTACAGGCATTGGCGACATGCGCATAGTAGCGTTTATATCTAATCTTCTTTGATCCGCGGGAAAATTAGAAACATTTACTTCTACTGGTTTATCATTAACAATCGGCTCTGGCATTGGTTTGCGAGAAGCTAACAGCATTGAATCCTGCTGCGAATTTCCATCTCCGGGAAAAGTGAATGTTATTGTATCGTTGCGCCTCGGAAAGCTACTGGTAACGTCCACCGAAACAGATTTTCTATGCTCCGATCTAGATACATAAATTCCACAGTCAGAGTTCCCGACATCGCTGCCAATCGCCTGTTCCCTCGATGAGCTTTCCCCGTTCGCCTCTACATACAATCCATCTTGCCTTGTACGAGGATTTTGATTCATGGAAGCGATATAGCGCCTATCTTGATTCTCCTGACCAGAATGCACTTGTTGATGCTGCAGATCCTGCGGCATCTGACCTTCAGTGCCATTTCCATCCTCTTTAGCTTTTTGCGCATTGGGGACGTCAACGCTCGCAGATTTACGGTGTCCAGCTTCGTGAGTAATCTTGGAATTACCACGAGGTGGCACCATTGGTTTTGGCCCGCGCGAAGCTCTTTCGTTATTGACTTGCGACTGGACCGTGTGACCCACATTCTGTGCGATCGGTTGAATGATTGGCTGGCCTTGGTACTGTGAAAGCTCTTGAGAAAATCTTTGCGGGTTCGGCGAATGCTGCGCTGAGGAGGTTTGCTGCGGTGGCTGCTGACTATACGGAGGAGGGTACATACCTTTCTGCGAATTATAAGGTGCCGCGTTCATTACTGTCTGAGGATATTGGCTGTAATGAATCTGCGGCCCGAAATGAACGTAACCCGTGGCAACGGGCGGCGGAAGTCCAAGCCCCTTGTTAGCGTAGTAGGTCGGAGGCTGTCCGCTCGCCGATTGCGATTGCGGTGGCTGCTGGACGTAAGTGCCATGGGCGGCAGCCAACGCCACGTTCTGCGTGTAGAGAGCCGAGTCCCTGAAGTTGGCATCTCGCGAGACGTACTGCCCCTGGGCTGGGTACATAGCGCCGTGAATCTGCGAGTATTGAAGAGAATCGGCCGGAGCGGCGAGCACGTATTCCGGCGCATATTGCGCCGCGTGCACTGGGATTGTCTGAGCCGCTCCTTGAGGTACGAACTGCACTCTATCGATCACTATATTGTCATGGTAGGGTTGATGAGTCAGCAGCACGGGGACCGATGGCGGTCTCTCTTCCGTGTGCTGCTGTTGATGATTCTGCTGAGGTTGATGCTGCGGCTGCTGCTGCACCTGATTCTGCGAATTTGATTGTTGCTGCTGTTGCTGCTGCTGATTGGCTTGGATCTCACCCGATTGCACCTGTTGAGGTCTGGTGTGGTTTCCACGACCCTCGAATCCATTGGATAGATCCGCTTTAATTCCGTCTCCCAGGATATCAGCCGAAGCTCGTCCATTCTGCCGACCCTGGTGGGACTCGTCGTTCTGAATCGTCTGGGTCTGCCCAGGTGTGGCGTCGATGCTGAATCCGGAACCCGATCCGGGCTGCGACATGGTGGCGCCCACCGGCCTGCCGCCGATGTAGCCGAGAATTCGCCCCAGACCACACACTGTGACGAATTACGAGACACACGTGCGGAATTTAATGCGCCTACGCGTGAACGCATCGGCCAAGGGCATCACTCTCGCTCGAAGCTCCGGCCTTGTTCGCGCGTGACTCCTTCATTTGCATTCAGAGCCCTCCTTCAGCCATCGCTTTTGATTTCTCGCCATTTGCTCCCTCTCTGTCCCCCTGTCAGGATCAATTGACTGCTTACTAATCGATACAAAGGGCGTCGAAGAATCTTGTAAATGCATCTAAAAAGGGTGTCTAAAAACGACGTTAGGCTCCTCGGGTTCGATATGAGGCCTGGGTAGGCGGCTGTGCGAATGCATGAAAATTTCGAGATAGCTCAGGGCGCTTCGGGCCGCGAGCGATTGCGGGAAAGTTTCTGCTCGTGCATCATCGGAGGCTAATTATCGCAAGGACGTGTCACGATCGTTCCCCAGCCGTCGGCCCCGTCGGCAATCCATAACCCCGTAGCTCTTCCTCCTCTTCTGGGAAAACTTTCATTCTCGTGCACTCCGTCAATTTCAGCAGTCGTCCGCTCGTCGTCGCTGCTTTTTTCCGCTCTTCTTCTCCTCCTCTCACTTTATTTGCTTGCCCCCGTATGGGTGTAGGTGCGCGCGGAGAACGCTTTAGCTGGCTTTCAATTAAGCGGGCCGCGTGCGAGCCACGCCCGAACGAGTTTATCTGTGAAACAAACGAATTGCAGTTTAGTATAGAGGCCAGCGCGCGGAGCTGCTGCTGCTGCTACTACTACTACTACTACTACTACCCCTCTTCCTCCCCCCTCTTCGTCGAAAACGGGAGACGGGTAAAACCGGCCGCGCTCGAACGAACCGAATGCGTGTACGTATCTGCGCGTGCATGGATGAGAGAGCAGGATGCACCGAATGCAAGGCTACGCGTACCGACGGCGATAATCTGGCCATCTGTAAGTTTTGAAACGAGCCGAAGCTTTTATTGCAGGACTAGTCGACCGCGCGATGTTTGCCGCTGATTACTTTTTACGCGACTACGGGATTTCCGCGCGAGAGCTTTGTTATCCTTTACGGGGGTGGAAATTATTTGCTTCGGAAAAATCGATTTTTCTTTACTGCTGCTGCTTCGGGGAACTGGATGCTGGTTTAAGCCGGGGAAGAAATTTTTTTCCGCAAAATTATACGGAGATTGAATGCGTGAAGGTTTAAAATGGATTTGATACTTTTAGTAGCAATAAAATGTGTTTGTCGATCCGCGATTTAGCTGTATATATATATACTTTGTCAAGCGGCTAATTCAAGTTTATAAATAATATGCGCTTTCTGGGAAATCAGAGATTGCAGTATCAGTTGTAATCAGAATGTTAAATATTTATTTATTGTCTTCCTTCGAACAAATGAACATTTCAGTTAACAACAATTGATTATTTCCGCAATAGTAGTAAGTAAGGGTCGATTTAAAATTTCTATGCATTACCCTTGAAAAATTAAAGTAATAAAAACTCGAAAAATATAAAAGAATCCTGTACTTGTACGAATTTGCATATCACGTGTTCTTAACCTAATATCACGTGGTCTTCCTATTGAAATTATTCTATTCAGTTTGAATTCCATTGAATGAAAATTTTTCTCCTGAGTTTATTATTCACCCAACGATGTTCTGCAATAACTTGCAGTCCATTGAAGGGTTTCGCATTATCTATAAATACGCCAAACTTTCCCCAAAATAAGCAGGTCAAATGCGGCCAGTCAATGAGCAACAGGCAAAGTGCCTCAACTTAAACTATTCCCAATAAGGTCCTTTCAATCAATCTCGGCAGCGAAAGAAAGACGAACGGAAAGAGCAGCATTCCTTAATAAAAAACTGCGCGCTCTCCAATCCCAGCCGTCGAGTGATAGAGTGGTAGGAAAGGCCAGACGTCTGAGAGGGATTGCGTCAATAAGATATTTTGTGCAATTACTCCTCCAGCCTTCTTAACCTATATAAGAAACTCGGCTTGAAATAATGGAAAGACGAGGTGAGGAGGTCGGAGGGGGGAGCCCTGCAATGAGAACGAAGCTGCTCTCGATATTTCCGGCCGATATGGATCTCGCAATCTATTCCGCCAGTCATCGAATCTACGAGCGCGACTAGCGACGCAGTTGCCAGAAGAAATTCTCCTCCGGTCGTCGACCAAAAACCCATTGAGGAGCGATGCTCCCTCCGAACTGCTGGAACTTCTGTCTCCCCCTTCCCTCTCTCTCTCTCTCTCTCTCTCTCTCTCTCTCTTTCTCTCTCTCTCACTCTTTCTCTCTCTCTCACTCTCTCTCTTTTTCTCTCT
>JAWWEM010000027.1:15856099-15887225 GCA_035582935.1 Ormyrus thymus
CCCCTCTCCCCCTTCGGCAGCGGCGCACTGGCCACCCCAGCGCGCGCGCGCGCGGCCCCTCCGCCTTTTTCCCGGCGCGGGGTGCGGGCCGCCGTTTCAATTTCCACCTGGCTTTCCCGCTATCGCCGCCCGGGATCTGCCTCGCGTGCCGGCCGGCTTTCTTTATTTCCTTCCTGCCTGCCCGCCTGCTTTTTTCGAGGCTCTGCGTGTGCGGACGTGTGACTGTGTGTGTGTGCATGCGCGAAGCTGAGGGGTACTTTTCCTGCCGTAATTTACAAGTTCGGGGAAGAAAGGACGGGAGGTGCTTTCGCAGGAAGAGTGTCGATCGGGTGTTGGAAAATGATTAGGGAGTCGATAATTGGGAACGAGTGAAAATCTGGTTTAGTTATACGCGCAGGGAGAAAAGTGCTGAAATGAAAATTGCTTGTGATGGATGAATGAGAGAAAGCTCGTACATTGACAAATTATACGAAAAAACTGCGCGACACGTCGAACAAATTTTAAAGCCAAAATTAAAAAAAAATCACTAGAACAATAATTCCAAACGTAAAAAAAGTCACACGTACAATAACTCACCTGATCCACCATCGAACAACACTCCAAGCCCGAAACTAAAACGAAAAACGCCGGAAAAAAATAAGAGAAAAAACCCATCCGGAAATTTGCTCGAATTTCAGTGCGCCGCCGCGATAATCAACACGATCGCGGACGGCGGCCTTGCGCCGCGACCGGAAAAAAACGGCGGCGGAAGGGAGAGCTCGAAATTGCGCGTCTGCAAAAAAAAGAAAAAAAAGGAGATCGAGGCGCGAATCGATGCAGCTGCGAATCGATCCCCCCCTCGCCAAGCTACAATGCAATAATTAGGATTCGCATTTATTTATCTCTTTTTTGCCCGGTCGCCGCCTAACGGAACGTTACTTTCCGCGAGCGGACAGCTACGCGGGAGGAAGCGAGTGTAGAGCGCGTTATTTTTATCCGATCGATCCAATCAACTTGGGCATAAAATAAATTTAATTACCACCGATCGATGAGAGACTCGCCGCGAAGCAACAATTCGGACGTTTCTTTCGCGGCGAGGAGATAAGGAGCTCGCAGCGGAAAGGTTTGCGTGCCGTTAAATGTTATGGAACGACGCGAATTCCGGTGCGTATTAGGAGGCACCGAAAGAAGCAGTTTTTTGATTAACGAAAAGGCACTGGCTTAAGTTCTTAGTGCAAGCGCGACAACGTGCAATAAACAAATGCGTACAAACTTGCGGCTCAAAACCAGAAAATTGACTCCTCGAATTTCCCGAGCAGAACGATACGCTCGAGCGAGCGCGAACTCGAAATCTCGAGAAACCAGCCGTAATACCAAAAATAAAAAATTCGATCCCACTAAGCAAACGAAGAAGTCCAAGAGACGAGTCGAGGCGCAGCTCGAGCCACCCCATCCAACCCCAACTGTCGACTGACTCGAGTCCCGCGGCGGCGGCTCCGACTCTCCGAGCTCTCCGCGCTTCTCCCTCCCCCGAAAAATCGTTAAATCGACTGCTCGCGGCGAGGAGAGAGACAGAGAGAGAGAGAGAGAGTGAGAGAGCGGCGGACGATAACAGGCCGGGGCGCTTTTATCGACTCCGGGTTTCCAGCCCCGCGGCGATAGCCATCGGGCCACCTGTCCACCTGCAGGTGGCGTTCCACGTGCCTGCCTTTTAAAAGCCCACCCCGCGGCAACGGCGAGCCGCTTCCGCGTTCGGCGCGCGGACTGCTGGATGCCTTGGGAAAAAAAAGGAGGACAATGGAGCGAGGGAGGACACGAGGCCTCGTCACGCTCCCGAGCGCTTTGGCTTTTTCGGCCAAAGCGGCCCGTCGAGGCGAATCCTTGGCTCGGGGGTTTGGATTAGAGACGGAATTTTAACGGATAGTGCGTTGTAGGGGGAGAAAGCTAGTGAGTTTAGTGACCAGAGTAACTCAACGCATAAGTTCCTAATAGTTAAAACACCGCGATCCCTCGTATAAATTACATTAGTTAAGAAAACAACGGTTCCCCGGCTAAAGATCAACGTTCCTCGGTGCGCCGGGGAGTAATTAAGTCGTGCAACGGTTTCGTAATGGCGAGAGTCGCAATTCTAAACGCGGAATAAAAATGACTCCTTTAATTGCAGTCCGCGCGGCGCTTTTTCAGCGGAGATAAAATTAGAAAACGAGGAGAAAACACACGACCGCCTGACATGCTAAGTACCGTGGAAACTCTCGGAGCGCGTCCTCAAGACTTACGGAATCTCACCTCTCGACCCCTGACCCAAAGACGAGATCTGAGATAATGGCGCGTAATTTTATAAATAATTCAGGGACTTTCTCGAGTCACTTGACGGCCGTTTAAGAATCTTTGTTTCCCGAGGGGAGAGTCGAGTCTCGGTGCTCTTGAAATTTTGTACGCGAGAGGTGACGATTTCGAGAACAATCGTTCTGCGCTTTTGCGGGGTGGATTTATTTACGTTTCAATGTTATTGTTGAGAGAGATAAGGAAGAGTTTTTTTTTCGCTCGCTTTACGATTTAAAACCGATTAATGCAAGAAGGGCTGTGTATTAACTTATAGAGTCCAGCGAAAATCCCGAAAAGCTTAATTACCTTTATAAGTCAAGTTTTTCGAAAAATTAACAAATCAGGAAATTCTACAAAATCAATCGATAAATATAACGGGCCCATTAGTTTTTGATTTATCTTTGACACCGGGACCGTCTTGAATTCAGACTGATTTATCTTGATCTTTTTATCAAGATCTGAACTCAAAAATAAATTTTTATGAGATGGGACCTTGCGAGGTCTACAGGAAGGAATACATCCGGTTACACAAGGCCCATGGGCCCTACGTGCCCCAGTCAGTAGTTCCGCTCGAATTGCCTTCCAATTATAAGAAATGAATTTTAAAAGTAGGGTTTCTATTTATAAATATATATATATATATATAAGTTTGGCTTCGTAGTACATGGAAATCCATAATGGGGCCCAACGAATCCTTCGTTTGCATTTGCCACTTTTTGGAAAAACATAACTACTCAAATAATTAGCCGTTCAGAACTCTAAATAGAACCTGCACACTGCAATTTAACAAAACATTACCACTGAAATAACGCAAGACATTCGAGAAGACGGGTAGAATAACGGTATAACTCGAAATTTTAAGGTTTTGAGAAAAATAAGTAAAAATTAATTTAGCGAGAGGCTGCCGGGTGAGATCTCAAATAATATAATTCTTAAATAGAACTATATATAATATTGTATAAATATGTATAATTTAATAAAAGATCGAAGCTTTAATTATTTATGGCTCAAAATGTAATTTTGGATAATTCGATAAAAGAATTGCAATTTCGAAATTTCGAATATAGCGCGCTCGTCGCGCTTCAGTCGTGCATTTTGACAGCTGATCGCTTTTTAATCCTAATTTTTTACCCCACGTGTGCGTTGACGTTTAATGTCTCCAAAGAAAATGCTCCAGAACAAAGTCCTACTATTTCAAAGCAGGTCGATTTTAAAGTTCCATTATCACTTTGAACTGTCAAGCTGAAAAGAACTTTCATTTTTCTGTTTCAGGTCTTCTTTAGCTACGGCTCTATACTTTTCAAGTGTTTTGGATATAATGCTGTGCCTTTCAAGAGAAGCGGCAATTCTAGTTTTAAAATTTCGTGCTGAGCCGGATGCTATGTTTTTAAAAGAAAAAAATAAATTATGCTATTGTCATTTCCTGAAAACTTTAGTTTTTTGGAATTTGGCATAAGCCACAGGCTAAGCCAATGGACTGCTTTGGACCTAGTTTGGCTTAGATTGTTGGAAATTTATGTCATTATGGTCGAAAGAGTTGTACGTTTTAAAATGATGTTACCAGCTAGTTTTTAAAATTAAAAACTAGGTCCAAATTTATTTATGTTGCAAATGTCTGAATAAATTGAGTTTAGGATCTTCTTGACTCGTTTTATCCCAAATTATACATATTTTAAGTATATTATTATTTGTATGTGAATAATTTAATTTTTTTGCAGGTTGTTTTACACAAAATATTGACTAGGTGCAAGACCCCTTTAATTTCTATGTCTAAATAAATATTCTTTTACGCTAAGGCCGATGTAGCGCGTGCACATGATGGTAGAAATTTTATTCAGCTGATAACTCGACTTACGCCACTTTCGCATCCGTACCCTCATTTAGCCACAATCAGCCCAACTCCCAACTGATACCAGCAAGAAAAACTTCTCTCCTCACCCCACGTCCGAGCTCGGCGTTCCATAAAATCCGAAAGCCTACAACGAAGTAGAATTCGGTGAAACGGCTCGTGTCGAAATCGTAGGGCTTCCACAAGTCCTTAACAAGCGCGGCTAGAGCTGCTATCGCGTGGCTTCGCGCGGCAGATACAAAGCCGGCGGGATAGACTTTCTCCGGCGGCGCGCGTCCATTAGCCTCTTGACCAAAGGCTCCTCGAAAATTGGACGGTTTCGAGAAATCCGTTCTCGTTTATCGTCGACCGAACTCTTCTTTACGGGGCTTTCTAGCGTTCCGCGAAAGGCTCCGAATTAGTCGGATGGCTGTTTCCGGGCTTCCGTTGGCGGATGATAAAGTTCCTTTTTTTACGGCCCGGAAGCATAAGATAGAATTATCGGGCGAATTCGGCACGCGAATGGGCTATTTCGGGCTTAAACCGCGACGAGGAGTTTATTTTTCACGATAAATTTTCATAAACAATTCCGAGTAAGTAAATCATTAGTAACAAAGCAATAATTGAAAAGAAAAACAGTGCTATACTATTATAATCTTGTAAAATTTTAACTTGAAAAAGTCCCCAATACAAACACGACTCCAATGCGTGAACTGTAACGAAAACCCGAACCCCCCTACATCACTCGGACAAAAGAGCAGCTCGCCACCAAGCCGCATTGCATCAGCTCGTTACCACACATCAAAGCGTAGACTCGCGCTCGATAACGAATCCGCCTCGGTCCAGCACTTTCCAACCTGTGCGCTACTCTCGTTTTCGGTCAAGGTTCGGACCATCGCAGACGGTCCACTTTTTCGCTCCACTTTCGCGCCTGCGCGCGGCGGGACTAACGAGATTTCGCGCCGAGCCGGCTGCCGCTCGGCGAGCTCGCGATTCTCGACGCCGCGCGGGTCTCTCGTATGTTTACTGGGCTTCTTGGCGCGGTCGTCTCGAAGGGACCTGCAGGTCGTGCTTCGCGAGCGAATTTTCTGCGGTACGTACGGGCACTACGTTTATCTGCATCTAAACGATCTTAATCGAATTACGCGCAACAACTATGTAAAACAAGAGTAGAAAGTGCGACGAGGCAAAAATAAGGAAAGGGGTTATATAGCCGCCTCTTTTCTTCAATTTGAATGCGGCCAAAAAGCAGTCCCCCCATGCAAGCATTCCGATTCTTTAGCGGAGCGGCAAACCTTATTACAAGCGTTTTGTCTACTCGGGTCGAGCGAACAAAGTTCCTTCGCGTCGTATTTTGTAATTGTAATTAGTTCTGCGGCGATAAGAGAAAAGAGAAATTTTAGCAATGCTTTATGTCTACTGGACTGGGCTGAAAACTTCGGACGAATTTCGCAAGTGTATTTCGCGCCATTAAGGAAAGTGATTAATCACTTTGATGAAATTTTTTGATTCCCGAGAGAAAAGTAATTAATCAACGGCTTCGAGTTTGCTCTTTTTCAGCATGCATTATCGCAACGTTATACACTGCGAACAAGATCGTTACGTCAACGTAAATTCGTCGTTCGAACGAATTTTTTTCGCAGAGATTTCGATAATTTTATTTAAATATCATTTTAATGAACAATAAATAAATAAAAATGTTATTTAATTGAGTTTGTTTCAACACAATTTATGTAACTTCTCAGTCTTAGATAACTGTTTTAAATCGATTTAACAATATTCGAACGACATTTTTTTTTGTGACAGAAAGTGAGAAAAGAAAAACTTACTTTTGCAGAACGGAATCTCATGCGGGATGTAGAGCGACAAAAATGTATGCAGCTTAATTAGCACTTGATGAACTAGGCACGAAAACGGAATTTTAAACAAAACTACAAACCGCTCTGCATGCATAAGTGCAACGGTCGAGCTTCAGCGATTCGAAAATTTGAAATCCCGATGCAGCGATCAACAGGTCCGATCTCCAGTTTCTCAATCAAAGCATCCGCTACTTTTGACACTCCGACCTCTCCGCGAGCCCGAATTTAAAGCAACTTGAAAACGAACGCAATTAACGGACGAATTACGGAACGCAGCTTCGAACGAAAAATGCAACAACAATCGGCGCTAATGACCTCGACTTACTGTCAGGTTTAGGCGGGAAAAACTGTCGCTTCCCGGAGTCTAGCAAACGGCAGCTCCATGATGCACTTAGCACAGTTCACACAAGTACACAGAATAATGAAAAGCACAGTGCACAAAAACACTTTTGGCGGTACAGGGTCACTGGGAGGTTATACAGGAGCGCGTGCGCGCCTTAGCGAACGATACTCGAGCAACTGGTCGTTTCTTTGGGAGCTGCTTGCTGCTGCTGCGGCGCCGAGCGGTGCAGCCCACCACTCTTTCTCTCTCCTGCACTCGCCGGCAGAAGAGAGCCGCCGGAGGAGAGAGGGAAACGCACGCGGCCGAGCTAACCGCGGAGATGCGCCGCCGACACTTGCCGCGGACGGTGTGGGAAGAGGTCTGCAACGACGCCAGGAGGACGTCGCCGGTGGAATGGGTTTGACTCTCGGTGTGGGCAGTCGCGAGTCGCGGAAGAAGACTGAGGCGTTGCGACTTTGGAACGAATTTTTTTGAATTGTAACGGAAGAAATGCGCGAACTTTTCGAAATGAAATTCGTAGAAATTCGTTGGAGTTTTTTTTCCGATTAATATTTGTTTACATAAATTCTGTGTGTATTTATTTTTTTGTAAAAAGAGCTCTTGAGCCTGTAAAATAATAAATAATAAACAAATAAATATTTACGAGATAAATTTGATTGTATTGTATTTCTGTTGAACTAGTCGTTAAAATAATATTTATGTGCAACGATAACGTCTTTCATTTCCTATACACTTTAATAAGTTTGTTATTGAACTAATTAATTTAAAAAAGTAATTATTTCGATAATTCGATATTCGGTTGAAAGAAACTATAAAAATAAATTTTAATAAGTCCGTTTATGGCGGCAAATCCAAAAATAAAAAAATTGACTAAATTTGACATTCACCAGAATTATGTGAATTAAAACATCCTGTAGTTGTAATTCACCCTCGGTAAGGCACGTGACTATTCAGACTTATTACTGACCGTTATTACTTTGCACACATTTTTACCTGAACCGAACCTTTCTTGACCCTTACCTTCCGATCCAGCATTTTCAAACAAGTCTTTTGTAGGGATAAAAAAAGTGTTTATCTCGATCCAGTAAAGAAAAAAAAATTGATGTCAACAATTGTTTTTGTTACAATTAAAAATTATTGAAAAATCATTTAGCGAATTAGCTCTCTTTAGCAGGGGAATATTTTTAAAACAAGAATAATAAATAATAATCTAGTGAAGATGAACTATTTTATTAGTTATTTCTATTGATTAGTCCCACTATTCAACCTTTTATCAATGCAAAGTCTAAAACTGACGAAACACTGATAGGAAATCACATTCCCATTTTAAATTGAGCCAATAGCATAACAAAAAAACAACCGGCTTAAGGTACCAACGCCTTGCGCCCTAACTCCCAGCATACATCTCCATTAGGCACTTACCTCTCCTAGAAGAAAAAAGAGCGCAACCCGAGGTAATGCGGCGTAATACGCCGGCATAAAAAAAAAACGGTAAGAAAAAGTCGGAACGGCGCTCGGCTCGGGAAAATAATCGGCTCGAGGAGGGAAATAAAACCGCTCGCTCGGCGGAATGAAGTGGGTGAGACGCAGGCGTCTCACGCGTAATTGCGAGCCTAATTGTTTGATGGGCTCATCACCGAAGCTCACTCCTCGCCTCGCGCCTCGTTACATCCAGTTACTCGCTCGGGACAAATCGTCGAATGCTAATCCCCCCCCCTTCTCGGTGTCGCCGTTCAATTAAACGACGATTATAATGACGCCAATTTTTGTTTACGGTTATACCGACGGCGTGCGAGCGGTAATTGATCGGATGTGAGTACGCCGCGAGAGCGGAGGATGGAACCGGGAATCGCTCAATCGGCCGCGCGGTCGATTTTTCTGCTCTCGGTTCCGCGGCTACGGTATACGATATCTATTGGAGTTCGGAGAAGGAGAGCGAATTTACTTTTAGAGCAATGGGAGAATGTAATTTGGCGGGGAAGTGATGTTTATGCGCCACTTGAAAACGTTTGCTTTTTGCGAAACTCAGCCGAAGGTGAGTCTTCATTGTTGGTCGTTTGTGTGTGAATGTAATGGCTCAGCTGTTGTGTTATGGTAATGCGATTTGAAGCTCTATTTCGCTTCCCTTTTTTTTATTTTAGGTAACGTTAAATAAAACGGTGCTGCAATCTGCAATTTAAAGGTACGAGCGACTCGTTGATTTCTAATTATAAATTTAACACCCAGATAACGATTCCCATTTTCCATTTTAGTCCGAGGCTTCACAGTTTCCTTGAAACTCGCGGAGACTTTTAAAGCCGAACCTTAAAACGCGAGCGATGCATAAATTTCGTTTTGCAACTCATCCCCATTGTGTATGCATCGGTGTTCTCCTCGGTACTTTATCTAGAGTAATGCATCTAATTAAAGAAAAAAAAGTCCGTGCAATAAATTCAAAAGCGATAACCGTTCCAATTAACTGACAACTCTCCCCGCGTATCGCCAAATATAAATAGGCTCTCCAACCTTTTTTCCTCCGCCTCGACGACTCTCCAAGCTCGAAAGCCATAAACCCGTCGGGCTTTTTTCCCATCACCGATCCGCGTCCTTCCCGGTGAAAAACGAGCGGAAAATTGAGCGGCACCTCGGCGTGCCAGTTACATAGGAGCCGAAAACGAATGTACTCGCGGCTGCGGCGCTCGGATTTCCCGGCATCTCGCGAGAGCGGCGCCCATTAAAAAGCGATCTTCGCCAAGCGGCGAAGCGAGCCCGATATCGAGTACGCGCGTCTAGCGCTCCTTTCCGAAGCGTTTCGCCATGCGCTCGCCTCTCGCGGCGAATCGGTATGCATTCCGCGGCGACCTTTTTACGCTCGATATCCCCCCTCCGCGACGGCGGCGCTTTCGAGAAAATCCGAAGCGTCTCCCCCGGTGCACAATGTGTGTAATCCGCGAGATAAGGAGCGCACGAGCTCGCCGCCGAATGTGATGCGCGGACTTGCGATTGTGGCCTTTGCGCAACGGGTGCTGCTTTCGCGTTGACGATCGCAGGCAGCGCACGGTGCCTTTTGCGGCGAAATTTGGGACGGCGATTCTTTGGAGCTGCAGTTCGGGGAACGCTTCGACAAGTTGGAATGGTGGAGATGACTGGAGTTTGATGGCTCATTTATGGTAATGAGCAAAATTTGAATTGTTTTTGTTATTTTTCAGCGCGATTCTCCTTTCTATTGCGCAAAGTTTATAATGAAAAATTTTAGCTGTCAAAGATCTTTCCTATAATTATTTTATAAAATTCAAGTATATAAACGTGACCTTTAAGTGCAGTACTTTTTCCACTTTTTTGTCTAAAATAATGCATTCTCTTGAACGAATGATAAATATCTGTTAACGTGACCTGTTGCATCGGTCCACGTTCTCTTACATCTTGGAAGTTAATCTCCTGACCGTGTAAAGCGTGATCCCGAGTGTTGTTTCTTTTATCAAGCGTCGACGTGATCGGCAAAAAAATATTTCTACATGTTGAAGCTCACTTGAAAAAATAAATGTTATCGTTGCCGTAGATGAAAATACCTTTTGTAACATTCTTGTTTATAAAATGATTAAGACCTTTGCTTCGACGCAGAAGTCAAACAAAAAATATCAAATTGTGTTTTTTGCAAAGAAACTCACAGTTAAATTTATACTTACCTTGTGATTATATGTTTTATTTTCTTAAAAAATATGTTGGGACATTCAACTGGACTTGGATAATTACAATTAATTTCATTACCTCGTGAAAATAACTTTTAATTTTAATTAAAATATTAATTAAAATAATGTACTGAACCAAATTGAAATAAAATTTCTATTAGTATAATTATTTATATATAAATTAGAATATTTTAGACAAAATATTCAATTTAAACTTATTTGAAAATAATTAAAATATTTAATATAATAATTTATTTTTAATTTCAAAATAGAAAATGTAAGGACTTTCGTAAGAAATGAAGCACGAATAAGTAGCAACTATTATTTTATAAGACGTAACTGCAATTGTATTATTTTCCGGGAACATTTACATATGTGCTGATGATACATGTACTTCATACAAGGGAGACTTTCTCATCGATTTATGACCAAAACTATTATTACCTATTATCTATAAATTTAACCATATAATTTTTATTACACAAGCAGTGGAACGTAATAGTATGAGAAAATTACGTATACAAAGTTAAATATAAGTCTTTCGTTATTTCTAAATATGACTTATTACGCATTTTTCGCAAAAAATACAAATTCGTTTCTTTTGTACCATTGAGGCAACATTTTGTGTTCAAATTTTGTTTGAAAAAATAAGAAATTCTGCTCTCCTTAGTTCGAAACTAAAAGTAACAAAATAAAGGAAATAAACACAAGTAACAAAATCAAAATGCGCATGAATTGTACTATCATTCGAATTTTATTAAACAAATTAAATACAAAAGATTTATTCTCTTTGTTCTCCGATTCTGCTATTTTGACGACGCTTATAATCGCTACACATTACCAAAAAAATCGCCTCCTCGAGTTTTATAATGAACAATAAATTATCTAAAAAAAAGAGAAGAAAAATTACAAAAGACTGCGCTTCCAAATGTATTTAATATAAATAAAAGAACTCAACGCTATGTGTGTACGGAAGATTATAAATCGATTCGTCATATTAACGATGCATGCTTGAAAATTGGTCTAGTTTAAAATTAAAAAGAAAGAGAAAGACCTCGCGCTCGAAGATTCTGTTCGTTTCTTTCTTTTTCTTCCTTATCAATCTCCGCTCGATCCACGAGCAACTAATTGTACAAATCGTCGTTAAAAGAAAATAAGAAAAACAAAGGTTTTTACAGTCTTCCGCTAACTCATGCTCGTGTATCATTTGTTTTATCTTTCTCTGCTATTTTAATAAAACAAAGAAGAGGAGAAAAACTAAGGATATATTAAATTTTCTCTTGCAAGTTAAAATACATTTTCGGTAAATACTTGCGACGACTTGTGCGCTTGCCTCGCGAAGGAGAGTGTGTGTATAAAGTTGGTCTCAGAGAACAAATACCTTAGTGGTACTTGTCGAATGAAATTCGAAATTTTACATCATGCAGAAGGCTCGAGACAGAAGTTTATAAAGTAACGATAAAAATGCGCTTGGAATGACGACGAAAAATACCGGATGTGCGAATACTTTTCGTTAACTCAATATAAATTTTTGTTTTATTTATGCCATATTCTTCCTTAAATCAGAGCACTCGTCAAAATTACTAGCACTTTGTTGCATGCACTTATGAATTCGACTATTAACAATATTACTTTTATAATATACTGGAAGCAACATTTATTGAGAGTATAACCTATTTAAAAACGAGATAAATTTGATTGTATTGTTTAGATTAAATTCATTTTAAGATTTAAACGTTTATAGAAAAAGATACACTAGTTTAAACTTATAGTACAATAATTTTTAATGTAGAACTTTATAAAAAAGACTGTTAATCTAGAAGAATAGCATAAATAAAAAAATTATTTATTAAAAAGTAACGAATTTACACTATCGTTCAGCTTATTTGCTGTTTATCTTTTTTCATCAAGGAATATACATTCACCGTCGACTTCGCGGAACGCAAGCGACTAAACTATTGTTTTTTAACATGATCTACAACTTCCCGAGACCGCTGACTTGAATATAATGTTTAATTCTTTTCAGATTTTTAAAACGCATTTACGATATGTACAATGAAAGATGTAGTAAATGGATTTTTCTCATATATTTATCTATGTGATATAAATATACGCGGGATTCACATATGTGTTTAATATGTACTATGTATTTATATAACTGTAAGCCTTCGAGGGATCCAGCGAACCGCACCGAGACATTAAAAAGAAAACTTTTACTATCCACGAATATACGCACACAACTTGCAAAATCAATTAATAATCATTCTTTTTAGGCTCTGGTAAAAAGTCTCCGTCACAGCAATCCTTTCCCTTTCACTCTCTCCCTCACATTCTTTCTTTCTTCTTCGAACGTGCATGAAAAAAATATACATAGATACGCGATTTCACATATGTGTGAAATATATATATGTATATATATATTTATATAATTATATCGATGCATGTATATATGCATATATATCGGTCTTTTTTTCTTTTTATATATATAATATATATAAATTGTATCGACGACACAATAGTTTGAACTTTGAAGGGAGTGAAATAACGCGAGTTTCGGTTTCGTATATTTAAGAATTATAATCTCTGCCATTTCCCTCTCGATCTTAAACTTCGATTTGACATCTTCAAATTGATCATGTGCCCGCAGGTTAAGATTGTTCATCCTTTGTCTCGGGACTCGGTTATTATCACGAACAACGACTAAAATATACGTTCTAACGCTATTTACACCAACTTATGTTCTACGGATATCTTGCGAAATGGGCTAGTCTAAAATTATATTATACAGGATGCCGCCTCTTCACCTTAACTCGACATTGAAATGATATTTAACATCTTTGGACTCGATTTATTACACATTTTTCGTATATAGATTAATACGCCATTACGACTGTTAACGTCGTTCCATCATCATTTTATATTTCGATCCGATTAACTCTCGGAAAATTAGCTCGCAACATCTCAAAGTCACTCGTCCAATACAATCTAAATTTTCTTCACGATTGAATTGTTTGATCGACCTTTTGCTTCAGAGTTAAATTCTTGCTTCAACGCATCGCATTCTCATTCTAGTTAAAAGTCGCAAAAATTTCAGCCCTCGCTTATCAAATACAACGTTAAAAGAATGAAAACACTCGAAAGCAATCCACGGTCAATTAAAAGATAGATAATACGCACACCTCGTCGCATACAGCTCAATGATCGCTAATTAAAAAAAGCCTTGCTTTTGATTAAGAAAAAATGTACAAAAGACTCTCTAAATGACTCGAATATACATTCACTCGAATAAATATCATTCCAGGGTAAGAAATACATCATCAACAATGGAAAAAATCTTTAAAAAATCTAGAAAGAACAGCGTATACAACATATATCCATTATTCACAAGGGACGACGACACCTCGCCCGAGTAAAACAATAATCGCAATAAAGAAGCGAGAAAGAAGCTCCAGATGCCGGGATCTCTAAGAATTTCACTCCGAAGCTCTCGCTCGAGCGCGCGCGCGGTTATTTTTTTCGTATTTACAGTGGGCCCTGGTGATGGTTTCTTCTCAGACCAGGCGGATGGGCCTGACGAACGCTGCGGGGCCCGCGGACCACGAACGACGAGTGCAGCCGAGGCTTGATCTCGCCGATGGTTCCTGAAGTTATTGAGGCTGATCGATGCTCCGGGACACAGCCCGGAAGCAAGTCCTATACGGCCGAGACCTGTGCATCCTCGTCGTCTGTGAACAAGATAAATAATTGGTTAGTTTTGCTGTGATGCGTCGTGTTGATGTTTATTGTTCGCTTTGTTTTTTACTTGACACTCGGCAACGCTTTGAAGGAACTACTGAAGATATTGATTGAGGATATCAATGATTAGAGAGTATTGCAATGACTAATCATTGATATTCCTTATTTTAAGCGCCCTAAACCATTATAAAAACTAAAAATTAGTGAAGGGGGATGATTCTTTAAATTTTAATGGAATTAATAAAATCACAAAATGGTCGACGACTAAAATATAAATTTTTGTTAAAGGCAAAAAAGAAAACAAAACGTTGGTTATGAAAGAAGACCCTTATTCCATTAACCTTAAAACTTCTGTAGAATTCTGCAAGTATTTAAAATCTAAGTATTAGCTGTAAAATGATCATTAAATTTATTTATTATTAATATCATTTAGTTGATACCTAAACCTATTGAAAAAATTAAATTAGTCATTATATCAACGAAGAATCTATCTTTGCAGCATGCTTATTGTGAATTCTCTAATTGGATTACCTTTGAAGGTGAAAAATCTAGTATAAAGTTAAAAACATGTCAACCTAATATTCTCAATTGATATTAAGGTTAATTAGAAGACTAATTTCAAATCATTCTTGGAAGCTTGGAATCAAAAGAAAAATAATAAATCTAAAATAAAGCAGTGAAAAATTAGTGCAGGTTAGCGAGTATCTCTTACAAAAGTAGTTCCTCTAAAACAGCGTTGCAATTTCGACCCTTTACAATCTTTCAACCGCCTTGAAAAATTCTCGCGGCAAAAAATTGCAGAGAATCGCATAGACAAAATAAAACGGACAGTCTCGAAAGCAAGTATACAAAAAACGTGCGAAACAGATCGTCGCAAAGCAAAAAAAAGTTCGCATGATAGGTAGCATAAAATATCGAGGAAATGTCAAGTCTCATAAAAAACAAAATAAAAAACATGAGGATGAATGCAATGTGACGGATGACATGATGAACAAAAGCAAGCGAGCATAGTGCAATGGAGGGAGATATATAGATGCAATTTTCTTTCACTTCTTTATTCTTTAGAAACGAGTATCGTAAATCTCGAAAACAATATCGATATACGTAAACACAATCGTATAGCATCCGTTGCAACAGTGCTGATATGTACGTTTAAACTTATAGAGTGCTCCAATATTCATTGTATTAACGTTCTTCATTGTTAAGTACTCGTCAAGTGTTAATATACGTCACACACAAGGAAGATATACAAAATGCATTCACCGCACACCAATCGACAGATCATTCATGAACTTATGCATTGGAATTCTTGTTCATTATCAAGCATCATTTCTTATTATTTACAATGCAGCATGTAGACAAGTACAAATGACATTTTAAGCTTTTACGTTTTTGATCTGCTTGTTCCTACAAGAAGTGTATTTATCGAAGACTTTTTGCACCCATTAAAAATGCTGTTTATGTATACAGAAGGGTAGTAATGTGATTTTCAGTTATGTATTGAATGGTAAGTAATGATGTTAATTCACAGTGTTCAATGCTGTGGTAAAGATGTAGCGATAACTCTTGGTTAAAGTGTCTATACTTTCTTTAGAGATTGTTCTTAGATACTGGACTAACAAAATACAAACAAAAAAACAAATTTTACTTGAAAACAATCCCACCAAGAGCATCGATTGGCCGTGTAATGAAAAAACAAAACGCAAAACTAAAAAAAAACGGAAGACAAAAGAACCTGCGTTAAGTGTTCTAACGCGCGATCGTCCGTCTCGTCACTTGCCTCTGCCTGCGCTCTTCCTAAAAGAAAAAAAGGGCGCAGGCAGAGAAGCTACTAAATCGTCCTCGTCGCTGGCAGAGAGTCTTGGTCAGTGATGAAGCATTGAGCTCCGTTCATGTGTTATATACCATCTTCGTGTTCGTTGCGGTATGTGACTCCCTCGTGGCTGTGAGCTCGGCCGAGCCTGTGGAGCCTGGCCATCTGGGCTGCGATCTTGTACTCCGGGGGAACGCGGCACGGCTCCGGCCTCTGAAGCTGCCTGCTGCCCAGCGGCGGTGGTAGCGGCGGTGGCGGCATGCTGCTCATCCCTGCACCTGAAAACCCTTCGCCGACTCTCGGATCTCTGCTTTTTTGCGCTGGGCGGGGAGCTGTCGACTCGTTCGCGAGAGCTTTTTGGCTTTGGGGAGCTTTTTTTCTTTTGGTTTGCGGTTTTAGTGTCACACGCTGAGGGTGGCTTTTTCACTGCCAAGGTGTGGAGGGACTCGGAGCTAATGCAGGTACTGCTCTACTGTCAATGAGTATTTTTTTAGCTTTTTCGCTTTGATTCCTTGAATTCTGTAGGCGGTAAGACTGAAGCTTTGCGATTATTCTGCAGGTAAAATACCTGCTTTGTAGGATTTAAAAAATACATAAATTTTACTCGCAGACTGAAGTAGTTAAAAAATACTCATACAGATGATCGATACCTGTAATGCTCGACGAAGTCATCGTTACGTCACTCTCTAAGTTATGAAATAAAAAACCCCAACAGATGTTCAATTACCAATAACCATAAGCACTGTTCTTATGGGTCATAAGATTGAAAGAAATAGTTTGTCGTAAGTAACTATTGTCTTTTTCCAATAAAGAGGTACGTATTTAGCAGATTCTAAAGAATTCCTGTTCAAAACACATGCATAAAAAGTCTTAACATTCTCACGCATTCACGTGCGTTTAACATGCATATTTACAAAAAAACCAGCACCAAGCCTTAAATAAATAAGCACAGCATAGCAACTACAATTACACCCATTTTTTCCTTTACAATCGTGAGTATTGCAATGACGTGATTAGTGTGACTGCCTTAAAAAACATAAACTTTAAAACTCAATGATTAAACATACATACAAACATGTTATTAATCTCTTTGTAATCCCTTCTATAAACGAATAGAGAAGGAACAAAGACATAGTTAAAAGCGTCCGTGTTAAAAACCACATCAAATTAGTATCCACGAGTTTTAAAGTTTAAAAAATCGTCGATCTGGAAAACAACCAAACTTTCGCATAGTGAGACCAGGATGCGGTCGATCGATGGCAGCGTCTCAAGTGACAAAGGTGGTAGGTGAGTCGATTAATGATATCACACTGCGCTCAAAACAGTTGAGAAGAAAAAAAAAAAACAGTAAAGAAATAAACTCCATCCGCAAGACTCCTGATCCAGAGAGAACGACCGGTGCGTGTGTGCGGGTGTGTTCAGTCCTCTCTCCAGCAGCAGAGCTCGTTGACTCACCGTCAAAGCTATCCTCCCTGAGGCCGTTCCGCTGATGATGATGGAGGTGATGGTGATGATGATGCAGGTGTTGGTGAAGGTGATTCGCGGGGAGCGGGGGCAAGACCGCCACCGCGTGCGGGAACGGCGGCGCTGCGCGCGAGAACTGCCCTGCTTTCGTGCACACAGACACACACCATTGCTTTTTTTAGAGCTCCCTTTTTACAACACCCCGGTAGACCCGTGTTTCTTGTTTAGTTAGAGAGAGAGAGAAAGAGAGAGAGAGAGAAAGTGAGAGATTTCAATTTGTAACTTTTTCGTTTTGCTGATTCGCTTTTTTACAGAAGCTAAGATGAATGTTGAGACGCGCCTGCGCAGTTTTTGCTGGGTGAATTAGTTTTTTGTCGGCAAAAATTGCGCGTCACGTTGAAGTAGATCGCAGAAGTTAAGCTTAAGTATGTACAGTAGAATTCTAACTACGATAAGATACTTTATGTACACCAAGATAAAAAGTTTATTAAAATGAGTATTGTAAGTTTGCAATTATTAGTTTTAAACAAATATAAAAAGCCTTACATTACTCATCTTTAATTTTTACTATCTAAATGTCCTTACTAAGAAGGATGTAAACTTTATAAAGCATTGGTCTGATAAAAAATAGTCAAAAATCTAAAAAAAACCTTCAAATACCAAAAAAATGGATAAAAATGCAAAAACGCAAAGATACTATCCAATTTAAAAGAATATTTACAACAATAAAATAACTATCAAAAAACTATTTGGAAAAACAACGTTTCTTATGCAGAAGATACTCTTTTGAAAAAAATGATATAAGCAATACTATAAACTTTGACACGACGTCTATCACTAATACCTCGTAAGAGCCCTTTTATTTGGATAAACAGCAACCAATAATTACGAAAAAATACACGACGTTTAAAAAAATCATCTACGATCAAGCATGCTTTTATTGTCATAGCGCTGTGGATCTATATTTGCTATGAAACGAGAATAGCATCATGAAAATCTCCTGCGAGAACTGACAAATGGCCACTGATAAATATGAACTGCAGCCTTAGAAAAAACTGAATAAAAAGTATCTTTTTATCTGACTATTTTTCAACGTATTGCAAAAACGTTTTATCCAGCTTTACGTATAAAGGCTAAAAGTTTTTTGATAACCAACAGTATTGCGATGTTACACAAAAAAGCTATAATGTATAAACATCAATATCACAGTACTGGATATTCAAAAAATTTTGATAAATGAGTAGAAAAATGAACAGGCCTGTTCAGTCGATTTTTAAAAAATAATCATTTTCTAAAAATCAATCGATCAAACCATCTCCCGACATAAATGCGACAATAGCGGCTAGCCAAATGCATTCCTCGATTTAAGATCTAAACCCCAGCTGACTCGATTCGCCAGTCTCAATTATATAGAGAAGAGAGAGAGAGATTGAGAGAGAGAAGTGAGCTCTCGCTTCTTTTGATCGTTATAGTCGTGTACTACGTACCTTGCATGGCAGAGTGCCGTCTCTGGGGAGGCGGTGGACTGCCGCCGGCCTCGACGCTGCTTCCACTGTGGCTGTCCAGCTGTGTACTGTGACCACTGTCACTGCTCGTCACCGAACCTACGCAAACACGACGCCCAACACAAATGTCTATCACTACGGTTTTTCCTCCTGAGAGAAAGAGAGAGAGAGAGCCCGTCTTCATTCCTCTCCGCTCACGATCGTCATCTTCCCTCTGCTTTTTTTATAGTATAAAACCCCTCCCAACGCTTTTTCTCACTCGCCGTCAATTCGCACCTCTTTTCTTTAGAATGTTTTGTTCTCTCTCTTTGATTTTAGTGTAGGAACTATTGTGAAAAAATGACTCTTTCGATGATCCACTACCTAGTTGATGAAACTTTATGTACAGTAAAAAGTGAATTATATATAAAGACTTACTTAACTATAGTTTTAGGAGGAAAATTAAGTAAATAACTGTTAATGAATATTTTGTAGGTATGATGAATTAATGATTCTAGTGAGTTGAAACTTTTCAAGATTAATATCTAGTGCAACTACTAATATAACTTTACTAGCTAAATTTAAAAACAAATTGCATTAGTTTAAAATAAAATTTGAAGTTTATATAATCAGTAATCGTAAGAAAAAGGAAATATAGTTAGAAATCGAAATAGATAGAAAGCATATAAAACACCAGCGTTTGTCAAAAGCACTACGTATAGAATAATGGATCATCAATAAAACATTTTTTCCTTATATCATTAAAAAATTTATCTTATTAAAAAGTTATAATTGTGTATCTTTAAACTTGTGTATTTATATTGTACTTTGTTTGTGATTTGAAAGCAACTACTCTACTTAGCCAATTCGCATGAACAAATTTTACTACGAAGCTATTGTGTATTTAATGTACATGATAATAATGAACTTTAGTTCTTCATTGTCGAACTTTTCATGTTCACTTCCCATTAATCCCGTTACAAAAAGGCAAAAGTGCGTGATTTAGCGATGAAACGAGTGACCAAAATCTCCCTCGAGTATAAATAGAGCACACCGTAAAAAAAGAGTAAAATCGTGACGTAAATTTCAGTATGTATATAATTATAAAAAGCGCGAGCTTTCGGCGTATACAAGAGAATATATAATGCGTGCGCGCGTGGTATAAAAAAATGAAACAACGAGAGGACATGAAAACACTCATGAGTAATAATTGCGTGACTGCTGTGCAGCGTGCAAAACAAAGGGACCTTCTTCCTTCCTTTTTGCGCTCTCTCTCTTTCAAACCACTTGCACTTTTTTGCCCTTCAACTTACTTTTATCCTCTTTCATGCGCACGCACTCATTTTCTCTTTCCCTTTACTGTTCATTCTTTTTTTCTCGTTTTCTCTCTTTCTCCTCATACTTGCTCCAGTCGATAGATAAAAAAGTTAATCTTAACTTTAATAATTGAAAAAGACAATAAAAGAAGTGAGCAGTAAATAAGAATACGTAAAACTAATATAAACAAGAGGCATAAAAATCATTCGCTGATCACAGAGACAAGCAAAGGCTAGCCCTGGATAGAATATTCTTCTGAAAACGGTTTATCGAAAGTTTTATTTTCGTAAATTATAATTCATTTTTTAATTTGTCTATTTAAATGTATAATGTTTATTGTGATTAATATGAATTCTATGCGTTCAAAAAGCATATAAAAATGTGAAGAAAAGCCATTCCCACTTCGTCGTCTCCAATACGACTTTCGATCCAGGGAGCAGAGAAAAAACAATGAATGACACAAAGAGTGAGCGAGAAAGAGAGTGAGAGAAAACACACGATACATCTCTCCTCATAACCAAAATATAAAATAAATAACACAAGCACCGTTCTATATAATATATAATAGTAATAATAATATGCGAGAGAGACGACGACGACGCCGAGGAGTACGAACACATTGATTTCACAAGGCAAAACTCACCACTCGTGAGGGTCTTCCTAAGCGGCTGTAGGTTGCTCAGACTCGTGACGCTGCTGCTTTCGGCGCTCAGATCAACTGGTGGTGGTAGACCTGACGGCGTGTCGCTGTGTGAGCGTTCGTGCATCGGCACACGATTGCCGCCCGAACCGACGCGGCGCGGAGCACCAGGACTTGACTCGAGAGCCGTCGAGTGAAGCGCCAGTCCTGGCACTGGCAGCTGAGGAGTGCAGTGTTTTGGCTGATAAGGTCGGGTTTTGTGCGGATCTGACAATGCCAGCATTTTGCGAACTGCCTGAGGGGAGGCTGCTCCAAATTTCGTTCCTGCAAGAATTAATAGACTTTAAGTTTATTATGCGTATTTTTATATAAAAATTAAAGGAAAATGATAGTATATATGATTTTCATATAAGACTGCAAACCTGCAATACTCTACTATAAAAAAAACGAAGACCACTACAAAGTTATTTCTTCAAAGATTCTCAAATAAGACTGAAAAATTTAGAAACCTACGTATGGTCAGTCTGTGAATTAAAAGAAAGTCTCACCTTGAATACTCTTCCTTCCTTCGCTCGTGCTACTCGCGCTGCTAGTTGTGGAGAGTGTCGGCGAGGGATGCCTCCTACCGCGGGAGCCGCCCAATGGCACTGCAGCAGCTATCGCAACCGCGCCCGCATGTGGTTCGCATTCAACCGACAGCTGATGCAACTTTTCCTCGTCCGTGATGACCTTCATATTAGCTAGGTACGCCTTGACTCGTCGCACCATCTGCGCCTCTTCGAACATTTTCTTTGGATTTGGAGCGGCGGCTGATTTCTTGCGCCTCTTTACTGTCGCTGTTTGACCGCCTGTAATTATTAAATATTTATATAATTTATGTTTAATCAGATTTTAAGACAAAGTTCATAAAGCAAAACGTATATCCGACTGTTCAGTCACATGTTACTTGCTATCTAATTTAAATACACAAGCTTTTATAAAAGCCGTTTTATCAGCCAATAAAACATATTAATTTACCTTGGTTACCAGTGGTCATTTGATTCAAAGCTACCATTGCCGAACTTGGAGGTTGTCCGCCACGCTCTAACATTGTAAGCAAATCATAAGCAGATGAGCACATATTTGTTAAAGTTCGAACTTCCTTTGCTATCATTCGGAGCTTCTCAAAATTGACTAAACCTTCTACTCTCGAATCGTTTCCGAGATGAATGAAAGTCAGATCTTTTTTAACTACTGGATAAAATGGAATCTAAAAGCCGAACAATGTGTTAATTTTCATTCACATTTATCCGTACACAAAATAATAATGTTATAAAAGAAATTAACAATATTTACGATTGGAGGCTGTGTTTGTTCACTAGCAACTAACTGTCGGTACTTGCTCATGTTTCGACTAGGATCCATAAGTTCCTGTAAGTCGCTGAAAAGCCTCTGATATTTGCTCGGTAACTTTTCCCAAGATGTTCGAAGTCGGGAAACTGCTCCGTGACCCAAACCAGATATAATAGCAAACATGGAATTGAAATTTTTGCATTCTTTGCATTGCCCTGTAATATTCAATGAAAATAATTAATAAAAGATTCTACACAAATCATTTAATTCCGTAATTAAGAAAAATACGTACGAGCTATCTTTATAAATTGTTTAATAATTTTACTTCGTCTGACAAAATTATGTTCTGAACAAACTTCCGTTACAACCCAGAACATTTCCCGATTAACTAACTCGGCGAATTGACTCAGCATTGGCACGCCGTATTTACTTTTCAACTCGAAAAGATCGTCCACGTATTCGGTAGATTCAATTTGTCTAAATACATAAAAGACCATTAGTTTTTTTTAACTTTCTCAAGTTTATTATTCTTTTAGAAAGCGAAAATCTTACCTAAATATACTAAAGTCCTGAAGAGTTAACTGAATAGCAATCTCGCCCGCATTCAATTGCAAGAAGTGCACCTGCGACTCTCTGATCAAATCCGGCGCCTGCTCGTCAGCAACCAGAGTTTCCGACACTCCGTTTGTCTTCAGATAGTATCTCGAGCTCAAACCGATCCTTTCAGCGAGATTCTGCAACTGGTCAGGTAACCGTCTCTGCTTGATCATACCGCCCTCGCCGACACTGACTTCGGCGAGCGAAAAGTTGGAGCTACTCTCTGTTATGCTGAATTCTCGCAGCGCGAGCATCACGACTTCGTGGGCCGTTGTTTCCTTGTTCACGAGCAGGTACTTGCAGGTCTGGTCGGCTTTGTACACCTTGAGCACATGTTCCGGATAATCAGATGCTCGGAGATCATCGTAACAGTAGAGCGAGGTCAGATCGGGGTTCGATCGAGAGTGATAGAGATTGGAAGATTGCTGGGCAAGACCGGTGCCCGGAGGAGTATGTGGTGGACCAAGCGGATCGTCTGCGTGTACTCCGTCGCTGAAATCGAAGAAAAATTATGTAAAGTTGATATTATTGTAACTTTTAAGACTTTTTGCAATACGTAAAGATTTCACTATTTACAGATAAGAGGGCGTAAAGCGTATTTTTTCTTTGTATATCATTTTTTAATATCTTATTGGCAAGTCTGATTCATTGATTTAATGATAATGCAAGTAAATAGCACACCCAATGATAAATAAATACTAATCAAAGAATTTATTTATTATTTATTCGCTTAAAGATATATTTGGGAAGCGCGTGATAAAGTTTAATTCAATAAAATTTTAAAGTAATTATAAAGAAATACTCACTTAATCATATTCTTTGGCAAAATGTTCATTTTCATAAGAGCTTTTTGAAACCTCTTTCGAGGTCCCAATGTCATGAAACCCTTATGTTCCTTCTTCGCATCTTTGCACGGAGACACGTTACTACTGTCGGCTGGAATGAGAAGTGGCACTCCGCCAACCATTGGATTGAGAGGATTAACAGGTGTCAGTGGATCAACGTGCGACGATAACCTCATTCGCGGATCAGTCTGCAGTCTCGGAAGCATTTCAGGTTTGTTTGGTCGATTGCGTGGTCGAGGCGAATTGTCTGGCACTTGTAGCATCTCTTTAAACGCTACAAATAGAACATCGACATGAAGTTAATACTATTGTACCTACATTACTAGTTGGATTAAGGCAACTTATACTGATAGTAGAAGTAGTAACATATACATGCTTCAAATTCAATACACAGATACGGTAAAAATTAATTTTATAGCATTTCCAATATTTTTTATAATGCTATAAAACGATGTTTTGTATCTTTAAATTGGATTAAAATCTTGGACTGAATAACTAATTTCTTACCTAAGAGATTGGATTTGACGGTGATGCTAAGATGCGTTGAGCCCTTAAGAATTTCCAAGGCTTTCGCGTGATTGACGTGCTCGAAGCTCTGCCCATTCACCTCGAGAATCTGATCACCACGTTTGAGACCAACGTCCTCTGCCTTCGACTTTTTCTCAACGTTAGAAATGAATATACCGTACCCCTTTTCATATAAAATACTGAAACGAAGAACCTCGTCTCTACTCGGCCGCGTTAAAACGACGTTTCGCGTCCTCGCTTTAGCCGCGCAGGCAATATTTAACAACCTATAAAGAAAACAGCAGTTATTAATCATCACGCAAAATAAAGTTTAATAATCAGAAAGTATTCAAAGGTTCTTTTACGTACCTCTGTTGTCCCTGCATTTTTTCTCTCTCCAAACACGCCTCGAACGCTTCGAGAAACTCCATCATTGCAGGGTCGGTTTCAAAGTCCGTAAAGTGGTTATTAACCCAAAGCAACACGACTCTGGCCACCCTGTCCCTGACGTGGGGCTGTTCAAACCACTCGAGCAGCTGGGTCGCAACGAAAAGCGAATTATCGACGAAAGTCCTGTGCGTCAGCAGAAAGTCCTCGACGTAAGTCGGGTCCGTAATACTGTTCTCTTCTATGAGTTGGAGCATGAGTCTATCGGCTGTGCCTCTAATAACGACGTGACCTCGTCGTGCCCCGCCGTCCAGCGCTCCTCGGAGTTCGGTAACAAGGATTACTCGACCGTTTTCTTCGTGCCGCCTCGTGTTTTCCTCGCCCTGATGCTGGATCCTGTAGTAGTCCGCTTGGGTGACGCAAACGAACTGGCAGTCATCGCACCTGTGTACATAGAGAACGTATAAGAACATGAGCTCCGTGTTTGTGGGCTGAATCATATTTTTCTGTTTTGTTCGTTTGTTTCAATTCGATTTTTTTATCATGATTTTATTGGATATTTGCTTTATTGCTTGCAATATTTTTTTTTACATCAAGTTGATTTTTCTAATATTTATTTACCGATTGTTAATATGACCCTAAATTGATAAAATTAAAAGTCGTAAATCGGTAGGAGTATAAATTAAATTAGAAAATATGCGATCGCTGAAATATCAATTTATGAACGTTGTTATTATGTACTAAAAATGCTTATGAGTTACGATAAATTAATTATACTATATCACGTGATTTTTATTTGGCCAGACAAAACAGAAATATTGATAGAAGTAAAATAATTGAAACTTACTTTGTCCTCATAATACCACGGTGTAAGAGCCTCTCCATCGTTGGCAGAATACCAAAACTGTCTCCCACATGCAGCTGTTCAACTTCACCATTACTGTATTCAACTTCTACGTTGCCATTGATAAGAACGCTCCAACTGTCTAATTCTTCTCCATCGGTGAGAACTACCATTCCAGCCCTTTCTACTACTGCAAATACCATAACTGCACATAGTGCTCTTCTCACTGCCAATGTCATGTTTGTGAAGGCTTTGAGATGTTGCGTGAACTCTAATAGAACCTCAATGTCATCTTCTGTTCTTTCTACAGGATCTTTTTCCAGACATTCTCTTACTGTGTCTCTTACTGTCAAACTCTGCAAAGTAAATTAATAATATTAGATAAAATTCAATGCATCCTAAATGATCTAAAGATAAAAATTGAATACTCACATCCATACTCTCAGCAAGATCTTCTTCCTCATCACTATCGACTATGGATTCGACGAGTCCAGAGAGATCAACCTCATCTGGATCTGCGTCTAAGGAGCTCTGGACAGATGTCATTGTATCTGAACCACTGTATGCTGAACTTGTATCACTAGAGTGACTGCTTCGGTTAGACTTTTGATAGAGCTCTGGCCGGCCTGTCAGGCCTTGTGAAAACTATAACAAAAATTAATCCTTGCATTAGTTTAGATTTACAGAAATGTATTCAGTTATTATAAATATTAATAAGGATAATAGTTCATTTAAACACTTAAGCATTTTTTCATTATTGATATTAAACAAAAGTTTCTTAATTATTTTGCATAGGTTGGCTGATAATCTGTGTAACAAATAAGGCAAAAATTACTTTTTACCAAGTAAACGTCAATGATCTGTATAAAGCACAGTGATGAAATCACTTCTAATTACTTAATATAAAGATTTCTGTGTATCCTGCAATTTTAATTTGCATTAAATTTAAAAATTTAATTCTAGCAAGTATTGTCGCTTCTAAGAACAGTTTGATAGCTTCAATAACATCAACAATTTGCAATTGCTGTGAGTTCTAGAATCTTTTCAAGGCTCATTAAAAACTCTTGTCCAATTAACAATATGAAAAAGCAAAAGCAAGTCAAAGAATCTGACCATGGAATTTGTCCTAGGCATCGTTTAGTGTTTACTGGGGTCTTTCATTCTCAATGAAAGAGTAAAGAGACACAACAATTGACACTGGTTTCTGAAGCAGACATCGTATTCAGGATCTTGAACATTTTCATTACCAATAAAGTTAGGCTCTCTTTAGAAATATGTACATAAAAGATGAAACTTTTTCTTGTAAATTAAAAAAATTTAATAGTAAAAATATACACAACCGCCTTAAGGAAGATAAAAATAATAACAAAACAAAGCTTACAATTAGAGTTCATATGATAATTTGTTTTGCATTAGCATATGAATATATAACAGATTCTTAGTGTTATACTTTTAAGGACACAACTACAATCTAAATAATAATTTTAAATGTTTTACATTCCAACTGCATAAAAAAATAAAAATTTTCCGCTTGACCAAAATTTAGTTAACAGCAATAAGTCTGTTTTTGAAAATTAAAGAATGTTAAAACCTAGTTAAACGTCTGGCTGCTCTGACAGTTGTTCAAAGAACTTGTAAACATCCTACTCGTCATTTAAAACTAGGAAAAACCCTTGAACAAATGAACGAAAACAGAGGAAGAAAATTGACAGCTGCGAGCGATCATCCCGAAAAGCGCGTCATCCGGCAAACTGTGCACGCGAGAGCCCAAGCCAAACAACAGAGAGATCTCTCCATCCCGAGTGCGGGAATACCCAGGGAAATTCGATTTCCCAGCCTGCACGGTGCGGGTCAGGAAGGTGAAGGCTCGGCTCTCCGCGTTCTCCGTGCGTGCGTGTGTGTACATACACACAAGAGCGAGAGGGCAATATACCAGGAATGGGCGTGATTGCGACAAGGGGGGAGGGGAGGTGGGAGCGAGAGGCGCAAGATTAGGTTAGGACGACACGACATGACATCACGCATCGAGACTCCACTCCTACAACGCCGCCCGCGTCTTCGTCCTTCTCTCTTTCTCTCTCTTGCTCTCGCGCTCCTTTAAATGCCCGCGAATGTGCCTCGCGGACTTTTCGAGGAGCGCGGAAAGAAAAAAGCGAGCGAGCGAGCGCTCTGCTATATGGAACGGCCGCGCACGCACACACACGTGCAATTGTGCACCAGCGGACGCGTACGTACGTGCATCTCTCTCGCGAGGGGCCCGTTCGGCGGCGGCCATGAAAATTAATGGTCGAGAGAGAGAAAGAGAGAGCGTTTATACATTCGCGGACGGACGCGCCAGTCTCCCGTAGAATCTGCGCCGCCGTAGCCATTGAACAACAAAACGATAGTACACTTGGTAGTGGTGTAAGCCACACCACTCACTTGATACATGCCGCCGTAGGTATCCATCGCCGAGCAGAGAACTGCGGCGGACGCCCGATTTTCACTGCACTCGCATAACCAACGCAGGAGCCGCTCTCAAGTCCTCCCGGGCGATCCTTCCTGCGGAGCGAGAGGAGCAGGACCCGGAGCCGCGCGCATAATCCCCGCTAGACCAAGGGAACGACACTCGCGGGCAGGCGGCCGGAGAAAAACAGCGCCCGAGGAAAACTGCTGCGGCCGCGGAGAGATCCAAGGGAAAAACGGAGCTCTCGGTCGCGCGCGCTCTCCGCTACTACCGACGACTCTCCCTCTCTCTCTTTCTCTCTCTCTCTCGGTGCCGCTCTCTCACACGGACTCTCACGCACACCGGCTCGGAGGGCGAATTCCACTGGCGCGGCGCGAGCGCGCCGCTAAAGGCGCTCGCCGCGCTCTCTCGGGATAAATAAGCTGCCTGCCTGCCTGCCCCCTTCTCTTTCGTGCTATATACATCGCCGCTGCACGCCGAGTTTTCGGTTGGGAGAGTGCAGCCGCGCGGCGAAACGTGTCTCGCGCGGCCAGGAGCGTATACACGTCGGGGAGGAAGTGACGAGGAGGAAAACAGATGGGTTGGGGGGGGGGATTCAGAAAGGAAATTCGGGAGTGTTGGGCGTTTGCTTGGCTTATGGAGTAATGTGGGCGACCGGTGTGCCTGATTGTTAGCTTTAATTATAGAGATTAATGACTCTTTTTTTTTCCTTTGAATAATTGCAATGGCTTACCGCAGCGGCAGCGGGTAAATGTTTGCCATCCCTATCGCGGAACTTCTTCACGAGATTATTTCATTCAAACGTCGTGGATTTTCGGTTTAAAAGTCCGCTCGCTCAGATAATCCAGGCGTCTGGCGCGAATACAAACACTGTAGATAAGTTCATTGAGTGTAAGCTATCGGGAGCAAGAATTAGCGGCAGATAAGAATTTTATAGACCGAGCAAAGCCGCCCAGTAACGTTGCCAACCTGGTACTACGCGCAGGCATAATAAAACGCGCCCATTGCGAAAGAACAACGAACTTGAACAGCTGAACGAGGAGAGCAGCTCGAGCGGCGACTTTCTCGGCCGTACAGTCGAAACGCAATAGAATATCGTTTATTTACAAATAATTCTCCCGGCGAGCGACCGCAATTTTCCCATGCATTTTTAGCGCGAGATCGCGGCGGGGAGAGCTGAATTCGACGCGCTCGCGGTGCGATATCGGCTCCATGGGAGAGGAATGCAAAATCGTTAAGGAGCAAAAAACGAGATCTAATGCCCGAGGATAAATGGCGGAGGGAAAGAGAGATAATGGAAAGAGCGTAAAGAGGGGCTTCCCGAGCGGAGGAAACCGCAAGTAAATGACAGAGCAAGTAAATTGCTGGTACGCGCTTCAAACGGAGGAAGGGGAAGAAGACACGCATCGGGAGGAAAAGTCCGCGGGGGGGGACAATACAAGCTCGAAATCAAGTCGACTTTCCCGACTCGTTAGCGAGCTTTTTCCATGAGTCGAGAGTGTCCCCCCCCCCTTTCTCGGGGCGTCGAATTCCGATCGGTCGAATCAAGCCAGACAGCACTTTCTCCCTTTTCCACCTGTGCCGCGCTCCCGGCGTGTATCCCGGCACCCGAGAGAGAAAAATAGGCTCGACGTTCACTTGCTCAACAGATCTCCGCGTAAATAAAACAGCCGCGCGCATGAATGAGAGAGAGAGAGAGAGAGAGGCTGACCCCCTTCCCCCCACTCCTCCGCCGCTCGCGCTTGAACTCTCGAGAACTGTTGCTCGCGTCGCGCTCTCGATGCAGCCTCGATGCGCACCGAGCGACCGGCGAGCTGCGTGCGCGCACTCGCGAGGAATATACAATGCGCCGGGGAGAGCGGGAGAGGAAGGAACGACGGCGGCGGTGGCGACGACGACGGGAATGGGAGATTCGATCGGGGGATTTATTTTTGTGCCGAGGTGTCAAGGGCCTCCCCGCCGAATTTGGTCATCGCGCCGAGAGTGATTAGCGGAGTCGTACTGTTCATCGGCGGACGTGTCCGTCTTCTTCTTCTTTTTCCTTCTCCGCTGCTGCAAGGAGGTGTGCTTCTTCGAGCGACCGAGTTCTTTTTGTGCTGCTTCGTTTTTGATTGCTTTGCTCTTTTGAGCTTGACGGATTTTGTTGATTGTTTATTTTTAAGGGTGTTACAAGGCGGTATCACAAACTGCTTTCAAGGCAATACTCTTAGCTGCAGTGGACTTTCGTCTTTCTGCATTCCGTCGTGGTCTTAAATTGCATGATTTAGTACAATTCATAGAGTTTTTATGCCGCACGAAACTGAATTCGCGAAAACTTTATTTCTTTAATAAACAAGCAGACCTCTCAGCTTAATTATTCAAAGAACCAGTTCGAAGCGGAGTTTACGGTGAAAAAGTTCAAGGCGGCACATAAAATGTTTCGAAAAAAGGCAAAAAAAAACAAAAAAAAAACAAAAAGAAAAAACGAGAACTCGAAAGTAAGGTTGCCCACAAGCATTTTAAGGGTGACCGAGTAAATCGATATGCTCACGCGTCGACTTTGAGCGCGAGCCGAGTGTGACTCATAAAATGCCGAAGCTCGGCAAATTATTCATCATCCCGATGGAAACGATACGTCGACGCGTAACCGCGGGCAAAAAAAAGGCGTTTGTTTAAAAAAACAAAAAAAAAATAGAGGGAAGTAAGAGTGGCCTAATAAAGGACGACGCGAGCCGAGGCGTAGCGAATAGAGTCGTTAGGAAGTCCGGGAATGGCCAGTTGTATTAGTAATAATTCGATGAGTCGAATTGGGGGTATATAAGCACTGATCGATAGAGGACAGGAACGCGTGAGTCATCGCGCCCGAGAATCCACCCTCGGGAAGTTACTTTTTTGCCGGGGTGCTGACTCGCGATCGATGTCTCAAACATCTCTCTCTTTCTCTCTCTCTCCCTCAGCGGCTAATTGCTGGTGCGATAAATTTAACCGTATCTTGTTGTTTACTTTAAGAATGCAGAACTTACTTAGCCCCGAATGAGGGAGTTTCTTTTACAAAATTATTACGCTCGAGGAATGTTGCGTGCAGTCTACAGTGTTGTGTTTGGACGAAAAGAACAAATTCCGATGCATTAGTTTTTAGTAATGTAAGTCCAGCGGCTAGAAAATATGTAATTTTTATTTAATCTTGGCCCTCAAGTCTCTTTTCAAACCAAAATTATTACAACATTTTAGTGGGAAAAAAGGGTGTCTTTTTACGGAAAGCTATCGCGGTATTCAAGGAGCTTTCAGTCGCGTAATGCAAACAACCATGTAATTTACAATGATTTCATTAAAAATAACAAGCCCATCAGTACACCAGATACTCCAAAAGACGCACTGAGCAACATTCCTTCCTCACTATCCACTGCTTAACGAAACGAAGTCAAAAGAACGTCATTCCCCCCACTCAGCCCAGCTGCTCCGGTAAAAAGAAAAATGATCCGCGTAATAATTACCCAAGCCGCGGCACAGATTTATTTAGGCCGTCGCAGGAGGAAGCAGCGAAGGTGTAAGCAAGTGGGGATGAGACCCGATACAGAGAAGGCGATCGCTCGATTAAAACGGGCACACATGGGCGAGGTTCTCGGACTCGATCGTGCAGAGGTGATTTAAATTGATTTAATTGATTCTCCGGCCGACTCGCGCCTGCAATTGGCCGCCCTGATCCAACGTAGAGTTTAAATGCTCGCTCAAAT
>JAWWEM010000027.1:15894481-15915701 GCA_035582935.1 Ormyrus thymus
GCTCAAATTAATTCGTTCAATTCGTCACAACAATGAAAACAAAAATATTCCTATTTTCCATGTTGCTTTTTAAAAATGTTACTAACTATTGTTGGGAATGAAAAAATGTATAAAAAATGACTAAGCAAAGTAAAGCTCATTATTTTAATCCTGAATTATTTCACTGAGAAATTTAAGTCTTGTAAATTGCCATTTGAAAAAGGTAACACGAAATGAATCGTAAAAAATATTATATAATTAATTAACAATTTGGTCTAGTGTAAATTACATAATTTTGCATCTTTAGATTTACCCACGGAATAAAGTATTCGAACGAAAGAATACTTCTGCTTCAAAAGAATGCTTCGTACGAGAATGGGGAGAACTTAACTTCATAGACTGTGCCTTCCCCTACAATTTAAAGTCCTAGGCTAGGGATTTTGATACTACACGAGGCGAAAACTTGGCGGAAGACTAAACTAAACTCTAACCTCGTACATACAATATTCAAAGCATTATTCATTTTATTTACAGAACCATTATCATTACTTTTTACTGGTATTAATAGCAACTAAAACTGTATTAAATGTAAGTATAATAACAATAACTTTATTTCAAAAACTGTTATAAGATTTAAATGCAAATTTACTTCTAAAAACTTTAAATATTTTCAAAACTAGGTTATTAATTTTCTTATTAAAATATAAATGTTAAAATAATTAATAAAATTTTGTTTTTAGTAAATACCAAGATGTCAGATGATGAAGAAGTTCATTACGCTAAAAAGCTAAAAACTGTTCATTATGGCTCCTTGGAGGAAGGAGAACGAGTTCGTCTTATAAATGCTGCAAGTATTGAAACAAATGATGATAATAGTAAAGAAGGGCATAGTATGTCCAGTGGGCCAATTCTTGTTGGCAATGTTCATATATCAAATGAATATATGGAACTTGAAGATGATATGTCTAAAGATCGTCAAGCACTGTTGGAAGAATTTGAGAGGAGAAAGAAAGCAAGACAAATTAATGTGTCTACTGACGACTCAGAAGTAAAAAAGAATCTGAGGCATTTAGGAGAACCTATTTGTTTATTTGGTGAAGGTCCAGCAGATAGGAGAAATAGGTTAAGGGAACTTTTAGCCAGCTTAGGGGAGGATGCTATAAAGAAAAAAGAAGAAGATAAAACGATAAACGATAAAGATCCAGAAACGACATGGTATCATGAAGGTCCAGAGTCACTAAGAACAGCTCGTCTATGGATTGCACGTAATAAAAATTTGATCTAGTTTTAATATTTACTTTTAAACTCATGTTTTATTAATTATGTTTTTTATTTTACTTTATATTATAGGATATTCTGCTAAACAAGCAGTACGAAGATTAAATACTGCTAGAAAAGAGTTGGAAATGAATACAGCTACAAGAACAGCAAAAAGACAAGAACTATTAAAAAAATTACAAGCATTAACAATAAATTGTTCTCAAATTGGAGACTCAAGACCTATTTCTTTCTGTCAATTTAGTCCAAATTCAAAAATACTTGCTACAGCCTCATGGTCTGGATTATGTAAATTATGGTCTGTACCTGATTGCAATTTATTACGTACTTTGAAAGGTCATGGGTGTAATGTAGGATGTATTGTGTTTCATCCAAAAGCTACAATTGCCGAGGATATATTTCAAGATCACGTTGCAAGAACATGTATAATGGCTAGTTGCGCTAGTGATGGTAAATATATATAGTTATAAAAGATATAATACAATTATAAATTTTAATAATTGATTACAGGCTCAGTTAAACTTTGGGGTGGTGGTAAAGGTGAAAAGCCTTTAGCTAATGTTGAAGGACATGAACCTCACAGAGTATCAAGACTTGCATTCCATCCATCTGGTCGGTTTCTAGGAACCTGCTGTCATGACTTCTCTTGGCGTTTGTGGGATTTAGAACAGCAGGATGAAGTGTTACATCAAGAAGGGCATTCGAAAGCAGTACATTGTATAAGGTAAAAAATTCTTTGTTAATCTTTTACTTTATCTTAGCTTCTAAAATACTTAAATTTTCTATTACTTTTGTTACAAAGTTTTCAGACAGATGGGTCCGTCGCAGCAACGGGTGGACAAGATTCTTTTGGTCGAGTATGGGATCTTCGCACTGGAAGGTGTATAATGTTTATGGAAGGTCACTTAAAATCGATCTTTGGCATTGATTTTTCGCCAAACGGTTTCCATATTGCTACTGGATCTGAAGATAATTCGTGTAAAATTTGGGATCTCCGAAAAAGATCGTGTATATATACTATACCTGCTCATCAAAACTTAATAGCTGATGTTAAATACCAAAAGGAAGACGGTCAATACTTAGTAACAGCTTCGTACGACAATACAGCCAAGATATGGTCCAGCACTGCATGGCAACCGCTGAAGACTTTACCGGGACACGATGGTAAAGTAATGTGCGTTGACATATCTAGTGATCATAAATACGTTGCAACTAGTTCGTATGACAGAACTTTTAAATTGTGGGCACCTGACATTTAATTAAGCAGATGCGGGGTTAAACGTGATCGTTATCTCGTTATAACAACGCTCCCTCGATTGTAAATATAAATTTTTTCCTTATATATAATTTAAAGTTTGTACAGTTTTGCTAAAATAAAATCATTTTTAATTTCTAAATACATTTATTTCTTATTCGACAAATTAACTTGAGATTCTTTACCACTGAGTTCACCAATTTGGATAGTTCCTAAAAAGAAATGGCTGTAACCAATAAAAATTCACAGGACAGATTCAATGAGCGATTTATTCATTCTACAAAGATTTTTAAAACCTAATAAACTTTAATAGTCTTAATTTCTGTTTGCTTAAATAAAGTTATTAAATAAAATTTTATTAGTTGATATATTAACATAAATTTAAGTATAAAATTCCGTATTTATTCTATAACTTCCCAAGAGACTAATTTCGTGTCAATTTATTTTCGGTTCATAAAACCTATGAAATATGTATATATCATAAATATTAAAAACGAAAAATGCTAAAAGTCAGTTTTGACTTTTGAATTAATGAATTTGAAAATAGTTTCGAAATATGCTCGCTTCACTAGCGCCCTCAAAGTGTCCATTCTCCCTTCGAAAATCTTCTTTACCTACTTTGTCACAGTCGCAGATATCACAGTCGAACTCTACTCTATACACAAAAGCGTAGTTAACCTCAGTTAAAGTATAGTAGATCCGCCTTTTTGTTTCACATCGCATCATTGCAACAGTGCAGCAAAGAAGAAACTGCCGAAACTCAATGGACGCCCGAGAGAGAAAAGAAAGGCCAACACTGATCTGTCCTGTCCATGTCTGATATCAGGCACTCAAAGCACATGCAATGCAAGTCGGCGAACGGATTCGCGGAAGCGTGCACTCATTTTTGTGAGTAGTTTAAAATGGTTGGGTGAAGGCACGCCTTCTGACTTTTTATGCAATGTTTTTGCTTTGTGTTTTGAAGGATCATTTGGGGCTGCTTATGAAAATTTATGGAGGATTCTAGAAACTTGAGATGCAGCAAAAGTGAAACTTAGGTTTTTAATTAGTAGGAATTGTCTTTAAAGAGGTATGAATGAAATTTTGAAAATCGTTGATAAATTAGTAAAATATAATATGAATAATATATTACGCTGTACTTTATTTTGAACTCACATCAGTATTTTACACAATGAACTTGCTTCTTTCGTTTAGAATATTATTATTATTTATTATTATTTATTTCCAGATAAAATTACGTAAAGTACATGACTATAATTACATAGCAAAATACTGTAGTAATTCCTACACAGGTAAAACAAATGTTTATCTGTACGTAGGACTGGCTTATCCTATTCCCACTTAATATTAAATGTTTTTCTATCTGAAAATTAAAATAAAAAATTATTATGTTTTTAAAAATTTTTATGATTTCATAATGCAAAAATAAATAAATAATATTAACATTAGTACTAAATATAAAATTATATTATTATCAATTCAGCGAGCTGTTATTTGAAATGTATTATTAACAATTATTTTATATAAAAATAAAAGTTCTCAGAAGAAAGTTAAGTTTTTAAATTAAGTATAAATATTGTTTTTATTTCAGAAGATTTCAATACATAAACATCATTTACAACTACTGGTTAAAAAAAATGTTTAACAACTTCTAGAACTTTTGAAAGGATTTTATTTTTTAATCAATATCTACTGAACATTCATAATGGCTATCGTTCAGGATCTTGATTACTTGTGCAGATTATGTGCTACAAAAATGGGTATTCTTATGGGTTTACCTATCTTTGAAGCTGGTGAGCAACTAAGAAATATTGATAAAAAGATTGCTGCCTGCTTACCTGTTCAGGTATGTAATAATTATTCATGGAAATAGACTTATTTAAGGAGGAGGGGAGATGTTTTCTATATTTATCATTAAATTTCAAAGAAAAAAATAGTTTTGTCTTTCTGGTGCTACTATTTGCCTGAAAATAACAGTTATCATAAAGAGACAATTGCTACTTTCAACAGAATTCAATGAGAAATGTGAAAAACTGTAATGTCAGTAATTATATGTAAAGTATACTCTGCTAAATATATTCATGCATCCCTCTAATTATATTCTTGATCTTCATGTGATTGAAAGTATTGATGCTTATTATAAAAGTTTGTTCTAATTTTTTAGATTTCAATGTCAGATGAATTACCAAAAGTAATATGCGAGGAATGTGCTTTCAAGGTTGAAGAATTATTTGATTTTCGAGAAAAAGTTTTGCAAACTGAAGGAATGTTTTTGCAAATGCTGAAGTCTATCACTAAAGAGGGAGTTAATACTTTAAACGGTGTTAATATGAAGGAAATTCAAGGAAATATTGAAAGGATTAGCAATGGCATCAATGCTATTCAAGCCACCAATGTTGGAAATCATAATGTCCAGAGTCGAATTCATACTATTCCTGTGATAGATAATATTGGTCTTTCAGATAGAGAACAAGTTGTCACTCAAGAAAGAATGACTCAGGAAGAAGCTGATATAGAAGTTGAAGGTTTCCATCTAGATGGAGATACTGTAAGAATGGTGGACGAACAAATAAGAGAGGTAAACATTATGCAACTTGTGATTACAAAACATCGCATTTAATTATAGTATAATAGTAAACCAACTTAAATTTATAAACAGCAATAACAATACATTTATAGTTCATCCTTTATTACAAAATTTTTAATTATATTTGATATTTAAGTTAGTAGATGTCTGCAATACCGACAATAATTTAAATTAATATACACAACTAAAACTCTTAACGACCCATTGCGTCGATAGCGTTGTGGTTAAGGCACTTGATTGTAAATCAGTTTGCGATGGGTTCGAATCTCGGTATTAGTTTTCATTGTAATGCTATGATATAACATTGTATCTAGATACTAAAATTCCCAATGATGGTTTATCCTTGCTCGCATATTGTCTGTGACGACAAACACTGGCCGATCTAGTTTGAAGCCTGAGGCTTGCTGGATCACTGAGGGAATTTTTGAAGTTATTAAATCTTCAATTTTTTATAACTTTTTATTGAAAATATAAGGAACAAAGAAATAAATATTTATGTTATTTTATTACATTAATAGTATTTTAAAATAGAAGACTATTACACAAAAAATTTAACAGAAAGGGTTGCCAAATTTTAAGGAATAAATGATAATATTCTTAATTTAATATTTTTGTAATTATTTTTATGAAATAATACCAAATTTATCATATCATTAATCAACATTTTATAAGAAACTAGATCTTGTTTAATAATCCAGCAGAGATATTGATTTTTGAAATATACCAGGATTAATCTTAGTAAATATGAAATAGGATCTTATGTGTAGAACTGAAGATTACACCACACTTTTATCAACAGACATTCATCAATTTAAATATTCAAACAGGTTTGTAATATTTATTTATTATTAATTAATTCGATAATTCGTGAAATTCTCAATGATGGTTTATCCTTGCTCGCAAATTTTTCTGTGACGACAAACCTGGCCGCTCCAGTTAGAGCCTGAGGCTTACTGGATCGCTGAGAGAATTGCATGAATAATTTAAGATTAGCGTCAGATTTTTTTCGAGTGAAAAATCATTCGGTATTGCTTTTTAATTTTACCTAGGAGCAGTAGTTGGCAGTGAAATCTAGAGTCGAAGGAGTGGCCTATTAAAGACACTCATTTGATTAACAATTTAAGTCTTGTCATCCTTACTCATCGTTCATCGTTTATAAAGATAATACAAAATAGCAACATCGATGGAAAAAGGTAAAATTACAATGGTTTTAGAAGTTTAATACTTTATAGTTTTAAAATTTGAATTATTTTGTAATGATAATTTTTATTTTTCAGAAACAGATATTTATGCAGTTTTCATTTTCAATATCTCTGCTGGTGTAACATCAATTAATCAACATGAATTAACATAAAATAAATTTGAGATTTATTATTTTTCCACCATGGCTCAGAAATAATTTAAAATTTTTCTTAATTTAAATTTATGTTTCTTCTCTCAAGCAATAATCATACCATCTTTAATTTAAAACAACTTTATCAAAAAAAGCTCTCATTTGCTATAAATAATCTTTAAAAATATTTAGGTTTCAAATCAAGAAATAGCAATGCATTTGGATAGTGATATGTCAGTGACCGTAGAAAATCTGACGGTCGGAGGTCATCTAAGTCAACTGGACATTAACTACGTAACGTCTATGGCGGCAGATACTCAAACTTCGAAACAAATAGTCCATTATTGCAATGACGTTAAGTTTGAACCCTTTGAAGTTAAAAAGGAACTTCAAGAGCGATTGAGTGCTTGCGAGTCGTCTACAAATACGGCTGTAACCCACAGAAACTTTGCCTCTTCCAGAGCGGCCAGCGACATTGATGATGGTTGCGAAGATCCCCTTAGTATTACAGATACATCCGACCATTCATTCCAACTTCCATCCACGAGTCACGTTCATGCATCGGACAATAGCGACGGCATTATGGTGCAGTACACAAAGGAAAACAAGAATGCGCTTCTAGAAAGTGCACTGAGTAATCCTACTGTTGATGAGACTGAAACTAATTGGTGAGGAAACGTTCGCTTTTATTCTAATTTATTATTGTAGGAAATGATCTTACTTATAAAATTCTCAAGCCTAATTTTATATCTATTTTTTATTTAAAAATATATTTATATTTTAGGTATGTTTGTCCTTTCTGTAATGAAGCTGCTTCAGAACCAAACAATTTAGCAGTGCATTTTGAGCAGCATTTTTGTAGTTGTCCAAATTGTGAATTATTCTTTACAAGCATTGAAGTATTAAACCTTCATAATCAAGACTGCATTGAAGGAAAACCGAAAATTCATAACGGTCAAGAGGAACAAATACAGTGCACTGTAACTGAAAAGAAGCAGTCAGGATCCCGGCCTAAATGGACACCGAAAATATGTTCTCAATGCGGTAAACAATATCGAACAAACTACAAACTCCAGGTAACTATAATTTAAATTTTTATATTTTATAAAATTTGATTTCTACTCTTAATCAAGCATTATTATATATATCATAATTTCTTTTTAATTTGTAGGAGCATATGCGAAAACATACTGGCGAAAAGCCATTCGAATGCGGACTTTGCGAAAAAGCCTTTCGAAGTAAGATAGGTTTGGCTCAACACACAGCCACTCACACTGGCAAGTTTGACTATAATTGTTCAACATGCGGCAAGGGCTTCCAGTGTAAAAGCTACCTCATAGTTCATCAACGAGTTCACTCTGATGTTAAACCTTTCTCATGTAAAACTTGCAACCAGAATTTCAAAACGAAGCAATCGCTTTTAGATCATGAAAATCGACATAACGGTGTGAAACCATTTAAATGCGAAACCTGTGGTCGAGGATTCATTACTAAAGGTCTTTGTAAGAGTCATCAGAAGATACACTCGGGTACAGATAACAGGCAATATCCATGCACTATTTGTCATAAGATGTTTGTTAGTAAGAGTTACCTCAATACACATCAACGAATTCACACTGGAGAGAAACCATATCTTTGCGAGGTTTGTATATTTATTAAAAACTTCGATTGAAAAGAAAATAAGACTACCGAGTTTTCGGACCAATAATTCGATTATAAATTAACGTGCAGCTTTTGTAAGTGCGCTTGAATAGCGTGGATAAGTCCCGAGGCAGCAATTGTGATATTATAACAGAATGTGAAGTTTTGAAATTGTCGATAAATCTTAATTTGATGCAATATTTCGTGTACAAAATTAAAAATGATACGTTTCTTCAACTTCTATTTACTTTAAAATATGAGAATCATTAGTAATGTAAAAAAAATGTTCTTATTATAAATAAATTTACATGTATGTTTCAATAATAGTATTTTCCAATGTAGAAGTTTGTAAGGAACCACAAATTAAAAATTTTTCAAACAAATGATTAAAAATTTCACTTTTTAGTCTACATAACCCTTTACAGGGTATTACTGAAACTCTTTACGTTTAATCTTTAACTTTTAATCGGGCTTTAAACTTTACCCTTGACTTCAACGTTTAATCGGAATCTTTAAAATAATTTTTTAAATATAGTTTTGATATTTGAAGATGATTCTCATTTATTTTTTGTAACAGGTTTGCGGTAAAGGTTTCCTAACAAGAGTGGACCTGAAAATCCATTCTACAATGCACACCGGAGAAAAGAGCTTTAAATGCGACATGTGCGGAAAAGTATTTGCAAGGCGATCAGCTCTTCGTTGTCATAGACGCTCACATACTGGCGAGCGGCCATACAGATGTGAGATTTGTGGAAAAACCTTCACACAATTCAGTCCAATGGCGATTCATAAGAGATTGCATACTGGCGAAAGACCTTATGAATGTGATCTCTGCGGAAAAGCTTTCGTGTCGCGATCAACGATGATGTCCCATCGAAAAAAGCACAATTTGAATGAAGTTAACTCGGAACAAAAGTTTGATAAAGGAGAATCTGCAGGACCGCCAAAAGAAACTACGCTTACGGAAGTGCAAGGTACTAATGTATCTGTCGCTACAGAATGACAATGTGCTGCTTTGTGAGCAAATAAGGCATACTGAAATAGTCGTACATTTTGTATTATTTAATTTGCAACATTTAGTTAATTTGTTCATTTAATTGATATTCCTGCATAGGGTAAAAAGTAAGTTTGAATGGTATTTTATCAATGATAAATCAGAGAAAAAATTTTAAAATATAAATCGACTACTTAGTGAGTGCTTTTTTCTAATACTTTTTTCTATACTTTTTTTTACATGAGTAGAACTAAGATTTGAAATCTGTATTTTTTAATCATGAAATAAATTTTGCAAAAGTATCTAATTTTCTCGTTCAATACAGAGGTGGACAGTTAAATGAAATTACTATAAATATTCTTTATTTCAAAAAGCATTTAAAATGACTGAAATGTTGAAATTACAAATGTTAACGAAAAAAATTTCATAAAATATAAAAGCATCTCATTATGTTATTTCTTGAAAAGTACAAGAAATAAATAAAAAGCATTTATATGAAAATATGAGACTACAAGATTTTGTAAATATATACGTCCACTTTTATATTGAAGGTATTATTGTAAAATATTAACAGCCATATAAAAAAAGCGAAATGTGTATAAAATTGCATTGTTGTATCTGTAAATACAAGTCGGCGCACATTAGTTTTATTATTCATTGCATATATTCTCATCAAATCGAACGTATTCACGTAATACACCATCTTTCAATTTTTTCATGTTTCATTCTGATAATTTTATTATGCATTAAACATATGCGACATCCATTAATTATATTCCATATTGCATGAAAAAAGTTGATTTACATAACTTGACATTTATAAGATTCGAGTTTTTTAAACTATAGTTTTATTTTATTAACTATATAGTCCATAAGTTAACTCTTTAATTGTGGAATCGCATTCATTGCACACGTTTTAATTGTTTTGATAAAAGAATGCACTGTTTTCATATTGAACCTAGAATTATTATATTATTAACAATAAGAAAACCTATACAAATCCTACTAGATGAAATACGAAAAAAGTTAATTATTGATCTTCCTTGTATGTAAGGAATCAAAATTACAAAAATATACTACTGGCATGTGCCTCAGATAAAAAAAGAAGATTCTTGTTAAAAGAATATTTGTATATACATACCTTAAGAGATCGAAGTCATCTTTTAACCAATGATGAAATAAATTTTGCTAATGCTATATTTTTTTCGCTATGACCTAAGGGATAATATTTATTTGTTGACATACGAATATACATTTTATTTTTATTCCTGTATAATCAATGTCAATCATAATAAATCCATTTTTCCATATACATGTGTGATTATTAATACATTTATTGCCTATTACAAAAGTCTTTATTTTAATGAAAAATTATTTTTAGCTCTACTTTACAACTGGTTAAAAAGTATCTATTTAAATATACTGGTTAAAAAATATTATTTAAAAATACTATTTAAGATACTGTAGTATCTAAATTCTTAAACTTGCTTAAAGATAAATTTGCTTCGTCGTCATTATTGTTCGACGTCGTTTTTTCAGTCTATGCAAACCATTGCCCATTCTTTGCAAATCATTATTAAAAAACAAGGAGTGAATGTTTGTACAATTCGTAAAAGTTTGAATATAAAGATTTTAAAAATATATCAAACTAGTTCGAAGTCGGTTTCAAGTGTAACAATGCATAGTCGTATAAGACTCGAAAAGAGGACTTAAGTAGGCTGTAAATTTACAGAAAAAAAAAAAAAAATATCAATGGAATCATTAATAAGTTATCTCAGAAACTGACTGATTGTCATAGTCAGCTTAACTTAGATCTCGAAAAAGTGACTTTGCAAGTATTTAATTTTATTTATTATATAAGAATGATTTTTCAAAACAATTAGAGAATGTAGAGCATAAAAAAACAGTTTTTGCTAAAAATAGAAGATGTCTGCTCATCACTGATATCTAAAATTTGTTCATTATCAAATATTCTTACAAGTGAGGGTAAAAAATACACGAACAATTTTCTAAAAATTCGCATTTATTTGTGACAATATTTATTCGAATAACATACGCGAAATTTTTGAACCGAACGCTAAAGATAACGTGCGTATATCTCTATATATTTATAGTTTATAGCTCGGCAGTAACATTTGATTGCACCTGCCATTATTTTATTTATTTACTTTTACGAAAGTCAATCTATGCTTTAATTTCATAACTTTCTGCATGTCTCTCTCTCTTTTTTCATATATATATACTTCGTTAAAATACTCCAGAAGTGCGCATAAAGCGATCGAACAGTTTTTTCGGACGCCGATCAAACATCGCCGCACAAAATTACTCTATTATAAACTCTACCGTAAACTACGATTACTGGTATCTATGCAGGGCCCCTTATTTTCCTGTTTTTACTTACTCTCATAAAAGTAAGTGCACGTTTATTATAACAATCGCGTAAATTTATACACATTATCCTGCTACATTTATTTAAAAGGCTTATTTTATTATCATAAAAAAGAATGAGAACGAAACTAAACAAGCCATAGCGCGATTCAGATGAATTATACAAAGTACAAAATACGTCCATCGTTGTCATCGAAGGATGTCCAAAGAGGCGATATATATATTTTTTGACAAAAGCTTGGTGTGCATCATACGAATAATCGTTTTACAATATACGCTTATATACATTTGTAATCCTTAATATTCTTTCGATGATTCGTGAAACAGTATTTTTGAATTTATAACAAAATGTTTACATACAACTTACTATAATCACCGTTACGCAAACGTAATATTCAAAACAAATCAACTTGCACTTAATCAAATGTTTCTCTCGTCGTTATAATCTTAAAAAACTGCTTACAGAAGCGAAATGTAAGGGGCCCCCGACTGCACATCACCAAAAAAGCACCGTAAAACGTGTAATATGTGTGTTGATGTGTGTCAATGCGTGTATCGCGACTACCGTTGCAATTAATAATCTTAATGCTCTATTCGAGCGAGCGTACGCAAGACCTAAAAACTGTCAATTGGCTACGATAGGAGACGCTAACACTGCCATCGGCTTCGAAGAATAATATATAGCCAACTTGCACAACCTCGTTTTCATCGTTAATAACCTATCGTTTATTTTATTTATTTAAATACATCACAATATCGTTTCACCGACGAAGCACACATGGCAGTTTGCGCTCACTTTTCTCGCTTATAAACTTGTATAGTCATCGCTCTTCACTTTTTTTTTTCATTTTATTCTTTCGTTTAATGCCTTGCTTTGTAATATATGTACATTTCGCACGCAACGCGCGGATACAAAATTTGTTCTCCTATTTACATTCAATGCTCATACGATATTATAATGTAGGTATGTGTATATTTGATAAGACGCGCAGCGATTTGCCTTTTTTTGTCGGTCTGAGCGTTTGCTTGGACTTTTTGACTCGAGCTGCAGAGTTGGGCGAGATTGATGTGCACATTTGTTTAATTTGTTAAGTAATAAAAGTAGAATGCGCGTGAACAATCATTCATTCGTTAGAAAATTAAGAAACGTTAGAAGGTCGCTGGGTAAAAATTTGTACAAACTTTCGCGTTATTTGTCAAGTTAATAACAAATTATAAAAGATATTGCAAAACCCTGGAATAAAGTAGAAAAAAATATGGTACGCCCAGCACTGCTCAATTGTATCTTTGCTTCAAGAGAAATAATATTTCTTTCCATTGATTGCTTTTAAAAAACTTGCAAGCCACTAACAAAATATATTTATTAGATCCCTTTTTTGCAAGGACAAATGAATTATACACGATTGGCAGGTAAGAATAAATTACGATCGTATACACATATATTACTCATTGATCCCAAAAAATGACGTACGACTAAGCATAGCTCGCGATAGTAAGAATTAAACTAGTGATGGATTTGATAGTTAAAAATAGAGAGATGAGTAAATTTGTCTACTAATAGACGATCCATTCAAATTTTAATGTCAACTTTTAACGCGAGTGAACGATACTTTGTGATGCAACAAGTAAACAAAATTAAAATTTTCAATCGATTTTTAAAATCAAACCTTTAACACTACATGTTATTGCCACGTAGAATACCTTTATATAAAATTCAAACAAGTCTTTACTGAGGATTGCAAGCGTTTACATTAATTATTGATTTGAATCAGTCATTTAAAACCACAATTATCTTATTAAAATTATTGGTAACAGACTGCTCAACATTCTTTTTCAGTCATACATTAAAAATTTTTAATTTTTAAGAAATTTATTTCAGCAGGTCTTGTAAAGTACATATTTAGAATAAAATAATTATTCACGAAGTTAAGAAAATACTGAAATTATCAAAAGTTACATATTGACTATCTCATAAAACACAATATAATCTTTCTAAAATTTTAGTTGATCTATTAAAAGTATCCAAATACTTGAAGTTATCAAAATTAATTTTATTATTATATATGTATATTAAAAGAACTGATTCACTTTTATCAAAGGCTTCTGCCAGTACAATTTTATCGTAAAATCTTAATCACGTTTTTCACAGAAAAAACTCTTTTTCGTATCAAATATGATACATATCAAACGTTAAATGGAGAATAATGCTAAAACACAATTATTTGATTGGATCGTCTTTTTCATAAACAGCCGCATAACAATTGTATTCAGCGTTCGAGAGAGTCAGAGACAGAGAGCATAATGTATAGAAGGGTTTTGTCACAAATTAAATTACTATAGGAACAAATATTCGTTTTTTCTCTTTCATAATCGAGATGTTTCCATTGCTGGAACCTTTCTTTAATTTACGAAAAAGGGGGTGAACTATACAACATTGACGGAAAGTGCAAGCGATTAATTTAGCGACGAAGTCAACACCGTCGCAGCTGTAATTTTAATTTCATTCGCGTCTATAGTTAATTTTATTATACGATCTTAAAATTAATTTCTCGCTTATGATAAATTTTTAGCTTTTCTCATTTTAAGAAGACATAAATGTAACGTACGATACAACAGAATCGAGTAACTCATATAGAAGTAAATTGCACTTTACACATTTAGTAAACTAATGTAGATCAGTGTTGGATATAAATTTTAATTTTATCTGTAATGATATAAACAAGATTATCGAAATAAAATTGCAGTATTAATATAAACAAAATTATAGAAATAAAATTGCACAGATATTAAAACACATTTGCACTATACAGACTTACGTGGAAAATATCTTAATATTTTACACATATAATTGTTCCCACCAAAGGCAAATTTGTATTAATGATGAAACCGTGCGATTTTATAAATACTTATTAGAGACATGTAAACATTTAAGGGTAAATTAGATTAAATTTTGAATTAACTGTTATACATGATATTATTTAAATTATGATAATTTTCAATCTTACATATTTAATCATATCTTGCATTTTACATTTCCAACACTGAACTAATTAAAAGGGTGTAAAAACCTTAATTAAATCGATGTTGTTTTGTTTTATTAACTTAATTTTTTATAAATAGTACATGTAAATTGAAGTAACCTATTAATTAATGGCATAATTAACTTTAATATTATCAAATAATGTAATTTACACCCTCTTCAAAAATGTTTCTCTCAAACACGCTTCACTAGTTTAACGTTGTTGCAACAAGCTTTTAACGTAATAATAATTGCTTCTCTGCTCTTAATCTTAAAAATGCAGCAATTTCTTTACGTTATCGTCTCATTTTATAAACGTAGAAAATAGTTATTCGGTATTCAGCGAAGATTGTATTTTGCCGCGATTCGTGAGTTATTATTAGTAAGGTGAGTGAATTAGAATAAACGGTATCGTTTCGGTGTATATTCATTGATCCTTTTTCTGCTTATTATCTTGCTAAATTTTAGTACAATTTTATGTTTTGTCTTTTGCTAAAATACTGGGAATGTTTGTACTGTGTCACATATGTCAAAAAGAATACTCCTCGTCGTGGCGAAAAACGTTTATTGAGATGAATTTCGTTCGAAAAATAAATAAACAAAAGCTGCTCGATTAGCTCGCCAACCAGCTGATCAGTTATCAGTCTTTTTCTCATGTCATTGTCTCTTTCTTTTTCGAATTATTCGCCTGTTTTCTAGAACTCATGAACTGCACACAGTAAACAAAGAAAAATACTTTTCGACCGTTTTAATGAAAATAATTTTCATTCGTCAATCCCTGTAATCCCAATAAATAGAATGATATCACAAAGTATAAATTAACTCTAAATTTGATCCTCTATCTCGCTAGAAAACGTTTCTCTTTTTCGACTTGCACGCTTCCGTAATTTTTCCTAGTTTACTGTCTACACATATTTTTTGCTTACGCAGTTATGAATCTTTTCGAACATTCTGCTCGTTAATCCTGGTATAAATAAATGAATGAAGTTTTACAATTATTCAATAATTACAACGATAATTATGACAGCGCTCATCACTTTTAATTGGACACAAATTCTAATGTCGTTTATTATATCTTATATTTTACACGATGTGTTCTAACGAAGGAAGTGCAGAGATATATGTATGCATGTGAGTTTCTGTGTGTATTTGTGTTGCGGGTGGCTTATTTCTTGTTTTTACACCATTGCCTTATATGCTAGTGTCTGGACGATTAACTTCTATCGTTCGCTTAGAATTCTTTTGCGCCTCTTTGTAATTGATTCTACTCGATGCGACGGATGCGTTTGCAGATTTTTTTCCGTTTTGCTGAATTTGCTCTTGTTAGAGTTTAGAGTCGTTTATAAAATTTATGACTGCTGTCTGCGGTTTGCTAACTGGAATTCATTTATGTAACTTTGAAAATGTGACTTTCCTTTCTTTTCCCTTACCGAAAACTTACGTATCGAAGGTAATGAAAATAAATCTAAGAAATTACTTCCTAATTGAAGAGTATAATGCAACATAGTTGCTTTATTAAACATAACTTTTATGATTATTACTATACGACTAAACGTAATGTTTGCTTTTAAACTAAACTTTTATGTATCTAAGGTAATATTCACAAATTTCATGTGCCTCATTTCTCAAATGACATTACATATAATCAATATTGTCATTACTTAAATTTACTTCAAGCTCATTCAAACGAAATATCAGATTAATTTAAACATTTACAAGAATGTTAATTATTCGGAAAATCATTTAGCACAATTGTTGTCATACGAGGACAGGTTATAAAAAAGAAAAGTCTCATTTTTATTTTATCGTCTTAATCCCTATTTTGCAGAAAAAACAAACGTAGATTTTAATGAGCCACTAATAATAAAGCAATATCATATAAAAATATATAAACGTCTATTTGATTGAATAATAAATAAAAAATTACATCTACAAGACAAAGAAGATAAAGGTTAAATAAAAAATTTATTTAAATATACAACGGTAAAAAATTCAGCGATTCTATCCTCTTAACAAATTCGAGCTCGACTCGTTCTTAAACTATCCCTTATTAACCATCGTCCAACATTCTGCAATTGCTATAATTTATGATATCCAGTATATATACTTGGAAAGCTCACTTTCATTCCGCGATGGATAAATTTCCTTACTTTGAAGTAAATACACGTTGATTTTTAATTTATTAGGACTCAAAAAATGCCCACTTTGTCTTGGATATATACTTTGGAATTGATAAAAATTCTATTGACTTATTAACAGTTTTGTACGATAATTAATTATTCGCAATAATTAATCTTTCATTGCTTTTAATTCAGGCTTCAAGACAACATGAGCAATTTAATGTTCCTAATTTAATGAATATTTTCAAATTTCACCTTTCCAAAGTTGAAATATAATTAAAAAGTTAAAGAGTATTTCTTTTCATACAATAAATCGATGAATCACCGCTTACAGTTATCAGAATTTTAGATATAAAATTATATTTCAAAGTAAGAAAACCTGTTCTCCTCCGACGCAGTCACACATACACGTATACATATACGTACGTGTATCAATTAGCTAATCACAAAATTTTCAAATGACGATCTACGTATATATAATCTCTGTGTGCAGTGAAGCCCGATGGATATTGGAAAAGAAAGAGAGAGTAGAAGCATACAAAGCGCAAGCATCTCGTCGATACAAATAATGAAAAAAAGGCTCGTATCTGCTCGCCCTCTCTCTCTCCTTCCTTCGTCGTCGATTTATTATCATCGCCGTGGGTCAACAACAACGAGGAATGCTACTTGACAGCGAGGGTCTGTTTTAAATGGCGCATTAGGTGACTGCCGACGTCGTGCACCTCGGGCCACTGCTGCAGCACGAAGACTATGCCCAGGACGACGAGCGTTGTCGTCAGTATGCGCACCCTGCACATGAAACAATGGGGCTTAGTACAGCTGAAACAAACCCGGCGAAGAACACCGACAAAACGGCAAAATATAAAGAATGAAAAATGCGTGCAAATCATAAAACATAAGAACGTAATGATGATCATGAGTCTAATATGTCGCAATAAAGACGGAAAAGAAAAGGCGATATGTTCATTTTTTAAGAATTTAGACAAATACTTAGTTGCAAAATAATAAACTGTGTAAATACTTTATTAGTTTTAAATATGTAGAAAGTTTTAAAATAATATGAATGTGTTCTACATTTTGAATTTAATCAAATAATTTTTTTAATTAATTACTCAAGAAATATTTTTTATAATAGTGCACACTTTCTTTTTGTTACAAAACAACAATACATTTAAGGTATCTATAATACTAACACCAATTTCATGCAATAAAAATAAAACATCACTTTACAACCTCATTAGTGCGTTTTTCTCATATAAAAAAATTAAAATTAAATGATTAAGTTTTATAGCGATAAAACTAGTAAATAATCCAAAACGCACTAATAATGATAGCAATTTAAAGTTGACATTTACATTTACAGACATAAAATTTTATAGAAGAAGTGGTTGAAAAGAAAATGAAGTATAAATAAGTAAAATCCTTACCTCGTCCGAAGGAAGGGCATCATGATACCGGCACAAGTGGCGACTAACAATAGAATAACTTGCAAAACGGTCAGTAGGACGTTTATGAGCTTGACGACTAAAGCTCTGGCATTGCTGTTGTCAAGGCCCTCGAGGGTGACGTATTGCTGGTGTTGCTGCTGTTGATGCTCCATCTTCCAAATCTTCGTCTGGCAGCTCTCCAGCATCTCGTGTATGTCTCTCAGTCTGTCTTCGCTCTGATACTGGACCTTTTCCTCCATGTCTGTTATGGTCTGCTTCAAGTTCTCAACCTCGTTTTGATGCAGCTCCGTCAGGTCGTTTATCTGCTCTTCGAGACGTTCCGAGCGAAATCGTTCCTCTTGCAAAGCATGTGAGAGATAACTAACTTCTTGTTGTATAGACTGTAAAATGTAAAATAGTTTTTAGAACCTCATAATTTAATCGGTCTCATTGACATGTTAGGGAAATTTTAATAGATTTTAAAAGAAAACTAACGTCAACAATCCTTTCAGACCTGAATTAAATCTGCTTAAATGCTTGTAATCTTACAAGTTTCATTTGAATAAAATCATGCATATATTATTGTATCACAAGAGGCTGATAAATTTATTAAAAATAATAAAATTAGCATATTAAACTATGTTTTTTAAAATTCAAAGTAGATTAAAAATATTTCTAATTGAATGTAAAAAAATCTGCCAACGAACCTTAAAGGCTTCCATTTTCTCTCTCATGCGTTCTATTGTCTCCCGATGCTCCTGTAATTCGTTATAAATGGACTTGAGACTACAAGGTCGGCTGGTGTCGTGACAGGTATGTGCTTGTCCCCTGCTGCCGGGTCCGCTTTCGCTCGTCACGCTCGAGCACTCCGAGCCCTCCTCCGAGGGGAATTTGATCGTGGCCTGGGCTCCGCTTCCGGTCGCCCCAGTCGCCCCTGCTCCACCAGTGCTGTGGTTCGAACTCAGGCTACAGTGTCCAGGTAGAGTCGCCGAGCCGTGGTGGGCCTTGCCGTTCTCATCCTCGACGCTGCCACTGTCGCCGTTGTTACCTGTTGCACGCGGTGTATCGTTTACATAAAATGTCGAGCCATCTGCGGTCAGAGCACAGAGAGGGTTCGCCTGTTAGAATTACAGCGCTTATCCAATACACACCCAACAGAGAGATAGAGAGGACTACATGTGTTAGAGAGCCTCGGGCTTGAAAGAAATACAGAGATCAGATTTGTTCTTAACTTTTTATAATTGCATCTACAAATCATATCGGTACGGTGTCAATCAAGACCATTGAAAAATTAAGTCTGTTTTAAGGAAACCTGATTGACACGGTATTGAAAACTAATTGTAAAATATTCTTTTGTAAAATGAATACATAACTATTATTAGAAAATTAAAAAAAACTGGGCATTGGAGGTGCTAAAAGTAATTCTTTTTCAGTTGATATAAAATTATTATGTCGACGCAGCGGTCTCGCATTATAATTTCTGAAATTTGTATTACGCAAAATAAATTTTGATTCTTATTAAAAATAGTTACTATAAAGAAAACAGATTCTAATTGTATTCAATTTCATTTTGTAAAGAATTTGATCAAGAAAAGAAAAAACTTCTCTTTCGGTCATCCATAAATATCCTATTGCTACAAAAGTATAAAAGAAAATGTTTCTATTATAAATTTCAATCTTCAAGCCAATCTTTTCTGTTTTTTTTGTATTGGAGGCTGTATTCCACAGCAAGTTTTTGAAAACTTAAGTAAAAACTAAGTATTAGTGTGTAAAAGTGCGTGAAACAAAAATCAAGTTAGAAGGAAAGTGAAGTCTTTTCAAGCGTGTCGCTGCATTGTCTCGTTGGTTTCCTTTTTTTTTCCTCGATACTGCTGACTATCACACAACAGCGCAAAAAACAACGATAAAAAGTGTTAGGTTGCAGTGAGCGCTAATTACAATTGCGGATATGACTTGTGAACGCAGTGAGCAGTTTTTTTTTTTTTTTTTGCTTTCCTTTGAATTATGTGAAAGTGCCAATTTGTATAATTTTGTCATTTTTTCTTTTATGCGAGGCAAGTTGCGACGATAAAATTAAATAAAATATCTCTTGAAAAAGAAAAAAGGCGAGAATAATAAACTTAAAGATAGGTGCGTGACCGCCGTACTCACGTGATATACTGTTTATATTATCAGCACTGCCGAATTTATTTTTAATTAGGTGAGCGAACTCCCTCGGTTTGGACATGACGCTTCTGTAAATCAAAATTATGTGTATATTACACCATGTATATTTTTACATAATTTTAAAGAAATCATTAAATATTTACAAGAGAAAAATTACTTTGAATGAACGAATATCACTTTTACACAAATAAACAATTTACATTTATTCTTTAACTTTGATTTTAATTTCAACGTTTCTTTATCGAAACAACTAGTGTAAGCAAAAGTATGTCAATATTTAACATCATACTTTACTTACCCTGAAAATCCAGTTATACCATCACGAATATTACCACCCACATTTCTAAATAGAACAATAAAGCATCAAATTAAATAAAGTAAATAAAATATACTATTGGGAATCCGCATGAAATAACTAACGAAAGCTCTTTAAAAACAACTAAGCTATTGATTTTTTATTTCATCGATTTAACATTCCCAATTCCATTGTGGTTCACGTCATTAATGCAACTATTATCTCTATTCTAAGCGGACCACAAGAGAATTGTAAAAACACAAAAAATTGATGATAATCTACTTTTTAAAAAAAAAGAGGGGGGGAGACTTAAGCGGCACATTTCATGCAAAGACCCAAGTCAGGTAACTCGTGAATTCCTGAACGTACTTCAACCCCTGTCCCATGTCGCGCAGAACTTCGCGAGGCTGCCGATGGGATACTTGTGCACCGTTCATCTCGTAGTTCCTCAGCTTCTTCGTGTAGCTGTCGAGCTTCTTCTGTAGTTGAAGAATGTTGTGCGCTGATTTCTGGTTCTTCTTCTCGAATACCGTTTTTATCCGCGTACGTTGCTGCTTGTCGGCGTTTGCCGCCAGTTTCAGATACTCGTTGACATTCTCTGGAATGGAAAACGAAAACTTATGATACTCTTGGCTTTTTAATTTAAATACAATTTTTCTTGATATTGGAATTCGTAATTGTTTGTTTATACATTTATCTTAATATTGAACTTTTATCATTGTAATAATAAAATTTTAA
>JAWWEM010000027.1:15915801-15926879 GCA_035582935.1 Ormyrus thymus
TATTTATTTATTACTGAATTATATAAAAAAATGCCGCAACTGGTTTCATACATTAAATACAACATGCTATTATCTCATAATTTAAAATGATTTAAAATAAACCTTCACTTCGTGTGAATGCTTCACTATTGCATATAACTCGTAGAAAATTTGCTGACTATAATAGCGATGATATGAGACGGCGTAAAATAATACTGTAAGTCATGGTTTATCTTTCATAATTTTCAATTGTATATATCAATAAGATTTTAAAATCGACAACTACTAAATCATTGAACTTATTATAACAAATAGTCGTTACTATCCTAAAAACTTATTTAATTAAACATCCATAAATTCTACTAGAATTAGATATATATATTCAATAGATAGAATTGAATAGATTTAATTGTAAGTCTCGTTTTCTCATTAATAAAAGCGCAGCCGCGCATTTATTGTTCCGCATGAGCCTTGAGTTATCAGCTTAAATCGTTAATCTTAATTGAACATAGAAAAGTAAACTTCTTGTAAAAATATAAAAATATTCCAAGAAAGTTTATTTCATTTTTTTAAAAAGATCCAGCCCGCTTATTAGTATCCTTTATTAAATCAAAATTAATCATCAATTCTAGATTGCCGTGGAATTATAATTGTATGTTAATTCTCATAACTAAGTATCGACTTCTTATCTAACATTAAAATTACCAGCCTTCCAAGGAAATAAGTGAATTAACTTCGTTCTCCCTGCAAGTTCCAAGAGTCACATATTATCTCACTCATTAAAAGTTTCCAATTAGTTAAACAAATCTAATGAGGAAAAACTCTCCTAAAAACGACTAAAAAAAAGAAAAAAAATAGATCTCACCGTCCCTGGTGGTCTGCTCGGTCCTGATGAGTTCGCGCGTCTTGGCGATCTTGTTCTGGATGTGCTGGATCGCCTGGCGCACCCTGGCACCATTCGCGTCCACGTCGTCGCCGATTAGCTCCGACGAACCGTTCGACATGAACGACGAGTGCTGCACCGCGTGGAACGACGCGTCCTGCTGAAACAGATTTTTTTTTTTCGCCGGGATCAGAGGAGGTTTCGGTTTGCGTCGCCTGCTCGCTGGGAGTTATTTTTGTAGATTTATGTGTATGGCTTTGTGGTTCTTTTTTTTTACAATTTTTGAATGATAGAGATTAGGAGAACTTGGACTTTGAAGGTTGCGAATGAATTATCGAAAAATACAGTTGTGAAAAAAAATAACGTTTCTTAAATTCAGAGGAAAATTCTTTGCACATGAAAATTAATGGATTAAAAGAAAAAAAAGAAAAATAACTATACTTTATTACAGCATTTTTACAACTTTGACGTCTTTAGTAATAAATTTATTAAAGTTATTTTATGATTCTCACAATCCGGCTGCCCACTAATGTAAAGAATATACTCATGCTTGTCAAATCATTTTCCTCCGTAAATGTAAAGACGTTAGACACACACCTTTAATGAAAAGGGGATAATTATAGAGGAAATTTGTTCCCTAAGTAACCACATTAGCGAAATTGTGAATTAATTATTATCGAGCTCAGGGTTCACGCAGGTCAAGCGTGTTAATGCGACGAATGACAAGCAATCGATAGTAATATTTGTTACGACGTTTTTTAATAATCATGTACAGTTTGATACTTGAATATTTTTATATAAAATCCCCCTTGCGCTATAAAAATTATTTATAGATGCGCGGTATTGGCCACTGTAATAAAAAAATCTGGTTGTCGTAAAGATTTCCATGCTATAATACCGCCTAGAGGAGGATTTAAAGCTTTATCGTAAATAAAATATATAATAATATAAAATAGTAGAATTATAAAATTATCTACTTTTTTAAGATAATTTTAAAGTCAATTTTTAATAATATTAAATTGTAAAAGAAACATTCTGCCACTGAAATTTCATAAAAAAAGTGTTCGGCTTTTTTGCAGTAAAAGTTATCAAGGTTAAAAAAATGGTATGCAACGTGAAAAAAATATGCAAGCACGTTTTATTTTTTATATTAAAAAATAAAAAAAATTAATTATCGAACAATATAATTAATTTAGCATTTTATTATGAATTTATTAGTCTTTTAAGAAATGCTATATAAATTCGATTAACGATTACTTTTTATTGAGTCGTAAAACTGAATTTATCCTTTAAAATGTAAAAAGTTCTTCACGCGGAAAAAATCATTCATTAATTTTGTTACATGAAAAGATAAACATAAACTTGGCGTTTATGTGAATAACAAAGTTATTACTTGATTAAAAACATAATACCCGCAATAAAACGTAAGAGTGCATTTTGCAACATCTTCTTCCGCGCGTAGTTTTACTCAAAAGTAACACATTTTACATTTAATTTCCAACTGAAATTTGTCCTCAATTACATCAACAGTCTTCGTTATTGAGCGACATATACACCGAAATAAAAAAGAGTATACATATATGCTGCTTTAATCTATTAACGTCCAATCAAGTACAAGTTGTTCCAATCAGTTCTTGGGGTAAAAGTACGAAATCAATAAAACCATTGACACAGTAAGTTTTCCGAAGGACGTGAGCACGCTTTTTTCTTCCCCGACGTCTAATTTTCAGCGTTTCTAATTTAAATGAACGTGTTTATGACTGCGGATTATAATGATTCTGATTATCATGTTCAGAGTCAATGGAGTGTTAAACTATTTGTTTCTAATCGATGAGGATCAATTAGGATACTTTGGTTTAATGAATTCTGCGATGAAAACAATTTTGTTCTTGATAAAAAAAACAAATCTAAATATTGGAATAAAAAGTAAAAGTGTTTTACTAAATTAACTTTATGAACTCTAGAAACAGAAAAAATATTGTACACATTTAATTAGATTTCAAATGGAAGAAATATTTTAAAAGCAGATAGAAGTAAAATGTATTAAATAGTCGTATGTACCTAATCGATTCTTCGCGGTTCACTTTTTAAAAAAATTTTTTAAAAGACGTTTTGAACTATTGAAATATTAATTCATAGAAGCTTTTTAAGCATTAAAAAAATTATTATTCTCTTGTGAATAATAATTTACATTGAAAAAAAAAAAAAATTACTCATTAACTATACCCGGAAAAATAGATTTAATAATTTTTACTCAGCTAGTTTAAATGTTAAGTTTAATTATATGAAACACGTAACTGAATCAGAATTTAATAATATTGATTTTAATTACTTTTAATAAAGCAATTCCCGTTAATAAAGTCTTCGGTAGCGAAAATTCAACCCTTCCCCAAAGTACATTCTACAAAAATCAAAGCACAGCCCACAGACAATAATTTCCAATTTTTTCCCCCCCAAGAAGCTCGATTCAACCGAAAGAGCAGTTCCTCCCCGCCAGAGCAGGAGAGTAAGAGCAAAAGAGTAGCGTAAGAGCACTCACAGTCTCGTCGTCGGTGGTCGGATGGATGCCAGTCTGCGCGAACTCCTCCGCCTCGATGCCGAAGGAGACGTTGGCCTGGGCCTCGTCGATGCCCTCGGGGGCCCGGGCCATGGCGCCGGGCGATCTCTGCCTGCTGCCGGCCCCGGCGCCGCTCTTCATAACGCCGCCCCCGACGCTGCCGTCTCCTGCTGCTGCCTGATGCTGCTGCTGCTGCTGCTGCTGCTGCTGCTGTTGGCTGTAACAACACGCACGCACGAAGCGAGACTCGCCGTCAGTGCCAATCGCCTATTCGCACGCGCCGCGATAATCGGCGCCTTCTTGCACCTTGCACCGCCAGCTTAGTTTAAGAGATTGAAGGATCGGCGAGGCTTCGAGGAGGATGCGGGGAGGGAGGTTTAATAGGCAATTGCACGGCTGCCCGGAGTGGCCGACGCGCGTTTGGAAAATTTCTGCCGCGGCGCGAGATTTCGTTTTTTTTCTTTTTTTTCTTCCGCGGCGTGCTTTTCGATTGTGTGCTAATGCCGTAATGTTTGTTTTTAAATGCGCGCGGCTTCTTATTGACGGAGGGCGATAACGGACGATTGTATTTTTTAATCAAACTCTGGCGGGAAATTAAATTTCAGTGAGTCATGTGGCCATTTTTAATTAGATGTATTTTATCTTTTATACAGCTCTGCCTCCGCGAATTTGGTGTTATAAAAATTTATTTTATTTCGAAACCTTTAGTCAAAACATTTTACGTTCTGATAATTGCTATTATGATTTTTTGCTGGTATCATAATTTAATAGAGTTCCAAATTCCGCGCAATCTGAAAGAATAGATTACAGTCTATTCTTTTAATTTTCTTAATTATCTCAATAAATGAGAACTGAACCTAAATTGGAATATTAACCAATTATTTTCTATTAGTAAAATACAAATTATCAAGTTTTTCTAATAATTTTTAGCTCTCGAATTTTCAAGGATTCAGCCGGTGTACTTTTATCAGAGGTTCAGCGCAAGGTAAACTCGAGCTACTAATCCGTGTTTTTGATTCCGGCTTATACATGTCACGTTTTCGTACGTGTGCTGTAATGCCTGCGACTGTCACCTAATGTTTAGGACATAGGATGGTTCAAGTAGATAACATGTATTCGGCGAGCGTTTTAGAAAATTATGTAATTTTGAATAATGGAGCGAATTAGGAAATTAAACTGGATGTGATTGTTACATTCAGTCTGCAGTAAAATTATTTTAGAAAATACAGCTTTGATTTGAACTGCGAAGTCGTAGGATTTTTAAAGCCTCTTTCCGTTTGTACAAATAGTCTACTGGCTGTCTCCTGACTCACAAGTATTCTGCAAACGTTCTCAGTTTAAAAGACTATTGTTCTTTAATTAAATCCAATGGAAAAATTAATGTATTGATCAGCTATAAACAGCAGACGTAAATTTTAAATTGATCGTAATTGCTTCCTCCCATTTAATGTGAAAGATACGTTTAATTGGTGTAAATTAAAAATATAATCTCATTATAAAATATAACTTTTTTTTTTTGATAATCAATTTTATTTAATGGACGAAAATAAAATATAACGTGAAAATTATTAGCATGGATTTGAAAATTAGAAAAAGTAATCAATATTTCTGCACGCCAAAAAAACGTCAAAATCGATTTCAAATAATTTCTACTTGCTTTAATATAAATACAGCTCATTAGACAGAAATTATAGTAAAACTGAAAAATGTATTATGTTAGTATTTTTAAGAATCAATATTTGACGTTTATAATTTAAAGAATTCTGTTTTGCTTCTGAAATTATTTAATAATTTTTTAAGCAGAAATAAATTTAATTAAAATATATTTGTCTCATCAATATAAAAATGAAAGAATTATCCTGTTTTTTTTTTTTCAGTGCATCGCTGACTCAAATAGAACTTAATCTTTTGTATACTTAGAAACACAACTCGTTCATCAGGTTTCTCTAGGTAGAGCTATTTCACAATGAGAATTCCTAAGTACTCCACGTCAGATGAGACGTTTGAGATAATAAAAATAATCACGATGAGGGAGAGTAAAACGACTTACGTCGCGCTTGCATTCCGCGACTTAGGTGTGTGATCAGAGCTGCCTGTGACCTGTTGCTGCTGACTGTGCGAGCCAGGTATGTTAGCTCTGTTGGGGGATGCACTGCGAGAGCTGTTCTTGCTTGACGTTGCCACTGTCAAGCTAGCCATACCTCCCTTGTTGGAAAGTTGATTTCTCTTCGTTTAACATTTGTTATGAGTTTTGATGAACCTGAAAAGAACACAAATTTATTATTCGCTGACAATTAGAACATGTAAATAGAACAAAGGAAAGTTTAGAAGTATTGATGAATTTATTTCAAATAGGTATTAGAACTTTTTTAATGCTTTGCTTCTATAATACACTTTCTTTTAAACCATTTATCTTAAAAATAGATCTCAAATGTATATTTATAAAAGCAAAGTGCTTTTCCTTCCTCCCTGAAAAATGTTTACTTTTCTATTAATAGTTATTTATTGACAAAAACGGTTGAAAATATAAATGACCTCATAGCTTTCTTTTATTCAACCTGATCCATTCTGTTATTTTATCAGTTTTATATCTTATCACAGAATTTATAACATGATGGACAGCTATCAACAGTAAATTAGTTCTTTTATTCAATCCGACAAAAAAATGTTAACATAAAGATAAATAGCAATGAAGTGAATAAAAGTGATTGATAATTTATTTATCATTGGATCATCTTGAACAATAGCAATAAGCATTATTAGTTGTGCTAAACTATCGGCACAGTTGAGTCCTTGTCACTGCTGTAGTAGACTAAGATTGTTACAAGTGACTCGTGCTAAATAGATTTGACGCATTTGTCAATGAAGGCAGTTGATAAGACCATCTGGATGGCAAAAAACTAATGATAAGTCTTAGTTTGAAGTATATCTTTTTATTCAATACAGTGACTCATGTGATTCAGAATATAATTGCTTTCATATAATTATAGGATAACTCATTCATAACTTTCTTGAGTCAAGAAACTTGTTATTAAATATCTAGTTTTGGTTTTTATCACTTGTATACACTTTATTATAATTACATAAAATTGAATAAAACTTCTTGTAAAATTAATAAAGTAGTATTACAATTTATACTTAAATTAAGTTTAAGAAATTAAAAGCTTTGTAAAATCTACAATATCTCACATTAAAGTCTCTTATACATTATAAAGCTTCAACTTGAATTAAAACAATATAAACAGAAAGTAGTTTAATAGACAATTTAAATGAAAAAATTGATCAACCTATGACAAAATTCCTCTCAAGTAACGATCCTGGTAACTAATTTCAATCACTAATCTCTTGAAAAACCAGATCACACGGCAAAACACTTTGAGGATTTTGGAAAGACCAAACAGTCCACTCGACTGATAGCCAAGCACCTGGAAAACCCATTGATCATCCTATGAATGGCCACTACCATCGGAGACACACTCAGAACCCCAATACCAGAATTCGAAGGGCTACATCAGCTGAGCCCCATGTCGAATCGATCGTCCCCGACACCCGCACCTGGCGATCCAGAAAGATCCCCGCTCATGTATGTGTACACATAACGGCGCAGAGCGACGGTCTCTCTCTCGCCCAGGAGCTTGACAACAAACTCCCTTTCTTTCTCTATCTATCTCTCTCTCTCTCGCTCTCTCTCTCAACGCTAAAGACAATTGCACGCACCGAAAGGTCGAACTACTCGCCGCTCCAGGAGTAGCTGTTCTCGTGGAGTGCTCGCGCCAGCAGGACATGCCAATCCCTCTGCTCTGGCACTCACTGCTGCTGTCAGCGCTCCAAAACACAGAATCACTCTCCGCCCGCGGTGGCGGCGGCTGCGGCTGCGGCGGCGGCGGCGGCGGCAGCCACTGAGTCACTCTCGCGCTTGCTTTCGTTTTGTTCCTCTCGGCGCGCGGCACGGGTGTGTCTTCTCACTGCTGCTGGAGGCTAAGGACGTACACTTGCGTGGGTGCCGAGTATATCTCGCGCACAATATCTCCACGGCGAACGAGACGACGCACTGCAAGCCAGCGCAGCGACGAGCAGTCAACTACTCACTGCCAACCAGCAGCGACGACGAGGAAGAGCTCGAACCGCGCCGTCTTCGTCTGTCTCGCTCGCCCGCGAGTCGAGCCTCTCCCCCTCTCGCTCACTCTCGCGCGCGCGCGCGCGCGAGGAAGACGTAGATTACGCGCGCGAGGTAGAATACCGGGAGGAGAGGAAAGGAGCTCCGCAGCATTGGAATGTGATAGCGGACTTTCGTTTTTATTGCCCTGCAACAGAGGCGTATATGTATTTTGTGGACTGTTGTTGCAAAGGGCTTTAGTCGGAGAATCGAAGGGATTTTAAAGTTTTCAAGACTCGTTTGCAGGGAGATTTATGCGAGATGGTTTAAGTTATGCATAGAGTTTTGATTGTTTAAGCGTTCGTTCCTTCTGGATCAAGTTTAGAAAATGTAGTTTAAAAGTTTGAAAGCTTCTTTTTCAAACATTAGTAGTATTGTAAATTGTTGCATAATTTAATTGATGCTTTTTAGTAACGACTCAGTAGCGTGAGTAACATAGTGATAAGTTTTTTCTACCACACTGTAATTAGAAAATTCTTCTCGAGCTCTGGAAGTCTAATATAATAAGATGTTTGATTTTTACCTAAACTTAATTATAAAATTAACGTAAAATAGAAACGTCAACCTCGCCATTTTAATTAAAATAAATACTTACTCAATGTTCGCTTTTTAAAGTACGAAAAAACTGCGCAAAAGAATTATCGCAGAAACCTCATTTTTAAAGGCTCTAGATATCATACATTGCATAAAGAAAAGAATCGTACCACTTTCAAGATAAACTTTCGCACAATGTAATCCTAAGAATTGCCCGCTTACTAATAAATTTCAGCTGAGAACAAATCCTAATCTTTCTTATACATATCAGACCTAATCTTTATAAGATTACAAGAAAAGTTCTATAGCAGTCCAGCTGGGATTATAAAAGTCCCCTCCGTTATCGTACGCCGCCAGATTAACCTGCAGATAGTCCAGTTTGTGGGCAGAAACGCCACAAGTTAAGCAAATTAAAGCTCTCTCAAAAAGATATCGCCATTTTTAAAGGACATAAATGAGAGACAGCGGTTGAAACCTTAAAAACGAGTTTTTCCAATTAGCCACTCGGCGTGGTTTGCGACTTTTTAGTAATTATCTTTAAAGCCCTTAAGAGAATTAAAAGCATCAGAACTTCAAGGAATTCTTATCGATTTCCTCGTTTGCTTTTCGAAATGCGTTCCGCGCGAGCGGAACTTCACCTTTTCAGAATTCTTCGACGCTACAATTTTCATTCGCTAACACCTTATTTGAATTACGTTCGATAGACCGAACGCGTTAAATGTGCTTCTTTCCCGGGCTGTATATTTACGCGGGCGAAATTGCTTAACTGTGACTCCGTGCTTTTATGAAAATTATATAAATATACACCGCTGGCGCATGTGTGTCACTCGGTTACTCATTACTACTTACTTACTGGCGCGCGTCGTAAAAATTAAATGACCGTAAAAGGAACTCGAATGACCGGCGCGAGTTTAATGGTCAACCGTATTTTTGTGTTTGATAAACACGGCGAGTGTCGAGCGCGTTTTAAAATATAACCTTTTTTGTTTTCTAGAACGAATATTCGTTATCTCGAACGACCTGCATTATTTTTTATCGAGTGGAATGTATAATCCAAGTGGAGCTAAATGAAAGAGAAATGGCCAGAATTTGAAAAGCGCCCCAATTCTACGAATTGCGCGAGTCACGATATCGCCCGCGATCTAATTTTCTGCAAGAGAATCTTACAATTATTGCTGTTGGAGAAAGAGGCGATTTTATATGTTTGCGAGCTTCCGACCGACGATTATTAAAAGAATTTTCGAAGTTGCGAGTATACGTAATTAGATGTGTTGCATCATGTAAGAACTATTTATGAATTGTTCATAATTAGGGTCATTTAAAAATATTTAACATATTTCAGACTATCCACGCTACTTTGTTTATCAGAGTTTTATTTTAAAAAATGACTAGAATTTCTAACGATTTCTAATTCATACAATATGTAAACTAAACGTATTTTACATTTGGAATAAATTGACGTGTGTTTTTTAATAAATCAACGTGTGTTTTTTTATAATATTTATATTACAAATTACTTATGATTGTTTAAAGAATCATTTTTTAACTTGAATTTTATACATTATGAATATTTTAAATAAATTTCCATACGGAGACTCTTAAAAGACACTTGGAACATTTGAAATATTTTTCCTACTTATTGTACTCTCCATGAATAAAAGATTTTTAGTTTTAAAAAACGTAAATACGAACATATATATGCATAAATCAAAACACTTTAAACTCTATAATATAATGCGCAAATGTAAAGACCATTTGTCTAAAATTACTTATTATTATGTAATTTTGAAGTTCAAGTGGATTCTTTTACGATAAGTTAAAAAGCTATAAATATAACGAAGCTTTCCAATTGAATTCGTTACTGGTTAAAGGTGAAACTATACATGCGTGAAAAGCTCAGCGGCATTTTTATGTGCGCATTAACATACATTTTTCGAAAATAAGCAAAAGATTCTTACAATATGGCACTTATACTTTTATAGCTTTGATTTCGAATTCGGTTACAACGAAAAGCTTTCTTTTTTACAACAACCGACTTATAAAACTATAATTCCTCTTTTCTCCGATTAAATGTTTAATAAAAGCATCGAGCCAATTAAAACATTGAAAAAATTCCAAAAATTGCTCAAATCCGAGAATACGACGCCACGGCAGTATTTTTATAACAAAACTTTCCTACACTTCAATATGACCCCATCTATATATCAACCTTCTTTTTCAGTCAAAATCAACTCTAACCTAAAAACATCCTCTCCTCCGCAGCCGAGCGAACCTCCTTTCACAGCGACGAGAAGCCAGTTGGCTCGAATTTGCCGTGCTTTTTCAGAAAAAGCCTCTTTTTCTCGAACCTTGGCAGTGGAAAATCGCGCGCAGAAGACGGGGAATTGAGGCGTATCGTTCTCGAGTATCGCGCTCGGCGATATGCACACTCGCGCATTGTTCGCCGCGCGCGATCGAATTATGTTTTTTTTCCCCCCCGCTGTGCGGCGGGGTGCAATTTTTGCAGAGGCGCGACGGACGTGTTTGACTCACGCGGGGCAGATCGTCTCTGCTCCAGATCTCGGAGCGTCACGAGTGGGGAAATTCGAGCTTCCAATGAGGATGTCTGATTGTGAGCTGGTTTCGAGGAATTTAGCTTGGGGACCGAAGTGGATCTTTATGGGAATTTAAGACGCGGAAATTGCGAGATGAAATTGAACTGTTTTTTTCAATTGGCTGTTTAGCTAATTTAGAATTAATTTTTTTATTTCTTCCAGGTATTTAGTTACAACTATTTAGATTACAAATTTGAATTACTATGAATATTATAATAATTAATCTCATTATAATTATTATTAATTTCATCTGTATCATTATATCCAGACGACAAAACAATTCCAAATGAATTCTTTTTAAATCAATTCTGTTTCAAAGGAATTCATGTTGAAAACTGTAATATAAAAAATAAGCATTGATTAATGAATAAAAAT
>JAWWEM010000027.1:15944992-15966794 GCA_035582935.1 Ormyrus thymus
TTCAGGATAGTGCGAGTTTGTCCTTCGATTACGATAGACTATACTAATTTTTAATCAGGTATTTCTCTCCGTGTAATCGGACTCGGAATATCCGCCGCTCAACGTCCAACAATAAAATAAAGGCAAACGCACGAGAAAGCTCTAAAAAAAAAAAAGCGCAAGCCGCGAATCGATAACACCTGACACAAATATATAGCGGCGCGACTCTCGCTTCGAATTAAAAGAACCGCACCGTAATCCAGTTCCCTTGCAAGCGCCGCGCAAGCTCTCGAGGCTTCTGCGCCGCTCTCATTTCGCCCGGGTTCCCTCTGTCGCGCGGCGAGACTCCGAGGAGCAGCGAGAGAAAAAAAGAGTTTTTTTTCCAGCGCCGCGGCTCTTTTACCCCCCCCCCCCCCCCCCCCCGACGGTGACGCCGCGCGCCCAGTGCCTGTTTTATTCTCGCACCGCGTTCGACGTCGGATTTAACGAAGAGCGACGGATTAATTAGCCGAGACCTTCGACGCGCTCGGCTGTTTCCCGGGGAGCGTGAAAAGCGCGGGGGGGGGGGGGGAGTTTTTTAATGCACTCTCGGCGCGGGTTTCGATTTCCCCCATTGGGGGCGGCTTTCGCGCGACAGAACGAGCCTATTGCTTTCCCCCTGCGTTTTTGTTACTAAAAAAGTGCACCGCTATCGAAAAGGGAAATTACTATCCGAGATCGACGCACGCCGACTTCTCAACAAAGACGCCTCCGTCTCCCGACGCCCGTGAAATTCAACGGACCACTCGGCTGCCTTCATCCCAGCGGCCGAAAGAATTCCGCCGGAATGCCCTCTCCCCCTGCTCGCGCGAGCTCGCGTAGGCGCCGACTGCAGGCGCGTGTCTTTAAAAATACCGAGGGTATAAAAGTGCCGCTCCGTTAGTCAGCCCGGACTCCGCGGTGGAAGCGCTCGCTTTCTCGCGCCTCGATGGGAAAGCGGTAATTCTCGATGCGCGCAGCGGGCTGCTCGTCGACTTCGGCCAATGAGGTGTCGTTTTCGCGGGTTCCGGGCGAGTGGCTGATTCGCTGGGCGGCGATTGGGTTGAGCTCGAAAATCTTGATGAGCGATAACGCGCTGATCTTGTTATTTGCGACGAGGAAGTGGGCTCTATTCGAGGGCAATGGATTGCGTGTGTGGACAATAACACTGTTGAGTAAATTATAGTGCCAGATTTTGCAAAACTCTAAACGGTCATTGAGGTATTTAGAGTAAATTGTACGATAAAAGTATAAATGTTTGCCGTTTTACTAAAAATTATTATTACACGAAGTGATTGGAAGCGACAATCAAAAAATCAAGGAAGCACCATTTTCATAAGAAATCAAATGTAACTATAACTTTGTTATACAGCAAATCGTATTCTCCCAGTAAAAATCCCTACAGCACGATCACCTTACTTTACACTTTTGTCACTCGTCAACGCGCGGCTTTCTACTTACAAATAAATCGAAAAAGCATCAGGCAGCATTCGAGTAATAAGCGCACGCCGGCCGAAACATTCGCCGGCGCCAGTGGGCGACTCGGCGAATTCCTGGCCCGAAATAGAGGACTTTTAGCCGGGCCGTTGATTTCCGATTTGACGAGCGCGGCGGCGCTCGTTGAAAGCCGCCCCGCCGCTCATTACGCCTCTCGCGCGCGCCGCGCCCAACTATTTTCGCCTCCGAGTACGCGAGCCTTTTTCTCCCCGCGAAAAGCCTCGGACTCGCGGCTCGGCGGCGTGCCGTTCGTTTTGTGCCGGAAGCTCGCGTCTGTATCCTCGAGTGTCGAGTGTCGTCGTTTCGAAAAGAATAACGATTTACAAGGATTTCTGCACTCGGAGAAGAAGTATTAAATAGTAAAAGTTACAAATAATCTAGTAAAAATTACCATACTGTCTAGTAAAGCCACCACAGACCGTCAAAACCCAAAAAATTATTATATTGTTTAGTACATTTTCCTATATTTACAGTAAAATTTCCTATATATGTAAGAAATTTTACTACACTGTTTGGTAAATTTTCCTATAAAGTATGGTAATTCCTTGATTTTGACAGTCTGTGGCGGCTTTACTAGTCAGTATGGCACTTTTTACAAAACCTTTTCCTCAGCGTAATAAATAAAGCTCTCGCTCCAGACCCTCGAGTGCGCGCCAACGCGAGGCGGCGCACTTCGATCCGAGAAAACGCGGCGGCTCGCCTCGCGCGATTGTTCGCCTGCACCTTGAATTTCGCACTCCGCGTGCCTCGCGTCGCGATTCGGCGCCTACGCCCTCGAAAATTTCGATTCCGCGCAGCAGCTTCGTCGGCGAACTTTTGTAATCGGAGCTCCGACCGGAATTTTCGGACCTTGGCGGTTTGTAGCCGTCGGATGCGCGCGTTTGGTGCTTCGTTTGACATTGGAGAGGGAAATGCTCCGTTAAAAATTGGGACGCTCCCCGCTGGAGCTCGATTCATTTGGAATTTCCGTATTTCAACGTAAATTAGTGCATGTGTTGTCCTTTTTATATAGGAATTTGAATTACCAAAATACCTAATAATTCGAGTTTGTCCTTCGACCAGTAAGGAGCATCCTAATTTTTAATACGCCATTTTCCTCCGTATGATACATACAACTTTGCATTTCGCGAAAGGAAACCCCGTCCGGAAGCATTTAACCGAATTATAATCGAGCGATTTTTCATTCTCGGCACGACTCCGATAAACAATCCATAAATCAAGCCAATCGAGGCCGGTCCTTCCTCGTCGAGCTTCTGCTCTCAGAGTCAGCCGTTTCATTTCAGGGATTACATCGGACGTCTCTTTTATCCCGAGTTGCGTAATTCGGCGGAGACGCCGCTCCGTCTGCCTCGCATTTTGGTGATTGTGAGTCATGTAAGCTCCGGAGCTTTTCAACTTTTTTCACGCGCGCTTTCCGCTCGATATATATCTAGCGCCGTTCTCGGAATGTTTTTTCGCGGAGATTTATGTGGATTTGGGTGGGTGTTTGTTAAAACTTGGAAACGACCGCCTTAAACCGAGCTGAGTGTCAAAATATTTAAGAGACGATATTCTTTTAGTGCGCTTGGATGATTCATTAGAATTTTATGAAACTTCGTAATATTAAAGGCCTGCACTGAGAAAAAATTTCTTTATATCAAAGAAAGTTTCATTGCGGGCAGTGGGTTAAATATTTCTTTGATTCAAAGAAAACATTCTTGAATTCAAAGAAATCCCTTTTTAATATAAAGTAATTTTCTTTTTTTAAATAAATTTTTTTTTTTAAGAAACTTTCTTCTCATTAAAACGGAGTTTCTTTGAATTAAAGAATGTTTTCTGTGAATCAACAACATATTTAACCGATTGTCCGCAATGAAGCTTTCTTTGATTTAAACAAATTTTTTTTCTCATTGTCTCAAACAATTGTACACTTAATAGTGCAATTGCTATAAACTTTTCATAGTATAGTGTATTTGAATTTTATCATCATCGTATCATGTACAAAGATTAAGCGTTTTCACTTATTTATCGAACATTGTAGAAAGTTAACTTTAATTAAAAAGAAGTTCTTCGCTCCAACAAAAAAAAAAAAAAAAAAAAACACAACGCTCGATTCAATCCCATTCTTCAAATCATTAAAATCCCAATACAAGCCCGGACTTTCATACATCCCATAATTGGAGAAAATCCGCTTGCGCGCGGCGTAGAAATCGAAAGCCGTCATGCGCTCTCCGCAGCGCGTCAATAAAACTCGGCGCGCGATTTGCATTTCGCGGACCGCGAGCCGCGAGTAAACGCGTTTACGCTGCTGAATCGCCGCCTCGTTAACGCGGAAAGGAAACGCTTGATCCGGTCGCTTTCCAAATCGACGCCATCGACGCTGTGTATACTTGTGATTGCGAGGGAACGACGAGCCGGGGAGCTCTTGGAGTTCTTCGAGGAGTTCTTAATTGAAAGGCTGGACGAGGGAAGAATCGCCGCGGATTTTCGCGTATGGGAGGTGAGTGTTGGCTTGGTTTTTAAATGACAGATTTTAATTGGACGGAAAAGGCAAGCAAGATTATTGTTATGTGTAAGTATACGTGTATGGCACCTTTTTCAGTATGAGTTAATCTTTTACTGTTTGGGGACTTTTAGTTTGAAAATTATTCGCTTTAAAGTTGAAGATTTAAATCAATTGGCAGTTCTTACGTAAAACAAAAATTAATAGCACGATACCGAAAATAAAGTTTAGCATATCGCGCCTGTGGGCGAAAATTAAGTGCTAATAAATATATTCATTCGCTGCTTGAGAGCTATAGTTCTTAATTTCTGCTCTATTTAAAAATTTTAATAAGTATATAAGGCTCCACAAAATTAAAGCGATTATTATCGAAATTTTACAGTGGCTGAATTTTTACCAGAATTATTTTTACCCGCTTTTCACAATTTTGTTTATTCGGGTCTGGGACTGTGACAAAAGCGCATCCTGCACTTTGAAGAATGGCCAACTCTATCTTTTCTGCAAAAGAAAATACACTCTGTTATCGCGATTAAGAAGACAAATTTTCATTTCTTCTCAAAAGTTACCTAAGAGCGTTTATTTTTAGCAACAAATTGTACAGTTCAGTGAATTTTTCGCATAAAGATTCAGTCGGCCACACTGTAGAAAAAACCTTAAATTTAATGCATGTGGTGGAAGTTTCTTTCCTGTAATGCATTAAATTTAATATATATATTTACATCGAATTTAATGCATTTTACATTAAAATTATTGTATATTTACATTAATTTTACATTAATTTTATATTAATTTTAATGTATCATGTGCGAAATTCAATGCAAATACATTATTTTTAATGCATTGAACTGGAAGTTTATTTCATTTTTTTTGTACGCATTTTCAATTTAGAACAAAAGCATCCATCCCCAATATTACCGAGCTTATCGCAATAAAACGAAGAATCTTAAGCGGCCCGGCATCCAGCGAACTCTCACAAAACAATTATCACCGTCGTAAAAAAAAAAAGAAACAAATCAGCCAGTCATTCCACCGGCACTCAGCCTCCAACCTTATCACTCCCCGACAATAACCCCGGCAGCACTAAAAACACCCATTTAAAAAGCAATGACGCGCAGCAACAACACGCGCGCTCTGGCTCTCCACCCCAATATCCAGTGACTCACTCGAAACACATCGATACGCGGCCGCGCACAAAGAGCGCATTTTCCAGCTAAAGAGCTCTCTCTCTCTCTCTCTCGGCAGGGGAGGGTGCCCGAGATGCCCGCATGCCGAGAGCGGAGCAGGGCTCTCTTCCGAAAATACTCGGAGTGGAACGCGAGAGAGAGAGAGAGAGAGAGAGCGACAGCTGCTCTCGCCTGCGAAATTGAGCGGATTATAACGCGAGAGAGAGCGGCGAAAATAGGCTGCAGGAGGAGCGGAGCCCGAGGGAACAATCGCCGCGCGGCCGATGCGCTCGAGGTGGAAGCGTAGCGGCAGGACGAGCCGACACTTTTTCGACGAAGCTGATTTTTTTGTGGAAAATATAAGTCCGGGAATTGACAGGCGTAACTTAAAGCGTACAGAGGGAAGGGAAATCAATAATTTTGTTACCGTATTTAGATGTAAAAATGTCCAGATAGTTCAACTGTCCGGAGAGCTCGCTAATCCAGAATCCATGACCCGTAAACCGTCGCCTCGTCGCCTTCAGTTCCACGGCCGCTGTTCGTCCACCTTCGTCGTGCAATCAATCGTAATAGGCGCGCGCGCGCATTCAGAAGCCTTAGCTTGACTACAGACCTCGTTCGTGCAGTCGACGACGAGGTCCCCGACGACGGGGGGCGCAGGTGGTGCACCTCGTCCTCGCCGAATTCCTATTCCGCGGAGCGTCGATCCTCGTCCAGATTATCTGCCCTCGGGAGCCGCGAAGTGCTGCGCCGAGACTTGCGTGCTGGGCAAGACGGGCCTCTCGCCGCGGTCGTTCTTTAGTGCTTATTGTCCGCAGTAAATCTGCGGCGCGGAGTCCTGCCGGAAAGCGAGCGCACAGCTCGGAAGCTGGAGCTGTGGCTCCTCTTATTCCGTTCCTTCCTTCGGATCTTGGTTCTTTCGATGGAAAATTCCGAGTCCGTCGTGAGAGGGGGCGCAATTATTTTTCGCCAAATGCGCGTCATTTGCCTTTACTCGATTGGCGTTTAAAAAAAGTCGGTACGTGCTAACGGCAAAATTTGTGTTTCTGTTTCAGGCGCTCGCGGCTGCGGAGGTCATCCGCACGGGGAATGGAGAACGAAACGGTAAGCCCGCAATGCAATTGTATTAATCTCGCATCGTCTTACGCTGCGACGTAAATCGCGAAGATAGTTGCTTTATTACGTATGGTAAGGAGCATTACAATGAACACCCCGTGCTCATCGAGAGGAGCAGACTTTTAAATGCACTGGCTTGCGAAATTAATCCTACGCACGTCTTTTCAAAATTCTCAATCAACTCGAAGCAAAAGAAGCAAAGGAGCGCTCCGCGATTTGAAACCCGTGCCGGCATAACTCGCCTCCATGCGGCAATCGCACCCACCCAGCTAAAGAATTAGTCCGCCCAAAGTGCGTATCAAAGACGGCCATTGTGCATTGTGTCCGATCTAGAATGCGCGCGCGATAAAAGAAGCAAGGGAAAGCGGAAGGAGAACCGTCGCCATCCGCTCGCCGCCGCGCTAGATTGGCTCTCGCGCGCCCGCGAAATGGAGCAGCGAGTCCGGCCCGAGGCGACGCGGCGATCGGCCTCGTGATTGCCCGGAGCGTCCAGCGCGGATGAGACCGATTGGGATTGACTGCTCGAGCGCCACGTGCACGCGCGGTGATGTAAGCGGCTTTTATTGCCGGAGGGGCGCAGCGCTTTTTCTTTTTATCGACGGCGCGCCGCTCGGGTCGGATTTGCGAGAGGTCGGGCGGAGGGATTTTGGATTCTGTTGCTGTAGAAGCGGAGGAATGGCGTTTGCATGTCTGTTGTTGGGTTGAATGTGTGGAACGGCTCGTTATGGTTTGATTCGGTCGAGAGATTGATTATGAAAATAAGGGAATGTCAGTCTGAGAAACTAGTTTTTAAAATAATTTGCGCGAAAAGTTTGCGCTCGTGTTCGTTTGTACACGGAGGAAAAAGAGCTCATTAAAAAGCAGTGTATATCAAAACATCAACTGAAATTAAAAATTTTTAAAATTAGGAATGTACTTTAAATATATTAGTAGGGCAACACCAACTTTTAACGGTACACTTTTCGCACAAATTTATTCCAAGTATACACACGATAGCAGCTCACATTATCGACTGATCATTTTTCGTATCCTCCTTTGTAAACAAGCTGCTCGCTCCGCGATAAGGAGGGTACTCAAAGATATAGCCCAGCTGTTTTCCCACGCAAACGAGACGAGAAATCGAAGGCTCAGGCCCTTCTTTTCGAACTCAAAGATAACAAGCATCCGTATCAGTTTCGAAACGGAGAGTTATTTTGATCTGTTATTGCTTGCAAGATATACGCGGATCAGACGAAAATAAGCAGCTTCGAAGTACGTTTCTGTTTTTTGACGTTTCATTGAACGTAATTTAAACAATTTATGGCAGTGTAGCGTGTCAAATAATTACTGCATTTACACTTTCGTAAGTGGCTTGTTAAATTTTATTCCCCAATAGTGTAGGAAAGTATAGAACCTTCTCTTTTTTTCTCCTCTTACTTTACCGTTTCTCGCTAAAACTATTAGCGAAAAACTACCCGGGGGATAATCGAAAAGAGCTTTAATCCCCAACGCACGTAAACGCAAAAAGCCCGAAGCAGCGGGAGAGTGTTCGCCGATAAAAATAGTGTTCTCTAAAAGGAGAGAATGAAGGAGATGGAAGAATGGTAAAAGGACTTGGAAGAGAGTCAATGTTTGGCGTACCGAGAGGACTAAAACGACGGCAAAGGAGGGACGCTGGCGTGTCTAATCTGCTCGTGCATACATGTAACCGTGTTTACATTAAAGCAGGCAGGGAATTCCAGCCGCATACGGCTTTAATTAGCGTGAAGCTTCCCATTTATTCGTGTTATTAAACTTGCAGAAAGCCTCGCCGCGGAATTAAATTAAAAGCCAACGATAAGACAGAGATTACTTCTTCGAAGTAAATAAATAAACGTAGCTATATCGTTGCGTTGATTATTATAATTGAGAGTCGTGTATCTTATCGGAATTCCGAGTATTTCCGAAGTGTCACTTGCTCAAATCTGGAAAAGCTCCGAGAAAGGCTTGAATCATATATATATATATATAAATTCCATCCCCCAAAAATCAGCGAAGAAATCCCAGATCGTCCGTATAACCCTATAAAATATCAAAGCGTCGCGCTTACCGCAACTACAATCACCCCGAACTAATCTAAACGAAAACACCATCTCTCCCCCTCTCGGCAAAAAGGAGCAAGCGCGGCTCCAAAACGAATCGCTCAGCAAAATAGACCGGCCACATGCGCGCAAGTAGTCCAGAGCAAAAAACATCGGATCCACCAGCCAGAGAGAGCAAAGGGTAAACGAGCGAGAGAGAGAGAGTGAGAGAGAGAAGGAGGGCCATTTATTAATAGAGATGATCCTCCCTCTCTCTCTCTCCTCTCGCGTCGTGTCGTGTCGTGTGCAGACGCAGAACATCTCTCCCGCCCGCTTTGGCTTCAGTACCTCCCGAGTCGCTTAGCGGTCCCGAGCTTCGTAAGCTCTCGCGGCGCGGTGCCCCCGTGTGTACTTGTGTAAACATCATGTGCCTCGAGCTAAGCAGCGACAAAGCGACAAGAGGACCGAGAAGCTTCGTTTTTCAGTGATATACACCCAGTGCCGGATTTTTGCGAGAGGGTACGATAGAGAGAGAGAGAGAGAGAGAGGGAGGAAGAGAGGGACGCCTCCGGGCGGCGGCGACGGCCGATTCGCGGAAGCTGCGCCCGAGTATTTTTGGCGCCCAACGCGCGTAAACAATGGGCGGCAATGGGCTCATCGATTCGCGGAGAATCGGCTGGATTTCCGGGCGTTTTCCATCGGCCGCGTCGACGAGCGCGGCGGACTCTCCGAGCGAATTAACGAGGGGAATTAAGCCTCGTCCGCCTCGTCTCTTTGTCCGCGGCTCCCTCGCCGAGAGCTTCTGAATCATGCCGTCACATAACGCGAGAGAGAGAGAGAGAGAGAGAGACATACGCGGCACTTCCCCCTCGGCGAGTGCGCGTCCATATGTGCCGCGGGGGCTAAATTAAGACGCCCGAGGAGTTTCCGACGACGCGGGAGGTTTTGGCGGGAATTTCGAGTCGGGGCTACTTCGCGTCGAGGGCAGAGGGCTTCGCGGGCTTGTCATTTCGGGCGAATCGCCTCTCGACGTAACGGGATGTAATGCATCGTTTGCCGCGCGGAAGAGCGGAGCGGGGGCAACGACAATGACGTCCGTTAATTGTGTGAATTACGTGACATTACGCGAGAGTATTCCGTCAATTTAACGCAAGAGCTTGAAGAACCGTTATTACGAGAGCCTGCAGAGGAGGTGCAATTTTTATTTCGGTGGTGCAATCTGCGTTCATAGTAACGATCTATATATGTGTATATATTCGAATTGTCGTAGCAAATTCAACTTTTTGTTGAACTTACTGCTTAGATTCGAAGCACATCGCGAAACTTAATCGCAATACTCGGATCTAATAAAAGAACTTTCGTCATAAGTCTCCCCACAACAGGAGCCTGCGAAACCACTCTGCAAATAACTTCCGGAAATCGTGCAAATTCCGCCCAATAAACTCGAAAAGCTCAAATACACACACACACACACACACATCCCCGTCCGTCCAGCCGAACAATCCCATCGAGCTCACTCCATCCAGAAAAGCTCTCGCCGGCGCAATAATTTTCCCTCTCTCTCAGCTTCGCCGCCCGGCCAATCAAGCTCTTGCGCTCGCATTAAACCTCGTTCCGGAGCGCGCGGCGAGCGAACATAAGTGCATACACGCGCGCGAACGGGAGGAAGCCTCGCATCCTCCCTCTCCCTCCGGCTGACGTAATCCCCGTCGACGGCTCTCGTCGTCGTCGTCGCTGCAGCGATCGGGCGCCGCCGAGACTTTGGCGCCCGCGCGCCGGTTTTTATTTTGGGAGGCAGCTTCGAAGGCTCGATGCATCGAGGCGCTTTTGGAGGGTTCGCTAAGAGGCGATCGATTAGCGCGGGGATCGGGGTTTGCCGAGCTGACGGTTGGGAAATTCGCGCTGGGTGGCTTTTTGTAGCTGGTTTCGTTTTGCGTTGTGGGTGTTTTGGTGACGGTCTCGATCGTCATTTATAAAGATGAAAACGGGTGGCTACTTTATTTACCATCCTGCAAAAGTTATAATCCGCAAACGTAAAATCAAGCAGCAGCGTTCCCTAAAAACTCCGTTACAATTTACGTCTACATCGAATAACCGCTACGCAACGAGGAAAATCTATAAACGACCGCGTCGACTCGTAACGACGTCCTCGCTGCAAAAATATAAAGCTCCCACCTTGATTATCACCAGCACTGCCTCATCGGCGCGACAGTCCTCCGACCGACCCACCCCGCGCCAAGCCGAGACAATCGCCGAGCCGCTCCTGCGCAGCGAGACGGCGCCGATTCGCGCGCGACTAAGCGCGGACTTCGATTCTCGCGTCATCGCCGCGCGATTCCCAGAGCAACAAGCGGCCGAAGATTACGGGGAAAGACGAGGCGAGTCACGGGCCGTCTCGGACTCCCGAGCGATAAGAGATAGCCCGCGCGGCCGGATTGCGGCTCTCGCGGAACGGGACGCGGTTTCGTCGCCGTGACGTGAATTCACCGTAGAAGGGTATCTTCTTCTTTCGACGATTCGCGGGATTTTCACGTCGGACGGGGGACTGTCAAGTGGGAGGTCGATCGACGGACGAGTCATGCTGTGATTTATAAGGGTACGTAGTTCCGTTTACCAACGGGGGAGTGGATAATCCGAGGATCGGCAAGGCGAAGCTCCGCCGCGGCTCGCATTTCTTCCGGCTTGAAATTTAACGCGAGCGAGCGTCTTTGAGACGCTGTCGGCGACATTCGTTAACAGCGGTTCTTAGATTCCTCGCGGATTCTTTGTCGCGAAGAAGTGGCCTCGCGGCGCAAGCCTCTCGCCCGTAACGAAGATAACGAACGGCCGACCGTACCGACCGTATTTTAGCATCGATGTATTATTTCACGTATCTTTATCGCCTCGCGTCGAGCGGCGCCGCGCGGAAATTAGAAAGTTATCCGCGCGATAGTCTCCTGCATTTTAACGACGCAGTGTATGCAAATCCGAGCCTCCCGACGTCGCCGTTCCCATTTTCCACCTCCCTCCCGTGAAGAGCCTCGATGAGAAAAGAAGTCGGCAATCGATATGTTACTCCTCGAGCGAAAGGGCCGTCCTCGCCCCGGCTCCGAGAGCCGGAAGCGCGGCCGTCGCGAGGGCCGTCTTTGTCCTCGGCTCGGTCGTACGTGTGAAATCGCGCGCGGCGCCCTTTTTCGGCGATAGACACGCGCGCCGATGAAAAGCACCGTCTCTCTCTCTTGCGCGCGCGGGAACGGAGGAAAAGGCGGCGCGGTTGCGCAAGCCGAATGGCTCCGCGGACGAGAGCGGGAATCGAGGCGGAGTCGTCGTTTGTCGTTGATGGGAGCGACGCGGTTTTTGCGAGGGGTCATTTTTCTTTTTTTTTCTTGGCCGATTGAAATGCGGATTAGGCTTGACGGGGAAATGTTTGCGGATTGGTGGGAGAGGCTGCGATTGCGGATGTCGCAATTGATTAAGGTCAAAAGTAATCGATCGAATGTAAAGTCTAGACTTGCTGCTGTGGCTTTTGAAAGCTTTTTTAAGCTACACGAACTCAATTCGAAACGATGACTCCCCGCAAATTGAAATTACCGACACGCTGTCACTCCTAAAAAGAAAATCCGCCTCGACCGTCTCTTCCCGAAGACCGGAAAAGCCTCCCTCGGCGTCTCTCCCTCTCTCTCTCTCTCAAAAGCACGCCCTTCCCCAGACAGTGAGCCCCGCAAGCCCCGCGGAAACGCACAGTCGTGCGTAATAGTGGCAGTTTCACTCGCGAGCGAGCGGCGACTCGAGCAGGTAGCGCCGCCTCGCGTCATGATGCTCATGCTGCTGCTCTGCGTCATCATGAAGATCGCCGAGGAGCTGACGGTCGACCGGGCCGCCGAGCACCCCATGAAGCCGATGCCCTGCTGCAGGGAGGCCGCCAGGCTGAGACCGAGGCGCAGGAGGAGATGCAGGAAACGTAAGAGTTTGGCGGGGGGGAGGGGGGGACTCGGGGTGATTCATGAGGATGGCACATTGTACGGGAAGAATTCGGGCGAGTCGTTTTTATCTTCGGTGGTTGGGGGGCGCGTATCGATGGAATGGTCGAGAGTATGGAGTTCTCGGATGGGCTTTTTGAACGAGGAACAGGGACTGTCGGTACTCCGATGGGTCGGACGGAAGCGTCGACAATTATTTCTGTGACTTACGATGGTGTCTGGTGAAACTTAACGTTCACCTCGCGATTCGCGTGACAATTTAATTTTGAAGCATGCTTTATGCCGTTTAGAATTTATGTTTATAAAAGTGTCTTATACTCTGCATAATACGACACGTATATAAATTATATGTAATTTCAAATGAGCGTGTATTTACTAATACTTGTTTGAACTAACTCGTATCTAAATTACAGTAAGCATATTTTACATTAAGAAAATATTGTCTTCGTGTAAGAAACTTATTTATCATAATGAATATTTCTTTCCGGAATTTAATTCTTAAATCAAATAATTTTTTTTTATCTAAAAATATATACTATAATTAAAGCGTGCAAGTCTGCTCGCATTTATATGCAGTGAATCTTTTGAATGAAATTAAAAAAAAAACATCCAGTCACTATGAGTTTTTTTTATACTATTTTCCAACGACTTAACAATATATGTATATATCAAAGCTCTTCTTCCCTTTTGAATAAATTAGCAAAATTTAATTCAAACGCGAAAATTACCATACGATTTCCAACCAGCGGAGGTAAAGCTGCATTGCATAAAACAGTTGTACAATCCGCTGCCTCGATAGTAGCGATTGAAATCGATTCCCAAAGAAATTGGATTTCACCGCGGAAAAGTGGGGCTTTGACTTTAACGGAGTCAGTTTTCAGCTGTTCGTTTGGCGAGCAGATTGGACGGAGACTGAAGCCGACGAGGCTAAAAGGTTTCCTTTCAAGACCGATTACTCAAATATGCGCACAGTGCATCAGCTTTGCAATAATTATCCGACTGCTTCTAATTTCAATCGTCGCGACCGTGAATATAATTTTCTCGAGGCTGCGCAAGAAAACAAGGTCGCTCGAATTCGTTCGTCAAAGTGTCTCTTTAATATAAATCTTTCAGTCTTCGCTCGATTCCATCCGATCCAGCGTTAATCACCGCGTCAAACTCGTCGCGGCTCAAAATTCATACACGCACAATATCTTCGATCGGCGCTCGAAGCTAAGTTCGCGATCAATCGCGCGTGTCCGGGGATCATCCGCTCAGCGAATGTTAATCAATCTCCAAGAGCGCGCGTGCGCTTCGTTTAATTTTCATAAAGAGGATCCGCGCATCGATGCATCGGCGAATCTAATTGCTCGGCCTCGGCCGGAGATCCCAGACGCGTCGATGAAGCATGGAGCTGCTTTTGTTTAAATAATGACCGCGCCTCTCGGAAGGTTTGTTTGTGTAATGCGTGCATTGAAGAAGCAGAAAATTGAATTTGAATTGAAGAAAAAAGAGAAAGAAATGTGATTGAGCAAACGTCGGGAGAGTCTTCGGAGAATATTATTGTTTTAGCATTCACGGAGTAAATTGCGGATTAAATCCGTTATTCCGAAGGCGGCCGGGCGTTTATTTCCATTGTGCCAGTCTGCTCTTTGTAAATTCAGCGCCACGCCGTTCACAAATAATTGAGATAAAAAGAGAGGAGCGCGCACGAATCAAAATACAATCTACCGTCAAAAAAAGAACGCCAACCCACCGGTTGATTCGTCGGAGTCGCTGCTTGCGAAGCATAAATTTTAAGTACCTGCGAGGCGAAATTTCGTTGTCTCGAGATTAAGAGGATACGTCGTTTTTCTCGACCGACGATTTACTGTGATTCTCTTTTTATAACTATTCTCAATCAGGGGACTTGAGGGTTTGACGGAGGCCCGATATAAAAACCTCGCTGTGCTTTTTATCGAACAGGATGCATATTGTTAGATATGCTTTCAAATATACTTGAGAATTCTGTTCAGGACTGTTGTAAATTGTCTGCGTGGCTGCTGGGTAGTGCAGCTGCATTGAAAGTAAAAAAATATCTAATTAAACATATGTATCGAGAACGTCAGCTCGGTGGACACTGTCAATAGATGCTGCGTTATACGTATGCACGTCAAAATTGACGCAGTCCCCCCCCCCCCCCTCCCCCAGAGAGCTGGCGTACTATCCAACTTTTTATTTTCGATTTACAGTGAGAAGAAAAATGCTCGAGTCAGCGTTAATTTGATGTCTCGGGCACAGAATTTCGACCGTTAATATTTCGACATCGTTTCGATTTTGTTTCAAACGAGCTGCGCGTGCACTAGAGTATCGATTTGTATGCTAATTTTAGTTCGAATGATTTTCATTTCAGAGAAACATTAATTGAAAATTACCCTAAATTTTCCTCGAGCAATCATTTATTAGAATTCATTAGCATTGGAATTTTGAAAATATTATTTTGAATTTCTACATTGTGCTATGAAAGTGATAACAGCGCGAAATCTCAAAGCTACGAACAAACGCTGCCTGAAGTGTTTATCTCAAAGCGCAGACAAATGTCTCCATTGCAAAAAGTCCGAAGCTCTCAGCGTGAAACGAAAACTTCTTTGCGCTGCCAAAATATGTGGTTTATAAAAAGAACGCTATTTTCACTCTCCTATAATTGTTCTCGCAATTTTTGGAATAAGCTCGCAATGCCTTCATTTTCCTAGATCAGGCAGTATAGTAAAACTAAACAATTACTACATAATTGCAGTATATAACTCGTAATCAAACCTACAGATCGAAACCTCAAAATTTCCGTGACGTCGGCGAAACACATTCGTCGCCCAGAATCGGAAAATCAATTCGACATTAGCCCACTTTCCACCCGTCAATATAATTCCGTCACCGGTCAAACCCGCGCCTTCGTTGAACTAGCTGCCAATATATGACCCAGTAGCGCCCTTTGCATTATCGCCCCCCCCGAGCAATCTTCCCCGAATCAGGAGCGACCGCCGCCCTTCGCTCCGACTCGGACGGTCACGAGGCGGAGGCGGCTCGCGACGGAGCCGAGCGGCAATTATCGCAACTGGAGCGTGGGTGTCGCGCGGCATTTCTTCTCTTCTCCTCCAGTCTCGGCGAGATTGCGTCTGCGAGGCAATTGCGTGCATTGTGCTCGAGGCGATCGCGCCCCGGGCTCCTTTCTTTTGCTGCGGTTTTCCCGCGCAGCCGCGAGAGCAGATGCAACTGGAGCGAGCGCACTCCCGGCGCCCTGGAATTCCGATTGGGCTCGGCACGGTTGGCTTTCGGTTTTGTAGAATTGTTTCGAGAGTGACGACCGGCCGTCGAGGAGATGCGAAATCGTTCGAAGGCTTTTGGGACTCGTTGAGCTGTACATTTCAATGAGACGAATTTGAATCTTTTCTACTTCTTCTTTTCTCTGGTACGCTTGGAATTGAAGATTTTTAAGAATAGTCGCTTACGCTGCGCACGCAGCTTTCCCACGAGGCACTCGGCCGCGCATCGACATTCGGCCGCGGCGCTGATCGAGAAAAAGCGACCGACGAGACGCGCCGCGTAAGTGGGAAATTACCCGGGCGGCGCGCGAGGCGACCGCTTATGCATTCCGCGCAGGTCCGCGTTATTGTCGAAAAATAGGGGGCCGCCTCGTCGACGCCGCGGAGAGAGCTTTCGGGGCGACGGGCGCTCGCGATTGGTCACTTCTCGGAGCTTCTCGAACGAACTTTTCTGGGCTGAGTTTTGGTAGATTGGAGTAGCGGGCGATTAGCGCGGATTAGTTTTTGAGTTTGGTAATACCGTTCGCTTTGTGAGTCGTTATTGAGTGAGCGTTAAAAGTAAATTAATGCCCGACGGTATTTTCATTGTGACTGAATCGCGTCAACAGACTATACAAAAGAGCGATTCCGCTGTTATCTTTTGGTCGTTATTCTTTTGAAAAAAAAAAAACAATTTTGGGTTTATAAAAAATTATGCAATTTAGTCCCATTAAATTTTAATGAAGCATAAATTACAAAGCAAGCAATTTGCGGATTACAAAGGAAATTTATGTGCATAAGATTGTTGCTCTTTTTGACGCATAAACAATTGTTTCGAAACATACTTTAAATGATGTTATTTGGTAATTATTTGCAAATTTTCTATATACATTAAATTATCACATTATAAGATGTAACAGTGTCGCAAGACAAAGGTAGTAAAAAAATCTTTATTTGAACTTCTTCCTCGCATTATGTTTTGAAATGCAGAATGTGTCAAACTGTACGCACACAATAAGTAATGCATTCTTGCCCCACATATTACTCACAGTATACGATTCCTTTGTGCGGAAGGCGAACGATTGGCAATGTTAAATTTTCAGAATTAAGAAAATGTACGTTTCTATACTTTTTACCGCGCATCGATGCCTAAATAATTGGAATTACGAGCAATTACGATAATGGTTCAAAGTGACTTACCTAGAATTTATTATCGATTTCTCTTTCTGTATTTTCCTCGTTTTTGCTTCTCGGGCTGGCGGTTGCATAATGTTTTAGTTTTTAAAGAGGTATGCACGCGCGTTCTCGGTAATAATACGTTAATTACTCTAAAGTAATACTTGGCCGATCTGTGATTAACCGAGCTCGAAACTGGGTAAAAATCTTTTTACCGACGCGCAAGCAGACGGTTTGTCAATTTATTTTCATACGAGAGTCGCTCGGTGCGAGTAATAAAACTTACTTTTCAAATTTCCCGAAGAATGAAGGCGTATTTTAAGAAGGATTACGTCACATCGAGGAAGTGCTCGATGAAGCTAATAGTATCTAACAACGGCAAAAATGTATATTGTAAAAAGTATAAGGTTTCTCATAGTGGCTCGACTGAAATATCATTCAAATCAGGGATCGAACGTCCGTCGCACGCTCCGCTAAAGACACAGGCCCAGCTCCACTTCGCCGAGACCAGAGCGCAAGACTTCAAACTTTCTCGCTCGAAGATTAGCGTGACTCCTAAAATAGCCTCTATATCCGCTAAAAACTTCAACCTCATCCGGCGCAGCGCTTTCCTCTCCAGCCGACGTCGAAGCTCCGCCGAGTGTAAAAGGAGAGAAACTCCGACGAAAGCTCGCGCGCCCGTCATGAAAAAGTCTTCCGCAGGCCTGCCAGGCCCCGGACGAACGAATAATAGCCGCCGCGACGCAGGTATCGGGTATCGTATCGATTCACAGAATCCCGCGAACGGATTACGCTCCCGCCCGCACCTCGTCTTCGTTCTCTCTCTCTCTCCCCCCTTGATCCAAGCTCAAGAGCTCGCAGCCTCGCCACAGCCGCTCTCGCCCGTCGCCGTGCCTCTCAGTGACGGCGCGACTGCCAGCTGCGCGCGAGCCGTATAGCTGCACTTCTCGATTCCAATCGAGACTCCGTGTCAGTGTGTATACCTCCGCGCGCGCGCGTGGCTCTGTGTGTGCGTGTGTGTGTGCGCGCGTACGTCGAATGCAGTGATTCCCCAGCAGCGCCTTTTCGCAGCGAAAAAAAGGCGCGAGCCTTTGGGATATCGAATTCGAAAGGAGTATAATGGAGCCGTCTCAGCTGACTGGGTCCAGCTATCCTTTTCACTCCGCGCCGTGTAAGGTTGGTCTTCTCGCAATGTCACGCTGCCACCTTCCTTTTCGCGCCGCCGCCGCCGCCGCCGCGGCCGCAGTCTATCTACTTCCGCGTAAGGAATGGAACGCCGCTTTTCCGGCCGAGATCGAAAGTGATCCGCCGCCGCGTCTCCGCTAGAAAGTTGGTGGAGTGCACGCGAAATGGAGCGAGGCCCGCGCTTTATACCGTGCACACGACTATATGCACAGGCTTTTATTGTTGTTTTGAAGCTGACGTCATGCGGACGCCCACGTGGTGCAAGAGCGGGAGATTCGAGTTTGTTTAGAGCCTAATATAGAGAGGGACAAGGTGGCGGTTGAGGGAGAGGTCGCGCTGCTCCTTTTTGTGCTTTTTTTCGATTCTCGGAAGAGGCTCGTTTTGCTGGGCTCGTCCGTGGGAAAGTGAAGCTTTGCTCGCGGTATGTGGCTGTTTTGAGGAGAGCGGAAAATGTGGGGCGTCGAGTCGGTTTTCGACTATGTTATTACGTACATCTTTAGGAAAATGGTCTATTTGTTTATACGTAGACTTATTCTTGCAGGTTGGTTAACCAGAGATGCTAATTTGAATTGTCTTTCGCAAATTACATGCATATTTCATAAGCTGTTCTTTTAAAGAAGGAGAGTCATGTTGCACAATTCTAATCGGGAATTGTTGTTTAAATTATCTCTTCTTTGGTCATGAAACATAATTTAAATGTATAAGAATTATATACTTTGTGGAAATTTTTAAGGAAGTCTATTGACATTTTAAAATTATCAAATCAAATCTACCTACTTTATCTTAACAAATAGATATTAACAAATCAGTATAGATAAGATAACAGGTTGATGCTTGCCACATCCAAATGTACTTTTATTTTACTAACTCCCCAAATGTAAAAATATTAATAATCCATAAAACTCACAAGTACCAAATTATTACAAGGATGCTTTTGTGTGTTTACAGGAGCTTGCAAGGGAACAACAATGATGGAGGATCCACAAACTCCTGGCTCGGATTGCAATTCCAATCCAGCCAATGATCCTCCAGACCTTGTAGGCTCAGAATTTATCCAAGACAACATGGAGTACCAGTGGTTCATTGACTACAGGTGGTTAAACATTTCATTTTCCATTTTTCCAACTATACCTTCTTGATCTATTCCTATCGGCCAAAAAGGTCGTTGTATCATCCTGCTATTTTTGGTAATCCATTCTCAAGACGCACATTGCACAAGTTACAGAGATGGAGGCTTACACGTACATCCCAGTGTGCTGTCCTCTCTTTCGGCCTCATATACTAAAGACGACCTGGGTTACTACGACGACCTGGCTCGCAATCTTGATGCCAATCTGGCAGAGGTTGACATGGAAAGTTTTAGAACCGCAGATATACACACACTACTCACAGCTTTGCCCGTCATGTGTACAGATCCAGTTCAACATTCTGAGGTAATTTTTCAGATTAAAGAATGCTCTTAGATGAATGTTATGTTTATTATCTGCACAAATAGAATGCATATAATGCAGTTCCCAGACTGTGACTGTAACTTTAATAGACATTGATTCTAAATGACTGAAATAGACTTTAACATTCTTCTTCAAATTTATTCAAATATTTTAGAAAAATCATGCAAGATTACATTTCATCAAGTAAATTTTTTCCATTACTGTCCAGTATTTAATTATCAATAGTAAAACTTTATCTAATGAGTTATAAAGAAAGTTATAAAGAAACACTAAAGGCTTCTTATTAAAAAAATATAAATTAATTGATGGATTAAAAGACTTGCAAAAAATTCTTACCAAATAATAAATGTTTTCTTTTGAAAAATTTGGCTCTTATAACAATGTTAATGAAATACATGAATTACTCCTATGGCAGTTTAACTACCAACGTGAAAGGTATGCCAGTATATCTGGCTCCGTGATGGAAAAGCTCGACATCAGTTCCTCCATTAGTCCTCGGGGTAGCAGCCAGGTACGACGATGGTCCTATTTCAAGCGAGAGACTTTTTTCACGTGCTTTGTATTTGTTTCACTATATGGTCCTAATGGATTTTAGGATTTATTGACTTATAACAGTACTAAAAACTATGGAAAAAGGAAAAGAGACTGTATAGCCCTTTTGACAAGAGCCAGTTGGCTTAACTGTTACTTTTTTGTTGGAGTCGTCAAGTTTATTATGTTGATAGTCACTGCATGCCTTTTCCAGGAAGCTTCACAGTTGGCCTTAAAGTATTTTCTATTTTTATTTTCATGAAATTAATTTAGTTTCAAGGATGTGAAATGCAGCTAAGAATCACCATTATTTATTACAAAAAACTTTTAAAGTATTAATAAACAGATTAATAAAATTTACAAAACTAAGGTGAAAGATAAACTTCTAGCATTAATAGTAACAGTAATGGTGTTACATCTGCATAAATAGATTGAGTAACAATGCATTGTATATTCAGTAAGTAAGATGCTAATGAATTAGTTTCATAAGCTGATTTGAATTTTTATCACTTTACTTCAGAGGAAGTAATTGCAAAATTCCAAAGTAATGTTAGTAAAGGATGGAACTGCCAACAAATTAATTTTTTTTTTAAGAACTTTATTATTTCACATCCTTGAAAAATGAACAATAATGACGTTTTCTACAGAATAGTAAACTCTAGCAATAAACTCACCAGGAAGCAATAATTATGTAATTCATAAAAGCGCATGGCTGAACTCAAAATAAAAATTCAAAACGTTAGCAAAGCAAAGTTTGACTTTAAAATTTAAAAATTTCATTTAAAAATCAAAAAAGCACACATGCTTAAAGTCCAGCTTTGTTCAAAGAAAAATTTAACAGTTACGTTCCTCAAGAATAAATTTTCTCTAAGCATTCACTGTTAAATATTTCTCTCCAAATTTGGTCCAGAGGTAAACCCATTGATGTTGCGACCCAGAGCATGGCTGTAAACTCTAAAACAGAAACCGCAAAACTGCGCTGCTACGTGTAAAAAAGGAGCGAGCCAGACTAAACCGAACGAGTCTCGATCCCCTGACCAACCCTTCTTACGCTTCTACTTTTGTTTCTATAAAGGGCGAGGACTCTGCCTGCTCGACCACTGACACCATATCGATCTGCAAGTCGTCGCTGCTGTTCTCGCCGGTGAAGGAGATGCCGGTCCTGCCACCCGGCGGAAGCTACAGCGTCGACTCCCTCGACTGCGAGGATATGCTCATCACGTGTCAGACCAATAACAAGAATAACTACACCATCGCCTTTGAGGGCAGCATGGCTATGTGCTCTGAGGGCTCTGACTTTGACCATCAAGGTAGAGATTCTGTATTTTACGTAGTAGTTTTGGTATTTGTACATTTGCTTGGTTTTTCAGATGTTTAGATGAAAAGTATTTCAAGTGGTAAAGTGGCTTTTTATTATTTATTTTGAGATTTACTAAAGTTTAATTGTAATATAAGTAAACTCTAGCCAACAACTCTAAAAAGATTCATTAAGTCAATAATTCTGATGAAATCAAAATATTTATACTAACTTGACGGAAGCCCGGGGTATGGCTCCGTGCAGAAAGAGGATAACGGAATGGATTTTTGGATTAGACTAATAAAAAAAAATTAGCAGAAATTTGTTTCAGTTTTTATTTGCGGTAGAGCCGACCGGTTTGTTTAATAAAGAAGAAAAAAAAAAAATAAGGTTCGCGACGCGGTTAGCTCTTTCGAAATTCCATGGTATCTCAGGGCCATTTTCGCTCACGTGGAACTTTGGAGTTCCTGAGCGGATACGCTCTGAGCGAGGGTCGAGGCGGTCCTTTTTGCCGGTGAGCGGATGGGGCTCTCAGCAAGGACCGAGCCTCTCCTTGAGTTGCCTGGAATTGTGTCGGAGCTGGATCGGAGCTCTGCTCCGGTGATCGACCGGCGATCGAATGCGCGGCGCGCCGTGGCGCTCCGCGCCACCC
>JAWWEM010000027.1:15966894-15992093 GCA_035582935.1 Ormyrus thymus
TCGGCGGAAGCGGCCGGGTGCGGAAGGCACTTCGGCGGAAAAAGTCGGCGAGCGCATTTCCGATAATTTCTCTGCGCACGTCAAACTTATAAATAACAATTCGAAAAAATGTATTAATCAGCATACTGTCTATTATCGAAAAATATTCAAATCACGCGTACAGCTTTAAAATTCAATAATTGGCAAGCACAATTTATCCTAAAAATAAACGTTTTTGCACAATACTAAAGCGATCCATTGTTCTTGTGCACACAGAGAAACAAAAAGTGTACGAAGTACCAGACTCTTACTATGACAAAGCCTTGAACTTCAAGAACATGCTGGACCTGTCAATGGCTTGCTCCGACTCGAAGATCTACACAACCTGGAGCAACTTAAAGCACTCGTCAATCAGCAAAATGACGATGACGCGCCACCCATCCGGTAACAACAACACGACGCCAAATTTTCTGCAATCAAACGCCGCAGGTACGACCGGCCAGAGCGGCAACTCCCACAAAACGCGGAGTCAGAGCTTGCCGGACCTCAGTCGCGCCAGGGAGTTGCAGCGCGTCGAGATGCCGCTCAATTTCTCGGTGAGTACTGTGCTGATTCATCGCTACTGCTGCTGCTGCTACTATGGCTGCTAAGCTCATTGCTGATAAGGGAGATTAGATTCTGAACGCGTTCCAGCGCAAGGAACAGTCGAGCATTGTTTTGTTTAAGAGCTGTATGAAATTCTGCTCTGTGAAGAAATTTTGTGTTTTGTAAATACGGTTTGCGTAATTAAGTTTACGGGAATTGTTGCGGCAGTGAAGAAAAAGTTATATTTTTAGTGGGTTCTGGTATTTTTAATAATTTGTTACAATCGATTCAGTTTCCATCAGGGTGAATGCAAAATTTGATTAATATTCATGAATTTATGAATCAATGTAATTATTTTAATACAGTAGGCTGACGTATTTTTAAATCTGACCTTCTATTTAATATAGAATATTAAAACAGTTAGAGTGAATTTTATGCATTGATATCAATTTGAAAATTTATTTACTTTAAATTCATAACTTATAAATTTGTTTTTCAGCCAATTTTCATAAATTAGGAATTTAATTGTTTATTACAAAGAATCATTTAAGTTTTTTAATTCATAACTAAAATCTAGTTTCAAAATCTCACCTCCCTAGAAAACGTAAAAAAAATCGAAAGCAAAATATACTCAAAATAGAATATCTTCGTCACGCACTCATTAATCTAGCCGAAACTTCTGCAGGTCGACTCGGGCGAGACAAGCAGCCGCAGCGGCCGCCTGCAGAGCTCAGGCTCACTGATGAGTCGTTCGATGAACGAGGAAAGCTCCGATAGCGTGGGCAACACCTTATCATCAAAGAAATTGCAGAACATGAGTCTAGTCCGACTATTTATGAAACAGAAGAGTATGAGCACGGAAGGCATGAGTCTCGACCAGACAGACTCTGGCAGCGAAACCGGCTGGCCTACGAGCAGTAACAGCGAGAGTGGTACGCATACGACTCAGATACACCGACAGCTGCTGCAGCAGCAGAATTTGACAGTGCCGGATAATGATTTAGCTATCAAGTGGGTCAAGACGGATAATTACAGCAGCGATGGACCCAAGAGGTCTAACTGCTCGACTTCGATGGAGGATTTGCTCAACACGTCCAGGGCTGCCTCCTCGATTGGCAGGGACATCAGTCTGAAGTCCAAAATGCAGAAGAGTGTGAATACGAAAACGACGACTGGAACGCAGGTAAATTATCAACTTTTATCCAACAGTTGCATTTATTTTTGTGCCACAGATATTTATGTTACGTAAAACGTCGATATTTATTTATCAATATTTGTGAAGCAAAGCGTAGAAAATGGAAATCTTTTTTCACTCTTTATTGATGATTGAAATAGATAAAAGAATTCTTTTATTTTTCAATAATTAAACACAGCGTATTTATATTTAACGTTTATTTATATCTGTAGGTGAGAACAGAAGTAGAAGATAACAGTGTGCAAACGTCTCTCGTCTATCCATCACCGACCAGCAAGGATTCCGGCAACTTTCCTTTTCGCGAAAGCGTTGTAAACGAAAAACCAGTCTATGTCGTATACCCGAACTACGCACTACCTGATCTGTCATTCCTGAACACTTCGGAAACTCGTTTCGACAAGGTCGCTCTTAAACCCCAGAACTTCGGTAGGCACTCCGGCAAAGGCGGCAGGCCTTTCTCGTGCAACGACCTCGATGCACTTAAACAGCGCGGTTTTTCGCACGTAAAGGATTGGGAATCGCTCACTTTCCTATTGCCTACCGAGTATCGTAAGATACTGCACGATGTACCGGAAGCGTCTAAACAAGTCAAAATGATAGGCATGGAGATGAGGAAGCCACTGTTTTGCTTATCACCTCCGATGAAACACCGAAAGAGGACATTCTGTGACATGATCCCTAACACAGTCGTGTCATCTAGCAGCAGCACGGCAACCCAGCCGTCTTCTGGCTACAGAGGCTCCTCTACTATCTTAAGTGATTCGTCATCGAATCAGCAGAATTCTGGAAATGCTACCCTGGTAAGCTATAATGATTTAATTGTGAAATATTTTATTTTCCCATCAAAACTTAGATTGGAAAGAGAATTATAAAACGCATTTATTTTGTAAACGTAATTTTGAAATTTACGAATTTTATCTTTTGCAGGGCAATAATCCTTTGTACCTGTATCGTTACGACAGCGTTTCCTCGGAAGCTTCATTGCACAGTCAAGAAAAGCTTTCTGGTCGGGTGCCTACAGGCCATCATCCCCGCGCATCGTGCGCTCCAACATTACCAAAGCGCTCAATATCTCTACCCCAGGGAACAGATGCACCGGCACCACCTCGACCGCCGCTACCGCGCGGCATCCTTCGTAATCACCGGGCTGCTGGCAAGCGTTGCAGCATGTTTGAGATGGGTCAAGTGAACGAGGAGGGTGTCAAGAGTAACAGACACGGAATGAGTCAGGAAAATAAGCGCATGTCCTTACAAGAACCGTATTTCATGAACAACGATTTGCAACTGCTTAGGCATGCAGGAATCATGGACTCTGAGAAGGACATTGACGAGGCTGAGGAGAGACAGAGATTCGGTGAGTTGCATTGAAAATTTTCATCTCAGACGATTATTGATTGCTTTTTTATGTATTAAAATATCTATATGTATAGTTTGAATTTATCAAAGCAAAACTAGTTTGGAAATCGATATCTTTGATATTAAAAGAAACAACCTTGAAGAAAAGTTTTTTTATTCTTTTTTAAATAAAAATTCAAAAACTATCGATTTTAATAAGAGCACTTATTTTATAGATATTCATCGAACTTGAAAAGAGTTTATCCATTTTTGAATCTTTATTGTTTTAAATATTATAAGCTTGTTCTTTTGATATTTATGGATAATTCAATTATGTATTTAAAAAAAAACTTTCAAAATTAAATTTTATAAAAAGTGTAATTAAGAAGAGACTTGGCTTTGAGATAATTTAAAGTATACTTATATAGTCTTTTGCATAAAATATTCATGATTTTTTAATAAATTTTTATTTTTAGAACGGTTACGAGGAATAGATAATGAAGAGTTAGAAAGCAGTAGTGAAGATATAAAACAATTAGAAGAATTTTTGAAACGTAGTGGTTTTTCATCTCAAAGCAGTGACGGGGAATCAGGTAGTGATCAAGATGCTGAAATAAAATTACGGTCATGTGTGAGAAGATTCCTCGCCCTTAAAATGAATCAAGATCTAGATAAAATGTTGGGCATGGTTGACTCGCAGAAAAAGACTGTTAGTTTTGCAGCTAATGGAAAGCCGAGATATGTAGATGAAAAGGTATGAAATATTATTATAAGACATTCAGAACAATTTAGCTGATTATTTTTCTAATCAAAATATATTAATGATTATTCAGACAAATATATTGGAGGAAAAAGACCGTTTGAATGTGAGCGAAGCTACCGAAACAAATGTAGACCTAAGGCCTTTAGATATAGAAGAAAAGAAAAGTAAGTAATAATTTACACATCAATACTTTAATAAGAAAATGCTATTCAAAATGAGTCTTAATAAAATTAATTTAAAGCTTAAAATATATTCTTAAATGTAGGCCTTTTAAACACTTCTCGGTAAAAGCTAATCAATCACTAGTAAAAGCCAAGGAACTAAAATAAGCTTTTTCTTCCTTCCAGAATTGATTTGGTCTGTGAACAAATCCGTGGATTGCCTTCTAAAATTCTGGCACAGCGAACCAGTACGCAGCAGGCAGGGTTACAATGACAAGAACGAATGTTCCCAGCTATGTCTGAGCCAACTCTGCCCGGCACTTTATGCGGTCATGTCGGACGGACTGAAGCCGCATCTTAATTCGACGTTCGGGCCTATAGCTAACAGCGTCTGGCAAGTTGTCGAGGCATCGTCCCAACAGGGACCATTGACAAAGACATTAAACGATCTCGTACAGAAGATCAATGCCGAGGACTTTATAACCGAAGGCATGCTCAAATTTCATGCTTTCGTCTTCGGTTTATTGAAGTAAGTTGAAGATACTTTATGATGCACTCTATGGTGATTGTAAATATAGATACAATTTTTAAATACTTTTTTAAAAAACTTTGATCGTTAAAAAATCAATGATTTTTGTTTCTTTTGCAAATTAATTCTTGCAAACATAAAGAAGCAGGCTTAAAGTTCATTATTTATCTGATAAAATATCAAAGCACATTGGCACATCTCGGAATAAGGTCACGTTATTTTAAGATTGCCTTTACAGTTACCATCGATCGCCATCGCGAATCGCCCACTGAATTATTCAAGCATCTATATCTATCTTTTACTCTTTCACACAGCCTGCGAGCTCTCGACGCTTGGTTTGCCTATCTCTGTACACGTGAATCGATTCTGCGTAAGCATTACAGCAACAACAGTCTCTTCGTGGCGGCTTTGGGTTGTGCCAACAGCCGCGAGGTCGTCGACGCCTTTCTCAATATTCTCCAACCTCTCGCGTTCTGTCCGTTCCAATTAGACTTGCTATATCAGTACAGACAGCTGCACAACAGTTTTGGACAAAGCAATGTCATCAATTTGGAGACGAAGAAGTCGACACCTGCTAGACCCAGATCATGCGTTCTGTATGATACGAGACAGTACGAAAAGGAAGAAAAGAAAGAGGACGAGTTGAAAAAACGTTGGAGCCATACGCCACTCAGCACAAAATTCCACGTTTTCGATAGGCTTGATGATTCCGAGGATTATACCGATAGTTTGGAACATTCACCGTTGAATAGAGCAAGTCCTAAGAGAGCCATTCCCACGAAACTTCAAACCAAGTTACCAGACTCCAAAGGTGAGATAAATGTTCTGAAGAACAATTAGTTGACACTTGTTTTCTGATAATTGTCTTGTTTTTTTATTAGATCTCAAACTGCGCAGAAATGACGAGGCAAACACCGAAGTAACAACCCCAGGTGAAAGCAAGTTTCACAAGCTTCAAGAGAAGTGGGAGCATATGAGTCGCGACGATGGCAGCAATCCTAACCTCAAAGATCCCCAAGCACCTAACACTCCTTCCCCATCCTCTCCTACCCGAACTCCCACGAACCTCTGCAAATCCAAAATCCCGCGGCTCCTAACCTCCCCTATCAAAACTCCCTCTAATCTCCCGATTCCCGTCAAATCTGCCAAGTCCCCGGCATCCGGTATCCCATCCCTGAAGAAGCCAGCCGTCGGTGTTGTTGGTACAAACAAAATTCAGCCTCCGAAAAAGGCAGATCCCAGGAGTTGCAAAGACTCGCCGCGGAGAACCAGCAGATTGGATCAGGAGAATTCCGGAATACCAAGGACGCATCTGACGAGACCCAGCTCGCTTCCGTACAAGACATACGGTACCGGAACCAAAGAGAAGAATACTATCTCGCCCCACAGAAGGGCTGCATCCACGTCTCTACCCAGGCCGCATTCCATCGCTGCGCCACCTCGTCTACCGCCTAAACAGGCTCCAAAGTAAGATGTTTTTCATGAAACTTTCATCTATTGACATTTTACATTTGTAATATTTGTATTTAATTAATGAAGAAGGCAAAATATGGAAAAGCTACATGTTGTATTCGAAAATAAACCGTAAATATAAAACTTCTATTACATTTATAACAAGAATATTGTCAATATCTGAAAATTTAATCGCTCTTTTCACAACTTACTACTTTTCTTATTTTTCCAGAGTCGTACGAACTCTTACGAGTAAGCCACAACCGGAAGACGGACACCTATCGTTCAACGAGGGCGAAAAGTTGAAGGTGATTCTCGAAGTGGATGGCAAGTGGCTGCTTTGTGCCAGAGGAGATCGCAAGGGTCTTGTGCCACGAAATTGCGTTAAATCCATTCAAACTTAGCAGCAAAACGGCATCCCGAGAGCTGGTATCACTAGCAGACCTGTCGACGGCGAAGAGAATCAGCGACGTGGCGCATTGTATATACATTAAAACCGGATAATAATAATGGTTAAAAGAAGAATCTATATTGTATTTTAAGGACGGAATAAGCGAGCGAAAGAGGTCCAAAATGCTAAAAGATTATTATTATCGATGATGTACGAGAGAGTAAGATTGATTGACATGTTGATTAATGATAATGATGCTTCGTTTATATATTGAAAATAAGAGAGAGAAAGTCGAGTCAGCAATTTAATAATTATACGATTTCGATGTTATTATTACTTATAAGAGTATATTATAAGATTAAGGCGAAAAAGGATCGACGATGAAGAGACAAAAAATATTAGTCGCTAGTCACTTACAGGCTTTCGAACCAGAATGTATTTAATAATACGAGCATATAGCTATTTATAACCATGATGTAAATATATACAGCAAGTCGATAGAGATTAATGATTATTAAATAATAAGACGAATGATAATGTCGAGTAATAACTTATATAATATATTATATATTATGTATAAATGTAACTGTGATGATAGCTTGTAGACGAGTAAGTTTCCGGCGGATATCATGAGAGAAGGATAAACGTATCCCAGTCCCTTTTTTAGATCCTCATTTCGTTACGTTATGGCGTATGTTTTGACGGAATATTTTATCATTGACGGATAATTTACTCTAATTTTATGTATTTTTTTTGTTACGCTCCTTATCCGGCGCACAAGTAACCCTACGCTGATCTATCTCTTTTTTATTTTTTTTTCTGGGAAATTTGTATTTCAATTACGTATAATAATAAATTTTTAAAAATTTGAACAGCTATGGCGCCAATGGATACCAACTCGATCAGTAGGCGCCTCATGTTTTTTACTCGCTTTGTGTATTCCTCAGTATGTGGCAGAAGTAAGGAGTAATAAGCTAATAAAATTTATCTCAAATATTAAAAATTATTTGTTGATTATTTTACCCTCAACCCGAATATTCTGTTTATTTTATTTTTGTTTGTTTAGTACTTAAATTTGAATAACTAAATTTTTACTTTTTGACTCAATTTTTTTATAATTTGATAATCTAATAGTAATATTGATAAATTGAATAATTTTTTTTACTTCTCATAAAAAAAATTATTCTGAAAATAAAGTTTTAATTAATCTTACGGTAAAAGAACTTTGAGGCTAAAGCAGTTGCGAATGGAGATTTTCATTCATTTATTATCCATTTTCATCATTTTTTTAATACTTGAGAGTCGTTCGTAATTATATCTGCGACCGGATTATCAAGCCGCTATCTAGTCATTATTAAAGGCTAATAGACTATCATACCTAGCAACTTCCTTGCGGATACATAATCGAGGTTTCCCAGTCGATTTCGTTTCAACTCAAAGTTTAAAATAACGAAATCCGGAAAAAAATCCCGAGCATGTATCCGGAGCACACGAAGCGCAAGGAGATCATTGTTGGGCAATTATTTAGCTAATGTTTAAACAGCATTTGGCCAACATTCAACCTAGCAACCTCCTCGCGCTTCATGTTCTCCGGATACATAATACTCGCGATTGCCCATTTCGTTTCAGCTCAAAATTTAAGCATGTAACAAAATCTAGCGAGAAATTCCAAATATGTATCAGGTGAACATGAAGCGCAAGGAGGTGTCTGGCAATGGCATTCTTATGGCAAGCAAAGAGATCGATTTCATCAATTCCAAAAAATCTGTAAATTTCTTAAAAAAACTTTATAATTTATAAGAGTGTAGCGGGCACGGGATCTCCCTTCAGGCACATAATATGTAACTTGCCCATCAAGCACTTTCGCGACCCGCGCTTCTTGACTTATTTAGATCGAAGTTCTGTTTTTCTTCGATTGATAGCAGGAAAAAAGAAAACGAAGGAAACAGTTTGTCTATACATATATCTGTTTATGTGTATGCAAGTTACGTACAAAAATGAGCATCTATTCATTTTTTTCTTCCTTTGCGAAAAACACTCTGTTTATTATAATACGACTATTGCATTGGTTCTTTGCACTGGGCTCGAAGAAGCACGGAGAAGAAACGCTGATCCGTTAAAAATTATTGGAATCAGCAGAAATTTTTTTAATTACTGTAATAAAAAGAGAATGTTAAAATGGCTGATTTTTGTGCTTTTTGAACTGCATTTCTTTTGCATTAGTGAAAGATATAATAATTTTGTTTCATACATTCTAAAAACCTTTTTTAACCAGTTTTTAATATATAAATAAAAGTATATAATATACATTAAAAATTAAGATTCGAAAAAATGTAACGATCTAAATTTCCTTCGTTTAGAAAAAGAAAAACCAATCCATTTAATTTCCGTTACTTAGAGACCAGACATATTGTAACATCATCTCTTATTCAATAATTACACAAGTCTAAGTTTTTATTTAAAACTTTTTACAACAGAATCGTACCATACATACATTCTCTGAACTTAACAAAATTTTTTCCAATAAACTTTTCCAAGCGAACAGCCAATATCCTTCCCCGTGCGGACGATCAGAAATTAGGATAATTTGTTCGCTGAATCCTCTGGCTTAAATCGCGATGAAGTCTTACGTCTCGAGAAATTAGCTGTAGTTCAGTTTGTTTCTTAAATTTTATTTACAGTCAACCTACACTCGATTAGGTGCGGACACAGTATATCATCCGACCATCAAAGTCTTTGTATCATCACCACAAACTGGTAGGATATACTAAAAAAAATTTATTTATCCTTCTTACTTCGATTGTATGTTTTTCTTCATAAAAAATAACTATGAAACAAATAGCTTAAACAGTAGATTGCTTACTTTATCCTAAATTAACAACAAGTTTCGACGCTGAATCGCCGCGTTTTTCCATAATGTACGGATAGATCGATCTTTCGGGACGAGGGAATATTTTTTTGTACGTTCTCGCAAATGAAAATTTCAGTTCGACGAAGACTCGAGAGAAAAGAAACGAGTCTGCGAGACACTTAAAAATCAACTTTGCACCAGAGATGGACCTGACTAATTCATTGATGAAATTTATTGACGCGTTTGCCCGTTTAATTGGTACGTTTATTTTTAGTCGAACGTAAAGTAAAACCTTCCATGCTGTCCGGTTATTTCGTAGCAAAAAGCAGCTTTAGAAAAACTCCTGAAGTTTTCTCTTTTAAACAATGCCTTTTCGGTTTTCGTATAAAACTTGGTTTTAATTGTACTCTTGTTTAAAATTTCATCACAGTCACGTTTCATTTTTCATTTTCACTTCAGCGTTCTCAAACGTACAATGCAGTGAAACATTAATGCAGAATCGCAAGCCAAAAATTTAGCAGTTATATCAAAATTTCTTTTTTTTGTTGACGAGTATCGAAGGTTCTACTTTGTTTATTTCCATCGTCAATTAATTTTAATAAAATTTATATAAATCATTACAACAAAAGGAATTACGAAATTACTGAAACATATATTAAAAAACTATTTACAACTTATGAACGTAATAGTAATTTATACTCATTATAACTTATTTCTCTTATATTTACAAAACTTCATTATTCCTTCTTTTCTGAAGGACACTTTGATGATTCCGATCAATCTCTGGTTAACATTAGTCAATTGCAGATAAATTATTAAACAGATTCTAGATTCGGTAAATGTACTTTAGCTTAATTTATCAAGTTATTTATCATGTTATTTATAACATCGGACAGTCATCACTGATTTTGATTCGAAAAATATCAATTCAAAAGGGTTAACTAATTAAAAATAAAATCAAAACGAACTTAAAATTCTAGTAAATGACATTCACTGCAAGCGTTAATTATAACTGATGTAAACAAAGAACTAGACGTTTATTGAAATTCGAAAAATCGGTCAACGCACATTATAAAATATCAAAAACACATTTATTTTTATGTAAAACATTTACTTATATTTATTCTAAAATTAAACTTTGTAAAAATATACAAATATTATTACATAAAATAATTTCAAAATTGATTACGCACAAATTATTATTAAAACATAATAAGAAAATTTAGGTAATGCCTAAAACATACGAAATTATATCGTAATATGCAATTTGCAGTAAATTTGAATTTGTTTATCATAGAAACCTTCGCATAAATTGGTGACTGTTCGACATTCTATTTAGACATTGTGTTCTACCCTAAATACTCGCGAGCCGATAAAAATATGTTTGTCGTACTTGTCGTCCGCAGTCCGATATGTCTGGGCCCTATATAAGAAAAAAGAGTAACGCCACGGCCGCTCCAATATTTTTTATGCTTATATTCAATGCATAACTCTTACGCACTTTGTATTTTGTAACGATTTTTAGACAATTGTTAGTAATATTACAATAATATTGATTACAATCGTACAATAATTATTTATATTAGGTACACCTGGTTTCGCTTTTGCATCTGATATATATAATTGTTATAATTTACGTTCTTCTGCTCACAAAGATTTATTTAATTCTGCTTTTATTTGGCACCGTCGAAAGCCAGCATTCGATAGCAGAGCAGATCCAAAAGTTCGACGCTTCGATTTTACATTATACGCAAATACTTGTTTTAGCGTGGTATACGTACGTTTATGCCTTTGTTTATGTAATTATGATTGTTTTAAAGAATTAAAACTTTGAACTTGTAAAGATATTTTCAATTTTATTTCTTATTTGATGATAATTTTGAATAAAAATTGTGCAAAAATAAATTTACAGTTTATCTTACGGCCATAATTGGCTATTTTTTAATAAAAAATTGCAAAAAGCATCTTATTCTTCAATAAAAGCCGATATATTATAAGCACAGTAAGAATTATGAAAATTTTTTAATATTTCTAGTAACGAATTTTTTAAACAATATACATTTTATAAGCTTACACGTTAAGCAAAAACTTGAAAATACTTTAGAAGCTATAGAAAGTTTTAAACTTTAAAAACGTATTTCGCACGTTATAAAAACTGGAAAAAAGCGTTAGTCAATAAACAAAAATATTTGTTTTCAACGTAAACACAAGATCGTAATACAATTATTACGTACCTTGGAAGACAAACGAAGGATCGTCGATCATTAATTTTCTTTTTTCTCTCACGTGTACATTAAAAATGGGGCGGACATTCCTCTTTACGTTTACATTTGTACAGTTTCATCTGTCAATGATTTAGCATAACGGAGACAAACTTTTTTATTTGTTTTTCATAACTCGACAACAAGAAATTTCTATATATTTGGAGTTTAGAAAATCCTGTAAAGACGAGGTTTGAGTCAGAAATTTTAACGTCCTCATATTCATTTCTCTCTTATTTGTTATATTTCATCTTTATTTTCTTTTTGCGATAAAAAAGAAAACTAATTACGTATTTAGAACTTTAATTAAACTTTTCTTACAAGTTTACTGCACATATATATCTTTATAACTTTCTCAACTGGAGCAAAATTTTCATTCATGAGAGAAAATGAACATTACAGACGTGTTGAAGATTGATCATTGCGCGAGTATTATAATTCCTCGAGGCATTGTCAATCGACTGCGCGATTGTGTCTACCAGGTACATCGTAACAAGATTTATATTTGTAATCTTAAATACCTTTTTTACCGTATATCTTTCCTTCGCTTTTCTTGTGTCTCGCGGCTTATTTAAGAAAGTTGCAACAACGTTTAAAAATGTAAAGATTTCTAAATCATAAAAATTCAAATTATAATACTAAACACTAAGAAACTAAAGTCTTAATGTTTTTTAAAATGTTTTTGAAGTAATCGCGTGATTATTTGTATATTTTTCGAAAATCAATAAATTAAAAAAAAAAAAACAATATAGATACGTAAATTTACCACTTTCTTAAAGACGGTGGCTTCGACAGTTTCAAAACGGGCCCGTTTGGCAAGTTTTGTCAATGGGAAACGAGGCGCTCTTTCAGTATCCGTAACTTTAAAAAAATTGATAAAACAATATATATATACTTGTTAGGCTCTTTAAAAATCGATTCGCTATCAATGTACAGACGCGCTCTAGCATATACTGTGATTATTGTAATTATTTACAGAGCATCGAGATATATTAGCTATAAATCTATCATTTTACATAACGACACACCATTAACATTCGAGTAACTTAAGGTTGGGAATGCCACTTTGACAAAGTATTTCTCTGCCGGTACGCTGCGAGAAAACAATATTGTACTATTTTTCATCGTACGCAATCGCAAAACTACATTTAAACATCTTTTATACCTTTTACTTGCTACAAAAATGTAGTTTTATAACGCAAATATTAACAAATGTAATTTAACACGCTTTTAAATAAGAAATACACGTTTTAAAGAAATCTTAATAACTTTCTTTATTTGATACCCCTAACATCGTACGATGAAAAATTTTCAGTCAAAGTAACTTAACTTTTTAAATTTGCAATTTCTAACAGTGGCTTTGGCAGCGAAATATTTCGTGGAAGGCCTGAAGTCGAGTAATATATAAATCGGGTTAACAAAACGCTGTTGTATGATAATGATGCATATCAAAGTTTTTGAGGACATTCGCGCGCTTCATTTCAACAAATTGAAACATTCCTTTTAATTACTGATGTTTAAAAAAAAAGTATTATATCCATTCAACACACAAAACAAAGTATCTACGTATAACAAAATAAGTGCGCGTATGTGCCTCTAATTTTTTAAGAATTGTAACGGCAGCATCAATAATTCGGTTAACTATAAACTACGTAATGATGGTAAAAAACAAAAATCATCCACTCGTCATGGCTTAATTATATGTGTATGAAACCGTTGTTCCCCATTGACGGTTTATTTTCTTTAAATATGACTATGGTGTTTTTTTTTCTTTCAAAAATCAAAACTATGAATTTGTACGAATTTCAGTTTTTTATTGACCAAAAATGCATTCATTATACTGAAAATATATTAACTAGTAAAAATTTATTAATAATTTCCAATTTTTTCATAAAAGTAAAATGAAATCACTCAATTGTGAAAATTGCAATTTTTGAACGTTATATGGCAAAAAAGAAGACGTAAGAAAACAAAAGTTTGCGAAAAAGCAAACAAAGTAAGACAGTAAAAGAAGACTTTTATATTTAAAGAATATAGAATGCAATTTTTAGTCTTTAAAAACCAAAGGCGACGAAAACTTCTTTAATCGATTACTCTTGTTTTTCATTGCCATTAAATATCGTATGTATTTTCATAGAGGAAACTTCACACGGAGAGAATAGCGATAAACGCATAAAAGTCCTTATAACAAACGTTTAACTAGCAAATATCACCACTGATTCATGTTGCAAATGCCGAAAAACTCAAGCGCGCCACTGCACTATTCCGTGGAACTCCTTGCGATTGTCACGTGAAGAGGCTTCTAGCATTTATCCTTACATATTTTTCTCTGTGTAGTAATGGCGGTAGAAAAAAAAGAGCAGCATATTTTTAAAAACAAAGTAAAGTTTAAAATCACCAGTCATCACCTTACTCCTTTTCTTCTATAAAGGGTAAGATAATGAAATTGGCCTTCAGCGAAAACTGAGCGGGAAATAGACCACTGGTTTCAACATAAAAAAGAAACTTTCACCAAGTTTTAGCATAAATGGTCCCCAGGGAACTGCTTAGCTGTTTTATCTTTGTTTAATGATCTTTGATTTATTACTCAGTCGCATTTTAACCAGCGCATTAGTTTCATTAAAATTTTCAAGAAACAGTTTTTTGAAACGGCGTGTATAAACTTTTTCAACTCGTTTAAAATGAGTAAAGCAATTTGATGTACTATAATGTATTTAACAAAAATACAATAACCTAAAAATCGTATTTTAAAGTATATGAGCTATGCATAGGTCATTTAAAAAGTCAGAAATTAAAATTCGACATTATTTTTTAAAAACTAAATAGTTGGGCTGAAACTTGGTGAAAAATTTTTCACGTTTAAAACAATTGTTTATTCTTGGCTTAATTTCTGTTGAGGGCCATTTTCACTAACTTATTCGGCTATACCCTTTGCGAAAGAATTTTGCACTTGTACGGACACATTGATCGGTTGTGCATTGTCAAAACCTATGAGCTACAAAGTCAGTATAATACACGCCGTAAAACTACATACTAGATTCTTTCGTGGTAAGAGACTCGCTCGGGTGGTCAACGCGTATTAACGTCGACGAGTTCAGTACCATGCTTCGGCTCAATGATGCCACTCGTTCCATTACGCATGAGGCTGAGAGTCGCGCCTCAGCGTCATGGTCCCAGCATTCTTCCATCGTATCGCAAATAGCAAGCAATCCCTAGAATAAATTTTAATCAAACGTTATTAAATTAATGATTGTAGAAAAGTTATACTATTGATAGTCTATTGCAGATTATATACATCATTTTATTTTTTAAACTATTATATATAATAATGCATTATTTAAACAAATTAGTATTATAATCCAAAAAAATTTTAATTTGTTATTGTATTCATTTTTAAAACTTTATGTTCTATTCTTCACTGTTATTTATTTGAATCATATGACAATTTCCTGACATAGCAAAGATAATAAAATTGATCTGTTCAATGTCACGATGAATAAGCTTTTGAATTGGGTTAAAAAAATTAGGCTAAATCTTACCGGGTGTTTGCGCCAAGTATCCAAGATGATTGGTCTTTCTTTTTTGTGAACGACACTTTCTTGCATGTCTTCAAGAGTAGGATGAAGGCCAACTTCTTCTTCAAAGGGTAGCCTGTACTCTCCAATCGGACCCTGCAAAAAATTAAACTGCAATTGCAATGTTTGTATTAAAAACTAAATACAATATTTTAAAGAAGAGACTAAAATTAATTATAATATTCTTTTAAAATGAGAATTGTTTTTAAGAAATTTCAATCAAAGAGAAACGTAGTAAATTATACCTAACAAAATTCGGAATACATTTAATACAAAAGTTTAGTTTTATAACATTTTCAGGATTCATAGAATAATAATATCATTTTCGTCGCTAATACCCAATATGGGGGATGCGACATTAAATAAATAAATTTAAAAAAAATGTATCATTTAAAAGATTGGAATTTCTATTTTAATTGAAGAATTCTAAATAACAAGAATTAATTCTATATATTATTTCTGTTATAGATATTATATGAAAGAAATGCGTTTAGCAGTTTTTAATTTTGAAATAGATATGTTAGAATTTATTTGGCTAAATCAACGTGCAGTATACTACAAGTTCATTTTTCCTCGAAACGCTACGGACAAACGCTCTCAACTTAAAAAAAACTAGTTTAAACAGCTTCCAAGGAATTGAAAGAAAAAACTTACATCTTGAACGGTACACCGCGAGGCCAATTCCCAGAGGACGAGGCCGCAGGCATACATGTCTATGCGCAGGAACGAGTCTCTCGTGAAATTAATCGCGCCTTCGAGCACCTCGGGTGCCATGTAACGGCGCGTTCCGACCTGGCCATGGGTGTCGCCACAGGGTTTACCCGGATGAAAGATCAACGCCAGACCGAAGTCAGCTATACAAGCGCTCATGTCATTTTTCAACAGAACGTTCTTCGACTTAAAGTCGCGATGGGCTACTGCCGGCTTGTAGCCGTCTACCTTGTTCGCGGGTATCTCCTCGTGCAAGTGCATTAGGCCCCTGTAAGCGTAATGAAAACGTTAGTATATGTAAGTGTAAATATTTTAGATATTAAAGGACTAGATGTTAAAAATACATACTAACATAGATGAATATTTTTTAATTCAAATTTTTCTAGTTACATGGTAATGAGATAAGAACATCTGAATTTATAAACATACACAAGTTTTTCATAGTTATTAGGAAACTCACCTGGCCATTGATTCTGCAATCCTGCACATTTCAGGCCACGAAACGACATTGGCTTTCAGATAATCACAAAGTGAACCTTTTTCATGATATGCCGTGATGAGCCAAAATTCTGTTTGAAGATTATCGCCGCGTTTTTCAACACCGATGAAACGCAATATGTCTTCGTGATCCATGTGAGCAAGTTTAAAAATCTCTTGCTCCGTTTGCCAGGATTGTTTATCCTGAATGGGAAAGACTTTAACGGCAACAACTTCAGATCTTAGTTGGGCTTTCCATACTGCCCCAAAACGACCGCGAGCCTTTATTTCCAATAATTGGATTGGACGATTTCCCAGGTTTGGCGACGGCTGCGGCAAAGGACCTGGCTCGATCGTTGGAATCTATTGAAGAGACAATATATGTTTAAAATAAGTTACATTATAGAAAATGTTTTTTTTTTTTAAATATTTAATGTTAACTTACCTCATTAAAATATCCCAGTTTTCTGCGTCGGTAATAGTAGAATAATCCTGATACCGCGAAAAGAATGAATAACATAGGGATAGATATCGATAACACCATTGTTATTACTTGTTGATCTGTATTTGGAACAGGCTCGAATTCTAAAATTGAAATTAAGAAACTTTATAATAATAGAAGTAAGATGATAAGGAATAGAAATGATTTCTTACCATGAATAACACGAGGTGGTTGTGTTGGCTGTGGGTCCCATGAGAAATTTTTATTACACATATTTCCATCACAGCAACAGAAGAAATGCTGTTTTTTCCTGTCTGCATTTTTCTCAACGCAATGTTGCTTATCATAGCATTCTTTACTGTCTAAAAAACAGCCCTACAATACAGAAGAAAATTATGAATAAAACATAAGCTTATGCAAAATAGTCAGAGATTATAAGATTACTTGTTGCCAGACTAACTTTTAATTTTATGGTAGATTTTTGAGTGGTACTGTCGTACTGCCACAAGACATAACAGTGATTACGTTTGTCAGGTTCATGTGGTCCACACTGTTCCCTCTCAACGCAGTCTTCTTTAAACTCTCCACCGCACATTGTTTCATTGTAAAATTCACAGTACGTTGACCCCTTGACATCATGGGCACTTGCATGTCCTGAAATATACATATTATTTATAATTTAAAATAAAGAATTATTAATTTTTCTTGATTCAAGTGTTTAAATTAATCTCTGAATTTCATAACTTTTTAATCTTAAAGAACATGTTTTTTACTTGTTGGAAATTATGATTCATAACCATTATGTATCATCTTAATAACAAAAATTAACAAACAATTATTATCAATTTGTTATCAGTGTTTTTGAGGGAGTAGCACAGTAATAGTCTCAATCATAAATAAAAAGTACAAGAAACTTTTTACTGCTTAGTGTATGTATTATTAAGTTAATGTAAAGCAGGTTTAGTATTAATCAATAATGCATTAATTACAATGTAAAGATAATAACTTTTCTAATCATAGAACAAAATTATTTTATTACTTACTCTACTTTAGTAACTACGTTAACTTCAAAGGGCTTTTAAATGGCTTTTAAAATATTAATACGAACAAAAATTGTTTCAGATAAACAAACTTAAACTAAAACAACAAAACTTAAAATGATGAATACATTCAAAACAAAAGGTGTTTCATTAGAAATTCATTTTCTATATGATACTTTGACTTCCATCTTCAATGAAAATAGAAATCTCTAATTTTTAGTACTCATCAACAGTTAGCCTTAGGCCCCAAGGGAACACTCACTTGAGTTCCAAGCTTTGCTCGGTGCATCAAACCCAAGCAGAAAAAATGTCACTTACCCAAGAGTCCAAGGAGTATGCAGGGCAGTATCGCAATGTAGGCGCTCATGGTTTCAGGAGAGATCGTCGTCGTCGTCGGGTGGCGAGAGAGACCGAGTGCGGAATCACGGGAGCAATCTCCGAGTCCTATTAGCCATTAAGCAAATTGCAGGAGCAATTCATGGGTGTACTGGAGCCAGTACGAACACGGGCGCATCCTCCGTTCTCTCTCTCGCTCCGCTTCACTTTCCGCTCCTTTTCCGCCTTCGTTGCTCCGCTCCGCTCCTCGCGAGATCAATCCTCCTCTGCTCTCGCGGAATCATGTCACATCTCCTGGGCCTGCGTTCGCACACACTTCTCTACGGAGTTACAAGCAGAGGCTGCAGCGCCCCAGCAGCTTCTTTTATATTATTATCTTCGTCTGCAACATCCGCCCGTCGTCAGATCGGCTGTTTTGATTTCCAAGACGCGCGCTCTCTCGCCGTCTCTTTCTCTCTTTAGCTGCGGCTCTAAATTTTTAATACGTTTCTCTGGGCCATGGGGGCACAGCGCACGCAGAGAGAGCGAGAGAGAACACAGCGGACAGATATAGCGGATGGAATATAGAGAGCGAGCGCCTGACAGAGATGGAGACTCAGCTTGGGACAAGGATGGAGCGAGAGAGGTTCTCTCTGTGTTCGAGGAAATCGCCTTGTATACCTATATACACACGCTCACGTATAAGCACTCACGCGATCCGGAGTTGTCACTGCGTCCCTCCTAGCCTTCTATTCCCTGATCTCTGGGTATTATTTCGAGAGAACGCAGACACAAAAAGACGACGGATGCGCTGCTCTCGCGAGCTATGCGAGAGAGAGTATATATACACACACTGGCTCCGACGACAGAGCAGCGGTACTCTCCGCTATGCAGGTCCACCCACGCACGGATGGGGGGAGGTGGGGTAAACGAGCTCCGAGAGGACTCGAGTCCGCGGACGAGGGGACACACGCTGGAGATGATGCGCTGCAATAAAACAGATCGCAAACGTACAATGCACACACGCCTCTCGCGGAAACTCGCGATGTACTACGGACTGCCAAGGAGCGCGAGGGGGTGGAGAGCAGCGGAGCAGCTTTTCCAACACGTTCCCCGGGACGAACGCGTTTCGCTTAGCCCCGGTACGCTGTTCCACGAGTCTTGTTGCGCATGGCTACGACGAGACTCGAGACTTTGAGAGTGCATGCACGGGCATTTGGAACGTTGCTTTTTTTTAATGATGCATTTTTGAAATCGCTTAGAGTATGCATGTAGAGACTTTTTACTTAAGGAGACTTTTGTTTAACATTGCTCACTTGTATAGATAAGATTTAAAAGTTTAAATTCAATGCAATTTATAGCCTGAGAAATCGAAATTTAAATCTCGATTGTTTTTAATGCTTTTTTTTTTTGTTTATTCATAATAATTTTGTATAAAAATGTTCAATATAGCATTAAATTGTTAAATTAAACTACCTCATAAAAAATTATTAATTTGTATTTGGGTAATTATTTAATTGCAATAATTAAGTAATTTTTTGAAAAAAAAAGATATATGTAATTTGATCATAAGTATCATATGCAACACTTATGTTTATAGTTTCTTTTATTAAATAAAAACGTTTATAAAGGTAATAAGCTCGTTAATGAGCACATTTAAATATATACTATGCTATTATAATTTCATAAAAAATATAATGAACGTTAGACGTAACAAAAAAAACCATAAAGTTGCAGCTGTAGCGAAAAGCTATACCTATTTCAAGCTGTACTCTGTTTTCATTTGTATTAAATATGAGAACTTTAGGTTAGTGTTAGTGAAAATAATTGAAAGAGCCAATACTACACTGTTAGAAATAAATGGAAAAAACTTCCATCGTTCTCAAATAAGTTGGCTACCGCTGCTGAAGGCTAAATTCAGGAGGTAAATAAAGTGAGACAGATAGATCGCGGTAGCCACCTGAATTGCGCGCGAAATCCAGTGTCGGTTAAAAAAGGATTCCGCGTCCAATTTCAGGTGGCTACCGCGGTCTGTCTGTCTCACTTTATTTGCCTCCTGAATTTAGCTTACAGCTACAGCAGAAGTAACTTACTTATTTTGGCGCAGCTGCCATGTGGAGAATCTGAGAATCCTTTTCTAAACAACAATGCGCGGCGTACGGAAAGATTGTTATCACGAGTGCGGCTATTTAAATATTCAGAATTCTAGTTTTTTATGTATAATTTTTTTTGTATGAATACTGTTCAGATTCTTTGTTATTTTTGTACAATTATTATTTCGAGATTTTATTAAATATATGTGATAGTAAATTATTTTAAATAAAATTTTCATCAACAAGTTAGGTTAAAAAGCCGCAGTCTAAGAATTATACAAATAAGGTGCATGAGGATTTAAAAATTATTGAAAAAGTATTAAAAAGGGTACAAAAATATTTAAAAATAGTTTTCTCAAATGGAGATGGAACCAGAAGTTGATCCATCGCAAGGTGGTTTGAGAGCTGATGGTAGACGACCATTTGAATTGCGTAAGATCAGTCTTCGCTTAGGAACTTTTACTCAAGCAGATGGAAGTGCTTACATAGAACAAGGAAAAACCAAAGTTTTGGCTACCGTTTACGGACCTCATCAGGTTAATCTTTTACTTTTTGCATTTGTTCAATAACTCAAAAGTTCTAATTTAAAAAACATTTTCAATTTATTTAATATACAAATAAATATTGATATTTTTTTATTTATTTTGCAAAATTTCAGTAAATAATAAATTTAATTTAAATTTGTAGCCCAGAGGCAAGGCAGCTAGTAATATCACCAAAGCTGTAAAAGGTATTGTAAATTGTCAATACAGCAAAGCAGTATTCAGTTTTGGAGCTGGAGAAAGAGTGAAAAACCCACGAGGAGACAGAAAATCTCAAGAAAAATCTGAACAATTGCGAGATTGTATGGAAGCAATTATTAATTTAGAACTTTTTGCTAAATCACAGATAGATGTTTTTGTAGAAGTTCTTCAAGTTGATGGAAGCGAGTTTTGTGTTGCTGTTAATGCTGCAACTGTTGCCTTAATTGATGCAGGCATACCAATCAAAGTAATTAATACTTTTTTTAATAAATTAAACTAAAAAGTATCATTAAAATTTTTCTTTTTTATTTTTCTTTTTAAGGATTATGCAATTGGATGCTCTGTAACGGTATCAGACAAACTATTAGGAGATGATGATGAAAAAGGGCAAGGTACAGTAATTCTTGATGCAAACTATGTAGAAGAATGTTCTCCTGGTGTTACTTTGTCCATCGTCGCGCTTCCGAAAATGATGGAAACAAAAAAAAGTCCTATTATATTATGTGATGGAGCTGGCGGAAGGTTACATCTTTCAACACTTGAATCTTTAAAACAGAAAGCCCTACAAGGTTGCAAAGACATAAAAACAATTATTGACCAAGCTGTCAAAAATCACTTACTAACATTTGCCGTTGCTACTGCGTTAGATAAATAAGGTTATTGTATAATAAAATAATTTTTTTAATAAGAAATAGGTAAAAATAAAAATAAATAATGTAAAACAGTTATTCAAAATTTAATATTATTACAATATCTGTTTATAAAATTATAATTATATCTTTCTTATAAAAAATATATAAATTTCGTGTAAAAAGCAAAGAGCAAATCAAAACTCTCTGGTTATTCACATCGTAAAAAGTTGTTAAGTTTACATAATCTAACAATTAAAATCCATTTCAATTTTTTACATTTTTACACTTCATACTTTGGCGCCCGGGTACCTTTCCAGCAGCATTCCAACTCCCTGAAAAGTAAATTTATTGCATAAAACCATTTTTCATGACAGAAAAAATTATATTTTTGTGCAATGAGAGGCATGTATCTTTATTACCTGTCCACCAGCAGCACAAGCAGCGATCACACCAAATTGTTGGTCTTCTTTAATCATTCTGTTAGCGGTATGAGTCGCTAATCTAACACCCGTAGCAGCGAAAGGATGGCCAATAGAGAGAGATCCTCCCCACGCGTTCCATTTCTTCAAGTCTGGAACACCCACCTTTGATGAACGTTTCAAATATGTTTTAGCAAACGAGTCAGAATCAAGAGCTTTCAAATTAGCCAAAATTTGAGCAGCAAAGGCCTCGTGAACTTCCCAAACTCCAATATCTTTTAGAGTAAGTCCAGTTTTGTCCAAGATCTATGAAAACAGATTCAATATTATAAATAAGTTGGTTAACGCCGAAAAATTTGTATTAAGTTTCAGTACGCTTTTTATCTTTCAGCTAATTAAAAAATTCTATTTACTTACTTTTGGGATAGCATAAGCAGGTCCCAGTAAAAGTTGATCCTTAGGGTCTTGAGAAACATACGTGAATTCACGCAAATAAGCTTTGGGTTTTAATCCAAGCTGCTTAGCTTTCTCTTCTGTCATGACTAATCCTGCAGAAGCACCATCGGTAAGGAACGAAGCATTGGCGGCAGTAACAGTGCCGTATGGTTTAACGAAAGCTGGCTTCAGTTTTGACAATTGCTCTTTTGTTGATACCCTAATGCCATTATCCTTATTAACAACCTGGTTTTTAGAACCAGGAACTAAAACCAAGTAAAAAATAGATTAATACCATAATCATTTGAGTAACAAGAGTTGAATAAGATCAAATGAATAAACTGATTTACCAACAAATGGCACCATATCAGTAAAATGTCCATTTTGGTGAGCCTGAGCAGCAAGAGTGTGTGAGCGCATTGCATAATCATCTTGTTCCGCGCGAGAAACGTTGAATTGAGCAGCAAGTCGGTCTCCACTGTGCCCCATAGTCTCATTTGTGGAAAATTCAGCTACAGCTGGTAGCTACAATCATAAAATTAAATTATCAATCTTTTCAATGAATTTGGAAAATATTTAATTGTTTTAAACTCACATCTGGAACAAAGTGACCTGGTCTGATTGAAGCAAGTAAGGAAATCTTTTGCATTGGGGTCTTAGCCTTGTTTGCTTTTAACATCAATGATCTCATAGCTCTACTGTGTCTGATTGGAATGTCAGACATGAACTCTACTCCTCCGACAACAACAGACTCACAGAATCCAGAGTTAATAAAACCTATAGCAGTGCTCATGGCCACATTACTACTAATGCAAGCCATGGTAACTGTGTGAGCTGGAGTATGTTCACTGAATCCAGCTGCCAAAGCTGCTTCTCTGGCAATGTTGGATGTTCGTACTTCTTGCATGACAGTTCCATAGACAACATAGTCAATTGCTTCTTTTGGAATACCTGTTTTCTTTTGCAAGTTTCTGAAAATAGAAATTAGATATATTATTTGTCAGTTGACAAAATAATTTTTTGATTAAATTAAATGTTTGTATTAAAAATAAAAATTGATTGAATAAAGTTTGTCTACTTACACAAGAGTTTCTCTAGCAAGATCATGTGCGATAAGTTTGCTGTAGTCAGTGTTTGATAGTAAAAATGGAGTTCGAACTCCATCTACATAAACAATATTTTTTTTTCCTTCTGGTGATGAAGACTTTGAGGTTGCTGTTGCATAACCTTTGCGATTTATACGAGTAGGTTCCCAAAGGAAAGCAGCTTTAAAATAAAAAATCAAATATAAGTATTTGTAATAAAAATTAAAAATTTTATTATAAAACTTAAACCAACATTTTATTTTATGATTACATTACCACATTTACAATTTATTATTCATAAATAACACAATTTTTTATGTAACTAAAGTGGTTCATTAAAAAATATAACCTTTCGTTATCAAAATGGAACCGGCTTGATGATAATAAAAATACGACCGCTCTTAAACAGTTATTGTAACAAGTAGTTTTACTATTCCCTTGTATTCGTACAGCTGCACACGCGAATTCAGAATGATTAATCATATTTTATTAGACGATTGGACTTTGATCCGTGCTTCAGAAGAAAAGAAATTCGAATGGTACACACCTTGCGGCACGACGTGGTGGAAGCGAGGAAGGTTCTTGGCGACGAGTCCCGACATTTTTTCTGTAAGACGGATCGACGGTTAGGATATTTGCAGGAGTCAGCCTCGCGTGTCCTCGGATTCTGCGCTGACAAAAATTAACATGTACTAGAGAGCCGAGGTTCACAAACTCCAAGCGGAGACAGAGATGGTAGGCAGCAGCACCACGGTCGGCACGAAGTAGGAGTGTCGGGGGAAGTGGAGAGTTATGTGTGGCAGTGTGGCTTCTGTTGCCTGTGTGTTAGTGTACGAATCGTTGTATTTATACGTAACAGCCGGCAGCTGGGCAGCTCGTTAGTTTTGTGAATGCGTTGTACCTTTAATGTATTTAATCGTGTCAGGATGGACATGGATTGGTTAAGCACATAATAATTCTACAAATTTTAATTGTGCACAATTTAGCACAGCCCAGTATATCTATATATAAATTTCACCAATATTAAAGTGTAAGGGTATGATTCTTGTTTGCACAAACCAATAATCCATCATGCCTCGAGATGATATTGCAAATTTTTAAGAACTAAATAAGAGACCGAAGCAACGTTTCCCAATTGACTAGTTTAAATTAATTGAAACCTACTGCTTTGAAAATGAAATAAGTACTTTTTAACTGATTTGTCTTTGAGATTAAACATTATTTGAAGTTTACTAATATAAATAATAATTTTATAATTAAATCGTTAAAAGTTTTAAATACTGTTTTCAGTAGCATAAATTTGAAAAATGAATTAGGATACATTTTCAGGAAATTTAAGTTAATTTTCCGTAATTCTCTGTGCCAATCTGAACTCAGTCAAACTACTAATAATTGAACTTTTTAATAGTGCTGGAGTAAGTGTTGACAAACATTATTTTGAGAAACATCAATGAAATATTAAATGAAAGTGAATAACAAATTCGTAAATTGCATTATACTAATGAAATCTTGTAATTCCCCAATGGAAATAAAAAATGTATGAAAGAGGTACGAAAACGTGCGAAAACGTACGAAAATGTAAGAAAATGGAGGTTTGACATTCATTTCGGACAATTTGTACGTTTTTGTACGTTTCCATATGTTTTGATACGTTTCCCTGTCGGAAAAACCTGGTAAAATGGTGCAAATACACACATATAACCCGATACCGGTATCGGGTTATATGTGTG
>JAWWEM010000027.1:15992193-16002972 GCA_035582935.1 Ormyrus thymus
TTTAGGATTTTTGCAGTCTGTGATCAAATTAAAATGTACTATTGTAATTTTTTCTAGAAAATTTTTCTCCGTGTGGGAAGAATTTCACCGCGGGGAGCCGGAGAGGTAACGAGCCGTCGGCAGCTGGGAATCGCGATTAGTTCGCTTTCTTTCCATATCTGGCCGATGATCGGCGGAACAATCACGTTTCTGGGCTAACGCTGCGGGGCTCTGATACTTCGTGCGACCTCAGCCGCGCGTAAAAAATAAAGGACGATCCGAGCGAGAAGGCCTGGGCTCGCGCGCCGCCGCACGTCGCGACGATTTTTCCCGCGGCGCGTAAAAAGCGCGAGCGCGGCCGAGTCTTCGCCGCGGCCGCTCGGATGAAAATGACGCATTCGCCTCGCGTGGGAAATCCTGCGGCGCGTCGCGCGCGAACGACCCGCTGAATCCGGAGGCCGGCCGCGGGCAAAAAGCCGAGCGATGCATAATCGCCGCGTTATTCATAAATCGAGCGCCGGGGTATTGTCTCGCGCGTCTCTCTGCCCGTTCGTCAGCTCGGTCGTTTGTCCATTGTGTCATTTTCCCTTTTCTTTGCCGCCGCCCCTCCCCCCCGCGAAAAGTGGTGGCTGATGCTCCGCGTGATAATACGGCGCGGAGAGCAGATGAGGTTGTAACTGCCACGAGATGAAACAGCGAGATACGGTGGAAGACGACGGGGGATGTTGGTTAATGGTTATTTCGTGGAGAGATTAAGAGGGGCTTCGGTTCGATGGGCCGATCGATGAATCCGGGCTGCTTCTTATTTACGTTGAAAAAAGAGGATAAATCGTTACCAAATCTGTATTGAGACGTCATTACGCAAAGCTACAAAAATGAATGGCGAAAAACTCGCGCGTAATTTCAGTTTTTGCAGCTACTATTTCACTCCAATTACCGGATCACTCGGATTGAGTCAACATTTTTTAGCCAACGTGTTGTTGTTCTTTTCAAAGTTATTATCGATAAAAGAAAAGTGTTAGGCTAATTTAAATCAGCCTCTAATTGAGTTCCCACATTATTAAACAATAACTTTGCGCACAATCCGGTTTTCTACACAAAAAAAGAAAAAGAAAAAAAAACTATACCAAAACTATAACCATCCGCATCGGCAACAATAAAAACTAGCTCATTAAATTCAATCTCGACTCCGACGGTCAAATCCAGACTTCCCATCTCGAAATTCGGCAAGCAAGCCGCCCCGTCGGCCGATCCCGAATTTTCTCCTCGTTAGCAACAGGCCCCGCCGATCGGTCCAGACGATCTGGATCCTCCAGCCGGGTGATTTACTCTCCGGGGGAACACCGGTTTTTCGGTCTCTCTCTCTCTCCTCCCCGGCTCGACGAAGCTAAAAGTAGAGGGGGCGAAGATAGCCCAACCCGAGAGAGAAAGACAACTAGCGCCGCAGCGAAGCTTATAAAGCCCCGGCAGCGATCGAGCGGAGAAGCAGTCGATTTAGCCCCCGTTACGGAGAGGACGCCGCTCGGCGCGCTATGTAGCCTGCCTCTCTCTTCTCTCCTCTCCTGCCCGCACTTCTCGCTCGGACTTACCGATCTCTCTCTCTCTCTCTCTCCTTGTATTTTTGGCGCACGTGCGCCACTTCCGCGTGCCGATTTCCGCGTGTGCGCAGTGTGCCGTGTGTATACTCGAACGGAGGGAGAACCATTTCCGAGAGCGCCTCCCCCCCCGCCGCGGACCTTGGTTGAGGCCGCAGTGATCTTGGTTCGTTTCACGAGGCGGCGGACGAGCAGCCGAGCAGCCCGAGGAGTGCTCTCTTCCCTCCCGTTTTCTCTCCGCCGAGCGTGAGTATGCTACATCTCGAGTGGACGCGGCGATCCGTCACCGCGCCTCTCTCGTTTGCGAATTCGAGGCGCGCGAGCCGAGTGCTCTCGTTGCTCTCGGGCGGGGGGGGGGGTGACGCGGCTGCATGTTTATTCCGTCGGCCGATCGCGAGCAATTTGGATGCGGGCTGCTGTGATCCGTTGGGAAAGCATGCGCTTGGTGGGAGACCGAGCCTGCGGCGGGAGAATCGCGCTGAAGTATCACGACACTTGCCGCGGACTGTTCGACTGAACAATGAACGCTCTCGACGAGCTTGAATTTTTGATTTACGAGCGAAGACGCGAATCAAGCGAACTGGCAGAGTAACTTACGCCGCGCGATGAAAATCGATTTGTCGGCGGAAACCTCGATTTTTTAGCCAATCTGCACGCTCTGACATCGGTATGTACGAATTAGCCACTTTGTCAAGGCGCGCCCGTTAAAGTGGAAATCCAGGAAACGGCGATAAATTCATAAGAGCATTAAGCGCGCGAGAGGGACAAAAAGCTCGTCGCCAATTAAGGCGGGGATTAAAATGTTTGCTCTACCGTTAAAGAAGCCAATAAAAAAAGCATTTAATGTCAAACACTTGGCGGCAAAAAATGTGTCCCAGGCAATAAACGAACGGACGGAATTGGAATCACCATTTCGACTCGTTAAATTGAACGCGGATAAAGTCGAGCGATTACTCGCCTTCGCCTCCTTTTTTTTTCTTCGTTTTTTTTTTTTCTTCTTTTTTTCGCTCTTCTCGACGAGTGTTACGGGTTCGATTCTCCTGTGCGATTATGCGTTGCTTGCGTGTTGCATAAACGAAGGCTTGAATAAGACCGGTGATGTAATTAAAGCAAATCGATTGGGAATTATGAGGGGGGTTACGCTGTTTTCTTCTTCTGTTTTCTTCTTCAAAATTCCGATTTCCGTCGGGAACGTCGCGCGGGTCGGCTTTCGTTGTGAAGTTTCTTTGCCATCGCTGTAATGCAATGAAATTTCTGTCGACGCGAGTAACATTTAAGGCGGCGTGCATAAACGGCAGTTCATAAAAAAGCGGTAAACAGATTCTTCAAAAATCGCCTACGTAACGAGTACTTAATGAATAATGAAGAAGGTTAGTCTATTACCGAATACAAAGCAAATGAGAAAATTCTGCAGTACAAGTAAAGCTCATTTCTCCCGGAATGCAGTTTAATCATTTCACGAAAAGGCAATACAAGCAATTTCAAAAACTAACGCAAATTGACCAAAACTACGTTGAATGCTTCGTGAACGAACGCGAACCCTTAATCCCCGCTATCATCGGCGAGCGTCCATTAGCTCGTGTGTCTGTACTAAAGGACTTGATCCACAGCTGATCCAGTAAACACGCGGTTCCGAGTGCGATATACGTTTGGGTCTGCTTTCGATGTGCGTGATATGAAATCAATTCATTAGATCGGTCGAAATCGCTTAATCCGCGCAATTGAATGCTCCGATAAAGCATCTTTCTCGCGTTAATCAAACTCTTAACTCTGTTCAATTGTAAGCTTTTGCGCGCGTGCGAAAATTCAGAAAATTAATTTTCTGCCTTTTGCCCGGATAGCCCGATAATATAGCTTATTCCTTCTTGGCCGCGGCACATTTTCCAAGTGCAGATCAAAATTTGCACATCAAGCCTCGCGCGATAAGGCGAAAGCAATTGAAATCTAATTAAATTAAAATAAAAAGGCGATAAAAGCACATGAGCACAAGCGGACACTTCGCGCGGCCGTTTAGTCGCGTGCCGGATAACCTACCGACGAGGCAGCAGTGTACTGTACCTAAAAGAATCCAGCGCAAACCGACCCAAATGTCGAATGAAATTTTCAAAACCGCCACTCCGTCGACGTAGGCACAGTCGGCGACCGATTAACCGCGCGGCCCGATAAAAAATTAAAAAATTGAATCGATCGCACGAGCGATCCATCCGCGGAGTCGCTCGGCCGAAGCCACCTTCGCCCGTTTACCAAGTCCACGAATCCGGCGCGTTACTCAAGGCGCGCGGATAAAGGCGCAGCGCACCTCCGCGGACGGATCCGCAAAAAAGAGACGCCGCCGCCGGTGGGGTATTGGGAATGAATCGCCGACGCCGACACACAATTCGCTCGCAAGTGCAGCCGCCTTTGTTCGGGCGCCTTTTTTCTCTAAGCGTCCGCGGTCAAGGTGCGTTAGTCAATTTGTTGACACGGAGACCTGCGAGTGTTGCTTTGAATAATCGCTTTGGTTCGGCTCGAGCGCGATGAACGGCGGCTAACGAATAACGCGGTCGGCAATTGTAAGCGCGCGGGTGATGAATTTGCTTTATTCATCGAGGTGCGCTCGATCGAGTTTGTTTTAGCGGGTGCTCGGGTCAAATTGTTGTATGTATTCGAAAGCGCGTGTTTAATTAGAAAGACTTGTGTAATACGGCAGCGCGTTACATTAAAATTTTCTATCTGATATTAAATTATTGATGTAATTCATCGGTCGCGGAATGATGAAGGTGCTATTTTTAACGATAATGAATAAATTATCAACGAATAAAATTGCAGGTAAAATCATACTATATTTAGGTAGCAATTGAAATTAATATATAAACCAATAAAAAAAAATTGCCTTTCAGCTCGCGTGTTTTAATTACGAAACGCTTAAGAACTTCGCGCCTCGGCTCTCAATTAGAAATTATCGCGGAGTGACGCAAGTTATTCAAAATTCAACGAGACGGACAATCAAACGAAAACCGGTTCATTGTTACCGGCAGGTGTGTCAATTTTGCCCGAGCGACAAATTGGCGTCGCGGCGAAGAAAGCAAACAGCGCTCGAGGCCTCTCGTCGGGCGCCTTTTTCGCAGCTTCGCGCCAGTCGTAAATGTAGATTAGATTCGTCGCGGATGGAAATAATTGTTGTGGGAAATTTGAGAGAGGCTATATTTTAGATGTAGTCGGTTTCTCCTGATAGTTTATAAACATTAGTAGTGTGACTGCTTTGGCGGCGATGAAAGGTCGGAATTGATGGGTTTACAGTCCTTTTTGCATAAATGAATAATAGGTTTTTCGTTGGTAATTTGTTCGCGTTACGAAAACAGACAGTTGCGCGCTAATTTTCAATTGACAAATAAGCAATCCTCGCGTCAGACGCCTCTTATTTACAGTCGTTAATGAAAAATCCACCAGTCGTAAATTAATGCTGCGAAGGCGCGTAATTTGCCTCAATGCTGTGCTAAGGCTACCGAACTGTTTTCAAAGATGAGGCCGTAATTCTCTTTTATATGATTTTAGCAAACACTCCAAAAATGCATAATATTTTGTCAAAGTCAACCAAAATTAATAAAATTGACCCAATGACAGATCAATTTAAAAGCCACATTAAAGCTATGCTAAGAAGATCGGGTTTACCTAAAAAAAAAAAAAACACTAAAAACAGTTGCACAACACATCAGCGATCCGTACGAAATCGTCACAAATTGAGACGTCTCACCGACAGCTGTAGGGATCGCTGCCCCGGTCAGCCGTCTTCCCACGCCTCGGTGTCGATTTTCCTTTTCTCTCTTCACGGGAAATAGACTCTCAAGACTCTGGAAGAGAGCCATAGAAATTTCCGGCGGCAAGAGGGAAAATCCCTTTTCCTCGGGAACCTGCCGCCCAGATGTTCACCGGCCGACCCTTTCATCGCAGGGCTCCGATCTCCCGAATGGGCGACGGTCCCTTTTACAGTTCGGAGAAGCGTCAATGCGCTCCTTGCAATGGGAGGGGGGGGAGTCGGGGGGCTGAAATGATTCCTCGGTGACCCGGGAAAGGTGCTGGATCTTAATGCGCGGGTTGATCTGTCTAAATCTACACGCGGAGATGGAATCGAATTTATAACGAGTTTTTTCTGGACAATTTTGCAACAGAGTCGAAAAAAAGTAGGCGATAGCGGAAAGGCGTGAAAGAAAAGGACACTGCAGTTACATTGCGAAAGCCCCATTAAACGCCCATTCTCAGTGACACTCCGGTGCACCGAACCCGCGATAAGATTTTTCAATTGTCATTCTCGCGTTTCTGCCCTCGCCGCTCGGCGGATTTCAGATCGCGGATAGGCGAGGAGCTACATACAGGCGCAATTATCTGGATTCAACGCACTTTCTATTGTCCGCGTTAATGCGTAACGGGAATGAGTCGGCAGCAAAATTGCCGAGCGGTTCTTGCCACCTTATCGCGCGGTTTCAATCTTATCGCCGTTCGTTTGCCGTAGTAATACGGAACGTGTCGTCGTATGATTGCCGCTGAAAGTAGTGCAATTAATTAAAGCATGCGCACCTTTGGAATCGGGAAAGAACGCGGGGATTTCATCCGAGTGTTTTTCCTGCGAGCAACATCTTTTATTAATCAGCGCGAATTGTCGCATCGATTGCCGAGAAATTCCGAAAACAAAAAGAAAAAAAAACTGTTTCCGCGTTAAAGTGCAATCCCATCGTCTAATAAAGGAGTAATGCACTTCCTCATAATCCACTCGGAGAAAAAACGAGACGTCGCGTACATTTTTTTACCGGTGCATCATCCGCGTCGTTGTAGCCGTATGTATTAATTACTTATATCCGTCGGCTGAAATAGATCAGAACTGGGTCGGGTGCGGTTTAGAGTCGCGGGGACAATCGTTTTATCGCCTTCGGCTTTCGAGGCGCTGCGCTAACACAGCAAATTAATAGACGATTCGCGTACGAGACTCGTGGCATTAAGCGTTAGAAACTGCTTAAGTGTAATTTAGGCATTATAACAAGTCCAACGTTGCAGTTATTTTTTTATTAAAAAAAGCCGTTTTCTCGTAATTAACAAAGATTTTATAACGACTTGTGTAATTGCAAAATCGCAGAATTTTTCTCGCAACCTTTACCGTATAAGGATAAATAATCAACGGCTATAAAAATGTTTCTTTCCTTTCTTTCATTCGATCTCAACAGACTACAGTTCCTCGTCGAAACAATTTCGTCACTTTGAATCGCGCGAGACGAAGCTCTAACTCCCCGCTGCCAAAACCGACGCTCCGCCATCCGGACTTTAATTCACCTCCTGAAAAATCAAGCCGCCGTCGTTAATCGGCCGTCGGGCTCGACATCCGTCTCGCCTCGCTTTCGATCGTCCGTTCTCGCTCGCCCGGCTTTTCGAGAAAGAAAGTGTCGCCGATCCGGTAATTGGATCTCCGGTGTACGCGCGATAAGATTCCTCCCCCCCCCCGCCGCCGAGCGAGTCTGTACGTTTGCACAGACGCGCGAGGGATTCCGTCGCCATCTTTCGAGAAGCTTCACCGGAACGAACTGCTTTATCGCCGAGTTGCGGGTGGTTCGAAGGGTGCCGCGTTTATAGGATTCCGAGGGGGTTGACGGGGAGAGTAGAGTGGATATAGAAATTATTGCGGGTGCCTTGGAGGAGTTTTTTTAAGATTTACTTGTTCTACGGGGCGTTGTTAATCGGAGAATTTTTTTAATCATACAAAGGAATGCTCCATAGATTTTGATCGAAAATCTTTATAATTCGTAGATAAATCGTTTAATTTTGTCAGCATATTAATAATTGCCGTTTATTATCGCCGTTGAATATAAATAAATGATGTGCCAACTTCGTAGAAAAGCGATAACGATCCAATGTTACCGAAATAATTGCAAGACGTTGCAACGCCAATTTCGTCCGATCAATTAAATATTTATACCGATATCATTACGAACCGCGAGCAAGAAGATATCGTTTTTAACGAGAACGGCAGTAACAATTTTCGAGCCTCCTCATAACCTGGATACGGAGCGCTTTGCGCTCGAAAATAAGAATGCGCCGTTCCGAGCGAAGCCGCAAGCACACGCATACAGCTCCTAACAGCGCTATGCGAATTAAGCCTCGGGCTCATTTCGTATTGTAATGGGCTCGTCGCTCCGAGCGAGCGCATACGCGATTTCAGGCCTCGGGTCTCGGGTGTGCGCCTGCTTTCGCAGCAATTTGCGGTCTGCTTTAAGAAAGTAAAAGACGCACACGACACCGAGAAGTGCACTCGCGCGCTCCCCGTCGCGTTTCAGAGGCTGAAATTCACAAGCGGAATGTGACGAAACGCTGGAGATTGCGGAGTTGAAGGTGGTTTTTTTTTTTTTTTTTCATTCATAACTTGTAAGAGCCAACGTAAAATTTAAGTTAAAATTTAACTTTGGGATATTTTTCGAGCGTGAAAGTGTGAGGGGACGAATAATTTTTCAAAAGCCGCGCTCTCTTTTAGCTGAAATCCGAGAAAGATTGACGTTTATTCAACGAACTTACGACTTTGCGACAATTAATTGTAGATTAATAATGAGAAAACTGATTAAAATCTTCCGTTGCTCAAAATGTATTGGCGAACAAAAATCCCCAAGAAATTCAACTCGACCTCACCCTCGAAAATGCTTATTTTAAATTGACGGACGATAGAGCAGCGATCGGTGCTTGACTTTCGAAAAATCGAGCGCAAACATTCACAAATCCATATCCCCCCGACAGAAGCAGCAGCGGCAGAGCAAAGCCGTACCGCCGAAATGGCCGCGTCGCTGGACAAGAAGAAGGTGGAGGAGGGCGGCGAGAGCAGGCCGGTGATCGAGACCTTCGACGACATCCTGCCGCACATCGGCGAGGCGGGCAGGTACCAGTGGTTCCTCTTCGTCATCCTGCTGCCCTTCACCTTCGTCTACGCCTTCCTCTACTTCGCCCAGTTCTTCATCACCCTCATACCCGAGGAGTACTGGTGCACGATACCCGAGTTCAGCGGCAGCAATCTTACCGATCACCAGAGGTGAGCGGCCGATCGGTCTTTGACTTTGCTTTTTTTTTTTTTGGAGCGATCGTCAGGCGCGATGGTTTTATTGAGGTTTCGCGATTCTTTTCGGTGAACTGAGTATTTAGCTTTTGCGATCGTCTGGTATAAATTTTTGTAGTTGCGAGTGCTTAAAAAATCGATTACTTTTTAGGTAGCGATTGATATTGCAACTGTTCACTAGAAAATATTATAGGCCTTTAAAAGATGATTAAAAATCGGTTCTAGCATCTTTTACATTTGTATGAAGCGTAAATATTATTCATATTACAATGAGTTATTATCAGCTGTTATTTGTTTCTAAAACTTACACAATCCCTTGCGTTATCTAGCTTTGCACAATTGACATCACCCCGAATCTGACGATTCCATTATTTACTTGACTCTTTGATCGCGCGGAGCAGAATTCGACGACAGTGAATTTCCGCAATCGCGAAGTCCCGCCCGTCTCGCTTTATTCAGCACTTTTTCCCTTATCGATTTAAGGAAGCAGCGGAGAAAACGATTCTCTCGCTCGCAGCCGTGAATCATATTTATATGGAAACGCTTTCGATCTTGAATTGTTTACTCCGCCGGGGATACGATAAGTGCCATTTAAATCAATCAACTTTTACCTCCGCCGTAAAAAGAATCACTCGGTCCGCGCGTGCGCGCAGACAAACGCCGTGTTGCGTCGTCAGAAAGAAGACTGCTGAACAATCGGAGGCGCCTTCCCGCGAGCTCCACCGCCGTCGCCGCAATTTCCCTCCCGCGATCAGCCGACTCCTCCGGCTTTCGCCCCTTCGAACGAGCTCGAGCAAGAGAGCTCGCGGCGGCTTTGTCGGAGCGAGAGAGGATTCGTCGCTGCGCGCATTGTACGCGCGGTTTTTTTTTTTTTCTTTTTTTTTTGGTTCGCCCGCAGCTACGTCAGGAGCGATCATCAGCCGCCGGTGGCGCTCGATGGGCCGGAGGAAAGGTGCGGCTGCCGATGAATAATCCAGGCTTCGGCGAAGTGGGTATTTCGAAAGGAAGAAGGTGCAATTGCGGATGGATTGCAGAAAAAAAAAAAAATACGACGAACGTTCGTAGGAAGCAGTAACGTCGACGCGAGTCGCCGACGAGGCGCGATTAATTTCGAATGATATCGAGGAATTAATTGTCAGCTTTGGGGAAGAAATTTTGTGCGCCGGTGAGTCATAAATAGCTTGCTTGAGTGCATTGAACATGTGTCATTATCTTTCGCCGGAGATCGATGTGCTAAGCTGATATTACTCCGGAATAATTTATCAATTTTCAACCCGACGCGAAGAAATGAATTAAACGCACAAATCTGCCGATGAAAATTGACGACGTTTAGCCTCGTTTCTTTAACGTTGACAAGAACTTTTAAGTAACTTCCTCGCGCTTGATTTAAACTGTACACAAAACGTAACTACATTAGGCGCGATTCTTCGCGTCGAATTGTAGCTTATATAAATATTCCAGATGCATTATTCAATACCTGAAAGATTAAACTACTAAAAACAAGTGATTTTAAATATTAATAAGATAGAATTACACAACCCACGTCGCAAGTTCCATTTCCTCCGTACTTTTGTTAGCAAAAAAAGCGCAATTCAATACGAGCGCATGACTTACAATAAATTCGAGAATTCAAGCAGAAGTGAGGAAATTTTGCCTGCCAGTTGAGCCTGAATTATTCATTCGAGCAAAAGATTATATAGAATCCAGTCCTGGATTTGAATGGATGGAGGAAAAGACGAAGTTTATACTTTAATACAGATTTACGAGCTCGTTTAATTGTAAATTCGTTAGTATCGGAATAGATAAAGGATGTAATGGCGCAGATAAAATCTTGTATGCATCGATCTTAAATACAATGTTTTCGCGAAATCCTGCTGATAAGCTCGAAACTCAACACTAATTTCAATTTATACTATTTACATAAATTATTCCGCAATTGGTATAATCACCTCGGTAAAAGGCACGATTAACGTAATTGCAAAATTAGCTAAAACGTTCCTGGTTAATTTAGACGTCGCATTAGAAACCGCCGATAACGCAATAAAACCCGAGATCCCGAGCGAAACAACAATACTCGATCGCTCCGAAAAGTCTAGACTCAAGCGCGAGATGAACGAACCCCGCCGCGCGCGGGCGGGGGGG
>JAWWEM010000027.1:16006139-16025326 GCA_035582935.1 Ormyrus thymus
GAACACGGCAAGGCACTCCGGGGGACTTTCGCGCGGCAAACGATTATTTAGCGCCTATTGTGGCGGCCGACTCGCGTCTCCGGGCGGGAGTCGAGTTCTCTAAGTAGTTTGGATATTAACGCGATAAGTTGCGAATTGTATTTCAAGGGGTGCTTTGCCGCTTTGTGCTCGAGCTTTAAGAGCGAGCTTCGAGTTCGCGATTGTTGGGGGAACTTTTCGAGGAATAGGAAGCGGCTGAATTTGTTAACTCGTAAGTTTGGGTAAAAACGGGACGAATGGATTGTTCGCGGAGTAGAATAGCCATTCTTTATTGTTTCTTTTGCTTTTGAGCTTCCGATCCGGCTCGGACTTTGTGCCTCATTTGTTTATCGTTGACGCCTCAAGGCTCATTTTTTGCTTAGAAATATTTCGTTTCTTATCAATCGATCAAAAGTTTTATAAGGATTTTATTACTTCCGATTGAACGACGAAATACTTATGAATTTTTCCTCGAAATTATTAAGGAAATTCATTTGCATTCGAAACTATGTAGGTCAAGTTAATTGCTGATTCGACATTATCGGCTCAATTTAAATCGAAATTACATAAATTCGTTAAGTACTTAAAAATACACGAAAAGCCTGACCTTCGTCGCAAAGCGAGGCAAAAGTCGGCGAACCGTAAGAGCTAATTTCAAAATCGCAAACGCGACGAGCACTCGACGGAATTCGATTTCCCGCAGGCTGCTGATAATCCTGGTGTTCGACGGCCACGTCTGGAACATGAAGCTGCTGCATCCGGACGTGTTCACGTCGTTCTCCCTGGCCTCGATAACGGAGCTGCCGGCCGCGATCATCCTCGCGCTTTTCCTCGACAGGTGGGGCCGCCGCTGGATGGGCTTCTTCTCCATGATCATCTGCGGCATCTTCTCCTTCGTCGCCCTCGCCCTTCCCAAAGGTAAGTCGGTCGCGCTTTAATAAACATAGCTTGATAAAAGTACGCTCTTTGAGTCCTCGTTGCAATCAGCGGGGACGCCGTTTTAATTGTGATTGGATTGGCTTAAAGAAGGAATTTTTCTTAAGGATACAGTGGTAATTTGGTAAATATTAAATTGGATTTTAATATAAGTTAAGCAATTAAAATATAAAATTAAATGAATCATAATTCACAATATTATTTATATTCGTTTAATAATTAGGTTTATCGAATAATTTGATTGCACATATTTGAATAATTTGTCTGTAATTTAATGCAGTTTAATTATTATTTATATTTTTCTGATATCATAATAATTTTTCTGAACATCAAATATCGGTCGACTAGAATAAACAAAAGAAATATGTATAGTATCATAAGTATGATAATTATTATATTTTGCCAAACATTATTGTAATTCTTGCCTTTCATTTCTTTAAAAACCCAAATCTATCCTAGTAAAACGTAAATCAGTCACAAAGATACACTAAATGAAAGCTCGGTCCAAACATTTCAGGCGCTCCCGCGATGTCGATGGCGATCCTGGCACGTCTCGGCGTCAACATCGCGGCCAATATCGGCTTCCAGTACGCCGCGGAAATGCTGCCGACCGTCGTCCGAGCTCAGGGCGTGTCGCTCATTCACATTATCGGTTACTTCGCCCACATTATCGGCCCTTACGTCGTCTATTTGGTAAGTCTACTGTGGCCCGACTCCTCGCTGATTATATCTATTGGACATTTTTCGAGAGGTCGTTTTTCTGCTCTTTCGAAAGGAAGGCTTTTGTTTTTATTCAAATTACATTTTTGAAAGTTACTTCCTTTTCAATGCTCTAAAATCAACGTTCTAAAAGATTAATTTTAATTCAATTTTCTATAACATTAAATTGTTTCATTTTCTGGCATCGAGTAAACTTTCCCCGAGTTCGTAGCTTAAGAGTATTCGCCTTAAGGATCTTCAATAATTCATGATTAGTAATATGAAGCGTTGCATATTTACAGGCGAACACGCACGCTTCGCTGCCACTTATAGTACTCGGTGTACTCTCGCTGGTCGACGCCGCACTGACACTGACGCTTCCAGAAACTCTGGATCAAGAATTGCCCGAAACTCTTGAGGAAGGTAACAATTTCGGAAGGGAGCAAAGCTTCTGGTGGATCCCTTGCCTTAAAACGTAAGTATTTTTATCTTTTTCCTTGTGTCTTGTCATAAAATTTCTTATAAAATATTTTATGAAGTTTAGTAAAATTGAAATTAAATATTAATTGCTTAATGTTCTACAAATTGTTTTACTTTTAGTTCCTGTTAAATTTAAAATAAAGTAGACTGAATATTGCAGAAAATATTAATAAAAAGATTGCAATAATACTTAATAAATAATAATAAAAGAAAGTTAAAATGTAATTAAAATTCTCATTTCAAGACTTAATTTTAACAGTCTGTAAAGTCTATTAAAATTTCTATTTTATTCAGATAATATATATATATAGATATATATATATATATATATATATATATATATTCCAAGCAAAATTTCCAAACGCTAAATTCCTAACCGAGTAAAAATCTGCTTTCCAGTTCGCCAGAGAAGAAGAAGAAGTACAGGAAGAAGCTTGGCGCGACGAACGCGGGTTTCAACCCAGGCAGTCTTCAGAGGATCGAGTCCACACGATTATAATAAACCCGGCTCCATTCCAGCGGTTGCTCAAGGGCAGCCATTCTGCGTGCGCTCACTTCCTGTAAATAAACGATAAATACCGAACCGGCGATGAAAGGAACTTTCCTTCGTGCTCTCGGCCCTTCCCCGGAAGGTACACACGACGAGTCATAACCAAAGGACGAAACTGCAACAGGAATAACGTTCCGCTTTCGTGTTTTTTTTTTTTTAAGCCACTTGTGATTTAGTAGTCCTTTTCATAAGAAAGAAAGAGAACGACTCAGTGTTTTTCCGCACAGCTTAGAGCTTAGAGACACTTTGATACTAAAGTATTTTTCAAGTCTATTCCTTTAGGTCTTAAGCGACACCTTTCTTCGTTCTCCCCGCCCGATGATTGTTAACGTTGCGAGTTATTCTGGCACTGAGAGCAGGCAGGTGTTTTTTGTTTCACGCCGAGCAGAAGACTGAGAAACGACCCGTAGGAGACATTCCAGAATTCTAAGATGCCAGATGCGTGCTATGCAATACAGACGAAAATGAGACAGGAAGCCGAAGAAACGAGAGAGGAGACAAATGTTTTTTTGGCTCGCCTAGAAAACAATAATCGTAGGTTTATCATTCGCGTACTTATGGAGCTATTTTCTGTGCCCCCACGTGACGCTATAGCGAATTTATTATTATAATTAACGATATGTTATAGAGCAATTGTATCGAAACACTTTGACCTCGAAGGTACGCTTTGTAGATTAGAGAATGCAGACAGGCTTGTACGTAATGCTTGAATTTGAAGACACTGCCTGTAATAATACTCATAATCGAAGAACAAATGTAAAAAACTAGATTTTCGTAGGTGAAATTGCGTTCTCTGAAATGCAGAGCGACACTCGAGGATTGAGAATAACGTCACTTGCCACAACACGATTACTTTTAGCGTAATGAACCTGTAGCGTAAATTTTTTGATTTGACTGTGTGACTATACGTTGTATTGGTTCCTGAAGACAATAATGAGGAAGCTGTGCCGTTTAGAGGATAATTATGTAAGTGAAGAGAGACTATAAATGTAATGTTTTTTGAAATCAAACGACGTGTATTAAGCGAGAAAAGTATACGTATATTAATTAAGGAAAACATTTGTACGGTATTTTTTGTGCGAAATGGCATTGATTGTGAGAGTAAACTTGCAAGATTATAGTAGTGCATCGATTGTAATGAATATTGACACTATGATAAACAGCATTAATAATAATACTACATGTATTTTAAAAAAAAAGAGAATGTCAATCATTTCTTTTCTCACTTCAAATATATTGTATTTTTAAGTTCTTACAAAAAATAACGTCGTTTCTTTCATTTTGCCACTGAGCACAAACGAAGAGAGAGAGAGAGAGAGAGAGAGTTAGTCATTTTACAAAGTACATAACAGCTTAAAACTATAGAATTCAGCATACTTACAATTAAGTATCACAAAGTCGGCAGCTTTACAAAAGTATTGTATACCTTTTGTTTTAATTCACAAGTTCACATTTTTAGAGAGGTTTTTCAATTTTTTTTCATTATAATAAATTCTTTTTTAAACATTATTAAACTTTCTACATACTGAAAAAAATTATTCGAGCCACGTCTGCCTAAATAATACTAGATAAATATTTACTTAAAACAAACAATTTTTTTCTTAAGTTAATATTATTAGTACTATTCAAGAAAATGTTTGAATTAAAAATTGCCCGACTTTTGCCTGGACCTGATCTGGTTTTTGACGCTTGTTCTTATTTGTAGCAAACTACATTAAATTAATAGATAGAATGTATATATAGAAATATATATAGAAAATTCAGATTCACAAAATAGGTTTTCTGAAAACTTTTAAAACTCGTAAACGCAAACCAAAAATCTATTAAAACTTCTCAGACAATGGTTAGATTAGGTTGGTCAATGGTTAGATTAGGTTAAACCAATGGTGGCAATCTTTTCCAGTGTCCAATACACTTTGATCAGCACATAAAAATAAGAAAAGATCAGAGCTTGCCAAAAGGCACGTAACACTCGACTCGACCATTTCTCGCTAAGAAGAGATTAGGCTAAGAGGTGAATATTGGGCTAGAGCTTCGTTTGGCGGTTGTTGTTTCGGGCATCGCGCGACTCGTCGGTCGAAGCGCCAAGGCAGGGCAGACTCCAGAACTTCTGCTCCTTGCCGAAGTCCTCGCCCTGCTGCATCGTCTGCGGCATGTCGCGGCCCAGCGTCTCCGGTAGGAACAGCACGATGCTCGCGCAGGAGAACGAGACTATTGTTATTATCAACATCGGCAGGTTCGTCCACCAGTAGGCCTGAAACGCCGGTTTATATATTATCTCGGAATACTTGTGTTAAGAGAATTTTATAAAGCTAACTTGTGAGTAAACTTAAATCTAGAAAAAGCTGAAACATATATTTCTGTTGCACACAAGCTAAAGTCTTTGCAATTGAAAAAAATGATATATGGGTCTAACTGTCATTCTTTTGTGAAAAGTTAATTCCTAAAAATTTTTCGACAAATAACTGTATTATGAAATTTGAAAGAAGAGTAAATATAAGTTAAATATACGCTGTGTATATTCAAGAAAATTTCAATTCAATTAAATTAATTAATTGTAAATTCAAAAATCATAATTCATCCTTAATAATACAATTTTTAATAACCAACAATGCATCAAAAAATCACAATTTTCAAGCATTATAAAAATCTAACAAAAATCTGTCTCTAAGTGTAAGTTTCCAATCTAAATTCTTTATTGCTCGGATATAACCTTTTTTATAATGAGTATTATTCGTCATAAAAAGAACAGAATCTCGCTTAAAGGTTTATCTAAACCTTGACAAGAATCATAAATCCATGATTGCGTAGTAAAACTGTATGTAAACTCACCGTATCAACAATATACGGAGCCACGGCATGAGCGAGGATTCCGAAGATGTGAATCATTCCAACCCCCTGAGCTCGGACAGGGGTCGGCAATAATTCTGCTGCATACTGCAAGCCGACGTTGGCTGACATATTCAGCGCGAATCTCGACGATACCGACATAACTAATTTCGCAGTTTCTGGAACAACAGGTTTTACGTTATTACAGTGATGCACATTTGCCGGGATTAGCAGATGTCTGAAGAGCAGCGTTTCAAAAACTTTTGTAAGTGAAAAAAATATTGTTAAATGTTTTTCAATGGTTCGCTAGTAATTTAAGCATAGTATAATGACAATGACAGTGTCGTAATCTAAGTAAAATGATTATGTTAAAATAAATAATTTAGATGAAATATATTTCTCTAGAATTTATTTTGCGGCGTAAGCGGCATAGTCGCGACAGTTAAATGAACCAATTCTAAAACGAACTCGTCCACAAAAACGACGACAAAATTTAGCTTACGAAACCGCACTAATTACCAGATTCGAGAAGAAGCTCCGCGAAGCTAAAGACGGTGGTCGAGGCCATCGTTATGAAACCGCAAAATCTTCGTCCCCAGCGGTCGAGCATCAAGGTGAGGAGAATACCAGCCGGAAGTTCGGTCGCGCAGGCCAGGGAAAACGAGACGAACACCGAACTGTCCAGGAGTTTCAGCGAGTAGACATGACCGTCGAACGCCACGACCGTTAACGTCCTGCAACCGAAATTGTCGTTCTGCTAGTTAGGCGTCCAATTATTCTGGTTCAAGTTATGGTATTAGCATTAAAGATGCATTTTAGTTAAAGTAAAGATTCGTTGGTTTATAATTGAAACGTTGAGTTTAATCAATTGTTGGATTCAAAATAATTACCAAAAAGCAGTTAAAATGATTGTAGTCCTTGCCAGTCTTTTAGTTTTGAACAGATCGATTAACGTAGCCGACTCGGTTCTATTTTCCGAAGAGTTGAGATTCCTCTGAAATATAAATAACAATTGTTTGGGTAAACACGCTGATGTTAATATTAATATTAATTGATTATTTTTGGATTAATAAATCCAAAGATAAGTCGAAAAGGACGAAGAAATCATTTTCCTTACGTAAAAAGTTTCATAGAAGTTCGGGTCTAACTTGGCCTTGTTGACACTGGCGATTCTCTTGAGCTTCTCGATAACTTTATCCGACATTCGATTTGATATGTACCATCTGAAAAGCAAACCTTGATATTAAAAGAAAATATAACTTTATTTACTCTAAAATATAATGTTTACTAAATTTATCCAGTTGTTTGAATAATAAAAACTTTCTACGTGTATTGAATTCATTTACTTTTTAGGTCAGATATTTGTTCCGCATTTGTTCCTTTATTCTAGTACAACATTTATTATTTTATTTTATCAACGTCTTAATAACATTCCAACAAAATGCATTCTATATCTGAATAAATGAATATCCTCTAAAGATAGTCAACCCATTTTCCCCGCACTGCGATCTCCAACGTTCAAACAGACTTGCAAACGATCCGACGCAGCTCAAAATCAGCTCCAGCCCTCTCGGTATCGACCTGTCGCGATTTCCTTATAAAACCGTCCGTAGCATCCAGGACGATCGCGGCGGCAAAGGTAGAAATCCAATTATTACGCCGTACTAAGACCCTCGTTCTTCTAAGCGCGACGTACGTACATTTCCAATACAGCGGGATCGCCCGACGTAAACCCTCGCGGGCACGTCAAAGTTGGCAGGGGAAGACGAGCTTGCGCGGCGGAATTTAATTGAAAGAGCCGCTCTTCCAGCTCGGGTAGTTAGATGTGTACCCAAGACTGTTAAGCGACAGCGCGGGTGTATAAAGAATGCCGGCGATTGCTGTCGATGATCGTTCGTTCGTTGAGACTAATTATTTGGCGATTGATTTTCAATTAAGGTCTGGTAAGGTCCGTTGATTGAGGATTCAAAGTTTGAGCTGGGATGTGATGTTTGCTCTACTGCAGCGCGACAAAGTGCTCTTAATGCTGTATCTTTAAGTAAATATAAAATAAATATTTTACAAAGAGAGAATTTATGTAATGATGAACCATTCAAAGGTTTCTTTTCTTTAAGCAAAGAAAACAAAGAAGAATATGCCCGAGAGCTTCGTTTAATAAAAAGCAAAGGAAACTCACAAGATCAGTCGCCTTTCAGTCCTTCTTCTCTCGTCACGACCATACAATATTAAACACGCGCGAATACGATCCCGCGCCGTTCTCACCTCGCGCTCTCGGGCAGTATCCAGGGCGTGATGAAGCAGCTGGCCAGCGGCAGGGCGCTCACGTAGCAGAGGTAGCGCCAGTCGGCGATGTAGTAGGCCGCCCAGGGCAGGAGGGTGCTGCCGAGGGCGAAGTACACGCCGAAGGCGACGTTCACCACCAGCGTGCGCCGGCTCACCGCCATGTACTCGACGACTGGACGGGCAGAGGTATTCGTCGGATTAATTTATCGAACGAGGAGAGTCGGCGACTTCTCTTGACGTACCGATGATCAGCGGTATGTTGATGATGTTGTCGAAGGCCAGTCCCGCGAAGAACCTGCTCAGGGAGAAGGACCAGAAGGCGCGGCTGGAGGCGGTGGCCATCGAGGCGAGGAGGGCGCAGCCGGAGCAGAGGGCGAGGGCCGGTATCCTGCCCCGGTGGTCGGCTATCCAGCCCCAGAGGAAGCCGCCGGTGACGGAGCCGCAGTAGAAGATCGCCTGGGCCGTCGAGATGAGGTAGCTCCGATCGCATACCCAATCTAGCTGATCGCCAATCGCGGAGCTCAAGGTTTACAAAGGTCGTCGAGATGGGGGAGGGGGGGACGGGCTTCGGTTTCGAGGAGGGCGGCGGAACCAATGTTGCTTGAGGAAATATTTCATGCGAAAGCTTGGGGAATAGAATAATTGCATTGTGTTTTGAATTTATAAAGTACTGTATCTTAAAACTTACTGGTTTGGCCAAAAGGACATCGAATTATTATTTTATTAGATTAGACATTAAATTTCTCAATTGATAAATTTTTAAATTTTAAATCTAAAGTATTTCATGTTTTTCAAGCTTTTGCGCGCAATTTTCATGATCTATCAATCGGAAGACCATTATTATTAAAAAAAAAAAAAAACAAAACGGAAAAAAAAAGGACAGAATCACCCCAGCGGAAGCAAACGTCCGCCCAGAACCCTGCTAAAGAAGAAATGCGCCTCGTCGGCACTTCACCTCGGCCCCGATGCTGGCGTACGGGATCTGGCTGAGGTTGTACTCCCAGCGCTGGCAGCCGACGGTCCTGTTGGTCGTCCAGGCGGGAGACCGCCAGTCCCACTCGGCCCTCTCAAGCAGCCGGCTGAAGTTCAGATCTTTATGGCGGCAGGTGTCGTAAAAGGGGTACTTGTCCGAGGCCGGGATCGCCGCCTGTATCCTGCGGAGCGGAGTTTCTCCGGTTTAACTTTCACGAGCGGACGACGCGCCGAAATGAATAATGCACCGGGACTCGCGCCGCGCTTCCGGGGGGGTCGATGACGGGTTTTGTAATTAGATTTATATAAGGCAGTTTTCGCTCCGGGTCGGCTTTCGGAATGGGTCTTTTGCGCGGAATTCGCGAGAGCTGGGAAGGATTTGGATTCGAGTGCGAAATGTGCGAGTTTCTCGTGGATAAACTGGGATGAAGGTGAGATGAAACTTTTTGCCTCTTTTAGGGCCTTTTTTTACTTTCTTTTTTATCTTTTTTTTTTTTATTGTTTTATTTTTAACTTAATTGCAATGTATAAAAATGGTTTTTTAAGAAAAATATTAATTTTGCAATACTCAGGTTTTTTGGCAGCTTCTTCGTTCTTAATATCAATAAAACCGGCGAACGCTCGAATATCCGAACCTTTTTTCAAAAAACCATAGGACAGTTTAAAAACTTTCTTTTCAGCATCCTACATACGTAAGTGGAACGAAATTGATTCGTCATCGTTATTGATTAAAGCTATTCTCCGTCCTCTCTAATCTGTGCAATAGCATCTTATCAATTGAGTGCGCGTAGCTGCAACGATGTAGCCCGAGCTGTCATGGACCGTATCGTTAATGTTCGATTAATGTTAAAAATGGCTCGCGCGATTAAATCGACATAGCAAAGATAAATCTCATTTTAATCGGTAGCAGACACAATTTTGCAGGTTTCTTGATGAATTTTTTTTTAAATGACACCTACACTGAAAATAATAGTGTAGTAATGTTTACTGTGAATTGTGGCAATCGCAGGACTGACTTGAATATGAAAAAAAAGAAATGCCATAAACTTTGGAAAAATGACAATTTTTATAGTAAAATTTGTCATAATTGTGGTAATTTTTCCAAATTTTATGACAATTGTTTTTTCATATTCAAGTCTGTCCTCCGATCACCCGAATCGTGGTAAACTTTATTGCATTATTGTTCTCCGTGTAGTTTCTACTACCTCGAAGAAGAAGCGCGGCCCGAGGAAGAAATTTCGGTTTAGACATTTTTAAAAGTGCTTTTGCAAATACTGACTGAATTGTAAGGACGGGCTCACCGAACACGTCTACATGTTTGCCCAGAATGCGATTGCGAAAATTGTTATTCAACCAGTATCCGTTAAAAATCGACTTTTCCCGGTCCATTCGCCCCATCGCCCGCTTCGTACCTCTGCTCGCCGGTGAAGACGTCCATGAGCTCGTCGATCCTGCACCAGTGCTCCCTCGGCACGAGGGTGAAGAAGAACTGGGAGAAGTAGAGCGAGGCGTAGGCGACGCTGTACGGCAGCAGGGCGATCAGCAGGTAGATCTGGTAGCGGCCGAAGTCGCCGACGTGGGGCAGCGCGTCGTCCAGCGACTGGAGCTTCGGCCGCAGGGCCGTGCGCTCCGTCGGCCCGTTATCCAGCTCCAGGTACTTCGGCCCACGGCTCGAGTTCACCATCTCCGCGCCCTCCTGCTCGGGGGTTGCCGCTCGAGAGGCGCCCTGGAACGTCGTCGGCGCGTTTTGGATTGGAGAGGCAGCGAGGGGGATTGCTTTGAATTTTAAGGGTCGAGCGCTACGTCGTCGGGGACAATTTTTCTTACGGTCACTTTGGGGGTTCTTAAATTTTGCCTCCTGGGAGGCGAATTCGCCTGAACTGATCGTCGGAAGCAAGTCGAGCGTAAATACGAGTGTGAAAACAAAAATTCAAATACGTTTTATCAAAAGCGCCGCAAATAAATGTGTGCATCGTCACCTGGTCACTCTCCGTGGAATCCTTCCCCTTCTGCTGCGCCATTCTCCCCACCTCTCGAATATATATCCTTATCAAACGAGCTTTCAATCGCCTCTCCCGAGAGAAAGTATGTATATATATATTATATATATATATATCTCCTTCCCCAAAACTTCCCTCGGCAAACAAATGTATCTCAGAGCGAGCTTCGATCGCCGGCGCGAATTCTGAGCTCGCGCGCTCGAATTCACTCGGAAGCACCGGGAAAGATTAACAAGGCTGTCGAAAAACGAGCCGACCGGTCTCCCGTCTGCTCGCGATACCAGCCGACCGACTGATCGGGCGAATTTTTTGCCGAAGGCGAGGAGCCCGCTCGTCGCTCGAGGCGCGCGCGGGCCGAGGCGGGGGCGTCCGGCGCGCACTCGGACGATCGTCGACGGCCGGAGAACGGGACGGTTGCGCAACGGCCCCCGCGATAGAACGGAGCTCGAGCGGAGCTTTGGTCCGTGGACGCGTTCTCTGGCCGCGACTTCGCTCGGGGAAATTATCGAGTTTATTCGCCCGACATCGACGGAGGGAATTTCGTCGACTGCTGCTGCTTTCTGGCTGATACTCGACTTGAGATTTTAAATGCGCGGCCGTGCAATCTTTAAAGAAATGCGAGCTCAACAAAAATGATAATGGACAGCGGCTTCGATGTAAAGAAATTCTTGTTCAGTACTACATTACTCGAAATCGTTTAAAAAATATATATATAGCGCCTCGTTGCGCTCCGATTATACAGCACTAAAGATAAATGACTTAAGAAACCTTGAGACGTCTTCGGTTATTATCATTGAACAACGCAGCGCCGTTAAATAAATAAATGCTCAAAAGCCTTAAGAACTTTCTCTATGCGCGAGCGCTTAATCTTGATGGTTTTAATTGAAAAAGCTCGCGACTCGGTCGGTCACGTGCCTGCATCGACGTCGAAATTAATTGGCGTACGGCCGCGCTGAATTATTATGTTGTGCAATTGTGAATCTGTATGTCATCTCTGCGGCGGCTTCGCCGTCGGACCTGCGCATTAAGCAAGTATTTTTATACGATCAATATTGGGAAAATAAATTATGTGGTTTTTGTAATCTCGTTTGAATTATTTAAATTTCAAAACGACCGCTGTCGCCTGCAGAGTTTTATACGCTGCTTCGCTGACGATGAGTTTTGTTAAGTTTCGCTAAAACAATGACAAGTAACAACCTTCATAAAAGAGCAATTTCGTGCAGTATCTCTAATGTCCATGAAGTCATGTAAATTGATACGTTTTTATGCCCCGACCGTCAAAGTGCCTGTAAAACCTTTAAAATTATAGTTCGCCGGTAATGACAGCGTATTAAGATAAAAAAAAAAATAGAGCGGCTTTTCTTAATGAAAATGGCGCGCTGCGAAAAATGAGTAATGCACATTAAAGGGCTTTGTTTAATTTTTAAAAAATGAATTGTTGCAGTAATAATAATGAAATTTTAAGTTCGGGTTTTAACTGACTTCGTAAAAGCTGTAGAGTTTTCGAAAAACCTGTTTTTTATGCAGTTTTTTTTATCATCGTGCGAACATAAACTAACAATTTATTCGAAACTTTAATTTAAATAGTAATTAAATACCATCACTATTTTATTACCGTTACTAACGTTATATGACATAATTATTAAGGAGTCGCAAGAGATCGAAGAATCATACCGGCAGTCAATAAGTCACGAATTAGAATTCACGTTCCGCGTAACTTTCCGTAATTTAAAAGGCACAGCTATTATAACTGTGCTCCATCGGCATGCGGAGAATATTTAAAATTTATTACAAACGTATCGAAATAGAAAGATATTTAAAATTTATTAAAATAGTGTATTTTATTATCCTTATACTGTTCAATGGCAATTTTGGTATCGACGTAATCTCGAAAAAGTAACGATCAATTAAGAATTAATTACATTTAGGAATTTAATTCGTTACAATTTTACAATTGTAACAAAGTTCGTATATTTAATTATAAAGTAAGAATCGATGAATTTGTTTCTGTTCTAAAGTGTCCGCAGAAGAATCGGCTGATTAAAGCGTGATTACTTAGATCATGATCAATCGCGAAAAAATGTGCAGATCGAATATTCGTAAAGCATAAAAGCTTAAGACTCGTTATTGAAATAGAATTCTAAAGACAATATTTTTTCGCTCTATTACGCTTATGACGAACATATCGCGCGCAGCAATGAAATTAGTCGCCGGAATGCGACAGCATGAAAACTTATCTCCCAAACGTACTAGAAATAATGCACGAAACGAATTTTACACGTTCGGCTCGCCACACTCGATTACGTAAGGTTATAATTAAGATTATAGGTTATAAGAAACATTTCGAGCACGACGTCGCAGAGATACCGAACGATCGCGACAAACGAGCTTCTCGCCGAGGCCAAAGTATACCAAAGTACCGATCCACCGGATAAAAAGAGAAAACCCCTGTGCGCGTAGAAATGCACTGATCCGCGGGTCACCGTAACCAGCCGCAACGAGGACGCACAACAATGGCAGCCCGGAGCAATCGAGCGGCATCGTTTTCGCGGCCTGACTGCCGCCTCCTGCGAGCACCGAGCAGCGGTCAGGTGTGCTCGCCGTCGGGAGAGAGTTTATCGCGGAGGGGGGGGGCAGGAGGCAATCCGCAAAGGATATCGTGCATGCACGGCAGGCACGCGAGCTGCGGGCGCGCGGCGTGCGGGGGGAATGCGGCGGAGCTGCGCGAACGCGGCTCCGAGGCACGGCTCGATTTCGGTTGGCAGGCCGAGGGGAAGACGAGGTGGGTCTGTCGAGGAACGTTCGAGGGACGTTGCGACGGTTCAGCGGAGGCACTTGCTTGATTCAGCGTGCTTGGAGCGTTGATTTCAATGGGTGCTCGATTGCGGTCAGAATCGATCGCGATGTGGAGGAGGGTGCGAGTGGGAACATTTTTTTGTAGGAATACTTTAATAAATTATGAAAGCATAGATTATTATACTACGCAAGCTCTGGATATATGTATTTAACTATATTCGACTAAACATTCGTAATTCATGTAAGTGTAGACTTCGATCACAGAACATTGAATGATCAAGCTTATTGGATTTAAGTGGATTTTCCACTAGATTTCTTACTTTTCTCGACTCAAACGATTCTTTCGAAATTCGAATTTTATTCTCGACGAAATTCGAATTTTGAAAATCTCGACAGCAATTCGAGACGAGCACTTTCAACTTTTCTTCGAGAGCAAAATTAAAAAAAGAGAAGGCACGATGACGTCTAACGACAAACGAGCGTTCGCGCTTGTCATCAGTTCATTTCCGTATACATTTGGACTCAAAATTAACCAAGTTTATTTATCGCCTTCAATTTCCCAAGAAAAATACGATTTGCAATCTGATTTTGCAATTAAAAAAAAGGTACGTATCTTTGCAGCTTTCACGCGCTCATTGCTTGCGATCGACGCACCTGTCCGAGCTGCTAATACAGAACCTAAAAGAGAAATGAAAGCGTCGTCTTAGAATCCTTTCCCGCCGATAACAACGGTATCCTCGCATGATTTTCTTTCAGCGGAAAACACTCAGCGCCGTCAAACGTCCAAGAACACTCCGAAGCAATGAAAAAGATCACCTTCAAACAGCCGTCGATCCTCGACTTCGTCAAGAACGACGCCTTCCTCTGCAACCTGGAGGACCACTACGGCGTCGAGATCGACGACTGCCTGAAGACGCTGATCGAGAAGAAGGGCTACGACAACTACGCCGCCTTCTCGCAGCTCAGCACGAAGCAGAAGGTCGAGTGCGCCCTGGGCTGCGACCTCGCCGACGCGCAGAAGGACCTGGTCATCGGGCTGGCCTTCTTGGTCAAGAAGGCGATTCACTTGTGCAACATGCCGCTGGCTCGGGCTTACAACTGAGGCGAGGTTCCCTTTTCAGCCGTGAAATTTGTCGCGCGGGTCGCGCGGGTCACAAAAAATGCGAAAAAACCCTTCGAAAATAGTGGGGAAAATAGAGAGAACGTTCAGGTTAAAGTCTGCCTTAGAAATTGGAAACCGTTTGTAGCTTACACTTACGTACTCAGAAGTGCTTGCAAGAAAAGTAAGGAGAAAAAAATGGCACAGGGAGGACAAGGCGAGGAACTTGCTGCACCCTTTGTTTTCCGATATAAGAAATAAGAAAAATATGATAATATATTATGCAGAGTCTCGCGTTCTTTATCTATAAGTAAAATGCGTCCGGTTTATCTGACCTTTTATGTCACTATTATTTATGAACTTCTGTACTCGTTACTGTTGTACAAATTTATTTGATAAAAAACACTCCAACCAAAATTCACACAACTGTCGTTTTATTTCCGAAAATCTTTCTCCGAACATTGATTTCTATACGCTATACAATTTTGCAAGAGTCGCAAGAAAAGATTTTACTTCTAATATTTGCAAACGTAAAGGGCAGCTTGCCGTCCGTAAATTGTACCAATATATTTACACTGCTGTCTCTTCGTGCTCGATTTAAAAAACAAAAAAAAAAAAAAAAAAAGAATCGAATCCCGCTCATTGTGGTGCAATAAAAATAACATTATCTGTAAGCGCAAGGCCAAAATATTATCACAATAAAAAGCGTAAATAAATATGATACCCATCATAAGTACGTTTTAAATCGAAACCCGTCGATCGCACAGAGCACATAAATCCAAATTCCATAAAAATCTAACGATCAAAGCACACTGCAGCGGCTTCCAACCTGAGAAAGGCCTCCGCCTCGCCATCAATCAGGTTGAAAAGTTGAAAAAGAATCCGTCCGCGAATCCGGTGTAACCATTCAGCCGACGTGCATTAAATTAATCGACGGCTCGATTACTCGGCCTGGCGAGGAGAGCGCGGATATTAAGACGCGCGACGAACGCCGCAGCGCCTAATGCGCCCTCGTCGGTTCGATTGGGCGCGGAATAATCGAAAATCGATTGAGAGCAACGCCGCGAGGACTGCAAGGCGAAGCGAAGGAAAACAGTTCTGGGAAAGGGCCGAGAGGGGCGAAGGGGCACAATGCGGGAAGTGTTCGCTTCTCGGCGAGGATTTCAGTTTTTAAAAGGAGCGTATGCGAGATTATGGGGAAATGGACTACGATATTTCTTTGCTTTTTCCGCTGACATATAGTTTCGTAAAATCGGGACTATTAATTTTGGAATTTGTAGCTACTAAGAGCTTTAGTTCAGATTTTTTTCTGTGTGAAAATATAAAGTTCGGCCGGGACTTGAGATTCTAGAATGGAGAATATTTGAAGATCCCTGTTTGAAAAGTTGAGATTGGGACTCACAAGACCCACAAGAGTCTTTGGCAGTCGAGGCAATTAATAAATTTCACAGGTTTATTAATTGCTTTGACTGTTTTTTTTTTTTTTTTTAAATTCTAACCACTTCGAAATGATTAACTTTCTATTAGGACTTTTGCTGAACGCTACGTAAATCTAGTCTTGACAAAAACAATACCATTGATCAATGTTCCGACCTGTATAAAACTCATTTTATTCATTTTATCAAAGCATCAACCAAAAAAACTCTTCGATTACAAAATAAGAAACACTAATTTAAAATTTCCATTCTTTCCCCCCAATTCTCTTGTCCGATACGGCAGCCGCAGTTAAAAACATTCCTCCTGACCGTCTCGCGCCTCTCATTGCACGCACATAGGTGCTATATCGATCGGCTCTCCTTCCCAAGTCCGTCTCTCTCTCTCTCTCTCTCTCTGGAGCGAAACACCACCGGCTGTATCGAGTGTCGCGACTTTCTTCCGTCGAGGGGTGCCGATATTCGGCGTCAAGAATTTATGCCGGGCACGTGGACGAGCTTTGGATTTCAAACGTCGGAACGTTCGATTATTCGCGCCGTTCGAATTCCTCGAAACCGTTGTTTGTCGAGGAGGCAACGTTCGAGCTTCAAAGTTAACATACAACGTTTTCCGCGCGGAGAGATTATATTTTTGGCCTTGAGCCGGAGAGCGAAGTCGAGTATTATGAATGAATCGAGCAGTGAAATTTCATACCGGCACATAGAAGGTTGGAGAAAAATCGCCGCGAGATTGTGATATTCGAGCCGGCGTTTAATGCCGTTGCGCTGTACGAATGCCACGATGCTACCTGTTTTAAGCTCTTGCAGAATTTAGACGTATATCGGTCGTTACTTTCTATTTGCGAGTAAGTAATTAAATTAATAAATTTGAATTTAATATTTATTTTAATAGACTCTTCGTTAAGAAAATAATTTGATTTAAACGTTGGAAACTTTTTTACTTGTTTACAATAATAATAACCGTTGGATTCAAATTAAAAAGCTAGCGAGGATATTAAAGTTTAAAACACGAATTTGAAAATTAGAAAATGCATAATAAAATCAAGAAATAGCGGCAGTTTTCTTCCCTGTATATTATTACACATCCGTTAACATAAATAAACATAGTTCGTATAAAAACACGATAAAACTCGTGACCTTCGATCCAACAAACAAAGAAAAACAAAGAATCCCCAAAGCCAGGCAACCCGCCGAAAAAAAGATCCTACAAAACCTACCTGAAACTCAGCTCACGCAGAGCTCTCCGCGACCGACCGATCCTGAATCCCAGTCGTCCAGCTCTATCGCATCATCGATCTCCAGCGGACGAGTTCCTCGGCGTCGAGCAACTAACGGCTTACTTCGTCGTTGTCGTCGTACGGGGCGCCGCCGCCAGTGGGAAAGTGACTCCGCGCGCCTGCTGCTCGAATGACCGCTGCCGCAGACGGAGGCTTTCAGCGCTATGCTCCGCGGAATCAAGCTCGATAATGAGCGGGACTCGGGGGATATATAGACCGCGAGATACGTTACGCCGATCGACAAACAATCCATGAAGGGACACAGCCGCGCTGCGTTCAACTGCTACGATGTAGGAGGCTGCGGCTTGTTTACTGGACCCGATGACCAGTCCGGTATGGCTGCTGGCTTTTTGGGGGAGATGCTTAGGTGGGGTTAGTTGCGTTTTGGGGATTCTCCTGAGGTTGGGTAGAGTTGAGCTAGGTCAGTGGAGGGAGAGCGATTTTTCTTGGAAATTAGGCGTGGCGGATTGCAAAACTCGTCCAAGTTATAAAGCAGCGAAATCACCAATTGCTTTGAGAATTTATCATTGTGCCTGAGCTGTTTTTTCCAAAAATTTAACTAATCGAGTGTACGAAGACAAGTGTGTACCTAAGAAAATAAAAATTATCAATAAATTAATAAAAAATAATATATGATAACGAAACTAAAAATAACGGTAGATTTGCTTGAAACACGATTTCATCTCCAATAATTTTAAGTAAGTAATAATACTTTAATCGTTCTTAAATAAATATTCTTTCCTGATTTATGAAAACTTATTACGACCACATCAACCCTAATTACAGCGATTCCCCAAAATATAATACGATAACACCAAATAAACGAAAATCATTAAGACAATGTCGGCGCCTCAGATCCCGAATTCCGAGGCACTCGATAAAATTTAACATTTTTCGATAAAAAATGACAGATTATACAGTTCGGCTGAAAAATCGCAAGACGACGTACAAAGTGGAGCGGCGATTCGTTTATCGCGAGAGGCCGGCAATCGCATTGTTTTCGCGCTCGGCTTTAAATATTTATCGAGGAGTCTTTATTTAGCTTCGGAAAGCTTTGGAAAGTATAATGCTGAATTAATCAGAGCCGGAAAAATCCTACGGAAAATAGTCGATGCACATATTGTAATAAGTCATCGTAGTTATTAATTTTCTTGAATTATGGTTATACTTGACTCTCTTGACCTTTGCTTAGTCTAGGCAGGAAACAATAAATAAATAGTTGCCGCTGCATTCCGACATGTTCGTAAGAAGCTTCCGCGAGCAACATAAATTACGAAAAATTATGATTTTTTTTACCAATATTACGAAAGTTTGTCGACGTAAATTTTTTAATGTCCGATGACTATTTCCGTCCTTCCCAGTCTTTATGTGCTACCGTAAGCTCTGCTTATTGCACTTATAGCGATTCGCGGGAGTTCTTTCCCTCTTTTGTGTTGACGAAAAAGGTTAATGACTGGTAACGCTATTATAAAAAAACGGAGCGAAATTTTTTATAATAATCAGCGAGAGTGAAATTTTCGAAACATTCTGTAAACAGTTTTATCAGTCGTGTTTTATCTACGCGCGGCGTAAAAAGTCAATCGCTAATCATTCTTTTTTTATTTTACCAAATAAGTCTAAAACGAAGGTTCGAATAGATTTAATACTAAAGAGACAGAATAAAAATCCATCTGAAAATAATTAAGAATTTTCTCTCTCCGTATTGCGGAGTAAAAGCTGCAAAACAAAACCAACTTTTGCCCTTTTAAATCCTCCCTTCCTAATTTAAACTTACATTCATTACCGCAATTTGAGCAAAAACAAATTCCACCATTA
>JAWWEM010000027.1:16035968-16063267 GCA_035582935.1 Ormyrus thymus
AGCCATTTCGGTCAAATAGTCATAAAATGGTTAAAACATGTGAAAAAAAGCGTTTCATAAATGGGAGAAAAATGGACGATTTCCACCAGGGAATTGAAATACGATATAATTAACGATTAAAATTGTATTTACGAATAGAGCGCGAAGTCCTAATTTTTATCGAAGCTCTCCATAACAACGCTCGCGCCTCGAAACCGCCTGCATAAGCAATATCCGTCCGCGAGAGCGAAGCACCTCCCCCCGCTACACCAGCCGCCGGGCAGTAAAAAGCTCGTCGGAACCAAGTCCCGGGAGGTTCGCTCGAAGGAAGAAGCCGCGGCGTTATCACGATTCATTCCGGCGGCAATGACGCAAGCAAGGAGCGACGCGTCGTTTGCTCTTCCGCGCCTGCTGATCCTTCTCCGTCTCTGTTTTCGCGCCGACGCGGAGGCGGCGCGCCTCAAGGAGTGCGCAGCCGAGAGCTTTGGAGATGATTGCAAGCTCGCTCGGCGCGGAGGAGTGGAAATTTCGAGGATCAGAAGCGTCGGGGACGTTGGGGGCGAATTTTGAGAGAGAGAGAGAGAGAGAGCTGCGGATTTTTCTAGGACGAGCGCAAACGGACGAAAGAATTAGAGTGCGGAAATTACAATGTCCTGCGGTAATTTAGTAACAGGCTGTGAAAATGTATGAAAGTCATCGTGGTCCCCGGTAAATATTGAAGACGTTTAAATATAGATTTTATTCACAATATTTTCCAAAAAGTCGATCAAAACCGCGTAGGCCATTTTCGCCCTCGCCTATAAATTACCGAAAGATTAACACGCGTCCCTTATACTTTTCAGAAGATTCGGGAAAAAGAGCGCGCGAAGGGGCAAAAAGAAAGGCTCTCAATAAATCACTCGGGACTTTTTCGCTAAGCGACGGGGGAGAAAAAGGATGATGGAGGACTATTTAATGTTGAAACAAAGAGTGCATTATGCGGTGGCGGGGGGGGGGGGAGAATTTTTCTCCGACTGCACGAGAAAAACGCTAATGAAGTACCTGAGCGATTGCTCGCCGCGCACTTCTAATGGAATGCTCGATGAATAAATTGAATAATCTTAGCGCGTCGATCGGTGGGAAAAACTCTCGGTGTGCCATTTTTTTTTTTCTGTTTTTCTTTTTGTTTCTAATCGGCGCAATCGGATCGAAAGGCTCTCTAATCGATCAGCGAAGCTCCGAGCGAACGGTTTTGCTATTATAATTTCAAATGAGGAGCGCGGCATTTTTTTTTTTTTTTTTTGCTGCCGCTAATTTGCGAATTCGATACGGTGTGCGCGTTTCAATCCTCTGAGCGTTTAGGCAGCTCTAATCGGCGGATTTACAATTTAATAAGTGGCTGTAATTGGTTTTTGAGCAAGAAGCAGGTTTATTGTAGACTTCCGTACAATGTCACGTGTCGTTGAAATAAAAAAAAAAAAAAAAGAAACTTTGAATGTGCAGAATGAAAAGCGAACGAATATTAAATTTGTTCATACAGCAGCAATGCATAATTTAACATGTATACTTTCAACTCGGGTAAAAAGAATAATAAATCTAAAAAGAAGTAAGTATAAATTCTTAAGTCCGCGACACGGCTTCTCGATTCGATCGTTCATTATACAAATTAAATAATATTCTCCGCCTTTTATCTTCGCGTATAATACATTGCGACGAAAAAATGTAAAACGAATTGCTGGAGTTTTCATTGCGAAATCAATGCTATTAATTACACTAACACGAAGCAGTAAATCTTTGATCGGAATCATTTTGACACTAACGAGCCTTATCCAGTTTTGAAGCTGTATGCGCATACATCGTGCATTGAGAAAGAAACTATAACGAATTTATACGTACGAAACGGTTCGTTGATTATTATTAATTTTCTACTTGTTAATAAAAAGCACTGTTTATTGCCGATAAGCTCCCGCTTCATTTTTTACAAGACTTTATCAAATTTCAATATTCTAGAAAATAATGGTTTACTGCGTGATTTTTAGAAAGTTTAAAAAAGTTAGTTTCAGCTGCAAAGAACGCATAATGAGAAAATCAATAAGCTCCTGCAGAATTCATCTAAGATGAATTTAATCTTGCAATTTCGAACTGTCGAAGTGTACCAAGACCTTATTTCTCATTGAAAATCATAAAAATAAAGTAAAATGCGAGCGCAAATTAGTATCAGACAACGTATGCAACGAGTGTTCACAGCTCCGTAAAAATGACTCATTACACTTCATTATACATCGCGAACTCTTAAAAAAAAGCTCGTAATTACACAATTACCTATCAAACAAAAAAAAAAAAAAAAAGAAAACGGCCAAGATTAGATTTCGAAACTACACCGAGCAAGGCGTGTACACCTGAATACAAGCCGACTCGTTAACTCGCCAATTTTGTCCCTCGAAAATCATTACCCGAAAACGCCGAGCGCCGAGATCAATATATATATATGTATATATATTTTGTATACCCACCTCCACCGTCCAACCCTTTTGAAATAAAAGGAACCGCGCGTCCTTTGATTACGGCAAGTAAAAGTACAAAGCTCCCGCTCGAACTGGCCGAAGCCGGCCAGCTGTGCGGAACGAGCCGCGCGCGGGGCGGCGAATTAAAGTCGGATTGCAGCCGCGAAAAATGGCCGAGGCTGACGAGGCCGGGGATTCGATTACGACCGAGCTAATGGATAATGAAGCGGAGTGCCCCCCCCCCCGCGAGATTGCCGGGGTTAATGCTGAAGAACGGCGGGTGCTTTGTGCGGGCTCGCCCGGGAGAAAGGGAGAGGAGCCGAGGCGAACGGAGAACTGCGAGGCGGGTAGCGAGCTGGTTCTTCTGGCTCGTTTATGCGGTTTGATTGGAATAAATTTTTAATCGTTCGCTGGCTAAAATTTATACTGTTTTTTAACGACGCTCTCGAAGCCTAGAAAAATTTCGTCGAGTTCTACATTGCATTTGGAACATTAAAAACGCAATTTCTTCATTTGCAACGGCAGCGCTCCGTTGACACGTTTTTTTTTTTTTTTTTTCAAAAATAAATAATTACCATTAACCAACCGATCCCTTACACCCCAAACAAAAGAGAAACTCTTCCCTCGTCCCGGCAACCCCGGAAACCCAGACGAAAATGAAGCTCGGTAATTACCTCGGTGGCGATGGTGGCGTACGGTATGACCGTGAAATTGAATTCCCATCCGTTGTCGCAGGGCTTGGTGGGCCAGTCGGGATCGGCGACCTCGAGGCCGCGCTCCAGGACGTCCGTGTAATTGACGTCGTACATCGTGCACTTGGCTCTGCCCTCCATCGCGCCGTGCGTCTCCGGCGGTATCGACAGCGCCATCCTGCAAGCCAGCAAGCCGAGAGCGCTCGGTGTCATTGTTATTGGGCTTGGGAGGATTTTTCGGCGCGGCGCGGAATTTCGTTTTCGACGGCGGGCCGTTCGCTTCGCGAGTCTCGGAGAAAAGGGACTGCGGCCGCCGCGCGACGGAACGGATTCGAGCGCGCGATTATTTGAAAAAGCGTGGGAAACGCGACTAGTCGAGGCCGAGTCGGGGTGGAGGCTTTTCGAGTCTTCGGAAGAAATCGGGAGAAGGTGAGCGTTTTGTGTCACGGGAGGCTTCTTTTTTAGAAGGGAGGAAAAAGAGGTGGGTTCGGCTGAATCATAAGACACGTATTGGGTGAAGAATTTCGGTCTGCTTGACGTGTTCTTTTTTTCTTTAGGAGTTTGGTTGATAAATGCGGATTTGTGCTACAGCAAGAGCTGGTAAGCTAACTCTTAATTGTAAAAAGTTCGCGAGGGATGCTTACAAATAGTTTTATTACTAATTATACTAATGAATCGTTCCTATTGAACGCAGTCCGTTTTCTTACCCGACCAAAGCTTACACAAAACAGGAAACTACCGTTTAAGCAACTCAACGCCATACATCTCCCCTAATTCCGCGCCATCTACTTGCTACGTTCAAATCCACCAACGACTCGACCCACACCCCACCCCCTTCGATCCCTCCCGCGTCGATCGGAATCCGCATCCAAAAAGCTATGGCAAAACAGCAACCCAGACCCCGTCTACCCGACTGAAGAAGCCGCGAAGGAGGCTCGCGATCAATCAGCGGCGCGGCTTCGCCTCGATGCGTCGACGAGGAAGAGCGCGGCTGATCGACGGCTCGGTGCGCGGCGCCCGATAAGAGGTCAAGGAAATAAGACGACGGGAGAGAGAGAGAGAGAGAGAGAGAACGGCACTTTGAGTCGTCGTACATCGTTACGGCGTCCCGTCGAGATCGCGGGGGATATTTCGGCGGGGTTCCGCTTCTTGCCTTGTTTTCAGGGCAGCGCACCGAGCTTTGGCAAATTTCGCTGAATCCGTGGCTGGCGCGGAGTGAGCGGACTCGCGAGCGCGAACCATTAGCACATTGTTGCCTGTTCTTACTCGCTTTAGATTATTCATCGGCTTACATTGTGTAATGCCAAGCGGCTTGTTGCGAGATCAACGCGCGAGAGTTACGGCCGCTTTATCAGCGGATTTCATTATGTAGGCTCGATGGAATTTTTAAACATAAATTATTAATCAAATCTTCGAACGGTTTATGTATAGATCTATTGCCTCGACCCCTTTCACCGCCGAGCTCACTTTCCGCGCGGCACTCGATTAACTTCTTCGTCAAAAGTGAACATACCGCATAGCGCGACTTAGATAATGAGCCTCGGCAATACCGAAAAATATTGAACATTTCTATGAAAGCAGCAAGTCACTCGGAAGCAGATCAGCCTTTTTCTCGAGCCTCCGTGCCGCTGGAAACGGCGATGTATTACAACCTCCCTTCCGTAAAGCAAAGGCTCGCCCAGCAAAGAAAAAAAAAAAAAAAAAAAACAACTCTTCCACCAACCTGCAACGACGGTAAGTTCATTGCCCCGCCGCCGCAGCAGCTCGCGACCATATCGCGATTCATCTCGCCTCTTTGCGAAATCGACGCGCGCGATTTTTCGCGTTCACGCTCTCATTAGCTCGGTGACTCGGGGAGCGTCCGCGCGCGCGTGTGTGTGTGTGTGTGTGTGTGTGTCCCTGCCTGTCTTTGATGAGTTGCGTTCTCCGCCGTCGCCGCGGAGTTTCGTATGCGGAGGAGTAACGAGGCTGTCGATCGAGGCCAACGTTTTAACTGCAATGCTTCGCAGGGTAATCGAGTTGACTGCAGGCTTCTCGATGGATTTCAGCGGAGTCGCTGGAGATTGCTGTTGGGTTTATATATAGATGTATTTGGTTTTAGGAATTCGAGAAGTTCCTTGAGTGGAGGATTATTTTTGAAATCTTTTTATTAACTTTTAATTGCTCGTAGTCGTAAAGCACAGTACTAAACGTACAAGTGATTTCAAAATAAACTGCTGCGACCTCAGTTGAACGGAGACTTTCACTTATTTTTGATATGTCTGCCAAACATATTGTATAGATGAAAATCTACCAACGTTCGGGTGTGAAAAAGGAAGTTTAACGTCGGTGGTTTTTATGCATTCACTGAGAGCGAAATTATCCCGAGGAAATAACTTTATACAAAATGAGCGACAAGCAAGACCAATATTTGCCACCGAAGAAAAAAGTAAATTTATACGTTAAATTTTTACAGCTAACATTGACTTTCGATCAATATACAATATTCTAATAGCACGCATAAGCATTAATTAATTGGTCACAGTTTTCCGGAAACTGTTTTTTTTTTTACTAACAAAGAGGTAAATAAGAAAAGAAAATGTAAAACAAATCTCGCGTATCAACCAACACTTCCAGTCCTTTTTTCTCCTTTATTTATTTTGATAGAGAAAGAAAAAAAAATTCGTTTCAAAAAATGTAAGCTTATCCAGCTCCGAGACAGATACAAAGGATTTTTTCCACCAGTCGCAAAAGAAACGCACTAATTCTCGCCGCGTCGACCAGTTTTATTAGCACTTTTACAGATAAGACATGGAAATAAGCAAATTACTATTTATTTCCTGAGAAAAATCCGTGGTAAAGTAACGCTGCAGCCATTATTTATCACAAATCGCGCCGATACCAGTGCGAACGTTCGAGCACCCGTTTCGGGAACAAAATTAAAAGCTGCCTCGAACGCGCTTTTGAATTAATTACGACGCCCAAGAACAAAGATGCCGGGGGTAATCGCGAGCAGCCGCTGAACCGCCGCTAATTAAATTTCCCGTCATCTCGCGAATGAATTCTCACCCGATTACCAGATGCAAATGAATCCAGGCAACATTAACTTTGCAAAAAAAACGAAACAAAAAAAAAAAACAGCAGAAAAAATGAATACTCCCCGCCATTAATCAACCATCGTCGCCAGCCATCAGCATTCAATTTCCCGCGTGATATTCCTCGGCGTCGACCTGAAGAAATGAAAAATGCGCGCGTAAATCAAACCTGTCGATACCTCCTAAATCACAGAACCTTAAGCAAAAAGCAGCAAACCGCAAAGCACCTTACCCACACACACACACACACACACACACGAATACACAGCCGCTCGATTTATCGGCTACGCTCGGTAACCGATTAACAATACACGTGTCGTATGCCCTCTCTCACACCCATTTCGTCTACTCCACTTTTACGAGACGCGAACAAGTTCAGAGGCGACGGCGGCGGCGGGCAATTAGACTGGCAAAAAAGGCCTGGGGGGGGGGGGAGGGGGACTTTTTTGCCCGCCGCGCCGCGTGTCATTGGCCATTAAACGGTAATTCCCTCCTTTCCTTTTTGTCGCTCGTTCCCCGCGAGATAAATTAATCGGATTGACGGGGATCATATCGTTCGCGGCACAAATTCGCTCTCAATGCTAAAGCTCTCGGTGCGCGAGAGCGCGAGGAGAGTTCTTTGCGAGCCTGTCCGCGAGAGAGGCTAATCGCTCTCTCTTCGGCGGAGGATATTGCGAAACATCCCGATAATTACTATCGATCCTTGCGGGCGGACGTGTATATGCGGTGCGCGAACGCGCGGGGATAAGGGACTGCGCGGAGAGTTCTCGGAGTCGGCGGGACAATCGAGATCTGCGCGGCGATCGAGGCGAAGGTTTGTTTGTGCTGGGAATCGTTGGTGTTTTTTTTTTTTTTTCCTTTTTTGACAGTGACTTTGAGAGGCAAGACGTTTGGTAATTTTAAACAGAGAGCTGCTCGAAGCTTTTTCGAGATTTTCTTTTGCGGTTGAAAGGGCTTTGACAAATAGTTTGCATTTTAATATTCTTTTTGACCTTCGAAAAATAAAAAAAAAAAGTTCTTTGTTTATCTCAATCTTAATAATATTTTGTATTTGTGTAACATTTATCCGACGTTGTAGAAAATTACAATGTTTTCACAATATTCTTTGAAAAAATGAATGATCAAAATTCTACTTTCAGTATCCATTAATTATCTGTATATTCTTTGCAGATTAAAATTACATGAATATAAAATAGGACCCCACATCAGAAGATAAATTATTTCCACCATTATAAAAGCATATTGTTTCTTTTACAACGTAAGAAATATTCTTCAAGTCGATACGTCGTAAATATATAATCAGTTTATAAACAATTTACAAAATGTTAAAACGCGTTCTCTCAATATACATTTCAAGTCCTATTTTGATCTACCCCAGCTGTTAGAATTGCAACACGTGTCATTACCAAGTGCTCAAAGTACTTGGTTTTTTCTAAGTGGAAGTGAAAGTTTATATTAGTAGCGGTGTCGAATGTTAAAAATATTTTATTTGTTGACCGGATTGCGCAACAGTCTGTTCTGTTATTACTGGTTTCACAATAACTACTTACAATAATAATTACGAAAAAAAGGAAAGATTGAAAAACGAGCCAGGTCGGCAGTGGCAAAGGAATTGCCAGCTGTATAGTCGAATAACCTATTATTAATGGTTTGAAAATTTTATAATCACGTATTTTCCGTTATATTCATTTTAATAAGTTGCATTAACATAATGTCCTGTGCTATAAAGTAAGCGGTATCCTTCGGTGAAAAAATATCTAAATTATTTAAATGGGATTCGAAACTCGAGTTTCTGTGCTTAAAATCGTACGGTGCACAGATATAAACGGCGCAATTAATTAATTTCAGTGTACTTGTGTCTTGCACGTTTCATTGAATTTATGATCTTATACGTTTCATACACGTTCTGTTTTATGGTCAATTATATTTATTAATCGATGTACAATGATATATTTTTTGAATAAACTTTTTCCCCTCAGCTATCGATATCCTCCTAATAATATTCATTTTACAAAAGCTGCAAATCAGTTTTATCGCGAAATTGCTAAAAACAGGATTAAACAATTGTCAAAGTCGTCTTTGTTTTCTAAAGCCAAGTTTGTTCAACGCCTTCCCGGATCCTTCGCACAAAGCTTCAATCGAATTAAGACATTATCTCCATTAAACAGATATTCCATGAACCGACTGCCGTATCATTAAGTCCTCAAGTGAGACATAAAGTATAAGGCTTTTCATTAATTATTAGCGCGCGGTTTCGCTCTCCATCCAGACTGAACCGGACTGCAATCGCCTTTCGAGCTCGCCGCGCAGTCGATCCATAAAAAGTTCATTTTTAATTGCGTGTCGCGCGAGTCTCTTTAACGGGGTGTCGCATTGATCTCGCGTATAGCACGTGTATTCTAATGGCTCGATTTTTTTTAAATCACACCTTCGTTAGAAGCGCAATCTTGCGGGCAGGAGTTCCAGCGGCGTGACACTCCCAGTTGACGGGTCAGATTATAAATAAAAGCTATCCCGAGCATTTGTCGCGATATCTGGTTTAGATGCTAGATTTATATCGAAGCTTTTTCTTTATCTTTTTAAGCGAAAGCGATGAGCGGCGCTGGAGAAATTCAATTTATCCGTTTTATTTCAAATAAACGTTCCCGAAGGATGCACTCTATTATTGAAGTAGAGGGGATATTTTTAGCTAAATCATTCGATAAGATGTGCTTCAAATTCTCCTGTTTTGATACAATGTCGGTTTAATGAAATATTCACATAATATACAAATGTTTTTGTAAATAATCGTCTTCGAAGTAGCCATTCAATGCTTGATAGTATGTGTAGATAAATTGGCACTGAGCCAAAACCGCAAAACGTTTGATTCGAATACGATTAATTTAGATTCTTTACTATTACGTCCTTCAATTTATGAAAGGAAATAAGTCCAAAAAAAAAAGAAAATTTAGCCAATCTTAATTTCATGATAAAATAAACCATTTTACAATTCCACCAGTGAACCTCCTCCAAAATAAATTCTCAACAATCCTCGGTCCAGCCAGCCCCGAAAAAGCCCTCGAAAACCCGGTCGCTCGCAAAAAGCCCTCCCCCCGGCATCCTGCCTTGCGCAACGGCCGCGCGGCACCTTCCAATCCTCCCGGCTCGGCGGCACAAGAAACGCGGAGCCTCGTCGCTCGAGGAGCGCGCGAGAAAAATCAGCCGATTGGCAATGCACCTGCCGCCGAGCCGCTGGCAATCGACTCTCCCGGGCGCACGTACGCCGCGCGGCGGATGACGTAACGCCCCGCGGCGGACGCTAGACGCGCGCAGAAGGTCTCCCGACACTTTCCAACGGAGCGGGACTCGAGCGCGCGCGGAGCCGAGAGAGAGAGAGAGAGGCCGGCTTTTTCGGCTGATTTTTTGGGGTTGAAGGAGCGCGAGGAAGGTCGACGGCTCGGGAATCGTTAATGGAGCGCGTTCTTTGGAGCAGGTGACGTTTATTTGAGCGGGGGGAAGGGGAGTGGACAGTGTAGATCGTCGGAATTATGCGGATCTGGTTGAGTGTGGGAAGATAAGCGGAAATTTGGTATTTTTGGTATTTGGATAAATATGGACACTTGAATTTTATCTTTGTTTGGAAATTGATGAACATGAATTTTGATCGTTTTTAGTGAAATTGATTAATGTTTCAGAATTTCGAAAATTAATTATGATAAGGATTAATTCAGTGCCTTGAACAGCTGGTCGCTATTATTTAAATGAAAAAATAAGTGAAATCCTCACGTTTGAAAAATGTGCATTTCATCCGAGCTGCGTATTTCAACAACAGAAATACATTCTCTTTTTCTAGGTACAAAGGAATCAATGTAAAAAGCTATTTCGTATTTTCATATATAAGTATTTATCAATAATACTGAAAATAACTCTCCTTATGAAGAATATCAATAATCTAAGGAAATTTTCAATATACTTTCTAAAAATTTTATATTTTTAACAAAGTACTTATTTATTATTTTCTTAAATGTACAGTCAACAGATTTGTAGTTGTTAAGATAATCAGTAAATTCTTTATTTCATCTTCCTCTTTATTTAGAAAATAAAATAGTTATGGTAACATTCAGCAACATGATTCAGGAATTGATAAAAAGGATATTTTTTTTTTATAATTTATTATTAGCTACCTAACTCACGCTCATAAAATAATTAAAGAGAATAATAATTAAAAAAATCAATTATACTTCTTAAAATAATACAGTGAATATATCAAACGTTAATCAAAATTTACTTAAACATAAACCGTTTCGAAATCTTAGATTATCTTTCTCATCATTCGCTTATATCACTTATCTTTTATTCCCACATTTGATATATATCTCTAAGCAATTTAGTTCCAGACATCCCAAGCCTTTTTGCTTGAAAATTCAGATCCTTTAAACTCGTTACACCTATAAATAACTGATAGGTTCAAGTACATCCTTGCCACCTATTTCTGAATAGAAACGAAAAATAATAAATGCACAAGTGTTAAAAATAATCCGTGAGCGAATCTAAACTTAATTCACTGCCAGCCGCTTAAACGAGATGCATTCGCTATAATAAAAATCTTATTTAGTCTTTCATTGCGCTTCGATGAAAAAAAAAAAGAACGGCATCTCTTTAGCAAGTCTCGTTAAATATTTATACAAGCATCGCTCTGCAGGCGATCCGTTGCCGCTAATTGATTCCGTAAGAACAAGTTCAATTCCCTCTCTTCCGTCGGCGTAAGAAACGCGTAAATCAGCGACGCTGCTAAGTAAGTCGAAAGAGTACATCCACAATTTGCATTGTTGACGGCTCTGACTTCGAATTAATTGGCAGTTGAGCGATGCTCGATGAAAATTAGCTCGAGTTTCTTTTTTCACTCTAATAGGGAAGTAGTATATTTCTTGAGGAAAGATGGTTGCTTTGTAATGTTGAAAGTGAAACTCGCCTTAAAAGATACATTTTTTTTATGGCTTGCAACTAATTTTGAATTAATTAGCCGCAAATTTTGATATTTTTAGAATGTTTTATATAACGATAGATTATCCATAAAATAGTTTTTTTAGTGCTTCTCTTAGTTTAAAAGTGATTTTAAATGATTCGAATTCGTCAAACGTTTAAAAAAAATCATTATGTCTTTCAGTATGAACTTTATCTGTATCAAAAACCAGTAGCCGAAGCTACACGTTTTCTACCAAATTTTCTTAAACGCCTTACAAAGCGCCATCAAATTTTATGCAAAAATCACTCGAACCGCCTCCTCGTGACGTAAGTAATTCTACGCTCGCAATACTTCGCATTTCCCGAAGTTGACGTCCTCGGATCCTCCGCAACATCCGTCGATTATCGTCAGCTGCCTAATCGCTCTTTTTTTTTCGAACGAAAGCATGCATTTTCGTGCGCGTCATCGTGCAATTCCGACCTCAAGATGTACTGCATTAAAGGCATTACGAAGACAGGCTTGTCCTGGAAACTGGTTTGAACTCGATCCGGAAAAATCGAGTCATCCTACCGCGATTTACCCTAAATGCGCTTTACAATGCTTGATTATTATACAATTTTTTAGTCAATTGCGGATCTGTTGCAGTAATGGGCCAGGATATGTGGATTGAGAAGTTTGCTTTTAAAACAGTAAATTCGAAGAAACGGATAAAAAATCAAATCTTTACGAAGTTTTCTTCTTTAATAAGGGATTTTTTATAAGAGTTAAAAATAATAAATATAAACCAGAATATAATACAGTTTTATAGAAAATGCCATTTTATATTATCCGTTATTATTTATAAATGATTTATATCTTTGTTTTAAAAATACAGAACGTAAAAAAAATGAATCAAAAATATTCTAGTTAATGTATATTTACCGACTAAAGGCAAATAATGTGTTGTTCAAAAACAATATGTCTTTCTATTTATACGAACGTTTATATTTAAAATTCCAGATCTATTACAGTTTTTAAAAATAAAGCTTTGAATAAAAATTCTAAAATGCAAGAACACATAACATATTGCGCAACGTTGCGTCTCTCGGATGAATTTTTCATAATATTTTGTTTTAAAATAAATAGTTTAAAATAAAAACTTGAATGAAAATGCCTTCACGCGAGGCAGTGGCAGAGTTAAATTATCGAATTACGCCTTCTTTTCACTTTATCGCCCACACCGGTACAATAATTGCATAATTAAATAAAATTAAGATTACACACGAGGCACATTTCAATAAATTCCTGAATATAAGAAACTCGTTAATGCTCAAATAATTTGTGCATATCTCAACTGTAAGTCAGTTAACTAATTGCTGAAAAGAATTCGAAATTTACATTTGAATTCATAAAGCGGTTGCTTGCCTAAATCGTATTGGGGTCATTCGTTATTTTATTTAAAAGAAAATATATAATTTTAATTATTTATGATGTACGATCGTTGAAAAAGAATTTTCCATTAAAATTCAATTATTTATCCTAAATTAGTCACGCAATCAGGCCGTATCTGCACGAGACTGATAAGTTCTCTCGGCGCTGCCAACAGCTTATAAAAATTAGTTCAAACAAATGCAAATTTCCTTCGACCATAAAGCAATTCCTCGGATTATCAGCGGCGAACCAAACCAGTCGAGACTTGCTCGGAACTCGAATCAACCTGTCATTACCAGCTTAAAAACAATTCTCCGACGTGAATAACGCACAAATCCCTTTCCATTCCAATCGTCCCGACGCAGGACTTTCAAACACCCAACCCCGGCCGTCGCTCCTTTCAACGACCAACTCGCGTACAACCAATTTGACTCAAAAGAATCAAACTAACGCACGCATTCCCGCGCCGAAAGCGCGCTCAGTTCCGCCAGGCAGGAAAGAACACGACCCACGTCATCCGTCCGATACTCCCGGGGACGTTTACCTCAGCCGCGCTCGCGTCAAACAAATGATTCAACGAGCAATTAACCGGCGGATCATCTCCAACGCGCGCGCGAATCCGCAAGCGCGCCGGGAATGCAGAAGGTAAACGCTCGTTACGACGCGGGAGAAGTGTCGGCGAGAAGGACGCCGTTAATTGTTACCAAGTAAGGCGAACCTTGAACGGAGCCGAGAGCCCGACTGAGACGCGCGCCTTTGTGAGCTTCGGTTTCGCTTTTTTTTTTGTGCGCTAAGCGAGCTCCGACGCGAGGGAGTCGAGGTGCTTGATTTTTAGCCGACGATTCGGGGGATATCGAGTCGCGGGTTTTGTCAGACTTTTATATGCCGGACGTGTCGGCTGCTGGGCAGAGTTAATTGGACGGCGTGTACAAGGAAAGGCGCAGCTGGGTTTGAACCGCCGGATAAAAGGAACCTTGGGAATTCAGATTGTTTCGTTCGCGAGACGCGTTTTGTAATGGAATCCGTGTGAGCGAATAGAATTATTTTCGATCGATCGAACTGCGAACAAAGCCGTCGGAATCGTTATCTTCGTTTGAACGAGCAAGAAAAAAAAAGAAATTGTTTTGTTAAATAATTTTTGATACACTTAAACAAAAATAACTTTACAACAGGAACTTATAGATTATTTCTTGCGAGGTAGATAAAACACGTTTTTTTTTTTATGAATATATTTAAAAATAGTCGGTGCGTGGACATAAAGTTAATAACATTCCAATTTGCACGTAGAACGTTTTAAAAATAAAAAGTAAAATATTTCATGCTGCAGTTAACTAGAACCAACATTTATTATCCATTTGCTCATTAATTAAGCTCGGCGTTATATTTACATGAGAAAATAGAGTGTCGTCTAGTAGAAATTAAATATAAAAAGCATAATCGAAACATTAATATTAAACGTTCTCTAAACTATAAATAATTATTTGTCATGTTCCAACACCTAATAAAATCAGTCCCGCGGTAATCCTCTTACAATATCCTGATTATTTACTAAAACTTCTGCATTGAATGAATAAAAGTATGATTTATTATTCGTATATCACTGCGGCGCGAAACTGTGCACTAAAGGTCATTGGTAACGTTGATGATTTACGCGTAATATAAAGCAGATCTGCGCCGATTTGAAATTCAGATGTGCTCGTTGAGAAATCAATTTCTGCCAGCGGTGTAAAGCAAGTCCGTTTCTTTTTCTTACGAGCTCCCAACGAGATGCGTTCTGCATATTCTAAACGCTTATTTACTTTAACTGTTAGTTGCCTTATGCTGGAAAAAAAAATGGCTTTTTGCTATCGTAATTACAGAATTCTTGAGTAATTTCGTTTGATAAATAATTATCCCGAGATAAGCATTTGCGCCATTTTTGAGAAACCAGTCTGATTCACGCACGAAGAGAAGTTTCTCGCGTTCGTAATATAGCTATAAAGTTTATTGAGAGAAAACTACATTTTCAACTAGTACGCGAACGTTGAAATGTTGTATTGAGCAAGTATTTTGCTACTAAGTTATCTGACAAGTTAAGTGCAACGTACGTTTATTTGATATAGCTTAACAGTGTAATAAATGCTTTAAAAATGGAAACTTTTAGACCGTTCTGACTGTTTCTTGCCTCATTGAATATTCTGAATTCATTAAATTACACTATTCCCATTTTCAATAAATTATTCATTTGTTTATTTAATGTTTCTTGACGTTAACCTTAATCGAAGCTTTGAAAATACAAACTACACGCGAAGCTCCTTGGGCAATTTTGCATTTAGTAATAATCGGGGGGGGGGGGGGGAAAGAACCACTTTGAATCGAAACAATGCAATGTTGGTCAATGTAATTTTGAAACATGTTCCCAACTTAGAAGAAAAACACAACTTTTATTTTCTCATATAGGAAGCCGATAAGTAGTCTTTCGTGTTTTCACAATTTAATTAACTTCGGAATATCTGCGCCACTCAATGGAAAACCGGTCGTATTGATCTTGACTTATCGATAAAGAATTTATAGGCGCATTGGCAAATATTATACTCCCGCAGAGCAGACGGAAAGGCGAACATCGGCAGAGCCCTCTCTGCCGCGGCTCGACCGAGTGAAAATAGATTTTCACTCGTGTTTTGCTAATCGAGCGCTTCGCCATCAATTCATCGTCGGCGAAGCTGCCCTCGAAAGTTGTAGTCGTAATCGATGTTACGAACGAAAGTCCTAAAGTAAACCTTACGCGGCGAGTGACGTTACGGTGGTGATATCTTAGTTGAGTATAATTTTGTTAATTTTATCTCGATGAATTGGAAAATATTTAGTCGGGGAAAAGCCTCGAGTTTCGTAATAATAATTCGTGCACTGCTTGAGCCAAGTTTTGTAACGGCTTTATAAAAAGCGATCGTCGGAATTCGAATGAATAGAAATATTTAAAAGTCAAATTGTAATCGATTGCTGCATTTGAAGGAGAGTGCCGAGTTATTACTTAATTTAGAATTATCGTACGTAATCGCGATAGAAAAGTAAAGAGATAACCATTTCCTCAATTTCAGGCAGACCAGTAAGAAATCATCTGCTACAGCAATCGTATAATAAATTGGTAATATTAAACTCGTTAGTCCGTCGTCCTCCGAGAAATTGCATAAAATTTTATCGGATGTGCGCCGTCATAATACTCGCATATTTGGTGCACAATTCGGGCTACCGGATTCCGTAGATTACAGACGCGTGATCACTTGCGAATGACATGTTTTGCGCGTGCGCGATTCTCGCTAATGCGCTAATTTCGTTAGCGGTCGTTTACGAAAAGTTGAGCGTTTCGAAGGAAACTGGTTGTCGAGTGCAGTCTTTGAGTGAGAATTCTTGTTTTTCGAAAATCAATTACATAAACATTTTTTATGACACGCGAAATGCCTCTCTTATCGGCTAAACCAGGAGTTGAGACGTAATGAATAGTTCAAATAAATGGTAATGCCGTTTGTCTTTTTTCGACGCGAAGCGATTCCTTAATTATCTGCAAAGAACAGTTTTTTTTGTCGTAGCTATACGTATATATTCTTGCTGGTTTATCTTTGCCTAGCATCAAAGAATTTTCTAGATAATGTTTGACACACATCAGTCGAGACATCGTCAATATTAATCGACTCCCTGAATAAACTCATAAATAAAAATTTTTATCGGCCGTCAAAAAATAATTGAATTACTCAGAAAAGACTGAAATTTTGCATTTGTAAAGATTTTACGAAAGTTATGGAAGTATTGCCTCAGCAAGACCTGCGGTTTATTCAACGTTTAATTTAATAATTGTAATTTTCACAGATCATACGATAAGATGAAAATCGAATAAAGTATAATGAAATGGTGAAACAATGCAATTTAGAATCTCAAATACTGAGTTCAAACTTTACATCAGTGTTGGTCTGACCAGATCTGGTTACTTTCTACTTGTGCTCATCTGTGTCTTCTTCTTTTGAAGTACATTATAAAGGAAGTCTTATCGTAAATCAATGTCTTGCAACAGATTTATCTTCTAGTATTTTATCGATTTAAAAATTAATAGGTTAAAATATTTAATAATTTTTTTTTGTTAAAATGTTGTTAAAATTAGGAACTAACGTTATTTGTTTTTTTTTTTTTTTTTAATTTCGATATTGGCCTCTGCAGTAAAATAAGACGAAATACCAAGTTTTTGTAGTAATATAGCAATATTACTCTACAATTGCAACGTGATTAATCACCGCGCGAATCCTAAAAAGGCAAAGAATTTCCAGCTTAACCCAGAAAGACGATTCTACGAATCTAATTACTATACGCGGCTACTTGGCAATTCCTAATTTTTATCTCATTATTAAAAACTCTCCTAAAGAGATTCAAAAAAATATCTCCCCCAAAAGTCCCTGCCGTCTCCACGACCAGGATCCCAGCTCCGCCCCCCCCCCCGATTCCCCGCTGAAACCCCTCGAGCCCACCAAGCCCATCAGCCCGAAAGCGTATACCCATCGGGCATTCATCAGCGCGTCCCCGTCGCGAATCGAGAGCGCGCCGGCTGGAGACGGCCGCGTGACGCCGGGAGATCGGCTCGCCGACCTGTTGATTCGGCACGCTTCCGGACGTAAGCGCTGACGCCAAGCGGCCTGGGATTCCTGCGCAAGCGAGCGTAAGAGTGTCATTTCGACGATTCTTCCGAGGTGCGTCTGCCAGGGCTTCTCGAGTCGAGTCTCGGTTTGCTGGCGATTCTTTTTTTATTTCAGCATTTTCAGAGTGGTCGTAGAAATGCTTGGATGTTAGCCTGGTTAGTGTTTTGACGATGAGTTTATGAATCAAAGCTACGGTTTGTTTTATTGGAACGCAATTGGATTATCTGGCACTGTTTCCGTCATCAATCGAGAGATCATTTTTAGCTGTAATTGAGATATCACCAGTGACGGACACGACTGATAATAGCAGAAGGTCGACGTCTAGAAGAGCCGTGTCTGAAAATTGATTGCTCAATCTCTCGCGACAGGATTATTATGCGCAATCAGCGGCCGTTAAGCGTTTAAAGTATCCTACGGCTTTGCAATTTGGCTTCTTATACTTGGACTTTACCTTTGTAATCAGTAGTACAATTAGTGACACAACACTCGCTCGTAATACAATGTGAAACCAAAGTTTCACTACTTACTTGGGTAATAAACAGCGCCACACTTATTAATAGCCTCTCGCGGGTTCAATTTTCTCCCAGGCAAAGCCTCGCGGCAACGACAACGCATTTCCGGACGAGTGTTCCCGCAGCTTTCAGCGTCAGCGGCACCATATCGCCCTGGAAAAATGCAGCTCGCCCCTTCGGACTCCTCGGCGAACCCCGCAGCGTAGCTTATTTTTACCCGTCGACCCGCGCCAATGCAGCGTAAAACTCGGGCTCGCTCGGCGACACGCGCGCAGTCGCTCCGCATTATAAAACTTCCTCGCGCTCTATTATTAACGGATCTTTCTCCCGCCCCCCTCCAGACGAGAGACTGCCCGCTCGCGGTGCATCGAGCGAAGCCGCCGGCAGCCGAAGCCGCCGAGGACGAATCTAAGGGCCGAGGCGCGCGCCGCGCGAACGTGCATCTCCCGCGAGCGAGGCGCCAAACGAGCCGATCTCGGCGCTCGAGCGCTTCACCTTCGCCGAGTCGGCGCTCGATAATCCGATATTGGATTTCCGTCGTAAAAATATCGTTTCACGCCGCGCGGAGAGCCCAGGCGGCGGCGGCAGCCTTTCCAGAATCCGCCAGCCGGCAATAAACAGCTTTCGACAAATTAGCCATTGTTTATCGCCGTTCAATAAAACACGCCGACAATTAGCCGAGTCAAGGCGACGATATATATATATATATACATATATATATATATATATCCGCGCTCGTCGCAACGGCGCGCGCGCTTAAAAAAAATTGAGGGAATTCCGATTTTCGGGCAGATCCGCGGCTTCGATTCACCGAGTCCGATGCCGCAGGCCAGTTTAGAAGCCGAGTGTCTTTGGCGTGGAGAGTCGAGAGAGGGAGAGAGAGAGAGAGAGAGAGAAGTGGAGGCTTTCGAGCATTCGAGTCACGGTCATTTTCTGAAAAAGTGAAATTAGGTAGCGGCGCTTTTTCACGCCGGCTACTCGCGGACTCATTGTGTGCCTCGTTGTATTTTATACGCGGCGGATAATTTATATACACCTTAGCAACGAACTATTTTTAACGCGTAAGGCGCGAGGAGGCGTAAAAAAGCGCCGCTCGGCGCTCGGCTTGGTTTTGTACTCCGGAAAAAATCCGTGCCTCCAGTGCGACTGGCTAAATTCGCGCGGCTCCGGTGTCCTGCGCTCTTTTGCTTTTTTCGCGTCGCGGCTGCCTTTTTTTTCCCCCCTCCTCTCTCTCTCGATCCCGCCACTCGAGCGACGTGCCGTTTAATTATTGCGATGCTTTACACTCGGGCGCCGAATTTCGCGGCGCTGCTCTTGCCGTCTCGGGAAGGTTTTCGCGCGCTCGTTTGCTCGGCAGAGAAGCATCGAGAGCGTGGAAGCTGTGTTTTTTTTTCGCTGCTGCTCTCGTTACAAGTACGGCGCTATTTTTATTTCTTGTTTTTCCGTTTTATAAACAACAAGAATATAGAGAATCCATATTACTTTACTCAACATCTCGAAGGAATCCCTGCGAAGCTTAACAATCAGAAGAGAAAAAATATTATTTACGAGTAGACTATAAGCCTTCTCTCGTCGCGCGAAATCAATTCAACTTTACTCGCTGCAAGAATCCCTTCGCAAGCTCATTGCCCACCTCTTGCGTCATCGCACCGCCGAATAAACCCCTCCCCCCCCGGCAACCGATGCAGCGGCCAAGAATCTCACCTCCGCCCCGAACGAGCTTCCGCGACTCGGCGCGCGAGTAAGTAAAAAGAACAGAAAGCTCCTCTGACCTCCTCTCGACGGGCAGATGCATCAGCTCGGGGACCTTGCACCAGTGCTCCTCCGGCACGAGGGTGATGAATATCTGGGAGAAGTAGACCCAGGCGACGTAGAACGCGAACGGCACCATCAGCACGAACAGGATCTTCTGGTAGGTGCCGAACTCCCCGACGTGCGGCAGCAGGTCGTCGAAGTCGACGTCCTTCTCCTTGGCCTTGTCGTCGTCGCCGCGCGCGAGCACCTTGGCGACGACCCTCTGCTGCTCCTCGGAGGCGGAGGGATCGAGGGTCAGGCCGACGGCGCAGGCCTCCGGTTGCGGCTCGTCGGCCGGCTTGCTGCCGAACTTCTCCTGCGGCGGCATCGCGATCGTCGTTGATAGCTGCTGCTGCTGCTGCTGCTGCTAGTCGTCGGTCGTCGTCGGGAGACGGGCGGAGGAGGACTGTGCGTGTGCGTGTCAGGCTCGCGAGAGCTGCGGCGGACGACGACGCACCTGACACTCGCGCACCGGACGACAATAAAACTGGAAACAAGCGAGGCCTGCGCGCCGCCTATATAGCCATCGTCTAGGAAATCCTCTGGCTGCTGGCTGGCCTGGCCGCCGCTGCCGAGCGATTCTTTCCCCCCTCCTTCTCCACCTCCCCGTGTGCGAGCTTAGCGCGCGCTTTTCCTCGACGCCCGCAGCGCCGTGGCCGGCCGGCCAAGGTGCTCTCCCTTTCATTCGCGAGCCGGACGTCGATGCTGCGCGCCTGGTTTATGGGTTCGCGGCTCGTCGGCGGCGGCGCGGGGAGGGGTTCAGACTTGATTTGACGCTGAATTTAGATCGTTCGGGAGGGGAACGGAGGGGCTTTGATGTGTCGAGGGCCGCCCCGTTGGCTCCGGGTAGCGGGCTTTTGTGAATTTAGATACTTTTTATGAGTTGCAGATGCTTCTGGGGAGTTTGTTTGGGATAGCTTTTGCGAGGGGAAGAAATGAAAAGAGCAGATTGGTAAAGGATTGCATGTTAGAAAAGTAATGTAAATTTAATCGATCTTAAAGAAAATTATGCTTATAGTGTTTCCGTTTAATAATTTTACATATTGGTTTATCGAAGGAAAATTTTCAGCGCCAAAGGTTACTTTTAAATCGTATTTGCATTCTCTTATAACTTTAAAGGTGCTACTTCAACATTTATGGAAGATCAACGGACATTAAGGTGTTTAAATATCGATATCAGATATATAAATTGAGTATCTTGTAAAAGCGAAACTTATTATTAGTGCACTCAATCGTATAAGTAATAATGTCACGCGAATAACTTCTAAATTGATTTAATGTTACATTCTCGAAACATTTTTTTTCATGTATCAATACGAAACCACTTACAAACACATTTTTTTTTTATAAATAACAGCTGCATCCTTTGTACAGTTCGCAGAAAACTCGCAGCTGCATAAAATCCACTTTGAATTACGACCATACCTCTCTTCTCCGCACCTCGAAATGTTCCGTTTCAAAAAATCCAGTTCTCATCCGATAAGTCAATAAAACGTAATAGCCATCTGATTAAACGATTGCCCCAGTCAAACATAAGCAGACAGATAACGGAGTCAAACAACGCCGAGGCAGAAGATGCGTCGCAGAGGCGTCGTCTGAATGAGCTGAAAAGTACGCCTCCGCGCGGCGACGCTGAACTTGAATGTGCTTTTGCAATATCGAATCCATTCATTTCCCGGCGGCGGCGCGCACATTTTTCCACCGTCAACAAAAAGGCCGCCTTCCAATCCGACTTCGATCGTCGTGCGGTGTTGTACGAGGGAAAAATGCAAATATCTCTCGCAGAGGAAGCGCGGCGAACAATAATCCCGCGTGTCTGGCGGAGCGCGGCTTTAAAAATAAACTCGCTCTCGCGCCTCCGGTGATTTTTGCAAGCCGCGGGAGAGGAGAGAATCGCCGTCGAAACTTGTAATCCTCATCGTCGACCCGGAACTACTCCCCCTTCTTCCCGAGGAGATTCGGAGTGTCGATCGCTCTTTTGCACGCCGGTTGCGTAAAGGCAGAGGGCAGCTTCTGCCCGTAATTGATAATCATTGCGGCGCTCGTCGAGAGGCTGATTAATCGCGCATTATTTTCAGACTGAAGAAAAGTGCGGAGTCGTGCGCTATGACGAAACGCGGAAGAAAAATGGTCACGCTCGGCTTGACGAAAACACAATGATGAGCGCGATGATGGGGCCTTTTTGTGCGCCGAGATTGATGAGGTTTAAAGGCCTTCCATATTCATAATGCGAGCTGGAGTCGCGCGGAAGAGTTTCTGGTTTGCGAGCGCTTTGAAAATCAGCGTTTCCAATGCCTCTCGCCGCGGGAAGCGCTTGACGGATTCTGGATACGTTTGATAAACATAATGCAATTGAAAAACCGTCAAGTCTGTGCGCGGGATTGTTATTCGACAGACGCATTCCTTCCCAAAGATCACGATGCTCTTCGGCAGTTACGAGTACTCCCAACTCCTCCCACCTCCTCGGCACCGGAATCGGCAACGATCCAAGCCTCGTCCGAAGCTCGGCTCGGCGAGAAAAGCCACCTTACGAAAATGACGTCCTCAACGAGATCTCGACTCGGCGACAGCCGAAGGATCCTCGCAATCGCGAGGCATTCCTCGCTAATGAAATCCTCTCAGCCTTTTTTTCCTCTTCTTTTTTTTTTCTTTCGCTCTCCTCATTAATCCGCGCGCGAGCCGCACTCCGCGGAAAAATGGGTCAATGATTTTTCCGAGCCTCAACGCCTGCAGTAGCGAGCTGCCGCCGCTGCGGGGGCAGCGCCGCGTGACGCTCCGACGCTTCGAATTCTCGGGCACGACGGCGCTCTGGGTCGCTCGCTCGTATTGGTCGTCGAGTGGATTGTGTAGGTGGCGAGCTTCGTTAACTGCGAGGAGTGCAATGGGCATAAAAGGAGTAATCTGGAGCGTTATTTTTGGAATATTGGAGTTCCACCTGCTTTGTACTCGCGTGAATTGCTCGTCTGTTTACGAAAATGAATACACTTTTTGCAGGAATTTATGTTCTTGAAGATAAGCCGATGTGACAGAAACGCAACGTAGCTGCTTTTCTTAATAAAAATTATAACATCAAACGCGTAACTTTACAATCTTCCGAACGACGTTAAACAATGACAACATCAAATTTATCGCTAAAATCCAATAAGCTTTCAGATCGGCGGCTGCCTCGGCAACAGCAATTCTCAAACGGTTCATTCGAGAGCATTTATATTTACAGAAATAATGCATTTTCGAGGCGACCTTGTTCCTGCTAGCCGTCTGGAAACTTCGACCGCCGCTCGAACCGTTATACTTTATTCAATTTATAAAATTACAGCTGAAAGTTAAATAAAGCTCTTATTTTCAAAGTACAATTTTTATGTGTCGACGGACAGCTGCTTTGGAAAAGCCGCTCGGATTCAATCGGACACAAAGATACGCGAAGCGTTCGCCGAGTTTTTGCGAATTTTCCTGCGGTGATTTCTCAGCGAATCCATAAAGCGATTTAGAAAACATTTATTCGAATATAACTGAAACAGATGATAATGTTGCATCAGTCGGGGACGACAGTTGAGTGCCTTTTTTGCAAATTCGGGAAGTGATCTCGTATGCCGCGACGCTTTATTTTTCGAACAAAATCATTCGCAGCCGCGGAAAAAAAGTTAAGAACAGTCCGAAAGATGCAGCGTGCACTTTAAGTGCGGAGGTGCAATTAGACGAGCGGGTCGTTAGCGGGCATCAATTTGTGCGAAATGTAAACTTTAGCCGCTGGAAATCTATTAATAATTAGACGAGGAAAAAAAGACTGGCAATTACGTAAACGCGCATAAGAAGGAGTAATTTTTCAATATCGCATTAAGGATACTTATATACAAATACTCATTAGGCGGCGAGCAAAAAGTATCCAGACGCGAACGAAAAAGACCGCTCGCCAATTGGGGTTAACAATTTCCTCTTTTATTTAGATAAAGATCGCAGCTTATATTCCGCAACTCGATATCAACGAATGGTATTACAATGCGAGAGGCAAATCTAAGGAAACCTTATTCCACATTTCTTCAGCTTCTGTGCATCCGATAATTTCATGAGAAAGAGAAAAAAAAAACGAGATCTGTAATTCAAGCAATGTACTATTATTAGATGCGGAGAGGAGCGAGTATTTTCCGAAGCGAAAAAAAATTATTATTAGCTTTGCACATTCTTCGCTACTTATTATATTACTAATTGCGGACTATTATTCCATTAACTCTGTTTGCTCTAGCCGCTTTAATATAAAATTATGAAGAGCATTTTTAACGCAGAAACGTTGAAGGTTTTTTCACGATTATAAACAGTCATTACTTATATCCTTACGCTCTTAATGTAACATTTCCAACGATTCCAAAGGCCTTTGCCAACTTAGTCGCGGCTAATCTCCCGTTTTCCCTCACACCAATTTCCCACTCGCCCGACGTCCACCAACAATCTCGTCCATCGCAAAACTGGCTCGGTCCACAAACAATACCGGTGCAGAGCGAGAGGCGCCGAATTCCTCCGGGCAGCTTCCTGCAGCCGGATTGCGCAACGCGGCTCGCGCAAAACCACCGGAAGCGCTCACCCCGCGCGCGCGGGCTTGGCGCGCCGATCCTGAAAAAAAAAGCGCGAAGTCACCTGCCGCGGAAAAGGAAAGGAAAAAAAAGCAATGTCCGCACGGAGCGAGCGAGCGATCCGGCAAAAAATCCCGCCATGTCCATCGGTGCAAAAGACTTCCTGCAGCGCGAGAGACCTCGAGGATATACGGCGGCCTTCGGGGTGAACGGCAAATATCGCCGTGCGAATATCATCGATGCCTGTTCCTTGGATGCGCGAGCCGCTCTTTTTTTTTTGTTTTTTTCGCTTCGACGGTCCGATTGTCTGTGCGCGAACTTCAAACGAATTATTAGAGAATTTTTTTTGAGCAAACCAGTCGCGTCGCCCGGAATGGTAATCTCGCTAAAATTTCGCACGGACTCTTGCATTCCAAACGATTTTCGAGCGCCGCGCAAACAGATCCACGGCGCGCGGAAAATTCTGAAGGAAAGCAGTTGAATCCAGTCCGATAACCAGCCGACTCGCTAAACAAATTTAACTTGTCCCCGTCGTCGAACGATTAGCGATGCTCGGTGATTTCGTGAGAGGTGTTTAAAAATTGCCCGGATGGCGCGCGAGAGACTCCGCAATAAGTCAACGCTGCGCGTTGAACGAGAAGATAAACGTATTTAAATTCAATAATAAAATCTAAGGAGCCGCGGATAAGCCGCAAAGCGAGATCGAAAGTCTAATGGCGTAAGAATCGCTTCCGTATTTATTGCGGCGTTCTGCTGGATTAAGATAATTCGAGTAATGATAGTTCGATAAGAATTTAAATATGGTTATTAGAACACTGTGTGCCTTTTTCTTCCTTCTTCATCTTCTCAATAACTTATTTACTTCGGAGAAAATAGCTCTTTCAATTATTATATGAAAACGATTTGAATTTAAACGCGAAAATTAGCGAGCAACTGGGCAATTCGTATGATTGAGGACAGGCTTCGCGCAATTTAGCATAGTTATTTCGTAATTCTAAACACTTCGTATCAAGGCTCGTGCGGATGAGAAAACAATAAGTTTCATAAATAACGTACCACTCGCAAATTCCTCGACGGCGATAGTTGCAATTTATTTCCAGCCTTTTATGTATCGAAACAATTAAAAGCCGGTGCGGTTTGTTTAGAAAATTAAAATTTAGATGCAAATTGTAAATCGAAGCGATTCCTCGCCTAGTTCAGCGGGGATAACCATATATTCTGAGTAATCAAGCAAAAGCGTTTTTTTTCTTTTCGGTAAGATTAATCGACAATACAAATTATCCATCAGCGCTACAAATATATGCAGAAATATTTTCAAACTACAATTTGAACTTCCACAACGTCACATTTCCAGAGCTGCGCGAAACAGCTAAATAATAAGGCAAACGACCATTATTTTATTCAAAAGCCATTCCATCCAAAGAAGCCACGCGCCTTTGTTCTTGTGTGCCCGCGGACGCGCAGCAGCAAATGCGCGCGTAGAGTTTCCTCGCGTAGGATACTCTCAGTCCCGCGGAAGGCACCAAACGGCACCAGCCCCAAAGCGCTCTCGACTCGCAGCTGCCAGGAAGCCTCTGGCCCAGGCAGCCGGCGGGCCTCGGCTGCTGCGCCTGCCGATCGAGGCGGCCGCGTAAGATCGAGCGGCGCGACGATTGTTAATCGCGCCTTTAATGACGCACGCGAGTCGCGCGTACAAGTTCCGTGACTCGCCGGGAGATGCCTGGCCGCTGTTTAACGGCTCCGGTATTCGAATTAGATAATTATTGGCGTGTTTTGTTTTTTTTTTCTTTTTTTTTTTTCTTTTAGCTCGGGCGTCTTTTTGATATTGGAGGAGAAAGTGACTAAGATCCGACAGTTGAAGGATGGAACAATTTTGGGAAATCGAATTCGAACGTTTATCGAAGCAATACTGCGAGAACGTTCAAAATAATGAAATGTTTCGTCGAGGTTTCATTGTCCTAAGTACCAAGGCGAGCCGTGTAAATACAAACCGGGTAACGATTTAAGTCAACAGCAGTTCTTACGTATACAAGTTTTTCAAATTTTCAAGTCTAAGAATTTGTAAATTTTTTTTACATTACAGTCTATTAGTCAATATAAATACTATGGCTGAAGCAATTACTTATTTCTAGAGAGTGTAAACATATTATATTGACCAGATTTATTGTCATGAAAGATACATTAAACTCATTAAAACGTGCAATTAAACGCAAATAAAATCAAAGGAGTAATCTAAGAAACTGAATAAAGTTTGATGCGATTCTAAACTGTGACTTTATACGTTGGATTGCGCTCTTCCTTCGAACACACAAATAAGAAGAATAATCAAACATTCGAATGGTAGGCAGGACTTCGACATTGGCTGCGTTTTCAAGTGAAAGGTCACGATCTTGTTGTTACGGTTCCAAGAAAAGTCCCAGTTTCTGCGCCGTTCCCCAAGAAAGCCGCGCGTTGCATTTTGCAGTGCTGCCGGATTCTTCATTTATGCATTAAGTTTTAATTGAAAAACTGGCAAACTTGTCGATTTCATTACCATCTCAACGGCATAACGTTTTAATTGAGGCTGTATAAGGTGCCGACTCTCGCTCGTTGTGTAAAAGATAATGCGATTAATTTAATTCGCCTCGCGACTATAACTTTGCTTGCACTTACGGTCCCATTATCTTCCATTTACACAATGCACCGCATGGAGATCATTAAAAAAAATTCAATCCAGACGCGGAGTCGCAGTTAATTTAAAAACGCGCGCAATAGGAGCTTATTATCTCATTGGCGGACGTAAATAATGTCAGACGTGCGGGGCGTCGATTGCAGCTCGACAAAGTGGCTATCTCGGAGATGAGCAAAATTTTAGGTTTAATCAAAAGCAGAAATCTCAGTTTGGGATCGTAATTAAAATCGAGCTGGTTTGAAAGTGCAATCATTCAGCTGGTCGTGAATTGTTTAAATCTTGATGAATATTTCCATGTGACGGATTGCAAACTTACAGAATCTTATAAATTAGATGAAATCAATGAATTCTGCAATTTATTCCAGAAACTATGTCATTGAAAGGAAAACATAGTCCCAAATGCAATTTTTTTCATTTCCTCATTGTAAACAATTTCAAATACGATTTTTTAATTAAAACAATAGAAGCGATTAACATTATATGCAAATTATTTTACTTTTCTAATACATTTCT
>JAWWEM010000027.1:16063367-16100815 GCA_035582935.1 Ormyrus thymus
ATTCGGACCTGCGTACAGGAAGTGTTTAACTTCCTCTGCAGGATTGCGGTACTATAGTGCGTAATTTGGTGCAAATTACTACACTGTAGAATCAGTGATTGTTGTATAAATTTGTGTAATCTAAATTTGTATAACTCTGAATTAAATAAATAAATAAAATAAAGCGCAAAAATCTCATCGTAGCCCATAAATTGCTAATAATCTCAGAACTTTCCAAGCGCATGTTAAAATTCCTACGTACCAGGGACTTTTACCAGGGACTTTTACCTTAAGAAAAAACGTACTCCGCTCGAAAAAGGCACGTCGGCGCCAATTAAATAAACGTCGACTCAATCCCGATCAATAATCTCGACGCCGCGACTTCCAGGCCTTACAACGACTAATATAGCAATAATCCAGAGGCCGTCGAATCTAAAAACATAACAATGCAGCAGCTCATTTCCTGCTCTGCCGACTGCCAACCTCAGCTCGCCGCCAGATATGATCAGTGACACCTTCGCTTATACACCTCCGTTGCGATTTTAGAATCGCTTCCCAGCGCGCAATAAATCGCGGCATTTCCCCCGGCAAAAGAGCGCCGCTCTCGTTAACGCCGAGAGTCACTTTCGCGCGTCCTTTCAGGCTCGTTGCGCTCGGAGCGGAAAATCGACGTGGCTTTTCACGGAGCTCTGCTCGGCGGAGGGGCGATCGCCGCCTGGTGATATCGCCGGCTTGCCGAGATTTTGGGTAGTCGTCGGCGGGGATCGGGTGTAGTTTTTCTTTTTTTTTTTTCTTATTCTGGAAAAAAGTCGTGAAGATCGATAATTGACGCAATCGAGCTAATTCTTGGAAAATGATGCCGCTCGATCTTTCGATCTTGCATGAAAATTGGTTAATTAACGATTGTTGCATCACCGAAGTCAATGTACAAGGAAAACACTTGGATGAACAAAAATTTTCAATATTTTAGTCATAACATACATTAAAATTTCATGCTGCGCAATTGGATATTAATTTTTTATGCGAGCACCAACATTAAATCTTTATTTAAATAACAAGTATACTTCGCATTACTGCGACTGAACTTATACTTACATGAAAAAAGCTTTAGTTAAATAATAAGTACGTCACATTACTGCGACTAAATTTACTATACTCTTTCGTAATCCGATCCTGAAGCATTTTTATAAAAGCGCAGTCCAATAAAATGGTTTCAAATGAATATTTCATCTCATCGTTCATCATAGAAACGTCATTGCTGAAACTCAAATCCTTATTTGCCTAAAATAATAAAAACTAATAAAACTTATCGCCGCGCCGATAACGTTTACAGCTCCCCCCGTTCGACGTTTACTCGGAAAAGTGGCATAAAAACCGGTTCCGTCTTCGTGCGCACACCTGACACTTGAATTTCCAATAAATCACCGGGGCTCATCGTCATTAGCATTGTTATTAGCGCGCGGATCGTTAGACGATCCCTCGGAGCGGGCAATTTTTTTCATCGCCCGCCTCACCGTCGCGGCGGGAATTTAGAAAACAAACAGGAGGCGCGAGAATGCCGGTCGATAAATAAAATAAATAATTTAAATTCCGATTCGTTTCAGCCGCGGCGGGGAAAGATTGACGATAAACGGGGCGCAATTGTGCTGCTTAATGAAAAGGCCGTTCGTATACTATATTAAGTGCGATTACAATGAGAGAAGTTTTTAATAGAGGGTAAAAGTTGCGGCGTAAAAAAAGGATGAGTTTTTAGTCCTTGTGTTTTCGCAGTTTCACTCAAACCTGCGGCACGTTTTAATCGCCTTTTAATACTTACGCTTTTTTTTTTTTAGAACGAAGCTTTTTAACTGTTTGTTCTGTTGACACGGCAATGATATTTTCAATGCATAATGAGAGCAGTAGAAGTTTTGGGAAGATGTTTTCTTAGCCTGCATTTTTATTGAAGAAACTGGCCGAGCTTGCTTTCTTATATATTATTTTCAAAAATTTAATTTTTCACCATTGCATTTGTGCTTTTTATTAAATTTAAAACGTGATAGGTTTTCTTTGTTCTCAAATCAGAGCAAATATCAAATATTCAGTTTGACTGAATACTTTTGCTCTTTAATTGAAATTAAAAGAACGTTCAAAATTAATAAAAAAACACAATGAAGGAAAAGATTTGTTAAATATTGAGATGCACGTTGATGACTATTAATAAATCATAGTTTGTTTAATGAGATTATGTAATTCTATGCATTTGTATAGAAAATTAATTCACCTGTCGTATATCAGTAAATCATTTTTAATGTTAAAACTCGACAGCGCTCAAAAAGCCTGTTTAAAATACAGCACCTAAAATAGGTCAGTCAAGTCTTTCCAACAAAAAATAACAATACATCCGCAAACGTATTTAACCCAACATTGCCTTTCAGGAAAACAGCAATTACCCGGCAGACTTCCTCCGCCAGATCTTTATCCCCAGCTTTTTGCAGCGAAACCCGTAACCTCCGCATCGACGCTCGCCAACTCGAACCCCCGGCCTTCTCAGTCTCAATTATTACAAGACCCCGCCGAAAGTAAAAAAGCTAGCCGGCAAAAACTGTCCTGCGTGCGCGCGGCGACATATAAATTAGAACGGCCGCGCAACGAGCCGACGGACGGACGAGCAGATCGGACGCGACGTTCGATTTGCATTTTCGACCAGCTCCGCCGCCTGTCGGGAAGGCATTCTCGCGGCGACGCGGGCTGTTATTCGTTCGGAGGATATTTCCCGGGGGCGTATCGGGATGTCTTCCAGAGGACTTTCAACATTGGGAGGGACGGCACTGTTATTCAACGCAGTGACGCGCAAAGACACATTGCATTCCCTCTCTGGAGTGAAGAAACAATGTCGAAATCCGCGAGCGCTTGAAAAAACTTTGCCAGCTGCCCCTCCCGTTTTTGCTCGGTGCACAAGTAACCCGAGCCGCTTGAAACAAACACAATTCGTACACCCGCTCCGCGAGGCAAGTGCTCAATCCGTCGAGTCTCGAAAGGACCTCGAGGTATTCCGTTGCGCATCGTCTTACCTTTCGATAAATCCCTGCGGCCGATGCTCGAGAGAGGCGCGCCTGCGGCGTAGGCAATCGTCGCTCTTCGCGGCGAACGATCGCTGCGTCGAGGGGCTTTAAAAATGTGCTCGCGGGACGTACGTTATATATGGGTACGTAGCTGAAAACAGGGCTTTATTGCTCGAGAGAGAGAGAGAGAGAGAGAGCTGCCGCGAGTCGCGAGGAGCGAGTCGTTTGTCATTGCGAGCGAGGAGTTAGCGACTTATTTTTTTTTTGTCATTTTTTGCCGTTCGCGGCGACGGGGAAGAGATTTAAATTGGGCCCGTTGAGCCTTCTTGATAAAGTATATTGAAGAGTCCGAACGTTTATAAAAATAACGTTTTAAAATAAAATGCAGTGTGGCAGGGATATAAGACGATTCAGTTCTTGATGTTGCAACGTAATTTTACATTCTCTAACTGTAGATGGGGAACAATAGATAGTTTTATCGTTGGTGGCGATATACATTAAAAAGCTTTAATCTTCAATAAATATTAATGCTCTTCAAAGTAAACATCGTAAGTTTTTTTAAACAATTAGATAAATATTAAACCGACAGGCATTCATTGCAAACGCTGCGGCTTTCAATCTGCATAAAAACTGACGCGACGTCACTGAAACATGCATTACACCGCCACATTCGCGCTCGCGTATAAATTTTCACGCCTCTCCTTATCCCCCTTTAAAAGAGTTCCAAATCAGTTTATTCTCGCGTCACGAACCGCACCGACCTTTCCATACACTCCGCACCTGACAGCACGATCGTCCTTCCCCATAAAACAAACGCCATAATCCTCCACGTCGCAGCTCTCGTTACGAAGTCGGCCGCGAATCTGGCAGGGCCGCGCAGCCGAGAGGCTTCCCGTACGGAATTTTGAAAGCTCCGCCTGCCGACCCTCTCCCGAGCATCGATCGTTCGTCCCGCGTTTACGCGACAGTGGACGCGCATTCGCAGGCGGGGCGCTCCTTTTGTCGCGTCGGAGCCTTTTGTTCGGCGGCGGTCCGTCGATGAATGCAAAAAAAAAAAAAAAAAATATAAACACGAAGACACGCGATTGTCCATTCTATTCTCGCGGCGCGCGATCGAATATTTTGGTTATCGGGGAGAGAGGAACGCGAGAGAGATTGATTGATTGATTGATAAACTGATTTATTTTGCTAAGGTCTTTTATGACCGAATAGCAATGTACATAAATTATTACATAGATTTCTTAATACTAATTATAATAATATAATAACAAAGTAATAAAATCATACGCATACAGTAAAAGTTTTCCATCGCCATTGTACAAAATAAAGATAAATAAAATAAAATACAAGAGAGAGAGAGAGAGAGAGAGAGAGAGAGAGAGAGAGAGAGAGAGATTGAATTTTTCTGCGCGCGCGGAGCAATTTGATTACGGAAAAATGCAAGCGATGAATAAGCGCCCCGTTGACTGCCAGCTGCCAGCTCGGAGCAGCCGCTGAAATATTTGCGGAGATGTATAGTTTATTTTTGCCTCCCTTTTTAGCAGCTTGAATGCGCCGGGGTGCAGAAAAATTGTGCGTGAAGAGCGCACGTAAATGCGAGAATATCTCTGCCAGTTTATTTATAATGCGCGGATAAAGTTTGAACACGCCATTTTTAGAACGTATTTGCTCATAGCAAAAATCAGAAATAAAATCAGCACGCACAGCGCGCGATATAGGTAAAAAAATGTAACGAATGGCCGAGATCAATATATATACTTTCCAAGAATGACTCCAAAAATGACCCGCAGTTTCCTCATTACCCCTCATTACCGCCTATAATCGCTCAATCAAACTCCGCTCAGCGGCCAATCTCCACAGCTCTCAACTCTGAAAAAGCCGAGCACGTTGCCCAGCTCGACGCGCAGGACGAATTTCAAAAAAACAAACGCCAAGGCCGCGTTCGATTATGGAGCGATAGCGATAATCTAGTCCCGGGGGGAATTGCGGAAATGCACCTGCCGGATCTGCGGGCGAAGGTCGGCTGCAGGCAGCAGCTGTGCGCTGTTTCATTTTTTTTTCTCCCTCGTTTGCGCGAAACGGGAGACCCGTGGCGGATAAATATCTCTCTCTCTTTCCTTTTCCTAACTCGAGCGATAAATCGCGTCGGATTTAATTATGAAAGCCGCCGAGAGATGCGTATCGGCCGGTAATGGGATTGCTGACCTTTCGCGCCATTGTTTCAGCTGAAAAGGCGCAATTAAAGGGAAAATCCGACCCGATTATTCCTCCGGAAATTCGAGTGGAGCGCCGCGTGGGAATAAGGAGTCGGGAGATCTCTGATTGAACGTAAATAGGTGTTGATGGAGATGCAGGTCTCTTTGTGAATTCAAGTCTTCGCGAGTGTCCGTCTTGGATGTAATTATTTGAGACGAGAATCGGATTCTTTCGAGCGCTTTGGTAATTAAATTCAATTGCGATAATCCAAGCTTAATGAGAATAATAAAGAAAAAATCAATTAGTATTATCATTGTTAATTATTTACTCTAATCGCATTGCGACGTCAAGGTTTCGATTTCGTTTAAAAAAAATTGGTCGCAATAAAGGCAGCATGGAGGATATTATATGTACTCAATCACTTGCACTCTTACAAATCACATACTTAATGAGGCGATACGGGTGACCTAATTTTAAGTACTTGCAGGGTATTTTAATAATTTATTTCACTTGCTTGAAAATTGATCTCCGAGCGAAATGTTTATTTTTCTTGCTTATATTTATAAATCATTGTTAAAATCTGACATTGAGGTGTAAGTACAGTTTGTTTTAAGAACAGGTGTACCGGTAATTATTATCTTCTTTTAAGATTTTACTGTAATCCATTTTAACAGAATGTCTGCAATTTTGAGGAAGGCAAATTGTTTACCTTTTCAGCTCAATCGTTTACAAATTACTGCGAATCAAGCATTCATTGGCATATACTTAGCAGTGATTTTTGAATTGACGTAATTTTTGTAATCCTAGATATACTTAAATTCACGAATATCTGTAATAACGGAGGAAATTTTATCAGACTATCCGCTTTGAGTATACTGCGATGCGTACATTTTCAATTTTTATAAATCTAATGCAGATAACGCACTTTGCTCTAAACGTACGTTGATAATTCTTCAGTGTCAAGAACAATCTAATGGAAGCCATCAAAAGATAAGCTGGGCAGATTAAATATTCTTATCTTCATTAATAATTAATTGATTTCAATAATGTTCACCGCTTAATTCTCTGTTTATTTATTTATGCAGATTCGCCCGAGAATACGAAAATTTATGAACATTCGAATTAAAGTTGCACGTAAAAATCAATTTCCTACCTCGAACCGACAAACTTCTCAAATTCGCCGTCTCAAAAAAAAAAAATAAAAAAAAATAAAAAAAAAACAAAACAAGCGACCATTCAACTCTCGTTACAGAAATGGCGCACAGCTCGAAGAAGTATCATCAGCGTCGCCAATCCATCCGTCACGACTTTCCAAGTTAGCGCATCGTCTTCTCAAGTGTCAACATCCAACGGAACAAGCCATCCGTCCCGTTCTCTTCCCACTTCCCATAAAAAAAAAGGAAAAGCTGCCGCCGCTACAACGGCAGCTCCGGCAGCAACGATCCTCGTCGATTATAACCTGTGGCTGTGGACGGCAGAAGGGGGGGGGGCGCAGCAGGGGGCAGGGCTTTCACCTACTTGTTTCCCCGGTTTTCCGTCAGATGGTGGCACGAAAAATGCTCCAGGGGCCGAGAGCTAACGCTCTCTGGCGAGCGTGCCTGCAAGCTTTGCCGGTCAGCTTACCGGTAAACTGACCGCCTTCGATATCACCCGTGTCACGTGATATCCCGGCGAATACACGCTTCATTAATAGACTCCGCCGTGTGTACGTTTCGACATACACACGCTCTCGGCGTCTCATGCCAACGTATAAGGCGAGGGGGAGAGAGAGAGAACACTCGTTTATCGAACGGCGCGAATTCTCTCATGGAACGATGCTCCGGTGTGCAGGAGTAATAAGGGCAGGTCGCGGTTGCCGCAACTGTCACGTAAGCCTCGCTTGCGAAACGCACCGTGCGCGCGGTTTCCCTTTAAAACAACGAGTTAATATGCGGCCGTTGACAGCGCCGTTTGAATCCTAGGAACGCCCGTTTTCGAGGGAGGGGAGGAAAGAAAGAGATGGAGAGAGAGGGAGAGAGGCGTTTAAATAACTGATGAAAAATGTTTCTATCGGTGGCTTAGGTAATTAGCCTTTACGTAACCAGAAGGTTATGAAGTTGGCACAGACTTGGAGTGGCTCTCTTATTAATGCACTCTCTCGACAATGTGTCTACTTGCTTGCTCGTGTGTACTAAGTCGAGGGAGATAAGGTTACCGGATTCGATTAGATACCAAAGTGGAAGATTTCACGAGACTCGAGACGCGCACGTGCTCTCTTCTTGTTTATTTATTATATTGGAAAAAACGAAAGGGCTCGAGCCTCTAAGCAATCGATTACCTTAGTTACGCAATGGCGAGCCTTCTCGGACAATTCCGAGATACAATTTATTTATTATATTGGAAAAAACGAAAGGGCTCGAGCCTCTAAGCAATCGATTACCTTAGTTACGCAATGGCGAGCCTTCTCGGACAATTCCGAGATACAATTTAAACTTATGCAACCGGTGCGTAACTTACGCACGCTGGTGCGGGCTATCATTTTATTGAAGCCTGACCCGACCTATAAATAATCCAGGCGGATGCAAATGCGCCCGGCAATGTCAATAGCCGAGATGTAAATAAATAAACAAGTAGGCGAAGGAGTGTCCCCGCTGTGTTTGGAAAAAGACTTCGAGGGGAGACTGCGGTAGGAAAAAAACAAATGCCGAGAATTCGGAAAAAAAAACGAATGGTATAAATCTATCGCAATCTAGCCAAGTGTCAGCGGGCTATACGATGTGTGTTGCTCCGTTTGCTGCTGCGAGGGAGCCAGAGAGAGAGAGAGAGAGATACAAACTGACGTAGCGGGGAGAGAGGAAAAAAGGAGAGGCGAGTGAAAATCGAAGAGCGACCACATCGACTCTCTGGCCCTGCTTCTCTCGCGTACCTACATTCGTTGCGAGAGCGATAAAGACAGGCGATCCGCGTAGACAGTCTTTTTTCTCGCTCCCATTTCTTAAGCATTGAAGTCAGCGAACGAGTGTGCTAGCTTTTTAATTCTCTTTTTCGCATGATTTCGCTTAAGAACAATTCTTCCTTCTTCCTAAATTCCCAACCCTCAATCAGAGAATATACTCCCCGTACACGACAATAGCAGGAGCAATATACACGCGTCGTCCAATACTCCAGACGCACCGTGTTGTGTAAAAAAAGGAAGGCGTCCCCTTGCACGGTGGCCGGAGAGGTGGCTAACCCTCCTCTCCGTGCAGGTGTGCCGCGGCGTTCGGTGTGCGGGGGTGTACTTCGCCTTCGCTGCTCGGCGATGAGGAAGCCGCGAAGTCTGAAGGGCGAGGGAGACAACGAACGCCGACGGAATCCCGCCGATAAGCGCCGCTCGGAGTTTTATTAATGTAGACCGAGAGTTTCGGGCCGCTGCGACTGTTTGCACTCGAGCGTGTGTAACTTCTGCTGCGGATGAATGATTCTCTTTGGCGGAAGAAAATATATACACGAGACGCTCGTTAAATAGTTAGAATCAATAAACGCTTGGCTAATGCGTGTTTTGTAGCTACGACGGGATGAAATAGCTCTGTTTATAGATGTTTAACTCATAGGTGTTAAAAGAATTTTACTTTTCAGCTTAAGAAAATAAGTCACCATTAATGCTGGTGGTGTTCTCACGTGACACGCTCACTTACTCTATGGAAACGCTAATTCCCCAATAACCCCTGAACAGGGCAGAGAGAGAGAGAAAGAGAGAGAAAGAGAGAGAGCCAAAAGACGCCGAGAGTCAGCGAAGTATGAAATTCCATATTGCGTCCCATTTGAAAAAGGCAGGAAGGCGAGGCATTGAGGTGCACGCATGGCTAAAGACGGCCCTGCCCCGACACATACGTTTCCCGTAAAGACGCGGCCAAGAGCGAGAGAGAGAGAGAGAGAGAGAGAGACTCACGATTGGTCGCGTGCGCGCGCGTCGTCGCGTCGTGTCCCTTCGTGGGTAAAGGCGAGAGAGGCATTCCAGCGCGAGGAGGAAATTGCCTGATTAAAAACGGAGAGATGAGATAAGAGCCTGGACGGAAACGGCCTGATCCCTGTAGAACCTGTCTGCCTCCTCCCTCAATAGAGGAGCTAGAAAATGGCAGAGAAAGAGAGGTGGAGGCACGAAGGAGGAGACAATGCCCGTAGAAAGAATGATGGCTGACTAATGTTCTGAAACAGAACGAAATGTTTGGGTACTTCCAGGAATTGACCTCATTTGCTTACCAGACCGTATACGCACGTTCGATAATACGCAAAACCGGCTCTGCTCTTTTTCCGCGATTAACAGAATGGCTAGTTCTGCTTTAATTGGTCGCCAGCCGCAAAATATTCGTTTTAAGTAAGGCAGTAGTATTTTAAAGAAAACAAAGCCGCGAGCGTCGAAATGTATACTACTGACACAGAAAAAGCAAGGTCGGACCATGGAAATAATATCTTAGGCCCGCGGCGTGTCTATAAAAACCGAAAGCGGCCGAAAGAGGAATCGCCAGGGCACACCGGCAGCCTCTCCGGTGTCAATTGCGCTAACAGCTTTACGCCGTCAGCTGTTGCTGCATCTCAGCAGATCGATCGCTGCAATGCATATCCTAACGCCTTTCTTCCTCTCCGCTAAAAAGTAACTTTCAGACCGTCTCGAAGCGTTTAAGGAAGTGTTCAATCTCAATAGGCTTTCCTTAATGGTCAGGAAGCCGATACTTATAGCACGAATGCATTGTAATATACGAAGTAGTTAATCTTATCTGACGCGCTAGAAATTGACTCGCACTGCAGATTACGCAGAGCACGAAACTTCAGCTTATTAGCGCTGGCGCAGCTTCGTGTAGCTGGGCTAGAAAACTACATTCCGTCATTCGCGTGTGGACACACAAATATAGATATAGAAGCTGCGAGACGACATTCTTCGGCCTCAATATCGTCCCTTTCTCCGCGAAAATTTTCACGGGCGAGAAGTGTGAGAAGCAGCGGCGTTGCAGAGCCGCCCTAAAACTACATAGACAAATACGTGCGAGCTCAAGCGATTGTAGTTCGTTATCGTAGCTGTTCGCCTTGGGTGTATTTTGCCTTGTACAGACGAAAACTTATTAGATACCTATACCGCCTGCTGTCTGTGGCGGTGTTGCTCTGCTCGCACGCTATTTTTTTCGTGCGGCGGTCGAGGAGTACAGCAGATTTTCGACTCGCTATTGGCTCCGCAGCGCTACACATGTTGGTTGTACTGCTCTCCTACTGCGAGTGTAGAAGCTGCCGCTGTCCATTTTTTTTTTTCGAAGCTGAAATGTAGTTTGCTTAGCGCATTTCACGAGAGTGTTTATTACATACGGAGATGACGAGTATGGGTGGTGATGGTGGAAGGACGAGAGAAGCTGCTCTGTTGCTGCTGTTCCCTATCTATCTTTGTTTGTGTGCGAGCAGCCACACGCATACAGCGCACGCGCACGTAGAGTAGGGAGAGCGAGAGAGAGAGGAGAGGCGTAAGCTTGCTTGGCAGATCTGTTGCGGCGTGCATCAGTATAAGCCGAGACTTTCATTTTACGCTCTCTCGTGTCCATCTAAACTCGTAGGACAAACTGCAAGTTCAAAATTGGATGGAAAACGTGAGTACTTAATAGAGATTCTTCTTATACTTCTCGTAGAAGAGTCCACCATATAAATATCCTGTATGCAAGTGCCCGTGTAAGATATATAGGAACGTTCGCGGCGTTGCCTGTCAAAATTTCCCGTTTCGAATGTATGAGTGCGCGTGTAAGGGACACGCACACGTACAAGTGACTTCTTCGCGAGCTTCTCTCGGCTCAGTCGGTTTATCTCTCGCGTTACAGCTCTACTATCGTTCCTCAAAAAATCTTTCGCTACACTTCACGACGGTGTTTGTATCGCTACTGTACAGTAACAGTAAGTATAAGTGGCGGCCGGCATCGCAAGTGTGACTCCGATACAGTGTTGTGCAGAGTAGCATTCGATGATGCACCTCAACCAGGAAAAAAACGTCGAGGCGTCCGTTTAATAGTCCCCTCTTCGAAGTGTGCATTAATCACGAGTCGCAGCAGCCGAGATCGCTATCACCGCTGGGAAAGGATTATGCAGGCAGCGCATACATGGAGTGTGCGTTAGAGTGCGAACTTTGAGGTTAGGTTTTTAAAAGTGTCCGTGCATCTTATACGCCGATAATTAGCAGCTCGCTCTTGGTACAGCGCGGGAGAAGGAGAGAAGACAGAGAGGAGACGGAGAATCTCTCCGCAGTCCGCACCCTCTCCTGCTGACGAAACCTTCGCTGTCTTCTCTCACTTCCCCTCTTTCGGCGCCGCCGCCTTTGTTTCCTGGGGGCCGAACGCGCGCGCGCAAGAGTGGTCAATTCGTACGTGTTCTCGCGAGAACCAAAAGGGAGACGACGAACGCGCGGAGTGAGGTTAAAGGAGGCGAAAGGTGTCGCGTGCCGCTTGTTTTCTTCTTTGCGCAGGAGAAAGTACCGTACATGCGTCTGGCTACTGTTGTACGTAAGTGCGTGCGATGTATTTACTGTTTTCTTTCTCCCTCCCCTCGCTGCCTGGTCTTGCACTTTTTCTATCTGAAAATGTGCGCGCGAGAAAGGAGAGACGAGTTCGAGGAGAACAACTTTTCCGTCAGCTGATTGGAGGTTATGTTTGCTGTCTCGATCTTTTTTTTATTTATTTTTTGCTCCTGACCGCTCTCTCATTCTTGCCGCGATTACTAATACAGCCTAAGCATGCACGCATGCTGGAATCTACGCGAAAAGAGTTCTTAACCTCCCCACTTCTCTGGCTCTCTTTGCATACATGCACGCGAAGCATGTGCATGTGCGCGCCACTCGGACGCGTATGTAACAGCGAAAGAGAGCGAAAGAGAGAGACAGAGAGAGAGAGAGAAGCGCTTCGGTGCTTCTGCTTCGTCGTCGAGCTACGACACCGAGACTCGCGTATGCACGTATCGAACGTATCTATCGCGCGGCGAGAGAACCTCTCGAATACAGTAGCCGTTTTCACGCGTCCTTGGATCTTCTCCCTTTTGGGTAAATACGTAAATAAGACCTAAGACCCTTCTAAGGTGAATCGCAAGTCTCAACGACGTGCTTGCGGAGAGCAGTGCGCATTGCTACTCGGAGGCAGAGAGAAAGAGAGTTACGTTTTACATAGCGCAATTAACACGCCCCACACGGCGCAGGTTAAGTCGATGATACTCTTTTCACAGAAATACTCGCAGCAGCAGTAATTTTAGTGAACCTGACAGCTTCCTTGTAGCCACTCGGCGTCACGGTACACAGTCACGTATAGTAAAATGGATGACCGCCGCTGCGGCGTTTTGTGTTTTTTCGCTTCGAGTCGGTTCCTCCGTCGATTAGTCGCGCGTTGATGAACGTTTCTTTCGTCTGATGAATTTTTGTCAGAGTCTCGTTTATACGGTTGAAGTATTCTAGGATATTTAGCGCGTTCCTTTCGGTCTTTGCTGCTCATCAGGATCAATGAATAATCAATGAGTGAATGAGATGAGAAATTGCTCGTGTATTAGAAAGTCGTCGCGGTGCATTATTTGCCCTCTGTTTTGTTTTGGAACAATTGAGAACTGATTGGTATACAGTATTTAAGAATGCATTTCTTCCCTTCTGAGATAAGCTTTGTGATTGAGTAATTTTAAAGACCGAATGGCTGGCATTAGAGTTGATATGTTAATTATGCACATACTTATTTGCAAAACATACTAAGAGAGTAAAGGCAGCATTAGTTTTAAATGCAGTAAAGATTTGTTCTTGCAAAATGTGGTACTAACTATTATGGAGTTTCATTTACTTACTTCTTTTAATCACTAACTTTAATAATTTAAGTATAATCACGTTGATTGAAATTATTCCTAAGTATTAGTTTTATTGCTCAGAAACTAAATTATAAAAAAGTCAATTAGATTTCACGGTTATCACAATTAACGTTTTCATTAATTTATCTCACAATGAAATTTTACTGTAAGCTTATTGCATCCATTTAACTAAATTAACAAGAGAAACTTCTTCCAAAATTAATTACTAAAGTGCAGATTTTAATTATTTAACAATTTAAGACTTCCTATCAAATGTTTACATACATTATTGTATGTAAATCTTTGTTATCTAACATGCTATAAAAATAAAGTTATGAACCTACAGAAATTGCAGCTCTGTCCGTATTGTTAAAGTCAATAAAAATTTAATAAAAGCAATAATAATGAAATGGATAATAAAAATAATAATAAAAATAAATGTAATAAAGAAGACGATAATGCATGTACCTATAAACTCTATTGAATAGCATTTTAATATTTTTGTTCATGAGATTTTTTTATTACATAGACATATTATAAACTTGCTATAACAAACTTTTGTATGTATAGATGCCGGCGATTGAGTTGCCCCTGGCTTCGAAGTTCACATATAATAATGTACAAACTTGCAAGTCACTTGTTGGACCATGGAGGAACCCTTAAGGGTATAGTAAACATAATTTTTTAATTTAAATTATTTAAGCACATACTACTGCTTTATTAAGTATTCATTAGAGTTTATAAAGCATCATTTACATTCCAGATCCAATTAAAATCAATAAAAGTCAAGGCAATATTGACTTTAAAAACATAAAAATTTTACAAGACAGAAGTCGGAGTTAATAATTCAATCATCAGTAAATATAAAACAATATTTTCTTCACAAACACTGCTTCAAAATTTTAACTTAATTTGCTTAAAAGTTCTTTTAAACTCATTATGTGTTTATGGTTATAAAAGTCAAAATTTTATTTGAGTAGTAAGTTGTGTACTAATTGATTCTTATATTCACTTAAATTAATCATTTTTATAAATTTTAAAGTTTCAAATAATTTTTCACCTCATCTTTTACTTATAAATTCATATTCTAACCAGTTAATTATAAATTCTCCCTTTCCTTTCATTTATGTAAAACCTGTTTAATTTTATTTGATCTTGCATCATGCTACAATCCTTAAATACTTGACATTACTTTCCAATTCAAATGAGACATAAAAGGAATCTCTCAATATGTATTAAAATTCCACCAATAAGTAAATTTTTCAGTGAAAGTAAAACAAAAGAACAGTAAGATTTAAAAAAAATCTTTTCACACAAGTTGCAAAAGCAAGAATAACTGACTCTATGTCTTTTTCTTTACAGTTCTGTCGACACAGCGTAGCCGCGGTAGTGTCTACAAAGGCATGTTGATGAGAAGCACAGCCGCGAAGAACGGCCGACAAGGACGAAGATTACGATGAGCAACAGCAGTGCCCCAAATACTTCCAGGCGTTCGGCCAGGAGCCGCAATGTCTCCGAATCGTCAGAGTCATCGTACTTTGGTTCGGACACAAGAAGCGTTGCCTCCACATCGGCAGCGGTGACACGTCGTCTTCGATGCCCAGCTGATTCCGAGAGCAACAGTCCTCTGGATAACAACAGCCCAAGCAGAATCAAGCGTAAGAAGCGGAGAAAAAACGAGGACGACTTTAGTAGCATCGAGGAGCGCAGGAAAATTATCAGGAGGCACATCCAGTTGAGCAGGCGAAAAAAGTTGGATGAGGAGCTGATCAGGCTCAAACTAAAGGATAATAGGATACCACACGTTCTGCTTACAAGGCTCGAAGATGAGCAACGTTCTCAGCCACAACCAAAGCCCGCGGTGGAGGTCGAAGAGGAAAAGGCGAAGGAAAAGGCGGTGGAGCGAATAAAACTGCCTGGACTGAATATCCCTGCCGAAATTGACCTGACGATCTTGAAGCGTCGTCCGATCATCAAGATCAACAAGCAGCAGACTGAAAACCTGTTACAGGTTCGTAAGAAACAGCTACTCAGGGAAACGGAGAGGCCTAAGGCCAACGACGAGGATGGCCTGGTCGATGCTGGTAATGGTTCAGGGATAACCAGTGAATCGGATAAGTGCGTGGAAAGATTGACTGAAAAGTTAGAAAACCGTTTGTCGGACGATAGCAAGTGTACCAAAAACACGATCGTGAGTAATAGCGATAAAAGACTCGCGCGAATTTATATCTCTAAGGATATTAACGATAGGCTTCCTGAAAGACTATTAAAAAGCGATTCCAGTTGTGCAGACAGGAGTGATGGTGAGAGTCAGTCCCAAAGTTCCAAAATTTTCGTACATAGTAATAGAAGACTTACACGCAATTCAATTGATCAAAGTAATGATAAGCATTCTGCGGTTTTGGTTAATAATAAACCAAAGGACACTGACAGTACTGTCAGCAGTGGAAAGGATTCTGATGATTCCAATAAGAATGTTAAAAAGTATTCCAAACACACTAGTAATGATAATTTAAAGCATTCGCAACAAGTTATTGATAAGTGTAATAAAAAGAGTTCTGAAGTTTCATCTGATAGTACTGAACAATCAATGCAGTCTTCAGTTAAAGAAAGCAGTGAAAATCAATCTGACACTTTGAGCAAAACTGTTTCTGGGAATCTTGAAACCAGTTCAAGACTTAGGAAGCGTTTGGCCAGTAAAAATAATGAAAAACGTCCTAATGATTCAGCCAAAAGCAGTTCCTTTGAAAGTGCAGAACCATGTCCTACAAAACAGTCTGAAAAATTGGATAATACTATCCAAGATGCTTTGGAAACTCTTGTTAAAACATCTGATGAACAAATTGGTAAAAAGCCCTCTACAAGGTTGGACAGCAAAATGGAGTATTTCAAAAATGAGACTGAGATTTACAAAAGGACTGCAAAAAAAATGGTTGATAAAAATGAAGGTCGTGTTAATGATTTAACTCAAAACTGCGTGAACATTGTAGAGAATATTGAAAAATGTGAAACACTTCCTGAATTAAATAAAAATGTAGAAAAACGCGTTAACAATCAGACTGAAAAAAGAAGGAGCACAAGAAATATTGGTGATAAATCTGAAAAACTTATACCAGAAAATAATCCGAATTGTATTGAACTTGATGCAGAAGAAAGTAGTAAAAGTCAATCTCAAACTGTAGATAAAAATATCCAAAAGTGTTCCACAAACTTGAATGAGAATAGTAAAAGACTTACAAGAAATCATATATTTTCTTTTCAAAATATTAGTGAAAATGATTTTAAAAAGTTTAACGAAAAACTTAAAATTATTTGCACAAAACCTATCGTGCATCCTGATCAAGAAAAAAGTGGTAATTTTTCTAAAGCACTCGAAGAAAAACTTAAAGAAGTTTCTGATAAATCTATGCAAGATTCTGTTAAAGTTGCAAGTGAAAATATTTCTAAAAATTTTAATGATAAAGTTCATCAAATTTTGAAAACTCCAGTTGAAAATGAAAAAGGTCTCAAGAAAAATTTAGTAAATAAAAAACAAAAACATGTTGATAATATTGTAGTTAGTAATGTAGAATTTAAACAAAATTTTGTTAAAGAAAGCAAAAAAGATACTGACGTTCACCATGAGGGCAAAAAAGTTGATACAACTGTAGTTGAAATTAATCAAAGACTCAAACGAAAATCAACAAAAAGTAATGAAGTTCCATCAAATTCTTTATTAAAAACTATTTTAACAAGTGAAGAAATTCCTAATAAAATTAATGAAAAATTATCTGAAACCATAAATACTAATTGTTCTAGTACACAAACTGATGCTAATAAGAGAAAACTAAGAAGATTGTCTGAGAAAAAAGGAGAGATTATTGTAAATGAACCATCAGACAATGTACGTCCTGTTGAAAACTCAAATGAAAGTTTGCATTTAAACACTGAAGAAAGTATTGAAAAACAATCTGAAATAGCAAAACGAACTAAAAGAAAAAGTCGGAGGGATTCCGAAAGTGAGATCAAAAGTTATGCACATGTTGCAGAACAGAAAGAAGAACCTTTTGTACAATTACCTCAAAATGTTGAAGATTCCACAAAAATACCGAAGGTAAATAAAAAGGTCACCAGAAATTCATTGCAATATAAAAGTGAAAAGTCCAAATATTTAGAAGACAACCAATCCGGTCGCATAAAAGATGATGAGAATAAAGGTGAAGAGAAAAACCTTGTAGAACCACTTGTAAATATAAAAGATTCTGCAAAACAAACTGAAAGCAAGATTGTAACAAGAAATTCCTCACTTGAGAAGCACCAAAGATGCGCTGAAACTACAGGGGACAACAAAACAGATAGCTTAAACAATGATAAAATCGAAAAGAAGATTCCTGAACAAACCTCTAAAAGCGTAAGTGAATGCCACAAAGATCAAATAGAAACTAATAAAAGGCCGTCTAGAAAATTATTACCTATAAAGAATTCTAAATCTTCTGAAAATTTAAAAAAGGATTTACATTATATACATAGTTCTTCTAATAAAAATGAGGAAAAGTCACAGAAAATTGTAAAAGAGTGCTCCAAAAGTCAATCTGAAAATCACAAGAGAGTAACAAGAAAATCATCACCTGATAAACATGAAAGGCTTGTTGAAAATAAAGTGTCAAATAATACAGATTTTTCTGTGGATGTAGCACCAGTCAATGACATTGAATTAATTGAATTTCAAAAGTCAGCCGAAAACAAAAGAATCACCAGAAGATTATCCACTGATAAACCTACTGCAGTCGTAAAACAACACTCTGCAGAGAATAGTGATAAAGCTCACGATGTATCGCAAATGACAATCAAAGGAACTTCTAAAATTCACAATGAAAACAGTAAAAGAATAACAAGGAAACTATCGTCGAATAAATGTGAAAAACAAGTTGAGACTTTAACCGTAAATAATTTGGAGAGCTCACAAAACATTGTCGATAAAGATGAAAATAAAATAATTTCTGAAAAATTGGATAATAAAGAGAATTCAAAAACTCAGATAGAACTCAATCCAAGAATTACAAGGAATTCGAGCCTTAAAAAAGAAAAGCCTTCCAAAAACTTGGTTGCAAACAACGTAGACTTTGCACAGACGTTGAACGAAGAAATTCCAGATACACCTGCAGAAAACTTAGTCAATAACGGTAAAATATTTTCTAAAAATCCATCTGAAAATAAAAAGGTTCGGAAAAATTCTATTGATATTAATGAAGATTCTAAATCTTCAGAAGATCCACTCGAAATAAATGTTAAAAATCAAATTGTTAGTTTTAATCAAAACTCTCTGATGTTTCCAACAGAAGATATGAATGGTTCTGCACAGTCTGATGATAACGAAATTAAGAATTTAAATACTTACACCTCATTGAATGAAATGCACTCAGAGGAAAATCAAGAATGTTCTTCAGATTTAATTGAAACAGGTAAAAATGTTACTCGAAAATCCTATGAAAAAGAAAAGCAGTTTGAAACTTCTGATGTAAATGCAGAAAGCTGTAAGAAATATTTACCAATTAATGATGTAAATGCAACTCACTGTTGCACCGAATTAATTGAATTCATTGAAACATTTACAGATGCAGACATTGATGATTCTACTAACGGAGAAATATACCCTGAAAATTTGGTAGAGAATCCTTTAGAAAACAATACCAACTCATGTAATGAAAGGAGCTTTGATGAATACCTTTTAAAAGAAAATAATCTACAAAAAGATGATGTGGTTAATCAAACAGAAGAAAATTATCCGAAAGAAAATAATGTTATTTTCTGTGAACAGCAAGATGCTTCAACCTGTGAAGAAAGTGCGATTCCAGAAGACAATGCAAAAGATACGGTAATAACCGATAAAGATTCTGGACTTTCGAATGAATCTTTGGTTGTAAGTAATACTATTGCTCAAGAGTTGATCAGGGAAACAATTGCAATTCACTCCGAAAATTTAGATCACACCATTAAAGAATCTGATAGAAAGTCAGTCACGAAAAATCTGACCACTATATGTGAATCTATCAACAAGAGTAGCGAAATTTCCAGTGATAGTTTGGTTGATAGTAGCAATGCTATGTCATCAGAAGAATTATTTGCAGAAGCTTTGAATAATCATTTAGCTCTTCAAAATTTAATGGTAAATCCAGAAAGTATTTGTTCTAAACAATTAGTCGATGACAGTGCGACATTCAATTCCAACTTAATTGAAGAAAACGGAGGAACAATTTCTTTGGAAAAGTCTTTCGACAGCAAAAATTTGGTCAAAGACAGTGCATATTCATCACCTGACATGATTCTCCAAAATTCTTCAGATATAATCGAAGACTCGCATGCTTTTATTGATAAGAATTTAGAAAATGCCATCGTTGAAAGTTTCATTAACAACGACGAAACTTGTACATCAAATTCGCTCGCTGAGGATTCGAATAATGTGCTTCTCGCTGATTTGCTAGTTGACCAAGAAACCTTTGCCAAGCAACGCCGAAAAGTTACGTTGATGGAGTTGAAGAAAAAATGCACTGAGAATATAGACAAAAAGCAGACGAATCAAGCGGTAGAAAGTTTGGAAAAACTCTATCTTCCAAATCCTATTGAAAACGAAATTTCGGCTCTTTTCCCGGAAAGTGGAATCATTCTCAATACAAGTCTGAATGCAACTTTGCTCGATCCGTCTTCGGACAGTTGCGCTGAAAACGTAACAGAAAGTGAAGAGACATGCTTGGAAAGTTTTTCTGAGGATGATGAGAATCTTGCTGATAGGTTTGCGAACCTCAATAAAAGAAAAACTTTACCATTGCCTTCAACTACTTCGTTGGATCCCAACCTTATAGCTAAACAAAATCGAATTCAGAACAGGATGTTGAATCGTCATCGAGTAGGGCCTCATCTCGAGCTTAAGCCCAATTTTCATTGTAGGTACTGCAATGATACATTTGTAAGCAACCGTGAGCTCAAAAAACACGTCAAAGTTCAACATAGACAACGCCTTGTCATGAAAATTACCAAGACAGATTCGAATGAGCATGTCACTCACATGGTCGAGTCAATGTTTGATTCCGAAGGCAATGAACTCGGAAATAATGAAGGCGGTAACAAAACTCCAAGAAGCATGTTTGCACTCGATAAAACTAATGAAGAGGTAGCAACGACTGATCCAATGGCAGAGGGAGATATTAAAATAATTGTAAGGAAAGAAAGTGGCTCTAAGAATTCACACGTCGTTAAAGAAATCAAAATAACACCTAGAGCTTCACCTTCAACATCTGACTACAGCGGTGGTAACAGCATCAGAATGCCGGGTATGTCACCAGCTCTATCTGATCTCAGCGGAGGTAACAGTGCTCGTTTCACAGTCTCTTCTCCTATAAAGTTCGAGGGTTTTCCACTTAAAAGGCGACCGGGTAGACCCAGGAAATACCCAATATTCACCGAGACTGAGCTCCTTGCAAAGAAATTCTCTGTTCCTGATGTGCGAAAAGCAGCGCCAATACATCCACGTATTCCCGTTGTCAATAATGGAGCTGTAAGGAAAGAGATCTACAACCAGTCAATCTTCGTTCCCAACGAATCGATCTTTACTTTTTCAGAATTAGACAATCAGCAGAACATAGTTGCTGAGAAAAAATCAGAAAAAAGTATTGGGCCTACAGTACAGAGAATTATTGATTTACCAATAGGCGTTGCTACTGTTGATCAGCCGGTGAAACGAAAGCGCGGTAGACCACCAAAGCGAAAACGTACGCCGTCACCACCGAATATGATTGAACCAGTACCTACTCTTGTATTCGCTATTGAATCTCCTGTAACTGCTTCTGAATCTGCTTCTTTAACTGCTCCTGTGGTACAGGAAGAGAAGAAGCAGAAAGTGGCGGAGGAAGAAGCCGTAGAGAAAATGGAAGAGGAACCCGAAGAGGTGGTAGGGTTGCGCTCGAAATTTGGAATACAAAAAGAGCTAGTCGTGCACTTAACAAAAATAGATAATTCAGTTCCTAATGTAGAATCTAATGACAATATCAAAGACTCTGAGATGGAAATCACAGGGGAAGATGAGCTGATGCAGCAGTCCAAAGCCGAGGAAAGACCGAAGAGGAAGCCAAAGCCAAAGGTACCTTTCGACGAACAAGAAGCGAGCATCAACCGCGACATCAAAACCGCTATCAAACTGAGCTTGAAGAATAAAATTGAAGGCAAGCTGGAGAACAATAATAATCAAATAAAAGAGTTTCAGAAAAGTGAAACGCTCGCTTCTCAAAAATCGTCTGAAAACGAATCAACAGGAGTCGCTACAACTTCAATGGCGGAGTTAGAGGAAACTCAAGGGACCAAAGAAATGCAAGAAATCAAATCGCCCACAGAGGCGTCAACGAGTAAGCTTACCATCGAGACCAAGTATCTCGAAAACTCAAAGCTAGATGATAATGAAAAACCTGTTTCAGAGTCTCAGTTAGTGGTGACGACGCGCCGTCAGACAATCGATCGTATCGAAGTTGACGAAAACCAGAAGACGAAGCTTCTCATGCTCATGAATGCGACGAAGCCTCAGAATCAAAGAGCTTCTTCCAGTACGACTTCAGAATTGCCTCTACAGCAATTGTCATCTTCCCCGCGGATGCCACTACAAATATCGCCACCAGTACCGCCGCTGACTCCAATTCAAAGCCCGTCAATTCACTTGCCTCCAGCGCAGCAGTTTTGTATCCTGTTTATACCTGATGGTTTGTATAATCCTGAAAATGGAGGCATTAACAAAGATATAACACCAACGGCGACGATAGTTAATTTTCAGCCAGTGCCTGACAACGAGATTGGCAACAAATCGCTAATCTACACCCCCGCGACGCCTACAAAGATTTCTACAGATGAAAATGCAAAAGTTTACGTCTGTCCTACCTGTACAGAAGTGCTCGATTTGATTGGGCGGTTGGAGGCGAGTCTGGGCATGACCGAGGAGGACAAGAGTGCAATCACCTGTCCACACTGCTCAAATAACTTCCAGTCATTATATTATCTTGAATATCATCTGATGCAGGAACACTTTAAGTGCGAGAATGAGAAGCAGTGCAAACACTCGGGTTTCAACAGCCTAAGGATACCCAACAATGAGTCGACTTCAGAGTCTGAGACTTATATCACGTTTGCGCTCAAATGCCGCAGTTGTTACGATATCTTTGCAAATGTACTCACGCTCAACGACCATGTAATGCACAAACATCGCAGCCTCGTGCGTCTAAAGCCAACATTTCCTTCGACTTCAACATCAATGCTATCGGCTTTCCCTCCTTTCGGGGGTAAGAATGGTGGAAGACTACCGACCACGTTGCTTCAGTGTCCAAGCGACTGCGTATGTCGTATAGGCATTCGCAGCACCGACAGCCCCCTACAACGGCAACAAATGCTCAAGCGATGCCCCAATGCCATGAGGCGGCTAGAGAAGATCGAACCTGCAGCTTACGAAGTCTACACCTGTACACTGTGCCAGAGTACGTTCCTTATGAAGGACGAGGTTGTCGACCACTTGATGAAGATGCACGAGGTATCGTGCAAGTTCCCCTGCCTCACGTGCCTGACGAGCTTCCGTACTATGCAGTTGCAGGAGAACCACCGATGCTCGGAGACTACGCTTCAAAATCTCGACAAGCTCCTCAGTATCGCCATTTTACCAGCTAACGTAAGCAGTACCGGCAGTGGCAAGGACAATAACAAGTTCCTCGAGAGGGAAGATTCGTCCACTGACGAGTATGGATCGATCAAAGCGAGCGCAGCCACTGAATCTTCACCCACCAAGCTAACATCTCCGCCGTACAAGAATGGCTTTAAAAGGAAGAATGGTGAAGCATTGAAAAATGACATCGTACCGAAGAAATTAAAGCTGGTACCGCACTTGCCGAAGACGTTCTTTAAGCGTAGCTACAAGCGGCACAAGCGAAGCTGTCCAAAGTGCGAGAAGAAGTTTGCCTACCGCAAGAGTTTCTTCGATCACATCATCTACGAGCATGTACTGAAAGGCGAGGGTATCGTGGGACCGAAGAAGAAAGCCGCTGAGTTACTTAAACTGCTGGGTAACGGTCAGGCCAATGGCCAGAATATCGAAGAGCTCGCTGGGATACTCAGTGACAACCCGGACGAGGACGGCTTATCGTATCAAAACCTGCTGATGTACGAAGAAGATGAGAGGGAGAATTGGGAAGATGTGGCGGCACCTACGCCTGTTGCCAAGGAAGGTCACTGCGAGAAGGATATTGTGCAGTGCAGAAATTGTAAGGGCCGCTTTAAACTGCCGGGCAATTTAGGTAAATTATTAAAATTTTCTATGAAGAACATTATTACTGCACATGTTTGATTTTAGTAAAAATATAACTATTTATAATATTTAAAGCTAACTGGTTTATTCACTTTAAAGCTAGTATTATTTATTTTAACGGAATAAAAATATTTTTTTATTAATTTAAATTTTAATAGAAATAATTTTCCTTATGAATTTGATATGAATAAAAATATTTAAAATATTTATTTTATATCCGTAAATTATGCATTACTCAAAATTAAAAACATGACTGGAGTTATTTCCGAATATAAACAAATTTTATTAAATTTAATTAAAACTACTTTTTCATTAAAGTTCTAATTACAAAAACATTTATTTTTTTCAAAACTATATTTCAAACTTCCCTATTATTCAAAATTCTTGTAAGATTTCGCAAACCTTTAAATCTTAGTGTTTAAGATGAAAAGAATAATTCTTAGTGATTGAAATTAATCAAATAGATAAATCATAAATTTTGAAAGGATTTCTCCTTTTTCGAAATTAAAATTTTTTATTCTAAGTCGAAAACAGCATTTAATTTTGAACAAATTGCAAATTTATTCATATTTGTATTTCCAGGTAATTTCATAAGGCATAATAATCACAAGCGGCCAGGTGATGAATCTGATAAGGTTAACCAACACCTTTGCTTGAACTGTGATAGAAGTGGACCGAAAACGAGGCGGCGTTCCGTCATCAACAACGGACATCACTTCAAGACGACGGGAGATTCAAGTAATCCAGCGGAGTCGCAAAAGTTGAAGATAATCCATCCTTTTGCGTGTAAAAAGTGCTCAGAAACCTTTCCCACTACAATTGAGTTGAAACTTCACAAGGGGAACGTCCACAACAAACTGGCAGAGCCTCTCCAAGTGTGCGAAATTTGCAAGAAGACGTTTGCCTCGGCGCGTATGCTGGCAAAGCACAAAAGGCTTCACCACGAAAGTGTTCTCGATGACTCGGCGAAGACGGAAGAGGACGAAAGCAATCGCAGTGTAAATCAAAGCGGAGCCGGCGACGGCGAATCCTGCAGTAAGGATAATAGCGAGGTCAACGATTCGCTTAACGACAAAACCAACAATTCTAGTCGGCGAGACTCTTCCGACAGTAGTAGCGGCGGCTCGAAGGAACCCGAGGAACAGCCGCTGAACTGTTCGTTCTGCGAGGAGGTTTGCTCATCGAAGGTTAGCTTGAAGAACCACTTGAAACGAGAACATGGTCGTCGAGCCTCCATCTGTCAGTTTTGCAACGGATTGCTCATCGATACGAGCGAGGTTCGTCACATGCTCGACTACCATATAGTTCCATGCAAAACCATTTCCAAGAACAATGGCTGTATCGTCCAGTGCGAAGCAAGCTGCATGCAAGAAGACGTTGAGGAACTCATACGTACTCTTGGCAAGGAACGCCTTCAATCATTAATGATGTACCACGATTTCGAGGGCAAGTGTAACAACGCAATAATGAGATGTCCTATGTGTCCGGAAGTCTTCGCAACTCGCGAATCATGTCGTTACCATTACGTTTGGATACACGATGACAACTGCTTGCTTTGCGATGAAACGTTTAGGTCAGGTAGCAGCGCTTTTCAACACAAAGTCGCTGCGCACACATCCACTGCAAGTTATCTCTGGTGCATCCAGCGACTCGTTACAGCCATTGTTAATACCATGAGGTTAGACCCCGATCAACCATCGCACGTTTTATTCCAAATGATGATTATGAGGCTCGAAGAAGAGGAACATGCAGGCGCTATTGAAAGCAACACCGAAGTTACGAGGAGTAACACCGAGGCAGCAAGCACAGAAGAAACTGGCGCAGCTTCAACGGAGCGATTCCTCGAAGAAGTCGTGTTAAGCGAAGACCAGCTGCCTGACTCGGGCAACATGATCGAGGTTGTCATAGGCAAGGAAGACTCAGAGGACGACCTGCTGTCGATGCTCAATCTCTCGCCGAATTATGAGAACCACGAGCAGCACAAAGTCCCGAATGCCGGCGCCGCGCCTCCCGAAGAAGAGTTCGAAGAGGAGACGATAAATCCCCCGTTATTACCAACGTCGCCTCTCGTCAATGTGCCGATGACGACTGTGGTGACACCACTGACTCCTACAATCAGCAATGAAATCGTCCCCACCATCACAAGCACCACCATTGCTGCTGCTACCACTACTACCGTTGCCGCTCCCATGCTAGATAATTACGTAACTTCGGGCGTTTGTAAATACAGGCTGGAGAACGACGAGGAACAGCTCGTACTCGTAGTCACTGACGAGGATCTCATAACTTTTAGGGACGACATCGGCAGCCTGGCCGAGCGAATCAGCGCGACTTGCGACTCGCTCACTCTCGGCGAGATCACGGACATGCTCAGAGCCTATTTCGAAAGTATGAACGCAGGAGCGTGAGAATCCCCGACTTACTCCCCGGTGATTCGCGAGTGCGGAATGAGACTCAAAAAACGTGTGATCGTGTGTAATATGTATAATGTAATGTAATAACGGTTTAACGATGATTCCCCGATGATTTTTCGATTTATCTCTCTATACATAATAATTATAAATATATATATAAATATATATATAGCTGTCTATGTCTCTCCGGAATTTCTAATACTTTTACCCGAGCGATTATATATATATATATATAGATTATATGCGGCGCGAAGTCGTGCGGTTGAAGACAAACCTGGTTGGGAGATTTCGTTGTTGAAACCAATGTTAATATTTTTAGGAAACGTTTTTGGAAATTTTGATTCATCAAGTTGCGACCTTGTTTCATTTATCTTTTTTATTTTGATTAGAAAAGAAATCGAATATTTTTGTTGTGAAAGTGGTTAAAAGACTTTTTTTGTAAAAAAGCAGTGCGCATTCGAGCAAAAAATATCCTAATTTTCAGCGGTGATTATGAATTAAAATTAAGACAAAATTAATCAATTTGTAAATTATCAAAAATTTTATATTATCAGTAACAGGAAGAAATTAGAATTGTTCTGATAAAACGGCGGATTTTCCAGATGTGGTAAATAAAATTTATCGGTTTCAGTAAAAATTGTATTTATCTTCGCCAATTCGACAATTTTATTTATACTGTATTCATTTCTTGGTTTATTCTGTAAAAATTAAAATGTTATGATAGCATGAAAAGTAAATTGCCATTTTTATAAAATCCGATAATTATGTACTCCGCTAAGTTCGTAGGAAAAGGTTTTTATTTAATTGATGCGACTGAAATTCACAGTTCTGAAAATATTCAAGTAGCAATATTAAACCTTACTATTATTTAAGCATTTAGATATTGCTTTAATGATTTTTTAATTCATGTAAAATTATTGGATCATGTAAAATAGTAATTTGCTTTAATATTAATATTAAATACATAACAATGACTTTTGACCAAAAACTGACTAAAAATAATTTATTTTCTTATTCAGTTTGAAGTTTTTTCACTTTGAAATGTTCCATCCAGGTGTAATAAAATATTCATATCTTTTTTTTTTTTTTTTCGAAGGCCAGCGAGTCAGTATTTTCTTTCATTAATTTTTGTATTTTATTTTTTCTCAACCTCTCATTCTTTTATTCGTTTTTAACTGTTGATACGAAAGAGAGGCACGGTTGAGGCCTCTTCAAATTTGTCTCCTCTATTTGCAAAGGTGCTGAGAAATTTTTGCCTTTGGAGTGGATGAAATGAAGCATAAGAATAACTGTTTTGCAAGTTTTTTTCGTTGATTGAATATATAAATAAGGTAAAAAAGTGTATGTACAGTTCTTGATAATGAGTAATTAAATAAAATGAAAAAATGAGAAAAGCGTTTGTATCCAAGTAAGAGTATAGAGCTTTCCTACGTACGTTCGTTACGTTTTTGTTTACATTCGACATTTTTATAATGAATAGAGATGAAAATATTAAACGAATGAAAAACCGCCATAATTTACACCTGCGATTTATCAAAGCATTGTAACAGTTACTGTCAGCGAATAAAATTCTTCAGATATTTCGTAGTTAAAATTTGTTTTTCTTTTCCTATCAATTCATTTCAAATCTGTAATATTTTTTTATTTCTTTCTGTAAAATAGAACTTTATATTTTTGATTATTTTAAAATAATTTTATAAATATGACATTTTTTATTTATTTTTTACTAACGCTGTCAATGTTTTAGTTTTAAAAAAAAAATTATAAAAATTATAATAATATTAAATAACTCTTTTTATTAAGCTTAAAATTACTCTTGTAAAATTTTATACAATCATGTTAAATACTATTTTATTTTATCAACGAATACATTATTAAGTGTGTGTTAAATTTATTATTTGTGTCCTGATTTTACATTTGTACACAATATTAAAAAATCAATAAATTTGAAATGTAAACATTAAGCAAATCGTTATTTATTATATCAAAAGGAAAGACATCCCTAAATAATCGAGAGCTCATTGAAATTTAAATATAACGTATGAATCTGTTCTAATTTTCAAAATCAATACACAGCCGTTTATTATTAATGTTTCATAAATTTCAAAACAGACTGATAAGTGGCAACACTGCGAATACTGTTTTACTCTTAATTCGCAAACGGTGTAATTGACCGTCATCACATCAAATACTCGGCAACAATCCCATCTTTATTATTTTCAGTCGCGCTTCAACGAGATCAGCTGCAGTTTACAGTTATTATTATAAGTATAATACATACGCTACTTCGTGCAAAAGGTAAGTTCCTTGCAAAACCGGTACAGTTATGTTACCGGCTAGAACGTAATACTGCGAGCGGATCTTATATCAGTGATGCGCACTCGACAAGCGCATGTGCGCGCGTCCGTAGTCCGTACCGGCTTTAATGTACATGTCGCAGAGGTAGCGCGTTAACCATCGATGGTATTTATCAACAATTGGAGTCGTGCCGTGATGTGTTTTTCAAATTTCGAGCGATAGCTCGCACAATCACTGGCAAAATGGAGCCCTTCGAGGTCTGGCAGGAGATTTTCACGAGGGCTCGCGAAGACGGCAGTAAAGACGTCGTCGCGACTGTTTTGAATAGTGCGCCCGGATATTTAAGACATGTTCCTAAGAAGAAAGGAGGTAAACGTTTCTTTTCGTTCGAAACATTTTTAAAATTTTTCTTTACGAGTTGGCGAGTTTAGAATGTTTTGTGTTGCTTTTTAGATTTCATTCTGGAGAAAACCTTTAAGAGAAACAAAGGACTGTACATATTTATTGAATCTATTTTATGCTTGGAAGAAGAGGAAATTAATCTTTATAATGATGTCTTAATAGCAGCTTTTTATACAGTGGAACTTCTCATAGATTATTTTATTGAAGATTTTGATCCTTATATTGCACAAACAAAGGTAAGTTAATTGATAACACTAACTTTAAATTAGAAAAATTGAAACTGATCTGTGTGGTGTACTTGCAGGATATTTGTTTTCGCTGTGTTAGAACATGCTGTTCATTTGATGTTAGAGCAGCAGCTTGTAAAATATTAAAAAAAATAATTGAAGTATTTAATTATTGTGATGTTCAATTGCAGGAAATTGAGACAGGGTATTTAAGTGCATCAGGTATAGCTGTTACTCAAGTTATTGATTTTATACATGTACATTAAATAAGCTATTTTTAAAAAAGAATATTTTTTGTAGAACAAATCACAAAATACATTATTATTGGTCCAGTGGTAAAGCACATAGCAAAAAGGCAAAATATGGCTCTTGAAACTGATATTGTATTTGTTAAAGTACTGTTTGAATTACAAGAGCAGGTAATAATAAAATTATTAAATAAAATTTAAAGGAAAGAAAAGAATTAAAATAAGTGACAGTGCAATTTAAATATTTTAAATTTATAATTATCTATAATTATTTCTCTAATTAAATGATTCGTACATTTCAGTGCAACCTGGATGTCACAAAGAGAACCCCAAAATATATAAAAATTTATTTAGACTGTCTTTCGGATATATTAACAAATCTAGAACTATACAGTAATTCACCAGAGGATCAAAATTTATTTTTAAAAAAATTATATTTATTTCTTATTGTATTGTGTGAACCAAATAATTCTGATGAAGTTATAAATAAAACTATTAAAGTTCTAAGTACACATATGAAGTACTTCTCTTCTTTCATGTATGAAGATTATAAGAAATGGCATACAACTTTAAATACATTATGGAACAATAAGCCATCCTGTACAGTTCTAGATGCTTCAAAAGCCTTTTATCAAGTAATATCTTTTTATCTCTTAAAGGAATACAAGGAAGATAGATTTTTGGTAAAACATTTTTCTAATGATCTTAAGGTTTTCACATTATTGATAAAAATAATATTTCTTACTTAGCATTTCAGAAACTATTTGATGTTAAATTTTGCCAGTACAAGATTACCTGATATAAAATTAAGTATTATCCTTTATGGATTAGGTCAATTTGCTAAGCTCTACGCAACATATCCATCAACAGATATTAATGAAGTGTTTCGTATGATTGCACACAGAGTCCTACCATTGTGCTCAAAGTATAGTCTGAAATTTTCATTCTTTCTGATTCTTCTGTAATTGATCTTTTTATAATTGTTTAATGACTTCTAATTTTTGACTTATTTTAGAGAGGAAAAGGATATGCCAATTATACCATATTATTTAGAAGCTCTATCAGAAATAATAATTCACATGCCATATGTTTCTTTTCATCATTTAGATAATCTTACAAAACTTAGTATTTTTAGTATTAAAAAATTTGCAGATTTGAAACCAAGGGATCAAACTAATATAATAAAAGCATTTAAAATTGTATTTGGAAATGTTAAAAAATTAGATAGACATGTTCAATACCAGTATTTCACTTCTTTAAGTATGCATAAATTTTTTATTTAATAATTATATAATTATATATTTTACAAAACTAATTTAACATTTTTCTTTTAGTCTATGAAGGAATTCTTTGGTCATGTTCACATGCTATTTATCCTGATGTAGAATTACAGCATGAATTTAATGATCTTTCAAATTACAATGTATCTTACAAAAACTATTTACCTCTTTGGAATTCCTTATTAGAAATAAATGGTTTGGAAGAAGAACTTAGGCAACAGATTTTTTTAAAATTAATATCAGCTTTGATCTTTTTGAGTGTGAAGTTGAACTTGAATATCAAAGCTGAGGAAAAAAAAAAAGATCCAGATGAGCCTGTATCTTTATCAGTACAGGCTGAGAATGAAATAGAATTTCGATATTTCATAAATCTCATAGATTTGTACGTAGAAATCTTTGACAAAGTAGATATTGCTTTATTAGAATATCAATTGGAGAAAATTGTCACAAAATTTATCAAACAATGTTTTAACTGGTTTATGCTATCTGGATTTCATAAAATTATTGAAGTAATTTTTAAGAAGACAAGAGGTGTCTTCGATTATGAAAAAGGTTTTAATAAACATACTAATGAGCTGATTGTGCAATTTCTATCAGATATCATTCATTTTTCGAATATATTCACAAGTGAATTGATGATGTCTTGCATTTATCTAATACTAAATACTCCAATATTTTTTATTAAAGATCTCATAAGTGAAGTACTTTCAATTATTAGACTTGCATTTAAACTTGGACTGAATAACATTTCATTAGCTAGTTTTACTCTAGAGACATTAGGAAACTGGACCAACTCTATTGAAAACGAGGATTTAAGTAATTTTATTAAAGAGAGTTTTGTCTATCTTCAACCTTATTTTTCTAAAGTAAATGCAGAAAAAATTCAAGAAATTTGTCAATATTTAAGGAACAACGAACTGACAAAATTTAATAGCTTTTTAAAAAATGAATCTAGTCTGGAAAATTTCCAAAAGAAAATTTTACTTTTTTATGGCTCATTCGACTATGAGACTTCATTTCTATTTCTAGAAAAACTTTCTTTAGAAACTAACTCCCATTGGAGTCAAACAAATATTTTGATGGAGGACTTGTATTTTGGTGAAGTGCAAGTGGAAGTTAGTTTAGGAATTATTATGTTGAAAGTTTATCATCTCATAGAGACTGCAAATCGGAAAACAAAATTTTCAGCTTGTGAACTATTTCATACACTACTTTCATTGAGTTTGTCTAAAAGAAGGAAAGAACAATACTTCAGGAAGAAATACTGCTTTATGGTTTTAAGGCTTGGTTGCGATTCTGATGATTCTATTAGAAATCTATTTCATCCGTTCGCGATGCAAATGGCTCATTTTCTAAGCACACCCTCCAAAAGAGATTCGAAACTGACCTGCAAATTTATAAACGCAATATTTGACGGAATGTGTGAAGAGCAGAATGCCACTTTAAGAGAATATTGCGGAATATGCTTAAGAGAATTTGTGCACTATAGAATAAAGCAAGACACTGATAAATATCGAAGGAAGTTTACGAATTTTAAAGGTTTGTTTGGTAAAGTTATATATTTTGCACTTCATCCGGCGAATAATAAGTGCGTGGCTGCAGCGATTGCTTTCACTTATTTAAGCCCAACATTTCATGAAAATAGCAGCGTCATAAATTCTTGCTGGTTTGAATTTTTATATGTATTTATAAAAAGCTTAGCGACTTCCAACGACATGCGAGTTACTAATGTTATAAACCATTTAGTCAATGTAATAAAAATCTCATCAAATCTATTAAATGCTAGAAGCTCAGACAGACGAACACCACTGGAATTTGAAAATGGATCTTTAGAAGGCGCAGTATTATGGCTTCTGGAGGAATGCGCTAATTCGAATATAACTATTAGGAAAAAATGTATGGAAGTTTTCGAAAAACTTGTAGGCTTGCTTCCTAATTGCAAGACCATTCAAGATTTTATTGAAATCTATAATATAAATAAGTTTAACAACTTGGCTTTGAGAAATCTCGAAGATAACTTTGAAACCTTGAATTTAGATAGAGCTAATTACTTTTTCAGATGTCTTGACATATACTCGTGGATTTTCAATAACAAATTTTTGATTCCTGATGCTCTTTTAATAAATTCAGAAACTAAAGAATTAAATCCGATTTTCTCTAAATGTTTTAAAAATATTTTGTCGATACTTGTACATAAAGATCTAAAAGAAATGGTTGCTAGAGAAACAAGTTCGCGAGCAGAAGCTGAAGAATTATTTATTGTTTTAAACAAAATAGTACAAAATATTATCAACTTTTTGTCAACATTAATTCTCACACAAGTAATTAAGATATTCATTACATTATTACTTTGGTATCTAAAACGTTCTACTTAATATGAATTTTCTTTTTTTATAGAACAATACAACATATATTCTCGAAGCAGTTTGGAATGAAGATTTGAGTAGTTTAATTTATAATTATACTCTATATCCTCGTCGAATTGGACTTACTTCGAGAACTATCGAACTATATGCAACTCAGCTGGAAAGCTGGTACGCAATAATGAAAGAAAAATTGCCAGCATCTTTTTTAACGAAACTACGAGACATTTTTCTTTCTAAAAGCAGCGAAGATTATAAAAAGTGTTTAGATATAAATGGCATTATTAATTGTACAGTAGATGTTTTTGCATTCAAACGTTTTATGCACGGAATTATCATATTGAAAAAGTATATGATTCTTGATAAAAACGAGGTACTTAATCTATTAGTATAAATTTTATTATTTAAAATTAGCGAATTTGATTAATAAAAAGCAGGAATTTTATTTTAGTCTGAACACAATTTGGTAAATGTAAAAGAAAAGTTAACAGCTGTTTTTGAAGCATTAAAAGCCTTTGCAATTAAACAGGGTGATGGTGCCGAAAAACTTGAAGTTCCCATTCAAGATCACATAGAAGACTTGATGTGCGTCCTTTTGTTCGAATTCGAGGTATTTATAATTTGTTATACATTAAAAGGTTTTTTAATCTAATGTTCAATAAGGTAAAGGATTTAATTATTATTTTTTAAAAAATTTTCTGTATACATAAAAAATAACAGTCAGCTGTATTGGTAAAATAGTTTCTAAAAAATAATACTGATTACATTTTTTACCTCTTACTTTATAATACTAGATTTTGATGAAGTTGAAATTTTTGAAGGTTCATAAAAGGAAAATAAGCGATAAAAAAATCAGCTTTTATTTACATTTTTCATAATCGAAAAATATTAATTTGTTCTAACAGTTTTTTTTACTTTTGATTTTTTTTAGGTGAAACTAATCGAACACTTCGTCAATCTGCTTTTGAAAGGTTTTTCATTCCTAGCATTAAACGCATCAAAGAACGCATCAAAGAACTTTTACGATTTGTTTAAAAATTTCAAAGAAGCAATATATTGCAATATGATGAAAAATCCAAATCTTAGTCTAAAAGTTGTAAAAGAAACTTTACAAGAGACGCCTGATGAATTTTTCCTAATTCTCGAGGATTTGTTCATATATGTCGAAAGACATAGAAGCATAAAAAATACCGAAGTTTTAGGAGAAACTGTTATTCAGCAGTTTAATTTTCACAAGGTTCTTCTTGACAATGACGAACAAAGAATAAGGAAATTCACTAATATCATTCGAATAGCAGTATCGTTAAAAAGCAAGCCTATAGCTTTTATGATGCACGAGAATACCCGTGATTTCTATAAATGGATCTTGGATGAATTCAAAAACACTGATAGATTGGAAAAAAAATCAATCCTTATCGAAAACTTTCTCGTCTGCATGACCGACGAGACCGGTACGCCTAATAGCGATCTCACGCAGATTTTCAGACAACTTAGGAACAAAGATTCGGCCGTCTGGTCTCAAACCCTGCAGGGTAATGAGTCGGAGAGGTCACAATCAGTGCAATGTTTGTACGTATTGCTAAAAATGCTCCTAATCACCCGTTCCTGGCCCGTGTTTGAAGGTATCGTTAGATACGCTTCTGGTGCTTGCTCAATTTTGATGAAAGATGGTATCAAAGATTACATTAGAAAATACTTGTCCTCGATTTCGATAGATAGAATGTTAAATTCCATAGAGATGACTTTTGAGATTTTTAGGGGTATTACTTTAACTCCAACAGAGAGGCTCGACATGATTGACTATTTTATTATCCCGTTAATCGAAAACTCCGAATCTGTGATAATTGAAGTATTTTATGAACGAAACATGCGCCGTTTTTCAAGATTTCTCCTCATGGAGCTTAGCGAAATCGACCTGACTCTGCGCAAACATACTCTAGTCACAAAGATAGGCGTTTATAAACTTTTCGAGTTGATGTGCGGAAAAGTTCAAGGCTCCAAAGTCACCAATTACTTTCTGGAGTCAACCGAAACACTAACACAGTTTCTTCACAGAGAAACGGTGGCTTTGCGTAGACAGCACCATTCGTTAGAGGATGAGAAAGAACTGATGCGAAAGCTTCAGTGCGCAGCCTACAATTGCTACATCGCAACAACTTGTTTGAAATCTACTTTGGATCCCTATGTTCTGATATTCCGAGAGACACCCGACAATGATGAGTATATCTGGCGAAAGATAGTCGATTGCCAGAGAACGTATAACTACGCCCGAAAAACAGTGAGCTTCACTAAGAAGACAGTAAACATTAGCAAAACAATGGATGAAGCAGTAGAGACCATGGAGGTACCGATCAGTATTTACTTCCAACGCCGTGAGCCTACAGAGATTGATTGCCCCAAAAATGTCGTCAGACCTGATCGACGAAGAATCCTAAACTTAGAAGACGATGAACTCAACCAACACGAATGCATGCCTACACTCGTCGGCGCAATAATGCACCTTTACAACACCAAGGTATTAACCCTACCACGGAGTAACGAAGAAATAGACGACAGTAACGCGTCCGCTTGGGTGATGTACTTTCGAGAGGGTTTCTTCGCAGACTACGACAACGTCACAATGTTTCTACTAAAAGTAATCAGCAACGTGCAAAAGGCTTTCGCTGGTTTCATGCTGTATCTGTTCGAAGCTATAGCTCACGGAATTACTGTTTTCTTGGGTCGCAATCCGATTAATTACATCATCAGAGACATTCTGTCGATGATTATAGACGCAGAAATACAACCAAAGGAAGCGGAGGACATTCACGCTGCTCGGAAACTCGTGGAAGTCTTGATGGAAAAAGCACCCGATTCGCATATTTCGATTTACGACTACAATTTTACACTGATAGACAAGCTTGTACAGCTGTGGTCCCCGAAACTCAAGGCACCGGTGAATATTGTCGAGAAAATACAAGCGGATGAAGTTTTGGGCATTAGGATACTAAATGTTTTTCTTAAGCATGGGGTGGAGGCCACGAATCTTCTTTCCCACCGAGAAATTCATAATTTCTTTAGGAGGATGATGCAGAATTGGCAAAATTCTCATCAAGCACGAATAACCTACGAAACGGTTGGCTGGACACTGAAATATATCGAAGATCAGCAAAGAGAGAACTTGATTAGGCATGATTTTTCCAACATACTCAATGACATGCAAAGGTAAAAACATATTTTTTTTTATATTTTTAATCTCGCATTGATGATTGTTTATAAAAAGCTATTATTTACATTTTTCAAGTCAATCCGAAACAGTTTTAGAGCAGACTACACTTATTTAAGTAAAAAAAAAATTATAAATTCTAATTGTCAGTTTATTAAATAAAATAAAAATGTCAAAATCGCGAATTGAATACGCAGCTTCCCAGGTTGTTTCTGCGCAAACTCTAATTTGTTGTAATATTTTTTATTTGAAATTTCTCGCAACAGGCAGGATCCAGATTTCTGCATAGAAGTAATCTGCATGATGCTCAGCGGCTGTCGGAAACTCAGCATGTACGAGAATCTCTGGGACTACATCAATCCCGCAAATGTAAAGTGCGTAGAGCTGAAAGCAAAGTGCTACGAAATTACCCTGGATTACATATACGCCCTCGACCCGGAATCGATGGAAGTGATCGTAAAGTCCACCGATCTCGAACACGTGATGATCAATCGGGTACATCCGTGTATCAAGTTAGGCTTTCGAATCATCGATTGCATGTCGTGCATTTGGAGCCCCGAGGATGCACTACCGTATTTAAAGGCGATCGAGACTTACATCAAAAAGGATTCTTCCTTCGAGTTCAAAAAATCGGCTTACGGGATTTTTATGGAGGTGTACAATAAATTTGGGGAGCATGCTGAAAATTAGTAATTATTATTTATTATTATTTACTTCGTTAAACGAGTTATTTTTTTTATTTGTTTTTTTAATTTTGAATGTTAAACTTACTGTCAAGAAAATATACTATCGATAAAATTTGTTTTAAAAGCTTAGTTATATCTAATCTTTAATTCCTGTAGTTCTAATAGGTGCATAGAAGTTGCAACTTTCTTAAGGAACATCTTGATCAACGGTATCACGGACTCGAGTGACGAGATCCACGATGACCTGATATATTACTGGCGGATGAATCCCGGCATGCCGAAAGATCCAGTCAATCGATTGAAGCACCTGTTCAATATGTATTCACTGGAAGTGGCCTCAAACTTCGCCCAGTTCGTGAGTCTGATGATGCTCAATCTCGCGAATAACGGACCGAACGATAAGGCAATTCTATTACGACCGCTGAGGCACTGCGACTACGAAATGTATCTGATTGATACGCCGCACCCTTGGAGGAGGCAGGTTAAGAAAGTACCAATGTGTGCCCCGTCGCTTTCTGGACTCCTTGATAAGGTGGTGCAGGATCAGGACCGTCACACGGGTAGAGATGCAAAAAGCAATAAGGTTCTGGAACTTCCTGCTTCCGGCATGAACCTAAAGATCTCAACATGGATTGCAAAGTAAGTTAAAAGGTTTTTGTTGTGACAGAATCGAGAAATAACGTTTTTAACTTTTAAAGGTGTTTTAAATGTAATTTGAATTGAGTGCCCGAAATTAAAATTTCCGCTGATGAAGTAAATTTAATATGAAAATCATCCGTGTTCAGTAGTAGACTGATTTACTGTTTGCAGTCACCTTCTAAAATTTTGCGTTTTGCCTCGAAATGCATATACAAAAATTGAAAAGTTTTATTTTTATCCTCGTTAAAATAATATCTTGAAATTTTAATGAACAGAATAGATATTTTTCTAAACTAAGTGCGCAAAATTCAACTTTCCATGCCTGTTTAGCGTGCGCAAAGCTTGCGTTTCCCGCATC
>JAWWEM010000027.1:16116462-16128220 GCA_035582935.1 Ormyrus thymus
GGGTACTTCTTGGAATAATCAGCAAGGAAATCATCAAGGTGCTGCGTGGTCCCCTCAAGGGTACAACCCTCAAGGTAACCAGTGGCTCAATCAACAAGGTCATAGTACACAAGGTAGCTTTGGGACAGCAGAAAATTCTCAAGGTAGCCAGTGGCTTAATCAACAAGGTCATAGTCCACAAGGTAGCTTTGGAGCAGCAGGAAGTTCTCAAGGTAGTCAGTGGCTCAATCAACAAGGTCATAGTCCACAAGGTAGCTTTGGAGCAGCAGGAAGTTCTCAAGGTAGTCAGTGGCACAATCAACAAGGTCATAGTGCACAAGGTAGCTTTGAAGCAGTAGGAAGTTCTCAAGGTAGTCAGTGGCACAATCAACACGGTCATAATCAACAAGGTAGTTTCGGAACGTCAGGAAGCTCTCAGGCTGAACCCTCATGGTCAAATCAAGGTCACAATCAACAAGGATTACCAACTAACCCTTTAAATGGCCCATCGTTGAATCACCAAAATCATAATCAGCAAGGTTATCCTGGTGGACCAGTAAATCACTGGCACGATCAAGGAAGTGGTTATTATGGCTCGCCCACAGGAACTTACCCAGATTCACAATATCAGGGCTCTTCACACAATACTCAACATCCACCGCAAGGTTCGTGGACACACACAGAGAATCAAAGTTCAGGAAATCACGAGCACAATCACACTCATCAACAGCACCACGAGCACCAACAGCAACATTCGCACCATTATAAACAGCACTATCATCCCCATCATACCCATCATCATCCCCATCACCATAATCTTGGTGATGTTGAAAATTCTACTTCAGGACAAGGCTTTCCTCAACAAAGTCAAAGTGGACAAGTGCATCCACATCATCCTTGGCAACAACAGGAAAACCAAGATTCTTACTCAAGTTATAACCATCCAGGTAAAAATATTATAAAATTACTAGTAAAGCTAAATCGTTATTAAATACTTTATAAGACCATAACATTTTCCAATAGTTCAACCAGGATACAATTTCAACGGCCATGGCTACCCTTACAATTCTCAAGGGCCCAGTCAGAGTCAACCTAAGCCCATGAATTTTCCAACTGATTCAAATGCTTCAAGCGAGGAAGAAAATCCTTCCGCTAGGCCAAACCAAGGACAGGCTTGGACAGAACCTGCAGGTCGACTTCCCACTTCTGGACCACAATCTGGAAAACCTACCTGGGCTCCCACCGATAGGCGCAATCACAGCAGAACACATGACAAAGGGCAATATGATATTACCGACATAGATGTTAGGTGGAGCGCTCCTGAAACGGCTAATCCACAGTCTGGATCATTCAAACCAAGTACCTGGCGAGGTATGGGACCTGGATTTGAACAAAGACCAAGTTATCCTGGTCGTGGACAATCTGGTCCTACTACTGGAGGTAAGTTTTGTTCTTTATTTTGGAGGCTTGAATTTTTTAAGACAGCTCAATTTTTCACATTTTCTTAAATATCATGTTTTAAACATTTGTTATTTTTTAAATTTACAAAAACATTTATCTTTTGTTAATGAATATTTTGCTAAAAATTACAATCTGCATGTTGTGTTAATAAAAATGAGAGTGGAAAGAAAATGTGTCACTTTGCTTTGAATTATTTGTATTAGAAAATCATTTTTCTTAATAAAATTTACTTATTTCTAAAACTGATGCATGAAGGGGAATGTACGGCTTTTGCATCGTGATGGACTTACAGCTTACGCAACGCCGCAAAAAATGCATGTTGCACGTCAATAAAAGCGTAAATGTTCAAGTATCCAATTATACTTGAAGATAATTCTTGGGTATTTAAAGCTGCGTTTGTAAAATTTCATCCTTTAATTCAAATAAAGAAGGTGGGAATGTAAATTACGTAAAAAAGTGCAAACGAATGCGTAAATTTTTACTGATAATTAAATGTCTAGGTCCTAATACTGTAATCACTAACGATAAGCCATACGAAAGACCCACAAATCCAAATATTTATAATTCAAATAACGGACAATGGACACCGAACACAAATCCGACAGGCGCTCCGAATAGATCAGGTTTAGGTGAGCGAAAAGGATTTGACTAAATTAACATTAATGTAAAAGAAAACATGCCTTGATAAATTTTCAAATATTATCAATACATTTATAAATTCAAAAAAAAAATTGTTATTGTCAGCTCTCGACCCTTCATATAACAAAACGGACCTAAATCCATCAAGATTCTATGGTAGTACAAACGGAACAAGAGGACATTTTATCACCAAAGACGTACTTATAGATCAAGGACATTCAAAAACAAGACAACAAAATGCTGGAGTGCCTCAACGAGGTGATTCAGGAGTATCTGTCGGTAGAGAACTTTCACCAAGTGAAACTCAGTATGTGATGGTTATTCCATCATCGCGAAAGACTACCACTCAAGCTCCACGAACGAATTATCCTGACCAGATGAATATCACTGTGGTACATATTTACTTTAAATAAATAGTAACATTGCGGTTTAAAAAGTGAACTTTTTCTTAAAGAATATCACTGGTTTTTAATTAATTTAGGAAACAGCAGTTCTTGTCGGTCAGCCTAACAACGAAAGTCCGGAGCTTCTGAATTCGGAAGAAAGAAATAGAGAATTCATCTATGTTCGTACTCCGGCTGATACCAGTTCACCAACAGTTTCCATTGAGCTTGAAGAGGATTGGAATTCGTCGGTACCAATACCTACAAATAAACCGAGGTGGAATCGGTTTCCAAAAGAAAAGAAATTCGAAACTAATGACGAGAATCAACAGTCAACCGAAATTGAAGATTTGAATGTGGAAGTAGAAACTGCAGATGAAAACAATCAGTGGAAACCTCAACTTGTTTTTCCAGACAAAACTAAATCAAAGCCAAAAGATGATAAATCAGTCATAATGAGGGTTAATAACAAAAAACCGAATTATCTTTCAGATGTCGAGCTTGGACCTTTCTTAGATGGTAAATCTTAGTTGATAAAGCTTATAAACAGTAGATTAATAAAATATAAAATTTTAGCTTCATTACTGTATTCCTTGTTTATGTTTATGTAATAAAAAATTATAGTCTTACTCAGGTAAGAGAAGGCTTTGTTACGGCTTTAAGTTCAACGACAAGCTTTAGCTCTCTTGATTTTCCTACTTCATGCATCAATTTGCTTAATATTATATGACATTTATAAACTACTTTTGTAAAAATAATAATCTTAAGTAATATCATTTACTCTGTTTACACTTGCTTATAAACTTTTAGATGAACCACCTTTCCCCGTTCACTATTCTCCGCCAATAAAATCCTCGTCATTGGTTCTCGATTCTCCTAAGCCAGGTCAACATACACCATTAGCCGGACAGGTAAGCTAATATTTTTTCATGCAAAATTTAATGACAAAGGTTTAATAATAATTACGTTGATTGTATTTAATTTAAAACAATCTACAGGTAATACGTCTTAGAGGTGGAACTGTTCCATCTGAAGGATACGTGGAAGTTCAAGGAAAGCAACCAGGTTGGGGAGTTGTCTGTGATTCTGAAGGTGAATGGAGTATAAAGGAAGCTCATGTAGTTTGCAAACAACTTGGATATGGACGGTAAGAACGGCTTTTTAATTAAAGCACCTTCATTTACCAGATTTATTCAATGAAATATATATTTTAATATCGCAGAGGTGCCGCACTGGCTTCGCAAGGTCGTCCAAAGACATCTCAAGTGCCAACTTGGATTGCTGCAAACTCGGTTGTATGCACAGGAAATGAAACCAAATTCCAATTTTGCAAGTAAGTATTTATATCCCTAAGTACTTGACAGCTAGAACTAACTATCCTTAATCCACTTCATTCTCAGATTCACGCATAAGCAGGAATGCAAAGTGGAATACGATGCGATAGCCGTCCGCTGTCTTCCTCATCGAGTTGCTCACTGCCGCAACGATGAACTGGCCCACGACGGTCAATGCTACTACTTCGGTGAACCAACTCAAGCCCTGAACCATGCCGAAGCCCACGATTATTGCCACGATAGAGGCTCTCGGCTGCTGGACATAATCGATCAGCGCGAAAACGACTTCATCTCGGAAATGTTGCTGCAAAGTCAGCCTCAGGTTGATTCTGTCATAACTTCTGGTATTGGATTCACCACTTTGAATAGGACTATTTGGATGTGGGAGGATTCTAACGTAGCCAAATTCAAGTAGGCAAAGATTAATTGTAGTTCCAATGTCATTTATTTATTGGTGTTTAATATTTATTTATTGGCATGCATACTTACTTTAGATACACCAAATGGTGGCCAGGTTGGTCTGAAGATAAGAAGTCGTCACCTTTTGCTGGCACCCGTCCAGTCTGTATTATAATGAAGAAAAAGTTCCCGTGTCATGATCGTCCAGAAAACCACTGTAAAACAGACTACTTTTTCTGGGATGTTGAGGATTGTGCAACCTCTAACAAGGGTCATTCGTTTATCTGCGAACGACCTTACGATGATGTCGGTAAGAATTAATATGAAATACAATTATCGTAATATATCTTAATTAATTGTTTATACAATATTGGGATAAATATAATTGTAATTTCAACAGGTTGTGTATACGGAAACGGAAATCAATATTATGGGAATGCAAGTGTTAGTGCCACAGGAAGACAATGTTTAAATTGGTCTGATACCCAAGTTACTCGTTCATTGATGTCTAAAGTTCGTACATATTCAACAATTTTAATAATTTTAATATTTTTGGATTCCCTTAGTTAGCTAAACAAATACCTTACCTCTGCTTTCAGGTGCCAAATAAAGAAGCTCGAGACAAATTAAAGTCACACAATTTCTGCCGAAATCCAAATCCAAATAAAGAATCGAGGCCCTGGTGTTTTACTGGCCCTCGAGGAGAATACGAATACTGTGACATTCCTTACTGTGGCAGAATATGTAAGTTTTTCCATAAACCTGAATTTGTAAAATAGCATCTGAAATGCGTAATTTTTACAGTGTCAAAGAAATCTCACTTGACTGGAAGCTGCAAACCAAAGCACTTCGAATGTACTCCTGGCGAATGCATTCCGTCTCCTTGGGTTTGCGATGGCGAAGAGGTATATAAAGATTGCAATTTACTTTTAATTTTGAAGACACAGTTTATTTGTATACTTATACGATTTTGATTCATCTAATTAAGGACTGTACAAACGGAGCTGATGAACGAAAATGCTCGTCGCACATAAATTTCTTCAAAAAAATGACAAAGCATAGATTAGATGGATACGAAGTAGAGAAGTGGTTAAATACCCCAGCCAAAACTTGCGCTCTGCGCTGTAAAGAAGCTGACTTCACTTGTCGTTCTTTTACTCACCAGTAAGTTATCCGTTTGCGATAATATAAAAAGATAACAAAAAAAGCCATACTCTAAGACTCAAGTTTTGTTTCCAGAGCCGATGGTAACGTTTGCTACCTGTCAGACAGTAACATCGGCATGACAGGTGCGTTGGTAGAAAGTAGCGAGCACGACTATTACGAGATGAGAGATCACACTCTCGACTGCGAAGACATGTTCGTTTGCGCGAATCAGAAGTGCGTCAACAAGACCAAAGTCTGCGACGGTAAAAATGACTGCAATGATCGGTCGGATGAGAAGATCTGCACCGCTGAGAATCTCGATTACGGCCTTCGACTTTCCGGAGCCAACTCGAGTCACGAGGGTAGAATTGAAGTTAAAAGTATGTGCAATCTTTGCTACTACATTATTCAAATTTTATTTATAACATTGGCGATGTCTTATTTTTTATTCAGTCTTGGGAAAATGGGGACAAGTCTGCGACGACAGCTTCGACATGATCGACGCCGGCGTCATTTGCCGAGAGCTCGGTTTCAGCCTTGGAGCTCTCGAAGTAAGACCAGGAGGTTTCTACGGAAACCTCGATCCGCCGGAAGCCTTCATGGTCGACCAGCTGAAGTGCCGAGGAAACGAAAGCACACTAAGGGACTGCGATTTCGAGGGGTAAGTCGAATCGGATTTTCCGCGTAAAATTTCACCGCTCATTTGACCTTCCAATGGCAGTTGGGGTAAGCACAATTGCGAGCCAGAAGAAGCGGTCGGTGTCGTCTGCAAAACCGACATTGACACCTGCCAGGAAGGTCAGTGGAAGTGCGACAACTCGCCGATGTGCATCCCAACGCCCTTCATATGCGACGAAGTGTCGGATTGTCCGGACGGCTCTGACGAAAGTCCTCAGCATTGCGACGTAAGTTTTGCTTCTGCTGGCGCATCACACTTCTGGATAAGTAGCAACGCTGTAATCACCTAATCGTACAGGCTCCGTTCGAGTTGCGTCTGGTGAACGGTAGCAGCCACATGGAGGGAAGGGTAGAGATTCGTCACCACGGAATCTGGGGCACCGTCTGTGACGATGACTTTTCCAACGCCACGGCCAAAGTAATCTGCCGGTCGCTGGGATTCGGAGGTCCGGCTATGGTTAAGAAAGATGGATTCTTTGGCTCCGGCACGGGTCCGATTTGGCTGGACGAGGTAAGAATGAAGCTGCACTGGGAAAAATGAGCAAGTGCATTTTATTATTGCTTTCTTATATTTTGACGTAGAAGCACATATTTAGATTCAAAGTCCAAAAAAGTATTTCTTAAAAAATGTCCGGATCTATGTATGTATGCATGTACGTATGTTCGTACTTAGCCCTTAACTACTTTTAAACGACGCCGTGGATTCGCTTCAAATTTCGCACACAAGTTTCATTTAATTTTTATGAGCCTGCTTTCAAATTTCAAATACTTTTATAAATTAGTTTCGATTTTATGACTATTTAAGTGATTTTTAAAAATTTTGGAATTTTTAATTTTCTACTTTTGCCAGAAAATGTTAGTAAAATATTGCCAGAAAATATTAGTACTTTTTGTTGTATTCTTTTCTTTCTACTTGTATTCCATATTAACTTTAATAAAAAAAAAGATGTTTTTAAGATATTTGTAGGTATTTAATGAAGACTTGTATCTTGCTAAGATACATGTTAAATTGACGTAAATATAACTTGAATTAAAACTTTATTTTTTGATAAAATTTTTGTCGTAAACATGTATTAAGAACCAGCTTGAAAATTTAAAGGATTTCTATCGATTATTTTGGATTTTGTTGCTATTTAAGTTATTTTTCAAAATATTAATTTTATTTTAACGATATTTTTAAACAGTCGTATCTTTCCCAATAAAATTAGCCACTTTAACTGATCCCAAACAGAAAATAGTTCAGGACATCTGATGAACTAATGCACGCCCTTTAGAGGAACCTATTATGGTCATGCCATGTAATGTAGTGAAAAGTTCAGTCTTATGAACGAACTATAAAATTTTAGTAACTTGCAAATCAACTGACAAATCATATAATACCGCTTAATTTAACAAGCCGCGTAAAACGCAATGTCAATTACGTTCGTAAATTTTAACTTAAGCTTCACCTTTTAATAAATAATAGATACCAGTAATCGCGTTCACAACATTCCATTTATACGTCGCAGGTCTTCTGCTACGGGAACGAGACCCAGCTGTACAAGTGCGAGCACGACCACTGGGGCCGACACAACTGCGATCACAACGAAGACGCCGGGGTGATCTGCAGCGCCGGGCCGATTCCCCCCGAATACGAGGTAATAAGAGCGCGCCACGCGCGCTTGAAGAACCGTAGCGTAAGGAGCTCGTAATGGTAGAGTAAATTAGACATAGGCGACAGGCAATAGTCGGAGTAAAGTGTGTGCCATACTTAACGCATTTATTGTACTTGAGATGATTCATGAAATAAAGCATAGTTTTTTTTAGATAATCAGGACACCTGTTTCGTCATTTATCAAAATTATTTAATAAAAGTGGCTTCTTGCAATAAGAAACGAGGTATCTTAAGCCAAACTCACAACAGTCAAATCCCAAGGACACTCATTAACGTTTCATACGATCAATCTCTCCGACGAAACGCCCCGCGCGACAGAGTCCGCCGTCTCGGCGCCTCCGCCCCCCGAAAGCCCCGTCAGGCGAGAGCGAAAAGTCAGTCCTGTCTTTCTCTGCACTTGCGAAACAGAGTTCCGGCGGCGAGAGCCCGGCCCCGGCGTCAGCGCTCCCGGAGCTCGACGTGAACGACCTGCTGCCGACGGAGTGCGGCAAGCGGCCCGAGGACTTCGACGAGGACGACGAGCTGATGTTCGAGAAGGTCGTGCGCAGCTCGGTGGCGCCGCGCGGCTCCTACCCCTGGCAGGTAGGTGTCCCCTTCTCCGTCTGATTGCACCTTGACTGTCACCACTCGTCCGCCTAGAGACCGCACTGCTTTCGGCACTGTAGTAAATACACGTGTACCCCGCTGCCTGCCCATCCCTCCTAACTCGAACTGATTCAGCGGCGCGGCGTTAAAGTACAAAAACTTGATTGCAAAATGCGAAGGCGAGCATTCGTGTGAGGGGACACAGCAGGTCGAGTCACTGGTGCGGCGCCGTCGTTCTCTCGCCACTTCACGTCCTCACCGCCGCCCACTGCTTGGAGGGCTACAATAAGGGCACGTACTTCGTGCGCGCCGGCGACTACAACACCGAGGTGAGTTCTGCTCAGCTTTTTAATTAGACGTACAGCGCGTCGGAGAGGGGAATTGGGAGTTTATATATTTTTCGCTTGGCGGTGCGAAGGAGGACTGAGTCGAACTGAGCGTGTAATGTCATTTTGAAAAGGATTCTTTTAAGCGCGTTTTAAGGATGCGCGGGGAATAGTGGATATTATGATGAGAGGTACCTCTTAGTATTGACCCGCTCAAGATATACTTCCATCTTATTTGTTTATGTCTTTTAGTTTGTTTTTAATTCCTGCGCAGAAGTAACGTTTTTCAAGTGATTAGCGAAGGATAGGATTTATGGGTTGACATGTTCGTAAATTCTCTCCCGTGCTTACGTCTTTCTTCAAAAATATGCAGTTTTCGAAAGTATAAAACAAGTGCAGCGCGACTAAAAAGTTCTACAAACAAATCTCTGCAAACGGAAGTCAGTTTAAGAAGCGTTCTTTACAAATCTAATAGTAAGTAAATTAATACTGCAAATTTTAACATAGAATAAAAGGATTTCCGTACATTGTGTATAATTACTCTTCATTGCAGATGAAGCATCTCTTTTCTCTACTTGCTGTAATGGCCCTTACTATAGTAGCAACTGTTTTGGCAGCTCCTGACTACGGGCATTACAATTTCGAAACGGTAAGTTGCAGAGCGCAATGGGCGTTTAAGGTAATTAACTTCGATAATAAGTGTTTTAAAAATATTTTATTTTAGAAGCAATCTCATCAGAAGAATTACCCACCACAACATGACTACTATCATTACAAATCGGTAAATATTTCTTTTACTTCCAAAAAATTCTGTTCAAATATTTGCCTTACATCATTAATCTCTAAATACTCTGCAGCCTCCTCATGACTACCATAAACATAATTACCAGAAGCCTCAGCCTCAAGTAAAGGAGTGTAAACTAGCACCACCGACGAAGACTGAAAAGCCGAAAAAGCCGGCTCCGACACCGAAACCCACAACAACAACAACAACAACAACAACGACCACCGAAGCCCCGAAAAAGTCTAAGAAGGAGGAGCTGCTAAAACAAGTAATCAAAAAAATGAAGGACAAGTATTAAACTCGTCGTGCTTAGTATCACGCAATTATAATAAAACCAGTGTGTAATGAGTGTATAACAATAAAAAAAAAAGACGTTCAGATAGCAGATAAGGCTGTCCTTACCTCTACTTTATTCCTCATTAGTTCATGGAACTCGGCTGAAAATGAATGTTCTCTGCCTTATGTAAGCATTAAAGCTAATTTTCCTCGCGGCTCCCGGTCGTAAATCCGACGTTCAATGTTCGAGAGCTCTTCAAAAAGAGGCGTCGAAAGGTGTCGGATGTAAGAAAAAATATCGTGTTTGCAAATGCTGAGATAACACGAGCGATAAAAAAAAAAACTTTTTTGCCGCTTAGATAAACAAATTTGCGGTATATATTTGAATACCTTTTATAGAAACTATATTCACCGAAAAATTCAAGTTTTCGTAGCATTCGCAACTTGGATGTACATTCAGACACTTCCTCCAAAGTAAGTAGCACGTGCAGTTATTATGAGTCCGGACATTCGGATCTGATTCATTCGATACTATTCTTCGTTTATTGCAGATGAAGTACTTACTCGCAATCGTTGCACTCTTCGTCACTTACGCAGCAGCTTTTCCCTCCGCACAAAACAACGGCGTAAGTTTTCAATCATTATCGTACACTGAGAGAAATGGTATATTAAAAATTATCACTTTATTATAAAAAATTACTATTTTATATAGCAACGGCTAACGGTGGAGTATACTTGATGTATGAGAAAAATTACTATATAAAATATTCAAAATTAATACGTATATAATAAATTTTAATGCACATGTATTAAATGTTACGATAAAAAATATTAATTTTTCTCACGCGTCAAGTACGTCCAGCCGTTACTACATAAAATAGTAAACTTTTATATACATTTCTCTCTGCGTACCAACGACCCAGCCGCGCCTGTCAAACAAGTCGCTAAAGTCAATTTTCATCCCAGTACAATAATCCCTACGCCTACGACGCCCGCTGCCCAACCGACTACGCGACCGGCCAGTTCCGCTACCCTCCGAACTGCAGGTTCTTCATCAACTGCTGGAACGGCCAAGCCTTCGTGCAGGAATGCGGGCCCGGAACCGCCTTCAACCCCAAGATCGGCGTCTGCGATTGGCCGTACAACGTCGACTGCGGGTACAACGGCGAATTCGACATCGACATCAGGTTCCAGGACCAGGATCAGAACAGCAACTTGAGACGCGCGCTGGGCAAAATGGGTTGATCGTCCGTTGCTGCGCGTTTGTGTGTTGTGTGGCTATTGGCGTATGTGTGAATTAAGCAGATAAATAGTAATTGATTTTGCATGGTATTTTTTTTTTTTTTTTTGTTTTCTTTTTTTCTTGAACAGCGATTATTATGTTAATGCTAATGGAGAACGTTGTTTTTGTTATCCTTTACTTGCAATAATAAAGTCGTTGATAATGTTAATTACGTAGGTACTTTGTCAAATGAAAATAACAGCTTGCTTATTCCATCAGGTGTCCCGTAAATTTTGATACGCTGAGCGACAAAAATTAATTTCGTTGATTGCTGAAATTGCGTTGCTTTGTTCAAAATTGTTGTAGCCCGCACAATTTATTGTTTTAAAAATTAAATGATAATTACTTTTGTAAAACAGTTTTCTTCGTCTGTTTTATAACAATTATTTTTTTGTAAAAAAGTAATTTTTTTCAATAATCTAAGATTATTTTAACTTCTTGCATTGTCGTCTACATTTAAAAAAAAATAAATTGTTTCTAGTTTAGATTTTTTGCAAATATTAAAATACATTGTTTTATTGATCAATTACAACCTGCTTACGAAATAGCACGATGTTTTAAAAATAAAATGTGGATTGGCTGTCTTCTGACAATTGATGTTATTTCGTCTATTTGTGGTTTAGCTTAAGTGAGAAATAGTATTTCTCCAATTAGCATGTAGAATATCGACAATTCATTTAAGAATACGTCTAATTTCTATGAATGGCGCAAACTATTTTATTTGCAAGTGAAACGAGCTCGTTAAAATATTTAGCTACACGGAGAGAAATACCTGATTAAAAATTAGTATAGTCTATCGTAATCGAAGGACAAACTCGCACTATCCTAAAAA
>JAWWEM010000027.1:16162723-16174665 GCA_035582935.1 Ormyrus thymus
CACTCTCTCACTCTCTCTTATAGAGGTTTATGGAGCCCGGGCTCCATAGTCGAGGTCTCCTTTTCTAACTTACTAAACAAATATATTTCCCTCTTTGTCCTGGGCTCCATAAACCCCTATTAAGATTTTTATACATATATATGCATATATATATTATAGTATACCTTATTTTCAATACTTCGTTTAAATGTTACTCATACCTTTATACTTATAATTTAGTGAACTATCACTGCTTTTTATACTTATATCTGTAAACATACAATAATAATTATATTTTTCCTTATTATTTTCATTTGGATGAAATTCTCTGTTGCAGACGCGCTTCTATGTATATATTTATATACGTGTATATTGTAGTATTTAACATTTTCTCGCTTTCACTCTTACACAAAAAATGCCACTTATTTTCTTGCTTTTTCTGCCCGTTTTCTAAAACACATTTTCTTAACACCGTAAAACGAGAGAAGAACCAATACTCTACGGCAGTCGCACGAGAAAATGATCGTTATCTAACTCAGATCTTTCAATTGTTTATAGGTAAAAGAACTAAAGATACGAGCGATCGCCGCTTATTTGTTGTCAACAAAATTTTCTCTTCAATTGATTGTAAACGCTAAAAACTTTGATTAGTTTCGAGTTCTAAGTTCGGTTTCTTTAATCGTTGTCGCTTTCAACTTTCGCTAAGTTAAAAAATTCAGTCAATGCTTGATCGTCATCAGGAAAATCAAAATACAAATAGATTATTTACATATCGGGAAAATGAACCATTAAAGCATTACATTTTTTTGCGGCTCAAATATCGAAGTACTAAGTACTTGAAAGTAACAGATGTCGCACACTGCTTTTTTTACACAGAATATAACACTTTTAACGCTTATACGCTTATACGCTTACTTTACAATATTCCAGATTTCGGTTAACTCTGCTTACAATAATAATAATTACCTGTAAAATTGCAAAATCGGTAACCTCTTTTGCGATTTTCACGCAAAATTCGTTAAATTGTGATCGATAACAATTGTCTTCGTTTTAATTAAATCATTTGAACTTTATAACGACATTGAATAATTGCTATAATCAGGTCGACTGATAATACAACGAAGTCAATTTAATCGGGAGATCAGTAAAAACATCGTCTCTGAAATCTAAAATTAGTTACTTTGGCATGTGCGAATCAACGAACACAATATTTTTCTTCAAATTTTGGCAAATCGAAGGGGAAACGTGCCAAATAAAGGTACGCAAATTTTTCGACAGTCGACATAACAGTCAATAAGACGGTCATTGAAGTACATTTTTTTTACCTTAAACATGGCACTTATATAAATCAGACACATTTCGAGATATTATAAATTCATTCGTAATAATTAATAATTTGCTTAACAATACTAATTTATTCACAAAAATTTCCGTATATTCAACTAACGAAGGACAAGACTTTTTATTACGTCAGAAACAATAAATATTCCGTGGCATTTAGCGGCGCAGCCTGAAGTCGAAATTATATATTCTCGCGCTTCGTCCTGCTCGAAGACACCAGTTATTCGTACTCTTAAAAATAAAGGAAAATTTAATCAGCTAACAAATTACAGCTAGATATACGTATAATATATGTATATTTGTAGCAATATATTATATGGCAATAAAAAGATTCGATATTTCTCTAACGTCATATTCTCCATTTTATTTAAAAAACGCAAACTCAATGGGAATTCCATTCGACGAGGAAGACCGTAAAGTATTGAAATGCACAGTGTGTACGTGTAGTATAATGTGTTCAATTGTTGTGTCGGGGCAATTACATAGCGATATTTTCATATAACAATTAATTAATATATAATATATATTTCGTCTTCCACGCACCGCACTCGCGCCGTACACCTTTAGCTTCTCCTTACACGATATAGAATTATTAAGTAGCCACGTACATGGTTAGTGGTATGTTATGTGCACGACTTGGACGATTAAACTGTTGTCCACGGAGAAAAAGATTATTAATGCCGCTTTTCCGGAAAATTCCTTTCGAAGCGATTCGACTCGATTGAGTGCCCCAATGTAGTACAATCTTTTTTTCAGCGTAGACCTTCAGCAGCAGTCGCGTCTCTACACGTAAAAATCACAAATCTAGAACAGATGTTTAATTTACTTTGTTTCTACGCGTACTCGTACGTTCGTGTGGGTGTGTGTGTGTGTGTGTCTGCGCGCGACAGAGTCTACCTGTCCCCCTTGCCAGTGTCAGTGTTAGTTTTTCTCTTATACAAACATATACCAGCCGTAAAGCGTACCGAGTGGTCGATTCTTCGCGATCCCGTACGCTTTTTTCGAAAATGGACATAGACGATAAAACTTTACATGTCGATACAGATTTATTTAGAATTTCCATTACGCGCTTTAAACTTCTTCGACGTAGAGCAGTTTGCTTTTTATTTTTTTTGACTTTACAACGCTTAAAACCTCCCTCGCATCGTTTCCTAGAGAAAAAAATGTGGCCCCCTTTAACACAGGCTAGATGTTATAGTTTCTTCTTTTTTTTTTGTTATTTTTTATTTTTATTTTCTTCCTCGATTTTCAACATCGATCTCGATCGACACTTGGTCGTCGGTCTAACAATAATGTTTTCCGCTTCGCGCCTCGAATGAGTATCATAAAACAGGAGCATTCGTTGCCCGGCCCACTTTTGGAAATAAACGAGCCGAATCCCGCCTCTTTGTCAGCAATTAGCAAAGATTCTTCTCCGCGAAATGAAAGGAGAGCGCCGAAAATCCTAAGAGGCGATTCCGCCTCCAAATGAACTGCTTTCACGCCCACGATATGCTCTATAATGACGTTCATTCTTCGCAGGGCCCGCGACCTACTCGTGCCTCGTCGCGCTTCCGAGGGGAAAAAAAGTGACAGCGGCGGCTCTTTACGGAACAATGAAGTTTAAGCGGCGTCTCTTTTCAGACGGAGGATATGTTATGTAGATTTTCAGCCGAGAGAGAGAGGAGTCAAAATTACGGAGCAATTTCGTTTCGAGAGAAAAATAAAACGGCCGCGTCTGCGGGCGCAATAAATCGGAGGGGGAGGCCCGCTCGCGCTGAAAAATTGAAGCGACGCGCTCGGAAAACTGCTGGAGTAGTAAAAGACGGCGCGAACGACTTGGCGATCGACACATCCCTTCCCTCGCGCGTCGGGGCAGTAAAAGATGACGCGCTGAACGGCGAAATATATAACCGCGGCGCATCCCTCCAGAAATTCTCGACGACATTGCGCTTAACTGCGACTCGAGGGCCATTTAGCGGATCCCCCGGACAAATGAAAGCGGGAGGCCAGCTAGCGAGCGGCGACGAGCGAAGAAGACGAGTAGTGGTGCTCGCTGTAGTAGTAGTAGCTGCGGCAATAGTTATAGTAGTAGTAGTAGTGTTGCCCCTCTCAGAGGGTCGGGACGATGTGGGGTTTGGCAGTGGTTGAGGCGATCTCGGAGAGTCGCACGTCGATGGGCAGCCGGTCGTCGTAGAGCGTCGGCGCCTGGAGGATGATGCCCGCCGTCCCGACCACCACTGCGAGGGTGAAGATCCAGAGGAACAGCCGGTCCAGAACCATGGCCACGAACTTCCAGTCCTCCTTCACCTAAGGACCCGGACAGTTCGAGTTAGCTGCCTGCGGCTATTTAGTGCTTATTTAATACTTGATACAATATCGATTATAGTCCAACTGTAATTATACTATATAACGTGTCGCTCAACATGAAATGTAGTATACTTGTATTGTTTTTATTCAATTCTAATCAAGAGTCACGCAAAACTTTCTTTTACGTGTAATTCGTGAAAACAAACATTTTATCAAGCCATTTTTTTAACTTCAATTTATTCATGTAATATTTAACGTCTTATTCGTTTGAAGTAATCAATTACTTCAAAATACAATATTTCTTCAAGTACTTTTATTTAATATGTTTATTATTATTCCCTATCTACGGTAATTCGATTTACAAATTTTCTATTTTTTTAAACTAAATAAATCACGAACAAATTATCAATAATCGCAAATAAAAAAATCGTAGTAAAAAATTATTAGATGAATTACGTGTAAGGTATTGTACTGTTTCAAAAATAGAGACAAAAAATTAAAAATTTCCGCATTTCATATTTTTTCGCACTTTTCGTGCTCAACCAATCACAATTTTTTTAAGGTGGTTGGAACTCGGCAGTCACTATCAAAAGTTTCCAAGAATAACCAATAACAAAAGAGCTATTGAAAAAATTGTTAATTGTATAAAAAATAGTTTGTAAGCATTGTTACTTTTAGAATAGAAAGATTTGTTAACATATTTATTTAATTAGTTGCTGCCACTTCACGCTCTCCCCCCACCATCCGCTGATTTCGCACGTCTCGGAGTCAATATGCCGTAAAAAAAAACTTTGTAACACAATATTTCGGAAATTTCCCGGGCAAAAGTTTTGATTTCGATTTGTAATTACTTGTTATACTTCTAGAATAATGTGTTAGTTTTTTGTAAAGTTTGAATTACCTTCCTCCATAAGAGACTGTGTAAAACGTACCAATTTTAAACATTTATATTTCCAGCTCTTCTCGGGGAAATTGGCTGAAATTTGAACGGTGCATAAATAATGTCGCCAAAAAGCTAGGGTTAAATTTTTATAGTCATCGTATTGAAGATAAGAATCGTTCCAACCACCTCAAGGAAGGAATTATAGTAATTAAACTATAATAATAATTCCGCTGTATTATAAGTATTATCTACAATCAAGTACTATTGACATCCAAATGTTACTACAATCCTCACTTATATACATTACAGTTGATTCCTGCAGCGATGTACTACATCAATCATCATAATATTCAGCATAATACTACAGTATTTACTAGATAGCTGTAATGCCTTACTACAGTCCAAGATTATAGTCTAAAAGTTGACTGTAGATAAAATTGACATCGCGAGCAGTGTTATGCGCTTGTAGAATTGTTGTGCTCAAGGGCCGAGCTGCCGCTTACCCTGGTCGAGTCCTCCTCGCGCTTGGTGTGATCGGCGATGTAGCGGATGCCCTCGATGGCCTTGTCCAGCTCGGGGCAGTGGTGCCAGTGGTGGAGGCTGCGGCAGAGGGCCTCGACGCTGTCGTCGCTGGGCAGGCCCCGGGCCGCCGGGCTCGGCGCCGCCGGCGAGCCGTGGATCCGGCACTGGTGGCCGAGGTTCACCGCCTCCAGCTCCCTGCAAAATTCGGCACCGGTCCCGAGAGGACGCGGTCTCTGGTTAGTCGTCGCGTTCTCAGGCAGGGTCTAAGCCCCGGGGCAGCTCTCCCGAGAGAGCTGCCTCCTGACGGCTCGGGCGGCCCTTCTCCCGGCACACGATGCAGAAGACGACGGCGCGTGCACGCTGCTTCGTACGACTTTACTCTTTGCGCTCTCGCAATTACTTTGACGCGCGGCTCGGGAGCTACTTTTTGCCCTTCTTCTTCTGCTGCAAATTCTTTTAATTAAAGCCCGACTCTTTTTTCTTCTTAATTATACAGAGCTTTTCCGAATTAAAAGAATTTGCTTGCCTTGTTCTAGCTAGTAAATGCATCGGAACGAGCTTTTTCATCACAGTCAGCACAAATACTTTGGTAACAACCCTACTTTACGAAATTATCAATTACTATATAGCAAATTTACATCTAACAATAATTTTCTCTTTTAACAATACTCAATTCTCAACATCATCAACATTTATAGTTCCATTTTTAGCTTTTTCTTTTATTTATGCTGCATGCATCAAGAAAACTATTTCGAATAATTATTTTCTGACTTTTCTTACAATACAAATATTCCAATTCAAAATATAGTTTTCTCGGATGGTTATTATATAATTTTATTTTTAACCAGTTTTGTTTTATTTTATTTTTTATTTTTCATGCGGTTTCTCAAAGAGTTTTTTATTCAGCACATCGTAACTGAATTTATAATTGCACAGCACTATTTTAAACACAAGAATACCCACGCAATTCCATAAATGGCAAACAACCTTTCTCATTAACGCCACGTTGATAAAGAAAATTAAAGTGAAAACTAAACGAAGCGTCTCAGCAATTCGACCAAATGAAGAAGAATCGTCACTCTAACGCTGGTGTAAACCGCATTAATAAGGTGCATATCATATTCTGAAGGAAAGAAAAAAAAAACAACAAAGATAGGCAATGCAAAGGCTCGCTCTCGATTCCGACCCCGACGGCAGGCCGTTATGCCAGAGGTCAACGCAGCCTCTGAATGAAAAAAAAAAGAAAAAACCATACGGCAAAAACAGATACACAAAGAAGAGGACAAGACACGTCATAGAGAGATTGTCGCAGCGGTAATTACATGAACCTGGGATTGAGCTCGTCCCGCGAGTCGAGACTGGGGAAAAGCACGGAGGACTCGAGCAGGTCGGAGGCCTCGGCCTCGGCGTAGAGGCTCGGCTCCCTGAGCTCGAGGCCGTTGCAGGTGCGCACCATCACCCGCTGGGAGCCGCTGCCACCACCAGCGGCCTGGTGCTGCTGGTGGTGATGGTGGTGCTGCTGCCCGGGGGCGGCCAGCTGCTGCTGCGAGCCGTCGCCGGTCAGGCTCCGCTTGTCGATCTGGTACTGCGGCCTGGGAATGAAACTAGACGGGTTCATATCGTACGAAATTTATTATTAGTTTCTCAACTCCGAACTGGTCTCCTTGGAATTTTTTTTTTATAGTCTTATTAAGGCTTGATTATTAATTACTTCACAAGAGGGCGAGGGCCGTTATTTCTACTACTCTGAATTCCGGCTTCTGTACTCTTAAGAGCCTCGTTTCTCAGTGCGGGCTTGTAAAGCTAATTTGCGGAATTTAGAGTCCGTGTATATATTGTATGCTATTGTGAAATTGCAGTTGTGCTAGCAATAAGGAGTCGCGTACTCTAGAGACAAGGGTTCATTTCAACAACTGTACATGTACTTTTCGAGCGGTTCTGTGATTTGTAAGTTTGGTAGTTTGAGAAAATAATAAATTTTATGATATGATACGCGCTCGGCGGGAGATAATCAGAATGCGAGCGATCTCTTTTCCACTGAATTCTGAAACTTTGTACTCCTTCTGATTATTCTCTCTCCAAACGTCAATGATTATACACACATATATATTTAATTAAAGAAACGTGAAGATCAGCTTTACATTGAAGCTTTCTTTGCGTCAAAGGGCGCTACGAGCTTTAAGAGTTCCCGCTGAACTGAAATTAGAAATGGGTTTGAGGCCGTCAAACTGGAAGAAGTCAGCGCGACCGTAAAGATTTTGACAGCTGATTAATTTTATTTTTCAAGTCGTAAAACTTGTGCTCAGCATTTTGTTTCAAATTACAAATTGATCGTCACATGTCTTTTCAACGAGTATATATAAAATTTATAATATTTTTAAAAATTCTTAATATCGCAATGAGAAAGTGAATAATGAACCCAGAAACATATATTTTAATGCATTCATTCGACTTTTTACAGGCCAGTCTGTTTATTATTCACTTTTTAAATAAATAATTGTTTAATCATGCAGTAAAATGGTAAATCAGAGAAAAATGTAACACATACACTGAATTAATCAAGGAAAAGATTTGATTGTCAAGTTTTTCATGTAAAGGAAAATAAACGTTTATTACATTGGATAAATATAGTTTAATGTCTGTCATACATTTGTTTAACGGGTTCATGCAGAGACACAGGACGTAAAAGCAGGAGGTATAGTCCAACATAAATATTCACTAATCAAGGAACAGAGCTACTGCGAGAAAAAAAAATACACGCAAAAGAGAAAGTATAAATTAAGACGATCAGAGGAAATTTTGAATACTGACCGGCGCATCACCAGCAATCTCGGCAGAACGTGGATGAAGACCCGACGTACCCAGGGCTTCATTACGTGAGTTTGCGGCGAACGGAAATGCACGTTCAGGACCGCGACCGTCACGCATATACTGCAAGGAGCCGACCACAGCTGTTAATTGCTCCGCTTATTCCGACGCTTACCCGTTATTAAGGAGAGACGTCGTCGTTACCTGAGCGTGTCGAGGATCATCGTGAAGAGGACGAATTTGCCGAGCAGAGGCACCACCAGGGAAGTCGGCGGAATGATCTCGGCCAGCAGCAGGAAGAACACAGTCAGCGACAGCAGAATCGAAATTGACAGACTCACCTGGGCGACAGACAAAGCATCGTGTTCGTTCATATTTTCAAGCAGGCGCGCTCTTTTTCGTAAGCCCGCGTGGGCTCATTTTCTAAGCTTTACGCCGCCGTATAATAGCGTAACAGCCCGACGTGAACGCCGGGCTCACCGCCGCGGATTTTCCAGCCGAGATTTCCTTTTCCCGCTGCAGAATTCATAAATGACGTGCTAAACCGCTTAAAAGCGAGTTGAACGCGAAAAAAGAGACGACAAGGGAGAGAGAGAGAGAGAGAGCGCGCGCGTAGAACGAGAAAATTCCCGGGTAATTAACAGGCCCTTGGCGTTCGTCTCGCGCGGACGTCGAGTGAGACGCGAGCCGCGGCGCCTCTGCGCGTGCGTGTGCGTGTGTAAAAGTGAAGCGCAAGAGGGATCTCGCGGCTAGTGCCGGGGAATTTCGAAATTTAATTATTACGAATTAGTCTTAAGTCCCTTGGCCTCTTCTCGTTTTGAATGTAATTTCGTTTGAATCGCGGCGGGGCGTTTTTAAAATTCAATTAGAAATTCGAGCCCGCGGCTCTGTTCTTATGCACCTTCGAACTTTAAATTTAACGTCCTTTTCATTTACATGCCGGGAGATACGGTGGAATTCAATTTTTTTATGTCGCGTGAGATAAAACGGAGACTCGAAAGTGAACATATGTTTTGCTTTGGAAAGTAACAGCTTCCCGCGGTCTTACAATTAAAGGGCGCGGCGCTGAAAAGAAAAGTAAACCGAGCGCTCGCTCATTTCGTCTATTGTTTCGTCAGATTGCTCGCGCGACTAGAGTAATTGTGATCTGCCTGCAAAAACGCGTAGGTCTAAAGTCTTTCGCAGAGCTTCGACAACGACCCGTTTCTCGTGTTCACCCTTCTGATCGGGAGATCAGACGCAGCCGTCTGATCTGGAAGAAAAGTCCGCGTCGCTCGTGCCGATATTGTCCGCGGCGCGCAGATCCATCAGCTTTCTGCGTTTCAGCTACTTCGAAGCCCTTTTTACTCTCCCGAAAATTCAATACCGGCGTATTAGAAGAGAAAAGGAAAACCGTCGATGTTTTATAAGGCTCGTCGGACGCGTCGAAATCCATCCGTAAACAGTTGTTTATTTCTCTCGAGCGTACACGAGCGGCGAACAAGGCAGGAAGAGCCGAGAATTTTCCATTAGCCGCGCCGAGTGGCAGATAAATTTTTTCCTGCGAGAGAGCATTCTCCCTCTATGCTTCCGCGATTGGTCATCCCTCTCTCTCTCTCTCTTCCTCTCTCCGGGCCGCGCGCTAAAAAGAGTCGAGCTCTCCGGCGCTCGCGTGCCAAGTACCTGGGATTTCCGACGGATTCCCTGGGGATTTCGCGATTGGCATCGGGGCCGAAATGTAAAGCGAACACTAGCGGCGCGAGTAGTCCCCATCCATTCTCTCCGATTTCACTCTTCGTCCCGTTCGCTCTAAGTCTCAATAGAGAGGGGGATATAAATAGAAATGAAAGCGGCGCCCCCCGTCGTTGTCCTTTTCTTTGCGCCTTTAGTTGTCTGCTTTGTCGCTGCCTCTTCTTTTCTTTTTGTCTCCCCGCGCGAAAGGATCTCGAGAGATCGGTGGAGAAAGTGAATTGGCCGGGATTAGAGCTGGCTCGAGCTCATTACAATTTCATAAGTGCGGGGATTCTTGCTCTTCCGATTGAGGTGACTTGTGGCGCGAGCTCGGTAAAAGTCGGGAGAAACAAGGTCATTTCGAAAAATCTTAGTTTCGGTGGAATCCTTGGAAATTAGATTTTTTTTTAAATGACGGACGCGGGGAAAGAAGTTACTATATTTTCTTGATTTATGTAGAATAATTACTATACTGCTAAACTTGTAGATTGCTAATGTCATCAAATAATTTATAAAAATTCAAAATTTTATCGTCAAATTTTTTTGAATTTTATTTTTAAATTTGATTATGGATGATTATAATTATTTGATAAAAATAATTTTTTATGGTCCTGATACGTATAATGTTTTTGACTCCCCTTCCTTTACTAAACAAAACATTCCTTAATAACTATCATCTTAAACCCTTTAATCATAGGAGCCGAAATATCGGCTCCCTTTATTATTATTATTTTAAGCAAATTAAACTAAAACTTTTCGCATATTTATACACAAACCATGTATGATTAATTAAATATGAGATTTTGAAAATCTTTCACTCAGAAAATCCGTAAATCAGTTGAAAGACATCGTGAAGTCATAAAACTTGTATTTTATATACCAGTTAAGCTACAGAGAACTTCTTGGCTAAACTTAAAACGAACAGCTTACTAGTTAATTTTATTTTTTATTTCGACACGTTTATGGTAAAAGGTAAGTTTTTATGAAAATTTGAATTTCTGATAAAATTAATTATTTTATTATCTTTCACAAATATCTACTATGTAAGTCAAAACTTGATGACCAGTCAAACTTAAAACTAATTTTTTAGTGCTCGGAATAAAAATAACAAACGTATAGGCAGGATGCGTGGGTACAGGTGGCGCCATTTAGTGCCCCCGCTTTAACGCACGTACTATATCTGTATTTATTGTATATATAGATATACCTTAACACAGCGGGGGCACTAAACTTACAAATTTCGCCGCCGCATGCACCCGGCCTATTGCGCGGTAATACCTTTTATTAGACGTTACTATCTAACTCATTGGGGGATTCGAATTGTTACCATTAATAATGCTTTTCTGCGCTTATTGTAAAATGTATTTAAAAATATTTCTTAAATTTTACAAATGGATAAGATTATTTATTTTGTATTCGTTTAAAAAAAGAAAAAATACGGATCTGCAAATCAAGGAATATAAAAGTTACGTTGAAAAATATTCATTTTATCAATTCTAAAATCTTGTCGGTGACAATTTGAACAACCGTGTTTTTATAAGTAATGATTGAAATTGAAAAATAAGATAAAAAAAACAACAATTTTTGGTCCAGTAGCTGATAGTTCAGAACAAAAAAACATATCTTCTTTACATCAGGGATAAGGTAAAAATGGAATAAACACAAGTTGAAAAAATGTTTAAATATAGTTTAAGTGTATTTATTTTACAATAGTAATTTTAAATTGATTTTTTTTACTTTTACAGTATTTTTATTTGTAAAATAAGAAGCACTTAAATGTTATATGTTTAAAAATTTGCTCATGAATTTGTTAACTATATACACTAAATCTTTACACTACATCTTCGTCACGTTTGGTTCCTTCACGAAATTCTCTGTGAGAAATTTAGACATCTGAAAAACATTATAATAAGTATTTTTTCAAAACTAAACTATACGCACCTGTGCCGTCGCATTTATTTTTGCATTCTAATTTACGCCAATTGCGGTACGTTTTTCCACCACTCCCGCAAACCGGAGAAGAATTGAGTGTAATTCTACAGCCACAAATACGTTTTTCTTTCTCACTTGCACTTGTGATCATAATTGTGCATATCAGAAGTGCTAAAAAAGATTTGTTTAAAATTTTCTAATCATTGGTCGAAGAATAATACGTAGTTTAAGGAATTTCATGACTTTTCAGGAAATAATTTGTTATAAATAAAATACTTATACTGCAGAGCGAAATAACGAATGTTTGTTTCAACATTTTTTATAAATCTCACTATTATTTAGGTTTGAATTGGTACCTTGGCTTCCTCAGACTAACAGCTGTTGCCAAAAACTGGACTTATTAACCCTGGTGGAAACTGAAAACATTTTTGAAGTAGAAATTGGCCATTTTTTAATCGCAAAGTAGTTTATGGCTAGA
>JAWWEM010000027.1:16181271-16196805 GCA_035582935.1 Ormyrus thymus
TATAATTTCTTATTTAAAACATACGTTACTTGTTAATAACGTTTAACAAAAAGCTCTTTTTTGATTTTGAAGTTAGTGAATCGTTCGGAAATACTTAAGCGAATACTTAATGAAGCAAGTGTATACAGGAATTTTTATTAAATTTTGAATAAACTTTATCCCGACATTTCTCTCAACGTATTTATAGAAAATTTACAGCATCCCGAGCCCAGTGCTTCCCAAAAATCCGAGGAGCCTAATTTCAAAGCGAGAACCGCGCCGCTTTATTAAGGCCTGCGCCGCTTCTAAACTTTGCGCTTATCTCGGCGTGGTTCTCGCCGCGAGTTCGCAGGAGAGGAGCCCGCCGCGGCGCGCGATCGAAGTTAATTAGATTTCGCGGCCGCGCTCTCGAGCCTTTCCTTCTTCCAGGCCCTGGCACGCTGCGTGTCCTTCGCTAATTAACGCGGTATTATTTATCGCTGCGCCTCTGAGCTATTTATTACGCTTTGCGGAGAACATTTTATTCGTTGAAATGGCGCTCGCACCCCGGCTTTTTTTTCTCTTTGGATATAAACCAAGTAAATCTTGCCCTGCTTTTAAAAAGGAAAAATTCAAAGATCTTTATATAAAACTGGAATCCGTTAAAAATTCTTTCTCCCCCACGGTTATATCTATTAAAAAGTACGACCTCCGCCAAATGAAAATCCTTCTATTTTTTTTTTATAAGCGAAAGCTGAATCTAGTAAAAAAAAATCATTCGAATTTTCCAGGTTTTATTTTTAAATTCTCGCTACTCTTGGATGGGTTTTTCATTCTCTCTGGAAGAAGCGAAGACTTTAAAGGGTCTTCCCTCGGGATAATGGCAGCACTCCTCAACAGTTAAAAGGAACAATTGCAAGTCAATCCCTCTCCTTGCCGCTCCAGTAACTCGCCGCCTCTTTCCAAAATCTTTTATCCAGCTTCCTTTAAAAAACAGCTGCTCCGCACGATATATACATTTGACATTTGAAAAAGGCTCTGAAAGAAAATCTCCTGGCGTAATTTCCTGGCGAATAAATCGCGCGGCGCTCGGAGGATAGAGAGAGAGAGTATATCGTTGCGCGACTCGCTCATTCCAAAGTGCGTACATTCGCGCTTAAGAGGAGTCGGAAGGAACTTTTACGAGGGCAATGGTCCGGCCCGGCTTTCCAAGTTTCGAGGAGAATCGCGCGCGGGATGCCTTTATAGGGCCGTTCTGCCGCGGCGGGAAGCGGCTAACAAGCACTTTGTTGCTTATCGCGACAATCCCCTCTCGATTGGCCTTGTGCCGATGGGCTTCTCGGAGCTGAGCGCGATAATATTACTAACATTAGCAGTGAACAAAGAACAATAAATTTGCCTGCATTTGCAGCGCATAATCGAGGGGATTGAAATTCTCCCGCGAGCTATACAACGACCGCAGCCGCGCGAAAACTTGAGGCATAGTCGTCCTCGTTAGCGGAGATCGATAGGAAGATCGCTTAGCGTTTTCAAGCGAGAGAAAAATATTTGAGGCATCGCTGCGCGCGCTCGCGGCTCCTTGGAGTTTCGGCCTCGCGCTCCCCTCGATCGCCAGCTGCTGCTCTCCCGAGCTTCCTTGGAATTCCCGCAATTGGAATATTACCGGGGAGCGGAATAAGCTCCCTGCGCGAACGAACGCGTCGAAATGTCGAAGAGAAAGCAAGGCATTATCTTCGGAGCAGCTTAATTGAAAAAGGGGGTAAATCCCAGGCGCCGACCCTTTTTGGCCTGAAAATTTTATTGCCCCTTTCATCTACGGGGACCTCCGGAGAAACTTGGTGAAAAAAAACTTCAACCCAGTCAGTCCGCTTTTCGACAGTCAGAGAAGTAGCATTAAACCAGTATAACATGAACAATATCGATATCATTGCTGTATATTCGTGATATTTTTCATATTGTTCTGCAATAAACCAATTGTCACATAATAAGCGTTAACGAATTTCTCGGGCCGATTCTTGTGCCGACCAATAAAGAGCAATGAAGGACTTACCTGGAAGCCGTCGTACGTCCAGGAGCCGAATTTCATGACGCAGGTCTGCTCGTCAAAGGGGAAGTACTCGACGTCAATCTCGCAGGAAGACTTGTAAATCGCTGGCGGCTTCCACTCGACTCTACCAGTGTAGTTGAGCGTGGCTTTCGTCGCCAGGGTCACCTCGAAGTTGCCATCGGCGCTGCGTACAATTTTAAACGGCGAATACAGTGATCCCGCTCCCTCTTATGTTCCAGTTTATTGCTCGGAGCATTATGCAAATATCCCTCTCTCGGATTTGCAAAGGAAGTTCCTTTTAACTCTCGGGATTTTAATCAGCGGCGCGCGGTGCGATTTGTAATATTTTTAAGTAGGCTTCGGTGTTTTTGAATAAAATCACGTACATCTTTAAAACTCGATAATGGTATAAATAAGCTGTGCCAGATTCATTTACGAGGAAGAAATTTTATGGTTGACGAAGTCGTTTTCGAAAAAATCGCTTTCAGAAAATTCTCAATTTAACGTCATTTTATTATGGGGCTCGTCAACAAAATCGATGAATACAAAGATATATTTATTTTGTCTTTGAGAAATCCGTTAGATTAATGAAAACATTATGTTCACCTATTAAATCAAAAGAATATTGCGAGTAAAGTACTAAAAATAAGATAAGCCTGGAATAGTTACTGCTAACGCGCATGCGTCGTTAGTTTGACAATAGCGCATCAAAGAAATTGCGTATAATTCAAATAACCTGAATGAAATTATCAATTGGCAGGGATGTAAAAATTACACAAGGTGCCCTGGTAAATCATAATAATTTTTCGTTTTCCCTAATTTTTAGCGAATGTTCAAAAGCTTCTTATTCTAACATTCCGATACGATAATAATACGCGCAATTGTTAAAAAAGATACCTTTCACTTGTTACGACACCAAACGCCGAAGACTCCTTAATGAGTTGTTCATTTTCACAAAGGATTCATATGAATATGCCTGGGCGAAAAAAAGTCGCTCAACTGAATGGAGTTGAAGAGAGGCACCTTTCTTCCGCAAAATTTTAAAATTCTCCCGGACCCTGGACTACTTTTACCGCTGTTTATTTTTTCATTAACGCGAGCAGAAAAACAAGTGTTATCGTCGCTCTATACTTTTAACGCAGCAGTTTAATTCGACGAAAAGCTCGTCGCGACGCCAGGTAAAAGCTTTTTAAGTATACTCACTTATTGTACAAAACTATGTCGGGTCTCCATATATGGTCAGAAGGAACGTGCAGCATTTCGACGCCCCCGTACTCCTTTGGATCCCATTTGAGTTTGTAATCGTACCATGACTGTAACAAGACATTACCGTAAGTACGCAAGTTTGCAAGTGCGGGCACACATTCTATTCTTTCATTTACGCCGCTGCGTGAAATTAAGAATTAGCTTCGAGCCTCTTCACGAAAATTCATATTGTCTGGGAATGAAATGCTCTTATTTGGAAATGAACCCTCCGCATCCTTGGGTTTTTCAATAAGTAAACCACTTTGAAGGAAGCTTTGCGATAGTAATTTTTGGAGTTGTTCTAAAAACCTGTTATAATTGTATTTTAAGGTGTTAGGAAAAAGATTTTTTTTTGAAAAATGTCTACGGTATCTCTATGGATGTGTGTACGTGTGTGCGCGTGTGCGGCTGTACGCCTGGATCTCAGCTTCTACTGAATGGATTTGCATCTTTCAGGGCCCATTTTTTTTTGTTTTTTTTTTGTAATGGCACCCAAAAAATTCTTTTGTATTTTAGCTTATTCGTTTTCGTTTTATCGCCAATTTTCGATTTTCGAAAAATTTAATTTTACTCTTTTTTAATGACAGGATTGAGATATTTGAATCAGACAAAAGTCATTTTAAAGAGCATAAAAATACCTATAATTTCAGAGAAAAAAATTACTCTAGATTTTATGGTTCTTTTGTTTTTTATAAAAAAGATTATAAGTCTTAAATTAAATAATCAATTGTTCTGAAAAAATTGTTGGTAATTAAGATTTTATATATCTAAAATCTTTAAAAATTTTAAGCCATTTTGTTAACTAGTTTTTGAGTAAAAAGCTTAAAACTGAAAGAAATGAGTTATCTATGTCTAACGATTACGGGCGTAAAAAGACTTTAAATTACTTGAAATTTTGGGAAAAGATAGATGTTTTGTATGTTCAGAGCTGTATAGTTTTTCTGTTTATGAAACTTATTAATTCAAAAGATATTAAGGTTTTATTTTATTTTTTTTCAATTTTTTGAACAGCTGAATCTTAGTGAATAATCGGTCTTTTTCAATGATCGACCACTTATTTTCTTCGCATTTAACTAAGTTTTCAAAATTAAAAAGAATTTTTAAAATTCATCTAGTGTTTTCGTTTATATATGATATTCTGATTATTTTTAATGAACCTCAGACGCAATATTGGAACGATAAATTCGGTAGAAGGAAGCTAAGCTAAGCAACGACTTGGCAAAATCGGGCAAAATTGAAACGAAACGGTATTAATTAATGACGCCGCAGACAAACAACCCCCAATCTCGAATTTCCCTTTAACCAACGTCCGTCAGCCATCAGGAAGGAAAATCAACGCCCGCGAACGTGCGCCTAACATATCCCGAGAGCAGAGAGCAGCTCTCGCATCATTCGTTCACGGAGCCGAGTAATCGCGGCCACTCGAGCGTGCTCCGCTCTCCCTTCGCTCGCGGGCGCAAATACGTTAAACTTTAAGCGTTAACAGCGAGCAGAATACGCGCCGCCGCCGCGGCGGCAGAGACGCGAACAAAACACAGCCGCATAAAGGGGCCCGGAGTATATAACAATAAAGGCAGCGGAGAGAGAGAGAGCCTCTGTGTCCGGCACTCGAGCGGTAATTCGAGCGGCGAGCCGCTTTTCCGAAAAGCACGGAGAGAGACGCGCGCCAATTCCCAGCGTGAGCGTTTCGCCAACGAGCCCCGAGGCCTTGTCTCCTGTGTTATTGGATATAGCCGTGTTTCTACGGATTTCTTTCGGAAAACCCTCCGACATTCGATTCCTGACGGATGGCTGAGCCTTTTTCAATCTTTTCAACTGTATTTGCTTTGCGTTCGAGTATAGCTATAATAATTGGCCTTCGACACAGTAAGAATATATATATTCTGCCCGTCGGCTTGCTTCTTCGAGCCGGGCAAGACACCGGGATTATGCGTGTTTTTACACGCTTTACGCGCTTCTATCTCCGCTTCTTCAGCCTGCTTTTCAGAATTTGATTTATGTATAGGATTGCGGGCATGGATTTTCCATGCGGGCTTTTATGTGCGTGCGCAGAGAAAGAGAGAGAGGCGGAGGGAGCAGATAAGGGTTAATGAATACATGTATATTTTAAGCTTTTCTTCTGGTGTACAGTGCCGGTTGATTTTTTTATTTATTTATTATTTACGTATTATAAGGTTTTTCTATGCAGTTTGGATATTATTTCCTTGAACCGACGGCAGCGGAACAATACCCCCTGTTTCTGAAAAATGAAAATATAATACGTTCATTCTGCGGTGAAATTTGTTTTCTATTTGCCGAAAAACCTCAATTGCCTAACTGTTAATATTAATTTCGTCAACGTCTTTCGTGTAAATGTGCTTCGAGAACCTCCTAACTCAGCGAACGCTCCAAATTCCTCCTAACTCAGCGGCCGCTTTAAAAACCTCCTAGCTCGGGAGCTTTTTCTTTTCTTCAATTTTGTGATGGTACCCTGCAAGATTTTAAAGTGCGATTTTTGGAAAATAAACTCGATTAAAAATTCAGAAAAACATCAAAATCTTTATTTGGACTCTACATTCTATGATACAAATTTATTATCTTTGTATGGAAAGAAACAAAATTGAAGAAAAGAAAAAGCTCCCGAGTTAGGAGGATTTTAAAGCGGCCGCCGAGCTGTAGGAGGAGCTGCCGAAATAGGAGGTTTATTTCACTCAGCCATAAATATTAACTTTTTTACTCTGAAATCACAAAAATTTAATTATTCCACTTAACTATATAAGTTTCATTTTTGTAATGTACGCGGTAGAATGTTTTAAAATTTTACACAAATTCGAAGAGTTCGAATCTCATTTATTTTTGGAATAATTCCAAATTGTCGGTTAATCCTTATATAAAAATCATGTTCAGACTCCCTCACAAAAACAGCGTTTGAAAATACCAGTGAAAGTAAAGTCAATTTCCAATTCGCCACAGTTATCCGAAGAGGATACGACAATTCGGCGGTAAAAACCCGAAATAAAAAGTAACGTCGAAAGCGATGGTCAAGTACCCAAATTTAACCGCAGTCCCGCTTGATCCGAAGTGTTCTCCATTCGATTTTTATCATCTCCCATTAGTATAATTTAATACCGGCCGAAAGCTGCCCTTTTAATTTCGATCGAACGTTTATCGTTCCAAAAAATCCAGCAGAGAGACAGCCGGAATCCTCTGCTAATTCCCCATTCAGACGCGGAGCAATTACTTGGAGAGCCTCTCGATGGCATCTGGGGTGGAGCTTGACCAGAAGCTCGCCGCTCTCGTCAAGCCTCGGCATTCGGTGCGCCGAAGGCAGTCCTGCTCTCTCAAATCGCTCGAGCCGAAATCGAGCGCGAAGCCCCTCCCGGACTCGATTAGTTTGAATTTCGCGCGAGGCAAAAAAGCCGAGGAGAGAGAGAGAGAGCCACCGCGCGCCCCGTCATATTTTCGAGAGCGGAGGCGGCGGCCCTTTACGTAAGCCCCGTGGAGCGGGTTGAGAGGCTCCGAACTGGGTTGCACGCTCCGCCGGAGCTATTTTGCCCCCTCGGCCCCTCTTGTGTACGTGCGGACTCGAGGCTTTGTTTCTCGCCCGGGCTGAGCACGGCCGCGAGAAACGGAGAAATCTGACGCGGGCGACGCGGGCTTGAAGCGAGGAGCTCCACTTGGGTCGGACGCGGCGCCCGAATCAATCCACGATTTCCTTCCGAGTATTGGTGTATTATAATTTATATGAATTCGAAAATGGTATATATACCATATACGTAGTGTGATTATAATTATAGCTGTAATATTTTCGCTCTGCTACGATCTACTGAAGAGTAAAACTGTAATACATAACTGCATTTTTTATATTGAATACTGTAAGAACTTATAGTAATCTTTTATAACATTTGACTACAGTAGACTTCTGCAGTAAGTACAAGTATATACTATAGCATCGTAATTTGACTGCAGTTTCTATTACAGTCGTTACTATTACTATAATATATTATACAGCGACTATACTATACTATAAAAACCGCTGCCAATTCATTGGCACTTAGCTTCCTCCTAACTAATTTAATTTAGTTCCAATTTATTTTATATTTAATTAATTATTTATTTTTATATGTCCATTTTAGAATTTAATCAACAGCAAATACAATTTAAATAAAAATTTTGTTATTGGAATATTAAAAGCCCTAAAAAATAGAATTTTTGAAACTCTATGTGCAAAGCTCGATTTCGCGCAAGCTTGAATAAAGATGCATGCGCTAAATCAAGCTTTGTACAAGTCGTACAAAAAAATAACGTTCAATACAAGAGCAGAAAAATGATTTTAAGCTGGTGTTACCTTTTCACAATATCTTCGTTTTGAAGAAAATTAAATAAAAATTTTAAGTAAATTGAATTTTCTCTAGTACTTATTAGTTAAAGAAAAGTAATTTTTTATATTTGATTTGAACTACATTGCTGAAACTAATGTAAACAATTATAATAAAATATTAATGATAATAAAATTTTGTCTGTTGCATGTGATATACATAATCACGATACCATGCATAATTTAAAATCGTTATAAGACAAAAAATAACTTGTGTATTTTTAAAATTATTTTTAATTTTCAAAATTTAGTAAAAGACGAAAAAAATAAGCTGTCGGTCATTGAAAAAGACCAATTATTCAAAAAATTAAAAAAAAAAAAAATATAACTTTAATATCTTTTGAACTAATAAGTTTCAAGAGCTAAAAAACTATACAGCTCTAAACATACAAAAGATCTATCTTTTCCCACAATTTCAATTAAATTAAAACATTTTTACTCCCGTAATCGTTGTACATAGAAAACTCATTTTTTTCAGTTTTCAGCTTTTTATTCAAAAACTAATTAACAATAAGGTTGGAAAATTTTATAGATTATAGCTATATGTATTCTTAATTACCAACATTTTTTTCAGAGCAATTGATAGTTTAATTTAAGAGTTACAATCTTTTTAAAAAAAACGTTTTTATTAAAAATGAAAGAACCATAAGAGCTGGAGTAATTTTTTTATTTGAAATTATAGATATTTTTATGCTCTTTAAAGTGATTTTTGTCCGATTCAAATATCTCAATGTTATCATGAAAAAAAGGTCAAATTACATTTTTCGAAAATCGAAAATTGGCGATAAAAGGAAAACGAATAAGCGAAATAAAAAAAGAATTTTTTTGCCGCCATGACAAAAAAATATAAATAAAATGAGCCGCGAACGATGAAAATTCGGCCACTAGAAGCTGAGATCCAGGCATATGCACACGCACAGACACACGCATCCATACAGACATTTTTCAAAAACCATTTATTCTTGTTTTTGACACCTCAAAATACAATTACAACAGGTTTTTAGAACAACTCCAAAAATTACTATCACAAAGCTTCCTCTAGGAGGAAGCAAAATTGATAGTAATGCTATACAGTTTCTATAATTTTTTTCGTAGGGGAAGGCTTAGTCACTTAACTGATAAAATTAGCAGTAATCTCAAATTTTAGAATCATCAATTTCTTTAGTAAAATACTGCCATACATTTTTCGTCAATTCCAGTGAATTTTAGATAAGAAAAATAACTCAATTTAAAGTTGAACAGCATGAGCTGATAGAAAATTAATTAAATCTTCCGAGCTCGTTAACATTTTCTGTGTATTTTGTATTCCGCTGTGAATGAATCTGAGTTGTTTTAAAGTATTCAAACGTGGTGATATTGATATAAACATAATTATCCTATTATTAAAGTGCATTAAGACAAATTATTCGCATTTGTGAAGTAAAACTTATTTGACCCAGATCGTCTACATCTCATGACAACTTTTTACAGATTTATCTGCAGTGTTTAATTCTATTTTAGATCTTCATTAAAATAATTTTATCCTATAAAAGTTCTATTTTCCATTATTTTATACGTAAAATTTAATTTAAATGCATTAAATTCGTGACTGCAGTTGATAAATCAATCATTTTCTTTAACGAAATTGAATTTCATTTACATTGAAAACAAAATACTTTATAAAAAATTGCATATTGCGAATGACATGCTAAAAAAATATTCCAATAATTACTCCGATTATTTATCTACGCCTTTATTCCCATAAATAATCGAAGGAACAGATTTACATAATAGCTTCTCAAGATTTTTCCACCAAAAGAAACAAAAAATATTAATTGCTAGAATAAATCTGCAAACTGTGAAGCGCACTGAGCTACGATCCGAGGGAGAAACTGTTTTTAGTACTGTTGTTACTGTTGTAAGTAAGGGCAGCTCCTGTTTATATATGTATTGTTTTCGCGCGCGAGTTTTCCAAAATTACGAGCGCTCCAGTTGACTTTATAATCTACGGCGGAGCTGAAGACGTCGCGCTCGAGTTGTGGGATCGGTGTTTTTTCTTGCCATTACGCGCTTCCCGAATTAAAGTGAATTGTAATTTCGAGCGTCGATTCGCACGGCTGGGAGCTCGGGCTCACAAACGAGAAGAGGGCCGTATTTCAGTTGGAGCTTCAAGGCGTCGAAAGTAAGCGCTCGCGCTCAGGCCGCGAGGATTAAAAAGCCTTCGAAGAGGCGGAAGCCACATCCGAGCAGAAGAGCTCCGATAATGCTCCGGCGCTTTCGCGTCGTTTCGGGGCGCGAGAAGCGCGCCGAGCGGGAGTCAGACGCCCGAGATAAGGAAAAAGCGCGCGAGGAAAGGCAGCCGGATGCGCGAGATACGCGAAAAAATCGAGGGACCGGCTCTCGCGCTCGATTTTACCCCGATCTTCGCACGTCTTCGCGCGCATCCTGCGCCGTCGGCCGGGCTGCCTGGCGAAATCGAAACACGTGTTTTCGGGCGATGGGTTCTCCGCAGACGTGAGCGGTATTTCAAGAGTGCATTAGAGGCGCGGCTGCCTTTTCCTTGCCGGGGATTCGCTTTACGAGGCTCGTTTCCTTTTAGTTTATGCTTTTCGCCTATTTTACGTGCCGACGATATTGGGATTGAATTGATTGAAATTTTAATGCGATTCTGCGGTCGTTTAAGAACGCAGGAAACTCTAGAGTAGGACTGATTTGGTTGATTCTTTTGTTGATTTAATGGAATTCTTGGTGGATTCGTACACGGAGAAAAAGTTTCAGTAAAAATTACTATACTGTTTAGAAAAGCGAGCACAGACTGCCAAAACCCAAACAATTACTATACTTTTTAGTATATTTTAACGAAATTTTAGTAAAAATTCGTGTAATTTTATTAATTGTTCCTGAAATTTCAGTAAAATTTACTAAAAAGTATGGTAATTGTTTGGATTTTGACTGTCTGTGCTTCCATTACCAAAAAGTTTCGTCATTTTTATTGAAATATTTGTAATTTTTACTGCAATATTTCTCTCCGTGTAAGGAAACCTGAAGTTTCAATTCACAAACTTGTCAATTGATCGAAGTATTGTTACATCAACTAAACATTCCATTAAAACAAACGAATATTCTATCGTGAATATTTCACTGCATATTTAGTTGACTCCATTAAAATTTTGTCTCGGTGCAAGAGACTTGAAAATTCTTTAATTTAACACTACTTCTAAAAATAGTTTAACGAAAATTTCTCTCACCTGCTCCACCCATAGGTTCGTCGTCATAATCTGATTTTTCAGATTCTGAAAAGAGAAGAAGAGTCATACAAGTTTTGAGAATCTGATTATTGCATAAGTAGCAAAAGCATGCAGCGGTGGCCGAGCGGCCAAAGAGAGCAAAAGCGAATGTGCGGCGGCAGAGGTAGAAAACGGTGATTTACCACGTCGATTAGCTGCGATAGCTTGAGCTTGATTTTAACTGTCAGGGCATCCGTCACGTTGACGACCGGACGGACAAGCTTGTTGTAGTTCGAGAGCAGGTCGTCGTACAAGCGCTTCGCGTCCGGATTCCCGGAACATCCTGAAATCAGAAAAGAACGCTCGTTGAGAAAAGTGCGGAGTAAAATTTATTGCATATTTAAGCAACCGGGGGATGGACGTGATTTGTGAGATATTTTATTATATCTATCTTAATAATTTTGACATACATAATCATTTTTACTATTCCTTATTGAAAAGATCTTATAAAATCTGATAAAATCCCACTGATTCGGGTGCAATTACACACATTAAACTCTATAAATTCAAAAGTAAACAAACTTTTATAAGGATTTCTCGAGTACACAAAAGAAAATCTTATAGAGGCTGATAGAATCCTATTGATTCGGGTGCAAATACACATATTAAACCCTTCTGGTAGAGATAAAAGAATCAAAAACGGCCAGGAAAGTATAAAATAGGTATTTTTAATTCCTAGTTAACTAACTTTGATGTAACGATTTTTCAAATCATTCTCGGATCACTGATTATAATGTATTATGTAACAGTTTTCGTTACGTTTTTCATAAATTTTATCCTGACATTATTGTGGGCGTTGCGCATTTTTAGTTTTTCCGCTTCCTTCGACGAGCAAACTGTGTTTTATCGATGAGTGCCCTCATTTTAAGATGGGAAGTTTCTTTAAAAACCGCTTAAATTGAGTGTTAATGCGATTCTTGATAACCTAATAAAAAAATTATTTTAAATGCTGATTTCATTACTGAAACTATTAGTAGCTTTTCACGTCTTTAAAAAGTTTTTGCGTCTTTTATGAAGACATTACGATCTATTAAACAAAAAATTTGCAGCAATAATTGCGATAGTTAAAAGAAGAATCCAATTAAAAAGGATGCCTGCAGCTGAAAGGTACTTTTTTTCTCTTTAGTCTCAAATAAAAAGCGACTCGCGGAAGGCCCTTTTTGTAACTTATCCTTTTACAGGCATGATAAAATCCTTTAATATTACATCGTATAAGTTTTTTTAAAAGGGTGCTAAGTTAAAAATGTCACATTAAAAGAATACGTAACTTTATACTCGTGCATGATTATTCTACAAACGATTCATTTAAGAAAAGTAGGTTACGTCAGAAAAGAAAAAGGATTTAAAAATACTATAAATTAAGGGTCACATAACGTATTGTTAAAAAAGAAATAATCCAAAAAACAACTCAACTCACACAGTACATTTCTCGATTAGCATCAAGCTTGAAATTAGGTATATTTATATAAGAGCAGGTAAATAAGGTAGCTTGTAAATCAGCTTCAGGAGCTTTCTTAATCCCTGAAAAACCGGTAGACGCTGTATGCGAAAGCAGTTCGCAGCACAAAACGCCGCGCGCAACTCGGAGCCTCGCGAAAAAAACAAACACAATCGCGAGTAACAAAGCTGCCTGCACACCAAGAGAGCTAAAGTATTCAAGGCGACGGAAAAAAGTAGAAAAAGCCGCTCTTCCGCGGGGCGAATCCATAAAACGCAGCGGCGCGATGAAGGAGTAGGAGGAGGAAGACTCGAGCATGTAAACGCGCGCGGAGGAAGAGGGAGATTTTTTTAAAGCACGGGAAATTTGGACAAACGAGAATAACAAGTTGGCTTGTTAGTGTACTCGTCGCCGTCGCCGTCGTCGTAGTCGTCGTCTCGGCGCTACGCGGCGTTTATATCGCATCCTCGAGAGAATCCTTCATGCAAATGAATCTTGTTCCTTGCTTTTGTCCCCTACTCTAATTTTCCGTGCATATCATTCTCGCTCGCTCTCTGCTTTTCATTCCGCTTTCTTTCCGCTCGTGCAGACGTTCTCCCGCTGCGCGATTGCTCGCCTAATTGATTTAAAGGCGCTGCCGTTGCAGCAGAAATTTGGGCAGGGAATGGCGCGGAGAAAAGTCACTGTTACTCGTCAGTAGCTCGAATCAGGCTGAAAATTGCTGTACTTTGCGCCAAAATTTGCTGCATTTTTTCTGATTAATTTAGTCATTAGCGAAATTTACCTCGCTCCTAACGTCGCTTGGTTGATAATGTTTTTGATGAATTTTTATTTTAATACTAATTTTTAAAAAGTTACACCTGCTTGTAGATTGCTGATGGCCTCAAATAACTTATAGAAATTTTTAATTTTATCGTGAAATTTTTAAATGACAAAAATTTTTGAATTTTATTTTCAAATTTGATTATGGATGATTATGATCATTTGATAAAAATAATACTTTATTATGATCGTTGAAATGTATAATGTTCAAACGTAGTACTCCCCTTTACTAAACAAAACATTCCTCAATAACTATCGTCTTAAGTTTATCTTCCGTCAAACTTCGTCACCCGCCTCGCGTCGTATTTCACAACTTTTAGCTCGAATTTTTGTTTTTCATAAATTATTATGTTACCTTTCCTACCTTATGATGGCAGCTACCTCGCTAACCTAGATTTCTGCGGTCGAAAATGCCTTGAAATTGTTTTAATCGCGAAAAATACACATTGTGCTGTGACCGTCAATTTTTACTCCGACATCCCCTTAACCCTTTCAGTCACAGCTGAGCAGATGTTTCGGCTTCCTTTTTCTTTTTATTATTATTTATTTTGCATTTTAAGCAAAACAACATGTTTTGCATTTTTTTACCTAAAAATACTCTATCTATATAAATATCATGATATTTTTTGAATATATAATTGTTTATAATCATTACGAAGAAATTAATAGAAGATTCGTATTCGTGTTCGGCACCAAAAAAAAATGAATTTCGTGGACTGAAAGGATTAATAGGCAATAACACATCTTATGATTGTATCTATTGATCTTATAAACGATCACTCGCTAACGCTAAATACCGAATATTTCATATATTTTTATATTTTAAAACTTTCCTTTCTTAAAAGTTTATCTGTTAATTTTTATTTTTAAAGCTAAACCAATTTTTCTGGAATAATTTATTTACGTAAGTATTTAAAACCGATAAGGGTTCATTTTTACTTTATTACACAGAAATTTTACATTCTTATATCAGTTGTAATACAGAGTCACTGTTGTACAGTTTTATATCTTTAAGTTACACTTGCTAAGAAACTTAATAATGCTTTTGCAGGCTAAAACGTTGGATTTCATAATTACGACCTATAAAAAACGGCTATTAAATCATTATTTTTAAAATCATAAATAGATATCTTTTCTTTTCTCCAAAATATGCACTTTTTGAAAACAGATTCATAAACCGGAAAAGGACCAGGAGTTAACCACAAGTAATAAAACGGAAGTGGACCGGAAGTAAACCGAAAGTAACTTTAATTATTAACTTTTTAAAGGAGAAGGGTGACCATAGACCAAGATTTTTACGCGAGTAGACGAGGAAAAAATTTTCTGTTAAAAATTACGATGCAAACCACGGTAATCATGGGGCAGAATTTCCTTGTAAAAATTACCCTGCTTGATGCTACAGAAGTGGCAAAATCGTATTATTTATTCAAAATCAAATTAAGTACAGTAAATTTTCAAATTAGTGATAATAAAATATAATAAATAAATTATATTTAATAATTTTCAGTTTATTAGTAAGTTGTGTTAACATTTTTTATTTAAAAATCTTACGAATTTTGAGTAGAATAAAATTTTTGCGTCGGTAGCATGCAAAAATTTGATACAAAAATTAAATAAAATTCGATGTAACGAACAATTAAAAAGTCAATTACGAGAATTATGCCCCGAGTTTAACGTCATTCTCAAGGTAATTGTTATTAGAAACATTTGTCTGTACAGTAATTGCTCCTAAAGCGTTCATCTCCGCGTAGCTGCGAAACAATAAATTACTGCTCGCCTCTCGATCTCTCGATTTTTGCGCGATACCGCAGCTACAGCAAGAGCAGCGCCTCGAACGAAATCATATCCCAATACCAGAGGCTAAACCAACGACGCACTCGCAAGCAGAGCAAACAGGAACGCTCGCTCAAGAGCGAGTAGGCGCATTCCGCATTTCGCACCTATCAAGAGAGGCAGCCCCGCGTCAATTAATCCCCGAATCTCGTGCCCCCTCGTCTCTCGAAGAAGAGACGAGAGCTGCAGCGTTCTCCTCGACTAATGATGTTTATACGCCGCGGCATTGTTGCGCCGACTTTCGTCGAGCGCTCCGTTCTCGCTTTAATAGCGCGAGCGCTTTTCCACCCGGCGCTCTCGCTTGCGTTTATCGAGTTTCGATCGAGCGCTAATTTTCTGATTAAGGACGATTAAGATCATTGAATATCCAGCTAATGCACTTGGTCGTTTCAGTTCAACGTAGCAGCCTGCGGGCTGTACGAGTCCGCGCCGGATATACGCACAATCTCGAAACGCGCTCGGAGTTGCCAGCTGATTTCGGCGAAAATGATTAGGCTGTGTCTATTCGCACCATATCCACGTAATTTACGTGTCAATATAGTATGTTAATATAGTGTATTATTTAGTC
>JAWWEM010000027.1:16212003-16232828 GCA_035582935.1 Ormyrus thymus
GTATTTAAGTAAAAAATTCAGTGCACCCTTGAGGTCCACCTATAGATACGGCCCAGCGCGCCGGAGCCACCTTAAATATGAACCTAAGCTGTCAATTTATTGCGCAACCGCGCGGCCGAGGCTTTCTCTCTCCTCCTGCTCCGCCGCGGGAGAGCGAGAGGAAGCTTTTGTATCTGCGGCCACGGTCGCGCGTTCGAGCTCGCTTGTCCCTTAGTTGCCGAGTGACAATGGCATTATTCTTGCGAGTGACGTAAAATCCGTTTTATCTGTAATAAAAAGAAAATTAGAAATTCTGCTGGCACAATGGTCGGGGCTAAGAAGTGCGCTCTCTCGTATCAGTTTTGATAGTTCGCTTGTCGAGTGAATTGTTTGGCTTTAATTCTTTTGGATAGCTGTTAATTTTCACGTCAGGCGTACGATAAGGGATTTTGACGAGGGAATATTTAACTAGTCATTCGTAAATAAAATGTAAATGCTCATTTTGACATTGACTGGCTACATTCAACGTGCTTCCTGTGTATTTTGCTCTTCCTACTTTTCTATTATAAATATTTATTATAAATATTTATTTATCCAGTACATGCAAATACGTTACATATTGTTCTGCAACCCCGCGGAGGAGAATATAAAAACCTATTTGAATACGTACACATATTAAATACGCTGCGATAATAATATAATTTTTATAAACATAGTCGCTAAATTATTTTCACATTATTTTAATGTAATTAATCTACTTTTATGCAGGCCAATCAAATTAATCAAAAACTGTATTATTGCTTTTTGTTGCAGCCTTAAGATCGAGCTTGTAATTGATATCCACTACTACCCTGTACCGGTTAGACAAACAGCTAAATGATTTGTCTATGCTGAGTGCATACAATAAAAGTTTACAAAAACCTTTACTTTACCTTTATCACCTCAGTAACATTGTGGACAATAAAGTATTTGGTTCGGTTCACATAAATTTATTCATTCATCGACGCTTTTTATGCATTGGACAGAAGCATCAGCTCGCCTCGCTATACACAATCCAAGTATTTCCAAGCAACAGCTTTAAATGCAGCAAGGGACGTAATCGTGAAGGGTAGGGAGTTCCAGACAAGCACTGGCTGCACTAGCAAAGACTGCTTCCCTGCTCTGCCTTACCTTCTCGGGTGCGGGCGTGAATCCCCCCAACTCTTTTGAATTACTTCTTTGAAGAAGTTTAAGCTAATACCAGATTAGCAAACTGTCAAGGTACTCTGGTGTGCGAGTACTTAAAACCTTGTAAGTCAGCATGGTAGGTCGTTAAATATTGTCCGACACTATTAGGGTGTAGCTAAAACAAATTATGCAGTTTAAACAAATTCGGTAAAGAGTGACCTGTTTGGTTTAAGTTAGTTTATCTCTGCTGAATTTTTTAGTCGAATCTTAAATTTTGTAAAAGCACGGGGAGCATTGCAGCAGCTTTTCCCTTTTTTTTAAACTTTAAAATTTAAAAATTACGTTTGGACGAAGTTTCGGTAAAAAACAAATTAATAGAAGCGTCATCGTGCAGTTATGAATGCCGTCCGCGTAAGAACTTCTGTTAGACAGTTTCACTCAATTGTTTTGTCATAAATTATTTAGGAACTTTTATTTTAAGGCGGTATTCTACAGTGCGTCAAGTCAAATTTTGAATAACTTTTTAACGGGAGCTCGAAGAAGACAAAAGTATCCCGTATATATAGACCGGACATAGCAGACGGTAAGAGTAAACTTTTTTAAAACTTTAAATGTATTTTCCTCAAAAGCACGTATATTTAAACGTGTAAGAGCTCCTTTTATTCCTCATTCATTTGTCCACATTTATCTAAAATTTTTATTTTACTTGTTAATGAATAAATACAGAAACCCCAATTGCGTGCATTCGAAATCAGTTTTAAATTCGTTTGTTGAAATATCAGAAACATCGGTAGCTAAAAATATAAAAGATTGCAGCAGTCGCAGCAGCGGGAGAAAACCAAGGGAAGAAAAGAAATGTAAGCAAAGAGGAGAAGCAGAGCGATTCTGGGTGTAAAGAGAGAGAGAGAGAGAGAGAGAGAGAGAGAGAGGTTGGCATATGTCACGAGTTTTGCGGCGGAAAAGCGGTGAACTTGCGAGAGAGTTCCCTCTGTCTCTCTCTCTCTCTCTCTCTCCCTCTCGCCAAGGTGCAGGTATATAACGGGCGGCGCTTTAAGTCGAACGTCACATCGAGTTACGGGCCGCAAACTCTCCCTCAAGTTTCGGAGCTTTGGTATATACATAGCGCTGTTTTCCGAGAGGCCGAAAGACACGAAGCATAACGAACGAATGGACGAGGGTGGACGGGTCTTAGTCTTTAATAAAGGGAAAAGAGAACACGCTTAGTCGCGGAGGGCTGTGCGTAAACTTCTCCGGCATAATAATTGCTGTAATTTCTCTTTGATGCAGACTGAACAAAGCTGGAGGAGAAGGTCAGTCGGGCGAGACGTCCCGAGCACTGAAGATTCTCGTGCCCGAAACTTTGGCGCAACAGCAAGTTCAGCGACATTTATTGTACATATAATTGTTGGAAATTTATCAAGTTTTCTTACAAACATACGTATCTTAAATTATTAAGAATGTTTATTATATTAAATTTCAAAATTTGGTATTAAAGTTAATGTAAATTTATATTAAATTTAAGATTTGTATTAAAATTGAATAAACTTTCTTTATACCACTTTAACGTCAAAATCACGACTTTAACATGATTTTTCGGCGCTCGTCGTATAAAATAATGTTCGATACTTGTGTTTAAGTCGCTTCGCTCCGGCGAAAAATGTCTCACGAGGTAAATAATCAACTTCCACACCCGTGTCGAAAAGTACTATAAATATATACGTATTTGTACGAAAACTTAATAAAATTCTAACAATGAGCGGCGATGGCTCAGTTGGTAGAGTATCGGACTTTTAACGGTAAGGTGCGTTTTATACACATAAGAATCGTACACGTAAACATTGTACACAATTTAGCATGGCCCAATATATCTATATATAAATTTCACCAATGTTAAATTATGTACAATGTTTACGTGTACGATTCTTATGTGTATCAAACGCACCTTGCCCTTTTAACCAGAAGGTTTCTGGCTTGATCACGATCTCCGCCGAAAACTGACATTATATTTATTACCACTATATTTATTTACAAGTGTCTAATAACATCAAAGCTGTGGCTCGGAATCCACTCTAAACTGTAGGTCTTATAGCACGCAAGTGCAGCAGTGCAGAGCAGCATAAGACTCGAAAAGAGGACTTGGGTAAAACAAGCAATAGTTTGGACTTCAATCTTTATTGCTTATTGTTATTAGAAATTTGTAAAATTATCATGAAAAATCTGTCTTAATTTTTTATTGTTTTCAAAAATGTATTACGTGTAAAAAGTTTGTGCCATTCGAAATTCCAATAGAGGAACTAAATATGCAGTGTATATTACTCAATTCATAAATAGCTTATAGACAATTTTGTTTCACGGCCGATTTCGTGTGAAATCGAAAGTGTAATCGATACTGGGTTCTATTAGAGTCTCATAAGATTCAACAAGCATCCGTTTTTGGAAAGTTTAGGCCCAAAGGAAAATGATGCCCTCTTCTTTCTTTCTGCTCTCCTGACGTTTAGGCAACCGTAAGAATGTCTTTTTTAACAGATGCGTTTTCTGCGTTCACCCGTTTTTCTCAAGAAAGTCCGTATCTAAATCGTTTTCCGCGGTAACGAACTAGACATTTGAGAATAATTTATTCGATTAAAATTTTCCGGAACCTCTTCAACTAGCCTACTCTCCTGTTCTAATATTTCTCTCAAACTTGTGGTCTATTGGTCTAATCTTATTCAAGATCAGTTCTCTCCCATTTTCCACAGCAGGTACAAATATTTTTGAATAGGATTTTCTCCGACCCTTCTTCCTCTCTCTCCCTCTGTTGTAACAAGTCCGGACTATTTATGACCTCAAGTCCTCAAAAAGTCCTCAATTCTTGTTCGTGGTGCACAAATAATTGTGCGGAGAAAATTTTTTTTGTAAAAATTATAATACTGCTCGGTAATTTGAGCAGAGTGTAAAAATCTAAAAAAATATCATGGTTTCTATTAAGTTTTACAAGCGTAAATCAGGTGAAAATTATCATTGACCTCGTGAAATTTATTATATTATAAACTATCGATAATGTGATGAAATTGATGGGCATTTATTGCAATTTTGATCCTACAATACTTTTCTCCGTGTAATCTTATTATTTTTCATTACCACAGTTCTTTTTAAAAAATAAAGATTACAAAGCAATCGAGCCTAACGAATCATCGCATAGTACAATACGAATCGCTATTAATTCGGATCCTTACCGAATAAGAAAATTATCCGTCCAACTTTTTCGACAATTTCTCTCGCTGCCAAAGAATACCTCGCATTTCCATTGAACAAATTTCAATACCGCGCGGCTCGAGTTCCCCCGGAAAGAAATGCATACGAAAGAAGGTTTGCGCGTCTTTAAAAAGCTGAAAGCCGGAAAGTTTTGCATTTAATTTGTTCGGGTGGCGTGGCCGTTCCATTAACGTAGCTCATTTTGCTCGAGGGCCTCTTGGCTTCTGTTTGCCGCCCCCCTCCCCCCTCCCCTTCCCGTCCTCCTCACATCGAGCACGGCCCGGCCTATATACCGCTGTAATACCTAACTTGCGAACAGTCAACCCCGTGTATTTCGTCTTCCACGACCGCCGAAGCGCTTGTTATACAGTTCGCCGCCGCGATCGCGGAACTTCCGAGATATATTCGTATTGCTGATGTGCCTCGGAGGCGAAAAATTATACTCGGATTTGATTTTACGTTAGGCTGCTTGACGGAATTTACTGGCGGAGGAGACTTCGGTTTTCTGTCGGTGACTGTTGAGAAATTTTCATTTCTGACAAGTAGAGCCTCCCGTGTTTGAGGCGTGGATTTTGGTGTAAATTTGAGATATTTTTTAATGTAAAAATACGAAGAAGACCACGTCTGTTCGATGGAATGCTGGATTTTTTTAATTTTTGGCTTTAAATTAAATTTAAATTATTAATTTAAGTTTTAATGCTTTCCCAGCCGTCAATTATAGTTGTAAAGTATTGTAATTAAAGACATTGAAAGTGCAAGATCAAATCTTACGGATCGAAAAAAAATATTATAGAAAAATCTTTATTTGTTCAAAAGCAGGGTTGCAGATACTTAAGTCATTGTTGGACTTAAAGTACTCAATAAGTTCATAAATTAAATTAATTTGAAGGCCGGGCTGACTTATGTTTTAAATTTCGACTAAATCATAAGTAAGGCAGGAATTATTACTTCAATATTGACTAAATCATAAGTTCGGCCGGACTTATGGACTTGTGATTTTTTTAAATCACAAACCTGCAACCCTGATTACAGATGATATATTTATAAATGAAGTAAATACAGAAATCTGAGAAGTCATTTTTGGGGCTAATTTTAAGCAGGATAGTATATTTGCAAGTTGGTCTTCAAAAAATTGTGAGGACACGAGAGAAATGGAAAAACAAAGCAATACTAAAAGTGCTGAGTTACGATTTGGAGGACCGGAGAAACATCAAATTAACATTAGGTAGTGTAAAAAAAATGAAATAAACTTCCAGTTCAATGCATTAAAAATAATGTATTTGCATTGAATTTCGCACGTGTATATTAAAATTAATGTAAAATTAATGTAAAATCAATTTAAATCAATTTAAATTTATGTAAAATTAATGTAAATATACAGTAATTTTAATATACAATGCATTCAATTCAATTATTACAGGAAATAAACTTCCAGCATATGCATTAAATTTAAGGTTTCTTTTACAGTGTAAATGTTTTCAATGTAAAAATTATTTCCAATGTTTATTCACGAAGCATATAGATTGATATAATATTAAAAGCTAAAAAAAGAATGGGAAAAATATTTAATTTCAAATATAAATCAATAAGGATCTCAATATAGTCCATCTAAGTTTCGAACAACAAATTTAAAATACACTTTAAGAGAGAAATGACGTTATAACATTAAAAAGGAAGTTTTCATATTTTGTAAAGAGATCATAACATTTTGAAATAAATTCTAAGAAAATACTTCATATTGCTTCCTCAAATTTTTAAGGTATTAATACAAAAAAAAATTATCTCTGCAATAATTGATATTTTATGCAAAGATGATGGAATTTAACTAAAGAATAGATTGATTTTATCTATTTGATAAATATATAGCAGTTGTTTAGTTTGTACTTTTTATAAACTAATTTAATACAAAATATTTTATAAAAAAATATTATTTATTGAGTTCATATTAGTTTAGATCTATGATAAATACAATATGAAAACTAAGACTTCTTCCGCGCGTGAGCGAGCAGCTACTATCATTCCTTTTTACACAAATGTTGTGATGCACGCCGATTAAATCATGCGCCGTCAAATTAAATAGGGAAGGGTTTTTTTGTAATTAAACTCAATTCAGTATTTTTTTTTTAATTTAATACTGGTTTCGTGGTAGAGCATTTATTATTAATCGTTTATTTTTTTTTTAATTAAATTTTAACTCAAATTCAAAAAGGAATTTTATATTGTTCTCGAAGTTAGTTTCTCTGGCTCCCTTTTGGCCGAATTGTGCTAGCTTAGGCTCGCATTGGACAAGGGTAAATGTTTCGTTACGGCTGTTGAGCGAAAGGGCGCTCTCAGCGGAAATCGCGTTAGCTGAGAAAACTATTATTAAATTAACAGTAAAAGCATTTTCTTATTGTTCAATGTTTCGTATAAAAATGCTGTTTATTTATTCTTCATCTACATTTTTAAATTCATTTTCAAATTAGTATTTTTATTGGCTAAGAAAATAATTATGCTTTAATCTAAAATTTTAAAGAACATTATATTTTATTAACATTTTAATCATAAACTTCTGCCTTCGAAACCTCCTGCTCATTAATATTCTCCTAGGATTTCGTTTCGCACCTTTCTGGTACTTAATGAGCTCTATTACTGATCCCTTTTCAGCTTTACTACTCAGTAAACAAGATCTAAGTATTATTGAAGCTTGAAAATGATACACGCAGGTATAGGAAAAGAGACGCGCAGCCGACAATTTTTCGGAAAATCTTAGCTAAAAATACCTTCTCAAAGTAAATAATATCCTATTCTCATTTCTACAAATTTCTTCAGATTTTTTCTACACTAATTGAAAATAATATATTATTCGAAGATGGGAATTACTATAGAATAGATCGGTTTTATTTATTTAATACATACCATTTCTATTAGCAAACAGTTTTATAAAACTAGAAATTCAATAAGCGCGCGTGGATTTTTTGTTTTTGCAAATCACATATAAGGGGCGATGTACATATGGCTGTGCTATGCTGCGCTGTGCTGTCCGATTTTATTCCATGATTTGAACGAGTTGCGAATCTCATTGGACTGCTTCCATAAGAGCAATTGCAGAGCAACGGAACCAGCCAATGAGATTCACAACCCGTTCAAATCATGCAATGAAATCGGACAGCACAGCACAGCGCTTATGTACTTTGTCCCTAACCTGAGTAAAGGTTTGTAGAATAACCCTCTGTATTATTATTTTATTTTTATATGTCCATTTTAGAATTTAATGAACAGCAAACAAATTTTGAATAAAAATGTTGTTATTTGAATATTTAAAGTCCTAAAAAATAGAATTTTTGAAACTCTATGCGCAAAGCTCGATTTCGCGCAAGTTTGAATAAAAATGCATGCGCTAAATCAAGCTTTGTACAAGTCGTATCAAAAAATAATGCTCAATACAAGAGCAAAAAGGTTAGTTTAACCTGGTGTTACCTTTTCATACTATCTTCGTTTTGAAGAAAATTAAATAAAAATTTCGAGAAAATTCAATTTTCTCTAGTATAACTATTAGTCAAAAAACAGTCATTTTTCTTGTTGTATTTGAACTACGTTGCTGAGACTAATACAATAAAATAATAATAATAATAATAATAATATGACTGTAATATAATCTTTATACGATATATAATTTAAAATCATTATAAAACAAAAACTAATACATGAATTTTAAAAATTCTTTTTAATTTTGAAAATTTAGTTAAAGACGAATAAATAAGTGGTCGATTATTAAAAAAGACGGACAAATGACTAAGATATAACTACTCAACAAAAAAAAAAAAAAAAATGAAACCTTTAATATCTTTGGACATAATAAGTTTCATAAGCAGAAAAGCTCTAAACATACAAAAGATCTACCTTTTCCCAAAATTTCAAGTCAATTGAAGCATAAATTGTCACTTCTGGGCGTCTCTTTTCCTATACCTGCGTGTATCATTTCTAAGCTTCAGTAATACTTAGATCTTGTTTACGGGGTAGAAAAGCTGAAAAGGGATTAGTAATAGAGCTGATTAAGTACCAGAAAGGTGCGAAACGAAATCCTAGGAGAATATTAACGAGCAGGAGGTTTCGAAGACAGAAGTTTATGATCAAAATTTCAATAAAATATAATGTTCTTTAAAATTTTAGATTAAAGTATAATTATTTTTTAGCCAATAAAAATACTAAATTGAAAATGAATTTAAAAATGTAACTCAAAGAATAAATAAATAGCATATTTTATAATAAACGTTGAACAGTAACAAAATACTTTTATTTTTAATTTAAAAAAATGTAGGGTACAACATTATATAAAAAGGAATAATATTAATAGTAGCTGCTCGTTCCCACGCGGAAGAAGTCTTAGTTTTCCTATTGCATTTATCACAGATCTAAATTAATATGAACTCAATACATAATATTTTTTTATAAAATATTTTGTATTAAATTAGTTTATAGAAAGTAATGACTGCAAGAATTGCTAGTTATCAAATAGATAAAATAAATCTATTCTTTAGTTAATTTCCATCATCTTTGCATAAAATATCAATTATTGCAGAGATAATTTCTTTTTGTATTGATACCTTAAAAATATGAAGTATTTTCTTGGAATTTATTTCAAAATGTTATAATCTCTACAGAATATGAAAACTTGCACGATCCTTGTTAATGTTACATCGTCATTTCTCTATCAAAGTGTATTTTAAATTTGTTCTTTGAAACTTAGCGGAATACTTAATATATGTTTGAAATTAAATATTTTTGCTGTTCGTTTTTTAGCTATTAATATTATATCAATCTAAAAGCTTCTTGAATAAAAATTGGAAATAATGTTTACATTGAAAAGATTTTAAACTAATTGAAACTAATTAAAAGTATTTAAAAATATTCTATTGCCTTACGATAAAAATATTTTCTATACATAATTTTTGCAAAGTCTTCTTTCATATAGACGTATTCTGCCTCTGTTTCTCCATTTCTCTTTTGCCCTCACAATTTTCTGAAGATCAACTTACAAATACACTATCCTGCTTAAAATTAACTCCAAAAATGACTGTGTTCTTATATTTTTGCAGTTAGAAACGATCTATAAAGATAATAGTTTAAAAAAAACACTTACAAAGAAAGGCACAGACTTTATTTTAACTTTGGCATACGTTTTCTAATATAAAAATATGGACAATTAATGTTTTATCTGAAACAACAAATTATAGAGTATGCTGCTTGAAGATACTTGAAAAGTGAAATCGTCAGATGAACAAACAAAGATTTCTCTATGATATTTTTTTCAATCCGTAGGATTTGATCTTACACTTTCAGAGTCATTAATTACAATACTTTACAACTAATTGACGGCTCGGAATGCAGAGACGTCAATTATTTGTGAAGTTATAGATGATTGAACACAAATCGATTTTTTTTTTATTTGATGTAATAGCCAAAATTAAACAAAAATCAAGAATGCCATCGAACAGACGTGGTCTAAGTTTATATTTTTACATTAAAAAACATAGCCTAAAAGCTACACCAAAATTCACGCCTCTGACACGTGACGTTCTACTTGTCAGAAATAAAAATTTCAATTAAATGCCAATAGTGGATACTGTACCGTCAATAGTTGAGAAGCTACAAATGATTAAACAAGAATCGATTTTTTATAAATTTTCGCTGAAAGAACATTAACTTTTAAAAAATCTAGCATTATTAGGTCGAATGGACGCGGCTTTCTTCATATTTTAACATTAGAAAACATATCCCAAAGTTACAGGAAAATTCATTACCGAAATTTTTTCCACGTGTTGTAACCATTTACTAGCGATTTCGGTCAATTGTCCATAAAATAGTTAAAACATGTAGAAAAAAGCGTTTCATAAATGGGAGAAAAATGGGCGACTTCCACCAGGGGCAGTAAACAAGATTTATTACGAACGATTGCGTTCTAGTAGGTATAGGAGAAGAGACGTGCAACCGACGGTTTTTCGAAAATTTTAGCTAAAAATACCTTTTTAAAATAAATACTACACTATTCTCATTTCTTCTAATTTCTCTTCAGATATTCTGAAATTTCTTTACAATCATTGTAAACAGTGTACTGTGCAAAGATGGGAATTACTTAAAGAATAGATCGATTTTATCTATTTAATAAGTACCAGTTTTTTTAGTGTCTATTTTTATAAAATAGGTTAATAAAAAATATTTTTTAAAAAAAATATTGGTGAGCTCACGGTTTATAAATGCGATACACAAAATTTAAATGAATGTCTTAAGCATAGATATCTGTAAAACTAAGACTTCTTTTTCGCGAAACTGTACGAGCAGCTATTTATCATTCGTTTTTACATAAGGTATCTAAGTTTTATTAAAAGTATTTTACTGCTATTCAATATTTAGTATAAAAAATGTTATTCTATTTATACAATTTTTAAATTAATATTCAAATTAATATTGGCACTGAACATACCCTACGTAAAAAACTCAACAGGTCTTTGTTTTTCTGTATTTATAGATATACAGAACTAATGACGTATAGAGTTTTCCTGTGTTGGATGTGTTTAGTCCCAGCCTTTGAAGTATAAACTTCTGTCTTTAAAACCACTTAGCCGTTAATGTTCTCCTAGGATTTTACTTGACACCTTTCCGGTAACCGATAACCTCTAAAAACTGATCCCTTTTCAGTTTGTCTACTCAGTAGGCAAGATCTATTACAAACGACCGCAAAACTGTGCACGCAGGTATACGAAAAGAGACGTGCAGCCGACAATAATTTTTCGGAAAATCTTAGCTGAAAATACCTGCTAAAAGAAAATTCTATCCTATTTTCTTTTCTTCGAAATTCGGCGTGGACTATGAAATACAAAATATAATGCGAATCTTTTTTCCTTCTACCTGATTCTTTTCTAACTTTCTTTGTATCCAATGCTCGAATCTTTTGGATCTAAGAGAATCAATAATTGCTGATAAATTAAAAATTTAATGAAGTACGTAGACAGAGAAAAAAAATTTTAAATTACTTTATTTATAGATAGAGATATAGATAAAAGCGAGTGGCCTTCAAAATTTTCTAAAATAAATTGAGTCATGATTCAAATTTTTATATTAACTTTTTTCTGCAAGCTTTTGCGTAATTTAATAGATAGAAAAACTTTTTTCTTTACAAGATACAAAAATATTTTGTAATTAAAATCTGTTCATTCAGTAAAAACTATCTCTCTCTCTCCACGAAGCTAATTAATTTTGCGTTTTAACATTTCCCTCACATGCAGATTTTCGTTTAGAGAAAATATTGCAAAGCAGCTTCCGAGGCTGGAGAATTTTCCTGGGGAATTCACGCACTCATAGACTCGTCGAATACTTACCATTGTACGCAGAAGAAAGAGGAAGGAATGTTGTCCGTTATGGCGGTGGAAATATTTAAACGTATAATGGCTATTTTCCTTTATAAGGCTCTATTGACCATATTCGCACTCAATATATTTTACTTTAATTCAACTCTCGCATCGGAAGAACGTAAAAGTATGTTCGCTAAAAATTTTGCACTTGTTGAATATTTAAAGTAAAAGAAATTTTTACGAACAGGTGAGTTATTCACGCACTTTTAACAATTTCATTTCTTCTAAAAGCATATAATACGTGTTGTACTAAACATATATGTACGTATTTCGAAGCTTTTATTAAATTAAAAGTAAATGTACCTTTTTTTTACAAATATTTAGCATAAAAAATAGTATATTTACATTTTGAAGTTAATTTTACTTAGAAGTAAGCAATAACAGTTTTTTATAATTATTGCTAAATTTTTATCTAATAAAACGACGACAATTATTGCGAGAATAATAGGCATAAATTTCAAGAAAAAGTGTAGTGATGGAATATTTCTTAAACTAGTATCAACTTCTCATAATTTATTGTTTGAATTTAACGGAATGAATAATGTCATTAATTATGAAAGTTATAATTACTTTTAAAGTGAAATCAAGTTACGATAAAAAGAACAAAATCTTTTCGAACCTTACGTTCATATATTCAAAATTCGAACTTATTAAAATACTTTGAAAGAAGATAATTTTGTGAAACTGATACCTTAATCATTAGGACTTCAGAACGTAAAATAAAGTTTTTCCAAAATTTCTACTTAAAACTCCTTTCAGCTTATGTCTCCCTACTAATAGTTTTCGATTCGAAATAAAATAGTTACGTTCGTTTTCGTTTTTTGCTTCCCAGCAGCCAACTCTTCAAGTCAATGCATGAAAATTTCGAGAAAAAAAATCATTCGAATATAGATCACTTGACCAGAAGAACATAATACAGAGAACAGTTCTTGCAGCAACTTTCTCGAAGGTTGCCTCTTAAACATGATCCCCTCGACTCCGGCAAGTTCCACGCAGGTATGCTTTTGAAAAGCCCAACTCCCTCCCTCCGAACTCTACCTTCCTTTTGCTTTCCTCGCATGAACTTTCACCCGGTAACTTTCTCTTTTTTTTGGGCACCTGCTCCTCTTATATGAGGTCCGGATAAGACTTCAGTTCTAAATTTGATTTTTAAATTACAACTTAAAAATTATTTGTAAATTAAAAGTGTCGTGTAATTGTAGAGTTCTGGGTGATTAAAATTGTTTCGAACATCTTTTTACAATCTCGAAAGAGCGCCTTTTTCAAAACCAGGCGCATTGTCTGGTCAGGTATTAGTTTTTATTTATAGACACTTAAAATAAATCAAAATAACACTTGAAATATATAATAAATAAAAAACACATTTTGAAAATTGGAATGTTACAGTATTATTAAGAATTTTATAATTAAAGAATTTTATTCATCGGCAGCTGAGATAAAAAGATGGTTAAAACTCTGGTAGAAATCAAACTATTTTAAATGTTTAAAAAACTAGTTTTTGGGAAGTTTTAAAAAGTACTAAGTTTTATAATATAATTATACTATTATCGAGGTGATCTATTATTTTAAAATTAAAGTGTAAAAATTTCATAATTTTAAAAGTTTCATATGCAGTTTTTTTATTCACTCGTTTCACTTAAACTCTAGCAAGTTTGAAGAAAGGTGAAAATAAGTTGGAGAGAAGCTCTAGAAGATATAATTTTAAGGTAGTTAAAGAAGCCTCTTAACTTCTTGCTTAGAATTTTTTTAATGCACATTTCTTTTTTATTCATTTTTGGAAGCTTAAAAGCTACTTAGAGCATTTTTATTTCTTTATGTCAAATTACACAAAAGAAACCTATAAAGTAGCAGTTCAAAAAGAAATTAAATTTGTTTTGAACAAACAACCAGAATTGAAAATGTTGTTTTATCGTTTGGAGGCATATAAACAATTTTTATATGCAGTAATGAACGATTACATTCTGTAAATATTTGCTCGACGCGTACATCAATCATGAAAGTTGCTGCAAACTTTGTAGAGGAACATGTATTAACTCTACCGTTTTTCTGTCGGATTAGAGTGGACAGAAAATTATATCAGACAGGCCGTCGGGACGGCTCGCGCAAACTTTTTATTTGACTTCTCCCTCCGAACGATAATTTTCGTTATAGCAATGTAATAAATTAGAACAGATATATACAGATAAAGCATCATGTTGTTCTTGCATTGGTTTCACCTTGGAAATTAAATCATTTATGAGTGCAAGTTTGCCGTTTTAATTATTTGTTTGCCTCCGATCAATACGTGTACCTACTTTAAAGCAACGAACGTGAACTAATATTTTTGACCAATAAGCACGTAAATGAGTGTTATTGAAAGCAAAATGTTCTAGTGCATATTTAAAATTCAAGATTGGAAAAATAAAGATAATACTTGATGTGTTGAATAATACACGTTTCGATTTGATGCATTTCAATTGAGAAAAAAGTATATCGCGAGCATAAATATACCAGTAAATAATACCACATAAATCTCGATAAATCATACTTTGAGCTGCGCGCGAATGAATATAGATGCTTACAAGCGTCTGCACTTAATCTATGCCCCTTTTATTCGGCACTGAAATTTCGAAATTTCAAAAAGCAAGCATCCAATCCATCCTGCAGTGCCAGCTGGAATACTTTGTACCAAATACATCAGTGTGTAAACTAAATTTTGACGAAACGCTCAATAAATATCCAGGGGGAGCAGAAAAAAGGGGGGAGGGGGTTGTCGATATCGACAAGCGATATTACCGAGTTTTAAATGCATCCGCGCTCTCGTTCCAGGTGATAAAGCCGAAATCGGCACATGCCGTAAATCTGCATTAAAAAAACCTTCCAGTCGCACTACTGGCTTTCCTCCTTTGTCCGCGCAGCCTCGAAAGCCGTGTGCCACTGACGCTGACGATATCTTTGGCATTGCGCGCGGCGGCTGAAAAATCGGAAAAAAGCTCGCAGTCCGCGCGAATTATAAGTCACCTTTATCTCGCGGACGCCGGGATGGAACGTCGCGCGCAAGGAGTATTTTCCTGTTCTAGCAGGAGAGCTCCCCGACTTGGGAGCGAGGGCCAAGAGCGAGAAGAAGATGCTTGAATAGGGCAGAGTGCCGCGGTGAATCTGGATCGGACCTATTTTCGAGCGATATGTATTGCTTTCGGCACCTAGAATTGTGCTTTCTATTAAAAGATTACCTGACGACGCTGTTGAAAGGATAATCTCGTTTCTATCTTGAACCAGAGTTAGAACTGCGGGCCTTAATTTTACTTGTTATAAATTATCCATTTAGTAATGATCAAAATTGTTGTTCTTTGATTGACATTATGAAACATTAGGCTACTCTTTTGAAATTGAGAGAACATTTTGTCATTGGGATATTTATCGTCCTAAAAAATATATAATTTATCAAACAATTCAAATAATTATTCATTGATCTTTAATAATTTATAGTATCATGCCCTAGAACTTTTAACCTTAAAACAAAAACAAAATTCAGAAATCAAAAACACGTGCAGCACTGTATGAAATTATGAATCAATCACATGACGTCTATCTTCACTCACCAAAATCCGGTCATGATTTTTCCTTCCTCCTACAAGACGCTTTGTGATAGTAATTTTTGAAGTTTTTCTAAAAACCTGTTGTAATTGTAGTTTAAGGTGTCAGGAACAAGAATAAGTGGATTTTAAAAAATGTCTGTATGGATGTGCGTGTCTGAGTGTATACGCCTAGATCTCAGCTTCTACTGAACGGATTTGCATCTTTTAAGATTCATTTTTTTTTGTTTAGCTTATTCGTTTCAGTTTTATCGCCTCTTCTCGTTTTACGAAAAATTTAATGTTACTTTTTTTTAATGATACGGTTGAGATATTTGAATCGGACCAAAAACCAAAAAAGGCGTATAATAAGCACACACACACACACACACACATCTTTACAGACATTTTTGTAAAACTATTTATTCTTGTTCCTGACATCTTAAAATAAAATTATAACAGGTTTTTAGAACAACTCCAAAAATTACTATCACAACGCTTTCTTTAGAAGGAAGCATATTTGCATTAAATCTAATGTTTTGAAAAATTATTGTCTTGTAAGATTCTTTCGGAATTTATTTGAAAGGCTTAAGAAATATTATATCCCTATCAATATGTGAAATTCTTCTAGAATATATCATAAATTTATCTTAAAATACTACACTAGAATACTTCATGAATATTTCATAAAATATTTCATGACATTTTACATGAAGCTTCCGTAAATAATTCAGTGAAATATTCCGTCGTATGACCTTTGGAATAGTTATGAAATATTTCGTAAATATTTCATGAATATTCCAAGTATCATATTTCTGCTTCATTAAATTATAAAATGGGCAAATAAAAATAAACTAAACTAAAAATACATGAATAATTAATTATAGAATAGTTTGAAATTATGTTGTTGAAATTGATTATTTTTAATGAATCTTAGAGATAATATTGGAATGATAAATTAGTTAGGAGAAAGCTAAGTGCCAATGAATTGGCAGCGGTTTTTTTTTAGTTTAATAAAATGTTTAATGAAATTGTGCCTATGCAGTATTTATCTAGAAGTAGTCAGGAATGCCATGGAATTTTTTTCTAGTTATTTGGTTAATGCTAATCTTCACACCGGCAGATTAAAAGGAAAGTAATTTTTATTCTCCGTGCGATCGCGTCGCGAGATAATGCTTTTACGACATAGTAAGTTAAAATTGTCAGCTACGTCAAAACCGGTTATTTCTCCGCGGTTCCCCCCGCAGCTTGACCCAAAGGACCCTTCTTGAAGTAAATCAACATATAATGAAGGTGGAATAAAGATTGAAATCAGCGTTGATCTCAAGCTCGGAAATATTCATCAGGGCTTTCAACTTTTCATATATCATGCGAAAAACTTATCCTCGACTTAATTGTCATTTTCTCTTATACTATGTTTTCTACTTTCTTCCTTTTTATTTACTTACATTTTACACTACAACAAATGCACACCTCTTCCTTCGGCTGCATGAAAACGCGACAATAAATGTATTAGTCAATAATCCATTATCTGGCTTAAAAACGCCATCTGCGTCAGCTACAAAACTAAGTGCAAAATCAATTCCGAATTTTCCCGGTTTCGCAGTTCATTTCGTAATTTGTTTTGCAGCTGAACTCGCAGCTGGCATTCTTAAGCCGCAATGGTTTGCTCGATGTATAACCGATGCATCATCTAGTGAAGGCATTAGAAATGATTATAAAAATAAATATTTTTTATTGCAGCTTCATATCAAATTTTTTTAAACAAACGGAACAGCAAAATGCAGCAGAAAATGACAAATTATGCCTTTTTTTTATAGGACAAAAAAATAATTTATTAGAAATAGCTACATCGTCGTATCAGCTGCAAGATAATTCCAGAATCAAGCGACTTACCGCTGATTAAGAAACTTTTATGCGCAGCTTAGAATTAAATTCCGAACTGAACGCAACTTTTTCGACGATCGCAGCGCGGTAAAATGTTAAGTCAATCAGCGGTTAACTTGCACCTCCTAAGCAACCCTCGAAAAAAACTAAGCAACCCTCGTGCGATCAGGACATTTAACGCGTCCGAAGTAAGCGATCGACGTTCGGCAAGTAATCTGGACCAGCCTGCAGCTGCGGACAAAAGAGGAGCCTAATGAAGCCCCTCGGAGGCAAGCTGCTTTGCGCCGCTCGCGGCCACTCGAAAAGCGCATCCTCTCGAGCTTGGCCCCGGCAGGAGAAAATAGGCCCCTCTCGACAATTAATTGCCAGCAATTAGACTGCGACAATTAATTGCGGCCGGCGGCGCGAACGCCGCTCGAAATTATTTCTCGAGTGGATTCGGTCGCAATCTGCGTGTTAATAATGATGCCGCCCCCCGCCCCCTCCCCCTTGTTGATATATCGATTGCCGGGGCTGCAAACGCGGGCAGGGCCAATTTTTGCGCCCAGCTAAGAAATATGTGGTAATAGGAGGCCGCCGCTGTGTGTGCACCCTCAAATTGCAAATTAACGCGGCCCCCGATGGCTTTTTTCACTTTGCCGCAGTGCGATTGAATAATTCATGCGAGCGAGGCTTTTACTACGGAGAGCAACGATATGGAGAGCGGCTACGATTTTTTTTATTTTCGAAAAGTATTAGCGGCCCTTTTCGTTCGTGCGCGGCGGTGTAGTAAATATAGAAATATGTGACTTTGCCATGAAAACAAATTTTAGCAGGCTACTTATATAGCTTCGGCTTTAAAAAGATGTATTAATTATTTGAACGAACTCACCGTGGCGAAATTTTGAGTCGCGTTTCTGAAGTGTCGTTATGCCCCGGCGGAAAATTATGTTAAAAATGAATATTTGAAAGTGGGAGCGATAGAAAATTCATCGCGGGGAAAATTAATAAACGCGAAAGCTTAGCGAGAGCTTTGCGCGAGCCACTAAAGTTGGAAATTGGAGAGAAAAGAAAAGAAAGCGCGCAAATCGACTTGCCACTAAACTTTTTCCCTTCCGTTTTACGAGCTTTCCTTCAACGGCAATGCTAGAAACTCGGAGGAGAAAGGTTGCAACAATAAAGTCGCCTGTGTGTAGGCGCAAACACGTAGGATGCAATAACGGACCATTTTCATTAGGAAAAATTAAACAACGAGATCGTGTGAATGCATTGAAAGCGGCAAACTTTCTTTGCAGTGCGTTTTTATGAAATCTCCTTCTTAATGTAATTAAGACTTCTTTTCCGTCATGATTAAATTTTTATAAAGTTTCAGAATACTACACCGATGAAATTTTATTTTAACGGAGTTTGTAAAATTTTAGCTATTACAAATTATATAATAATGTTAAACTAAAAAATAATTTTATCAATATTTTTTCAAAGTTATTCTTTAAAGTATGTACTGTTGATAAACTTGCCGGGTAGTAAAACTTTAATGTAAAAAAAAAGTTTCTGTAATGCGTGCAGAAAAGTTTTGAAAAACTGTTTAAAACTAAGAAAAGTGTCTTAAAATTCTTTTTCCGTGCAACAGATTTTAGTTTAATAACTAATAAATACTTTTTTACGTTAAGATGACTATAAAAAGTTTTATACGAGTAAAAAACTTTGAGTACGTGGTATCGAATATGACTTCGAAAATAAAATAAGCAAAAGCTGAAATTTTTGTTGAAAACTATTTTACTAATCCTGCATTATAAGTAGCATGTAAATATATTATAAATTTCTTTGCTTTTTTATATTTTTCCAATATTAATTTTATCTTAAGATTGTCTGGCGCATTAAAGTTACATACAAAAACTGTTTTACGTAAACGTGAAAATTATAATATTTGTTCAAAAAATGTTTTTCATTTAGTTTATTACAAGTATATGGAGGATATCCTTCATTATAATAGTCGATTATGTTGAAAGCTATTTGTGTATGAAAAAAAGTTTTATTGTAAATTTTTTAAAAATTTTAAAAATTTTAAAAAATTTACGAATATATTTAGATAGAGAATATACCGAATTATTTTTGAATTTTTTTAAAAACCCTATCATTTATAAAAAAAAAATAGAAAAAATTTTAAATGTCATACCTTTTGAATTTTAAGTAATACATCAAATTTTTTTTAGTTTTAAAATACTATGGTAGAATTCTCTAAATTATCCATATCTTTTTTTCACTGATTTAAGATGGGTCATCTTGAAAAATGCTAAAAACCGCATTTTTTAAATTATTTTATCTTATAGAAATATACCTGAATTTTTTCAGTTTTCTGAAAAATTACTGCTAGGTGCAATTATGTATTAGAACAATCTAAATTCATAAATATCAACGTAATAATAGTAATTTCCATGGCGGTGGGATACTTTTAATGTTATTATTTTTATAATCTTAATTATAAGAATTATATTTTTTATTTGGATATCTTACATTTAATTAAATAAATTATGATTTTATTTTAAAATAAATAAAAAAGGTACAGCGTTTACTTCTACTGAATCATGTCAGGATCAAATATTTATTGTCTCACGCTGAGAAAAAAATTGCTTGAAATCAAAGAAAGCTTCATTGCGGGCAATTGGTTAAATATTTTTTTGATTCAAAGAAAACATCCAATTGAAAGAAACCACTTTTTAATGGGAAGAAAAGTTTCTTTAAAAAATGAAAATTTTATTTAAAAAAAGAAAATTTCTTTCCATTAAAAAGGGTTTTTTTTTTATCTTCAAGAAATTGTTTTCTCAGTGCAAGCAAATGACAAGCTAATCGTTAAAAAGTCGACCTAAAATAAGTTGTCCTACTCTAATTATCTCTGTACCTGAAAAGTTCCACAAGGACTTTGTTGGGTCACCTTATTAGGGCCTCATTACTTCATCAAGTTATCTGACAACTTTTTTACTCGGTACGCTGTACCGGTACGAGTCAGCAGCTCTTGTGTACCGCTGCCACGATATTTAAAGGAGAGGGGGGAAGACAATTTGAGCAAAAGCTGGGCGTCAGAGTGTTTAGAACATCGAGTTTTGCTGGGGTCCAAGCCTACGTGGCGCAAGCCTCCGTGGCGCAATTGGCTAGCGCGTTCAGCTGTTAACCGAAAGGTTGGTGGTTCGAGCCCACCCGGGGGCGTTTATTTTTTTTTCCAGCACGACAGATCAACAGGTTTTCTCTTCCGAAACTTCTGCCTTCGGAATAAGATGTTGGAGAGTCGAAACGACCTCGTTATCCGACGATTTCTGCTCGTTCGTCATTGGTGCAAAAATGTTTGCACTTCTAAAATTTGGTACTTCTACTCTCCTACATTTACTTCCTCCTAGAGGAAGCTTCGTGATAGTAATTTTTAGAGTTGTTCTAAAAACCTGTTATAATTGTATTTTAAGGTGTCAGGAACAAGAATAAATGGTTTTTAAAAAATGTCTGCATGGATGTGTGTGTGTGTGTGTGTGTATGCGTTAGTATGTGCATGTGTGTGGAAATGTGTGTGTACACTGAGAAAAATATCTCATTAAAAATTAGTATACTCTATCGTAATCGAAGGACAAACTTGCACTATCCTGAA
>JAWWEM010000027.1:16236622-16255733 GCA_035582935.1 Ormyrus thymus
TAGCAATTGCAGAATTGATTCCATTTTTAATGCTTTAAAAAGATTGGAAAAAACGTTTCATTATTGTGCGAAAAATTCACATTTTTCGAAAAACTGGCATTTTATTTCCCTTTTCTGGCCATTAACTACTTTGCAATTAAAAAATGACCAATTTTTACTTCAAAAATGTTTTCAGTATCCACCAGGGTAGTTCTTGTACGCAGAAGCGTAGCAAATAAGGGATTAATATTTTTAAGTCATTAAAGAGACATTGAAATGTTCTCTTATAAAACTTGGGTGTTATTATTTCTGAAAAACAGTACCGCTAAATTTTTCCGATATTTACTTAAAATTTTCATTTAGAAATATTTCTTTTAAAAAAACGAAACTTATTTTTTAGTGTATATACATTCTAGACTACTTTATAATTTAAAAAGTTGGTTTTTTATTAATTTCTTTAAAAAAAAAAAATTCATATTACTAATATAAGCAGAAGTATTTCTCTCAAAGACCAGGTGTACCTACCGACCCGTTACCCGACTCTACTAGATAAGTATGTACAATGTCAAGTACTTTTGGTAATTGTACGGACACTAATCTCGCAAATCGGGAAACACCTACGAAATCCTATATTCGAAATTAGAACAACAGGTTGGTAGCTTAGAAACACGTATAATTATATAAAAATACAAAAAAAAATTATCAAGGAGACTAAGTGCCAATGAATTGATATACAGTTGTTTTAAAAATGTATCCAAATTTTATTTCAGATATATTAATTTTGAGAATTCTTTTAATCATTTGTTGATTATAGTTTAAAATTAATAATAAGTTGCAGGAATTTGAATTCAAAAAATAAGTATTTCCGATAGCTTCTTAAACCCGCCGCTACTCGGCGTTGAGATCGTTTCAAACGAATCCTCGCGTATATAATTTTTAAGGAAAAATAAAATGATGCTCCCATATAATTCTCACGATGAAAACTTGTTTAAAGCAGACACTGGTCTAACGACGAGAAGCGTAACTTGTCAAAAAAACGGGATAAAGTACGCTAGAGAGAGATAGAAAGGGAGAAAGAAAGACGGCGGAGCGAGGGAGCCGCCATGTTGTCGCGTGGTCGATACAGTCTGTAGATCAGCTACTGCTGCAACGTTGCCGGAGACCAGCGTGCGGCCTGAACACGCCACACCGATATTCTCTTTTCGGTCATCCGAAGACGAGAAGATCAACCTGGCCGACAACAAGACACGAGCCGACGACGATGCGAGCCAAGTAAGTATATCCCCTTGCGCTCCACGTGGGTGTTCGATCGCGCTTCGGTGCAGCGGAGGAAGTCTCTCTCGTCGAGACTGCGCCAGGCGCAGCGCGTACCTCGCGTCTACTTCCGTTTGCGGCTCTGCGAAACAGGAACAGGAAGTTCGCTGCTGCTCCTCTACGCGGAGAACGAAATATTCGTACTATGCTGTTTTCCGTCGCGCGCGCCTCACCCGGTCTTGCGCCTATATTTGTTGTTCAACTCTTTCAATCCGAATTGCGGAAAATCAGTTATAATGCGGTTTGAAGCTTTTCGCCGTGTGTCTCGATCCAATTGCTTGATTCACCCTGACCGGTCAAGGACGATGCGGCAACTCAAACGCAATGAAGCTACGCTTGTTTTTCTCATCGTGACAGATGACGGTGGGCTGATAGTTTCTTGTTGCTTTGCACAGTGTTTTTTATTGCCCTATTTTTTTTTCTAATTCTACTTTTTTAACTGTTGTCTCTGGACAATCACTGTTGACAATTCATTAATCTCTCACAAAGATTTACAATAACCATTTATGTATTATAATTATGTCATTATTATTAACTGACACTTGTTTTCTGTTAGCTTTTATTTAAAATTAGATTTTGTTGAATATCAAAAAATTATTTCAAAATATTACAGTTCATTAAACTACATTTATGCAGGTCGATACAAGCGTTTGGAGAGGAAAATTGCTATTGAGCGGCAAAAAAGATGCAAGCAGAAGCAGAAGGCATATGCTCCATTGATGAATTTGATGCCACATTAATACCAGTGGAAATATTACCTTGTGATGTGACGCCAAGAACTAGAGCAACAGATGCTTTATCCATTGTTGAATTGGGAAAGCAACTGTTAAACAGTGCTCAAAATGGGGATACAGAAATGGTTCGAGATCTCATGTGTAGAGGAGCACCTTTTACTACTGACTGGGTAATCGTCAAATTTGAAATTTTACTTTTTTCATTTTTAAGAGAAAAATTTAATTTTTTAAAATTGGAATTCAGCTTGGAACAAGCGCCTTACATTTAGCAGCTCAAAATAACCACACTGAAACAGCAGAAGTATTATTAAGGGCAGGAATTTCTAGAGATGCAAGAACAAAAGTCGATAGAACACCATTGCACATGGCTGCTTATGAAGGGCACCATGAAATGGCTAAATTACTACTTCATTATGGAGCTGAAGTTGATAGTAGAGATATGGTATGTTTTTAATATTTTACTGAATTTACTAGTAAAGGGATCCACATTTTTAGTTCAAATATTCATATATTTTTTCACATTTAAAATAAGATAAGTTTTGAGGTTATATGTAAATTCTATTATACTATTGAGTAATTTTTGAAAATTTATTTGTTAAATTTATTTTTAGTTTATTCTTATAAACATACATTACAGAATTGTAATAATGATATAAATATATATCATAATTTATAAAAATATATTGAAATTCAATATACTATTTATTTTTAGCTGAAAATGACACCATTACATTGGGCTGTGGAGAGAGAGCATGCAGAGGTTATGTTAGTACTATTAGAATATGGAGCAGATCCAAATAGCACCAGTAAGTTCGATAAAACACCTGTTACTCTTGCTTTGGAGCATGAACGACTAGATTTAGTTGATTTGCTTCAACAAGAAAGAGAAACAATTAATGTTCAACAAAATCCACTACACACTGCTGAAATTGAAGCTGCAACACAAAATTTAATACAATTGGAAGCTGAACGTCAAAAAGAAGAACAAGAACGTTTTGAATTAGAAGAGCAACAAAAACAAAGGCTTGCTCAATGTAACTTGATTATTATACTCTTATTTTAAATATGTCAAATTTAGAAAAGCTCAATTTATTAAATGATTTTATTTCAGTGACTTCAACTAAAAAACAACGAATGGTTTACCAACAGATAAGGGTTCAACCAGTAAATGAAAGCGAACAATTAAAAGAAGGATTACAAAGGTTAGAAGAGAAAACCATTCACATAGGAAGTAAAAAACAAAGAAACATCACAAATTTAACTGAAGTAGAACAACCACTTAGACTTTTACAGGCTCATGGTATTACTATGATTCCAATGGATAATGATACAACAATTGTTGAAAATGCAATGGAAAGTGGACAAACCGTTGTTTTGACAGGTACAAAAAACTTAATTTAATTTGAAAACAAAAACTAAATTCTATGTTTTAATAATTAAATAGTTTAATAAATTGTTGTTTATCAAAAACTTATTTCAACTGAAATAGAGGCTGGAAAACTAGCATTAAATCTAACAAGAACAAATCCTTTAAATGTAAAACCGATTAAAAGACTGCAAGTGGGTACCAAAAAAGGAACATCAAGAAAAGTAATTACTATCAGAGCTGACCAAATTCTTGGTCAGAATCCTTCATCTATCACTTCAAGAAGTCCAAACATATTAAAAAGATCTTCAAGTGATGGAAAAAGTCCTGGTAAAATCTTTCTTACATCAATTGGAAATGCTACAACTATGATGCCTACATTTACATCTGCTAAAGCTACAATATCTCCAGTAAAAGTATAGTTTATTTTTCTTGTGTTATGAATAATTAAAAAATAGTAGTTTCATTAATTATATTTCACATAAAACATATTTTTTTAGCAGAAGACAACTTTGAGAACTGACCCTTTAGTTTTACAGTTGAATAGTGGAATAGATGAGATATTTGAAGATGATAGCTCAAGCAAAGAACCAATGATGGATGTTGCTGAACTTAATAGAAAATTAGCAGAAGTTCGAAAAGAAGCTGACGAATTTCGAAGACAATTGCAAAAAAAAGAAGAGGAAGCTGAGATTTACAAACAACAATTAAAAAATTTAACGGCTCAAAAAGCTATGATGAAGTGATTTTAACAGTGCCTCTTCTATTAAAAGTTAAAGTTTTGAACTCTTGCAAAGAGATTGTTCATGATTCAGTCAAAAGTTTTGAACTGTAAATATTTTTTTCCTTAAAGGACTATTTAAAGTGTATAAAATTGAAAAATGCATTGAACAGTAAGAGGATGCATTGTGGCAAGACTATCAGTGAATAAGCAAAGTTGCATTTTTATAAATAATTATTGCTTATTAAATATATGTATATACTTGACGTTGTTAAATATATTTACTAGAGGAGATGAGGAAAACAAAGTAAAATTTATATTTATAAAATAAATTTTTAAACATTGGAAAAGCTAAATCTATTTCTCTATGTAAATAAATTTATTTTTTCATCATCTTTTTTGCAGACAATTTAAAACATTGCGTAAGGAATTCGCATTCCAAAATCTTCCTATTTACTTTGTGACTTCCATGTTTCCAAGGGATTTTCCTACATTAGAAAAGTCGTAATTGTACATACCTAAATGACGAAAAAACAAATACATAACAATTCATTGAGAAACAGCATCAAGACAAAACTAAAATGGTAGCTCTATTGCCATAAAGATTGTAAATAAATTTGAAAGAAAGTAAATGCAATCATTTCTGTTTCGACGATATGTAATTATTCGTTGAACATTAATGTCGTAAAAACTAAAGAAAATGCTTCTCAACTGGTTGAGAAAATATTTTTCGCAAAATTAAGACTATATAAAAGGATGTAATGTAGAAGAAATTCTATGATAATGAAGAAGACTACATTTGTACCTCTATTTATGCAATAATAAAACATTTTTTATATTTAAAGAGTAAAATTACCTAACAAAACCATAAAAACGTACGTTATGTTAATAGTATACTTTTTAATATTAATAGTATAATATAATTTTTGATATTAAAAAAGTATTATTTCTTTTTATTTTTTAGAAGTCTTATTCAATATATTTCTGAAAATAATTTTATATCAAGATTACGCTTATTTGTAATTTTGAAATATACAATAATTCATACTAGTTTAATTAAACTTTATTTACACGATGGTTTACATTTTTATTAAAGACGTATAATATAATGAATTTTCCTAGGGTTCCACGTACACCTAACGTTGTAAGGTATTGTCTAGAGTTCGCGCGCGAATCGATAGGATTGCCAAGCCAAGAGGCTTTATCCCGCTTCTCTCTATCTCTTTCCTTCTACGATGTATACTGCTATTTCTCTAGCGAAATAAAGTTTACTTGGATTAGATTTCTTAACCCTTTTTTCGTTGGACATCCTTCATTCAAAAAATAGAAATACGTATTGTACATGTACCCGAATCGCAATTACCTTTATTTAGAATCTTATACTTATTGTTATGTGCTAATTTATTTTTGCAAACATTTTTACATGGAATTGTTCGTATTGGATTTTTAGGAGTTTGTGAAGTTTATAGACACAAAATGAACTTTTTAAAATTATTTGTTAATTATAATCTGTAAAAATAAACTAATAGATTTTAGATTTAAATTTAAATACTAAATAAAAATGCAAGATGAATAGAAAAAATAATGGACATGAGTTGGTTTCATGTACATAAAAATTATATATACATTTTAATTGTGCGCAATGTAGCATAAGCCAATAAATTATATGTTCTATTAATAAATTTGACTTATTAAAAAATATGTCAAAAACCAAGCCACGCCGAAAAATTGAAAGAACTGACGAAATTGTTAGTACGCAGGACCTCCGTCGAGTCCGAGTGAAAGATAGAGACACCGTAGTTTTGTTGCGCGCTCGATTTTCCTGAAGCGAGCAAGCGCATGTAAAAAGGTAGAAGACGAGAGTACTAGTCGCGCGTATGTATATGTATACGCCTGCATATGTCCTGGCAGCCACCGCTGCTGCTGCTGGACGAGGATGAAGAATGCATGTTCTCATATACACTCTTTCGACGCGCAGCGGTTCTCAAAATCCCGAGAGTCTCTGCGTAGGCACGATAATGTGGCGCCTGCAGGCGAGAATCTTTCACCCGCGAACACCGCCGTGCAGTTAGTGAAATAGACTTAATCCGTCTGTGGTGTGCTGTTTAATGTCGCTTCTACACTTTCGGTCGCTTCATCATTTTCTTTAGTACAAATTTTAATGGCGTTTAAGTTTGCACTTACCTGTTAATTATTACAAAACAAAACACACTAGCTATTCGTCGAAGACTACCTGCTGACCTGACCGCTCTTGTTTTTCAACTTGACCCCCAAAAATGCAATCTATACAAAAGAGAAAATTATTTTTACTGTACCTGCTGAAATAATCTACACAATCACTAACTGGCTGAAGATCTAAAATCTTTTTTCATTGTAATAGTTTCAATTTGAATAACATCATATTGCATCGAAGAATTAATATCTTAATAAAATAGTTTTAAGTATCAAACCAGGCCTATTTACACTGTACAGGTAAACTTGTTTTACCCCTATAGGAATTACTCTACTGACCTATTGCAAATACATTTCTACTGTTGTAATTTTATACTGTTTTCAATAAATAAATAAATAAATTACACAGTAACACATTATATATGGCGAGAAGAAAATAAAATATCTTATAATACACATATATAATGATATTAATGAGAAGAAAAAAGCAGGTCGAGAAGTCGGTAAAGCAGACTTGAAGAAAGTTTCGCCGGCCGCCTGAAAAGTTTGACACATCATCATCGTAAAACCGGCATAATAACAATGAAGCGTTATAGAGCCCGAGCAGAGCAGGGCAGAGGAAAACTCAGTGCTGCCGCCGCGCGTGCCGGCGCTGCTGCCCCCACGGCGTGTGTCGATCTTCGTCCGTATGTGCGTAGCGCTGTAGCGCAGCCGCGAGTCTGGTCGCTCCGTCTCTCTCCTGCACAGTATCGAAATAAGACGAAAAGCAGCAACAGCAGTGAAACGGAAAAGAGCGAGGCGAGCAGTGAGCCAGTGAGTGCAGGCACTGCTCGAGGCTCCTTGAGCGCGCTCGGACTGCTTTTTTGCAGTAGGTGTATACGTTTGTGTACCAGTGTACGGCTAAGGCTTCGAGAATCGCCGTCCGTGGTGCAAGAGAGCGACGCGCCCGGGGCGGAGACGCCGCGCGTGGCTTCGCATCGCTGCAGACGATTGAAGACGACATGTTGACGAGATCGTCTTCGACGCGGAGGCGCAGACCTATAACCTAGAAAAGAGCAGGATTCGCATACGCCCTTGGATCTCGGAACTCTGAGTTCAGCGCATCTTCCCTTCGCCTTAGCCTGGATGAAAGCGCGGCAAGGATCGCCACTCACTGTACGATAGACGGAGAGAACGATCCTCTCTCTCTCTCTCTCTCTCTCTCTCTCTCTCTCTCTCTCTCTGAGTTTTACGCGGCGCACCGAGAGTGCGTGTTCTCTTTGCGCGCGTGTGTGTGTGTGTGTGCTCGGCCGTGTGTGCGGTCAGCGTTTTCTTCGTGCTCTTGCAGTGTGTGGATTCGACTGCCAGTTGTTATTGTTTCAACCGGCTGTTTTTGCTCCAGTGAGATTTTATTCGTTCCACATCAGTGTCATGGTAATCTTCGGAATTTCAATCCTGCTTTGTGTCGTGCTGCTTTGCGTCCTGTTTTGTTTTGGTTAAAGACGCACCGATGTAACGCCTAGTGGTTACCCAACGACCGGTTTATTTTTGACGGCTCGAAGCTTTACCGCCGAGCTACCTTTTCCAGGAAGAATTTTTTAATGTATTTGTCGTTTTTAGTGTTATGAGTAGGTACACGCGTGTCAGTTGCGTACAAAAATTAAGAATCGCTCTAGTAACAGTAATAGACTCTACGTTTGTCTGACTTACGTGCAACGAAAAAGACAGTGTTTACGTGGAATTTTATTTCTGAGATAAATACTTTGTGGATTCGTTTTGGGTGGCTTGTTTTTTTCAAATTGGCTGGAAAGTTAAAGAAGCAAGCAATTTATTTCAGATTCACAAATATGCCATAATTAAATTAATATTTAAATTAAAATCAATAATATAAAGATATATTAATCAAATAATACTTGCACACTATAATAATTAAATGTCGGTAAATTAGAAATCTTTTTTGACGCAAAATATCTTCCTTGTGCTCAAAATTAAAAATAACCATAACGATAGTAAAATTCCCAATTCTAGCCGGAAATTTTAAAAGATGATTGTTAAAGGAATCACAAAGAAACGTTAAAAAAAAAGAAAGATCGATTTTTGAATCTCTTGTACTGTTGGAGAAGTAGGCGGGCGCGACCTTCGCTTGCCTAAAATCGGTTTTAAAAACCGAGCAAAAAATCGACTAACGCGAATGAAAAAGCCAGTGTGAATCCTGCCTAAAGCTCGTTCAAAATATCCGAGAGACACAGACTCGGGCAGTCAAGCAAGCGCGCGCGCCGAGCAACTCCTAACTCTCTCTGTCGTGGGAGGGACCGACAGTACTATGAGTACTATCGACACCGATCCAAAACAAATCTCGAAGCAGAACAGCGTGGCCGATCGAGCAGCTAATAAATCGCTCATAGATTTCTCTCTGTTTAAAAGATCGAGACGAGAAGAAAAGGAGCAGTGCAGTCGCCAGGCCGCCTAGCGTAGTGCTTCTCTAGTGTGAGTGCGTGCAAAGTGGCGGCTGCGACGACGGCGGCGGCGGCGGCGGCGGAGGAGAGTAAAAATGGCGTCCGATAACGAAGCCTCCTGCGTGACTGACCCAAATTTTGCGGTGATTTGCTCGTTCCTCGAGTGCTTCGGCAAGAACTGCGGCCTCGAGTATCCGGACATCGACCGGCTTCAGGAGATGCTTGAGAACGCCCAGGAAGGTCAGTCGCTTCGCGCTACACCAGCGCGGCACCCCTCTCTCTCCTTATCTCTGTCTCTCTCACTGATGTTTCCTGGATCCGCGCTCACACTCTCCATCTCCCTCTCTCTCTGTAAACTTTTCCCTCCTCTATTCTAACTTGACTCTTATCCACCTCTACGATTCTTATGTATTACCTCGCCCGCCGACTCTCCATTCTGTCTTTCACCTCATGTGTACACTCGCTACTCTGTCTCTCTTTTCCATATTATATAGCATGCGTGTGTGTATATGGATCGTAGCACGACGCGTAATTCGCTGCTCCTTTTTTCTTTCCTACTCTCTTTCTCCCTCTATCTCTTGCGTGCTTCATGTTTTTCGTTCGTAGGTGCTGCTTGTTGCTTGCTGCATTCTCTTTTGCCTCCAGCAGCGGCTCCTATGTCATGCGTTACCCCTTTGGAAATGCCGTGTTTTGCGAACCAAGCTGGGGCGGCGGCCTTTTTCCTGGCCCCGCCATAAAATGTCAGCAGAAAGCGGCGCTAACTACGTTACAGATGGGTTATCGTCGGCTTTTTCGTCTTGTTGTGCCTCGCGCGGCCTTCCTTTTTCCGTCTTTGTCTCTCTGTTTCTTGCATTCTTTTTATCTTTCTCGTTCGCGCGGTTTTCGTTCAACCGCTCTTATACTCCAGCCTGACTCAAGACAACGACAGCACGTGACAACTCTGGAAAAGCTCCAACAATTTTTTCTTTTTCTGTACTCCCTATCTAAATTATCTTCTGTTATTATCACTAAGCTATTTTGATATTATTTGTTAAAAAAGAAATGTTAAATAACCTTATAATTGAATATAAAAATGACTGAATTTTTAATTGATAATCGGTAAAATATCAGCTGATCAGATTGTTTATATTATGTAATTTTATTAGTATGTAAAGGTGTTTTTACAGAAGCATTAGTCAGTAACATACATTTTTTAATTAAACTTTTTTTACATTTTTTTCACTTAAGAGTAAGATTGCATTTATTTCATAATTATTTATGCACGTAAGATTGTGTGCGCATTATTAATTCAAAACACTTAGTTCTGAAGAATATATTATTGTATATTACTGTTTATAGAATGTTGTCAATAATCGTTAATTAATTCTAATTACTAAAAGTGATTAATTATAATAAACTAATCTAAATTTAAATAGACTAATATTTTATATATTTTTTTATTTTATCATAGTATTTCATTTTTATCGTTATTTTCTTCTTGTTTTTTTAGTGCCACAAGAATTAGTGGACTTACACATTAAACTTCTTCGTAAAGCAAGAAAAAGTGTTGCACCAGAAAAATGGGAGAAAGCACTTGTCAAATTTTGCCACACATATTCCAATCAAGATGGTTGGGAACTTGAGCGAATTGGTTACAAGAAAGCTCGCATAGCTGTTAAATTGCGTCTGCTAAAAGTAAGAATTTTAAAGTTTTTTTTACAAATATTTTACTTTTTTTTTTTATTTATTATTTTTTTTTATCAATATTTACTAAAATTTATTGTAGGCACTTTTGGAGGCACAATTTGATTTAAACCAAAAGTTTAAAAACGAAGTAAATAAACTAACAGCCAGTGAATTGAGACTGGAACCATTAGGGCGGGATAAGTCTGGATTAACTTATTGGTGCCAGTTAGATGAAGAGTGCAACATCCGGGTCTATCGTGAAGACTTGGATGAAGAAAATTGGGAATTGATCGCTAGGTAAGTTCCATTTATTTTATTTTATTTGATTACTAGTAACAAATCTAAATATTCTTTTATATTTTAACTTTATACCTTTAATGTTTTAGAACTCGAGATGAGGTAGTTTCTTTAATAAACACTTTAACGGATGGTGAAATTGGTGCTATCCCAATAAGTGAGGACAGTAATAGTCTCGAAACATCAGAAAAACCAACTATTGACACTGGTCAAGAAGAAATGCTGAATGCAGTAAATGGAGAGGCTTTAGAGTCTGAGAAACATGAAAAGATTGACGACGAGATTCCTAAGAAAATTACAGCCGTTAAGGAATCAAGCCAAAAACAGCAACATGATCTAAGTGAAGAAGACGACGAAGAGGAAGAAGACGACGAGGAAGAAGTTGAAGATGATGATGAAGAAGAAGAAAAAGATGAAGAAGAAGAAGATGATGAAGAGGAAGATGATGAAGATGAAGAGGAGGAAGAAGAGGAAGGTGACAATGAACAAATTATAGTCAAAGAAAACAATAAAAATAGTGTAGTCATTATCAAGCAGCATGCTGAAGAGCAGGAAAAAGTTGAGCCCATAAAAACCGAGCCAATGAATTCAATTACAATACAGAAGGTTGAAAAGCCTTCAATTATTGAGACACCATTATTTAAAAAGGAAGAGGTTGAAGTTGAGCAAAAAAATTCTGCTGTTAATATGAAAAATGGTGTAGCCGTAGAAGATGTTACTGCAGGACCAAAATCTATAGAGACACCCGTCATTAAAACTTCGCCACTCAAACTTGTCAATATCGACAATTTGAAGCAATCGCCTGAAAAGAAACTTGACATTACTGGTAAGAAAAGTTTTTTTAACATTTTATGTTCATGTATTTAAATAAATTTGTATTTTTAATTATGATTTAGATAGATTATCTTTTTTATTACTTACAATAACGAAAATTAATCACTAGCAACTTCTTATAAGAAATGAACCACTATTAAAAATAAATACTTTTGCTAAGGAATTCATAAAATTTTGAGGACTAAACCTGTATTAACTTGTTAAAGAAAGTACTTAATTTTAAAATTAATTATTATTTCATATTATTTATATTTTTCAGTAAGCAAAGTGCCAGTGATAAATAGCCTACCATATTCAACAACGATAGAACCTAGCACAGGTCATAATAAATTACCTATCAAGCCGATTGATCAACTTGCGGCAAATCTTGTTCGTATACAGTCCGAAAAACTTGAAAAACCTATCGGTAAACTTGAAAAGATTGCAGAAAACTTAGCAAAGGGCCAAGTATCAATGCATAATATGCATCTATCTAATGGTAATGAGGATGTAAGGTTGCCATCTCAACAAAGAAGCCACAGAGGTATAGACTTGTCAACATCACCACGCGGATGGGAAACAAGCGGTGTAAGCGATTTAAGTGCGAGTGCTGCTAGCAATCGGCCTGTTGACTTTTCTGGTATGGATCTCTCTAGCCGAAAAGTAACCAAGGAGTTACCATCGCCAGCTAGTTACAGGCCCCCTCAAGACTTCCATCATCAGCAACAAAGAGAGATGGATTTGAGCACAAAAAAGAGTTCAAGCAAGCTTCACCCCACTTTAGTAAGTTTTTTCTATTGCTTTTATTTGTTTATTTATTTTATTTTATTTTATTTTATTTTATTTTATTTTATTTTATTTTTAATTTAAACAAAAAATATTAAAAAGTTAAGTTTTTAATTGTCGCCTAACTCATTTTCGCCACTTGTTCATAATTGAATAAATTTGCGTATCTGAGCTACGTAACGTGAAGAAAAACATGCTATAAATCCATTTTTAAAGGTAAGAAATGGATGAACAAAATAGTACAAAAAATGGAAAGATAGTACTTTTTTATCTCCATATAATTCAATTACGGAGAATTTGGCCGGAATTATTTAATAACAAAATATTTAGAAATGAGAAGTAGCCATGCAAAAAATAACCTCAATTTTATTTTCAAATTAAAAATAATTTAAAACATTTTTTTAGACCGCTTATGATTCGGCATATGATCCACGTGCAGTGATGTTGCGCAACCATGCCATAGTCGCTGATCTGAGTAAGCGTCAACTACCTTATTCTGCATACGATCTTCCACCAACTTCGGCTACGCCTTATCACTCTGGGCGGCATCCTAAAGATATCATTGATTCACAACAGCAACCACCTCCAACGCAACAAAGACTGCCAGGTTATGCAATGTTGCCTGATCCAAGCAAACTTGCAGCTCTTCGAATGGCTGGTGCACCGGTAAAACGTCCTCTTGAAAACGACGGCCTACAGGCAACTGATGTGATGCTTAAGCGCATGCGCGCAGATGTTTTACCTATTCGAAGCAACCTTGATCCTACTAAGCTACAGCAGAGACATGATTGGAGAGATGGTATAGTAGGGGAAACAATAGAAGAACCTGTGATGATGGTGCATGGTGAAGGTTCAGGTAGTGACTGTGAAGCAGTTAACCCAGTTGTTACAGAAGCTATTGAGGAACCGGTCATATTTTTTTATGGCGAAGGTTCAGGTGCCGAGTGTGAAACCGGCAATCCCACTGATGAAAAGTCTTCCACGTCAACTGAAAACAAGGAAGAAGAAAGCAGTAATAAGGAAACACTGGAAGGGACTGATACCGGCTGTTCAGACTTAAAGAATCCTAAGCCAAAATTTAAATTGGGTGTACAAGTATTTGCATCACCAGCGTCAAGCAGCCCTACTAAAAGGTCGTCTAGGTGGGACGTTGGTGCACCGACAGAAAAAACAGACATATCAACGCAAGAAGGAGAGAAGAACGATACAACGACCTCACCCCCCAAGTTCTTTTTTGGACCCAATTGTGTGAATTACAGTACTTCTAAAACAAAGGAAATGATACCTGCAGTAATGGAACCGCAGTTGTTTCCAAATGAGGACAATAATGAAAAAATTACTACAAAAGATGAGCAGGCAATTGAGATATGCGATAAAATGGTTCCTATAAAAATTGGAGATAGTAGTAATAATAAACTACGTGAAATGGTTGAGGTAACAAATTTAGATAATTGCACGGTTCAAGTGGAACTTGAAGAAAAAAAATGTGATATAAGTGTTAAAGAAACAGAAGAATCTTCAATCGAGAATTTGTCCGAAACATTAATAACTTCTCCTAATAAAAAGATAGAAGATGCAACACAAATGATTATCGACGAGTCATTGAAAAAGTCGAGCACATCTCGAGAAGAGGAAAATGTAAAACATGAATTAAAAAATGAAGCCTTATTAGATATAAAAAGGATATACGACACGAAACAGAAATCTTCGACAAGTAAGAAAGACGTTACAGTTGATTCAAAAGAAGAATTTAGAGAAGTGGAAGAAAAAATAAGTGTCCCACCTGAGGTGCAGTTGGATACGAAATCTGAGTTATTAAAAAAGTCGGAAGAAGAAATTTCAAAAAACTTAGAAAAATATGAAACAGATTCAGAAAATTCAAAGTGTACTATAAATAAAAAAACAATTGAATTTGACAAAATCTATCACGCAAGTTCGGAAAATGTTGTCAAAGAATTAAATGAAACATCACCAAACTTTGTTTTAGAAGAACCTATAACAGATCCACTCGAATCAGATACTGTTGACAATCCACGAGCATCAGAGGAAAGTACTGATGTGTTATTCTCAACTGAAGAAGCGACTTTACCGATTTTACAAAAACATTTAGAAAAATCAAAAACGACGGAATTTTCCATGCCACTTGATTTAGAAGTTGAATCATTAAAAAAAGAACAAGAGGATTTGGAAACAACGTTAGCAAACATGGGCGAAGGTGCGGATAATTTGAAAGAAGAAAGTACTTCTAATCCAACCGATATAGCAAATTATCCTATTGACCAACCTTCTATAAATGTAGTCGATGAAAAGAATCTATTTGAAGATGTCTCTGAAAAGAAACAACAAGCAGATTCTATAAAAAATCTTTTAACAACCTTGGAAAAAGATGATGAAAAAGAGTCTTCAAAAGATACAGATACAATATCATCAAAATGCTTATCACCCTTACAAGACGATAATTCAGAAGAAAAGAATGAAGAAGATACTAATTTAAACGAACCTAATGATATGAGTTTTTCAGAAGAAAAAAGTGATATTTCAAAACAAGACAGTACTACTTTTGTACCAACTTTAGATGACAACATTACAACGTCAGAAGAAAAAATGGAAGAAAATTTATCAACCGAAGAAATTTTAAAACAAGAAAAATCAAGTCTGCCAATAGATTCGTTAAAACCCGATGAAGAAAATTCTTTAAGTATAGAATCTTCAAAAGTAGAAGAAGCCAACGTTACACCATTGGAAAACAGCGAACTTGAATTAGAAGATACGTTGAAAATGGATGAAACTTTAGCAATTGAAAATACCTCGAGATTGCAAGAATCTGTAGAACTGCTGACTACTGAAAAACACGATATTTCTACTGAAACTGAAAAGAAACTTGTAGAAGATGTGTTCAGTCAAAATACTTCAATCATGAAAGAAGAGTTTCGTTCAAAAGAACAACCAATAAACATTGTAGGAGAAAAAAGTCATAATGAAAATGTGTGTAATTTAAAGTCTGACCTATTTGAAGAAAGTGATAAAAATATATCAAGTGAGTGTAGTATTCCATCTTCTTCAGTTTTAGAAGAAGAAAATCTAAAATTAGTAAATTTTGAAACTGAGCAATGTAATCTAGAAACTGAAAGCCTTGATGATAAAAAAACCGAAGATGAAAGATCCGAAATATCTAGTTTAATCGTAGAATGTGCTAGTATTCCAGAAGAAGACGATGACTCTTTAACAAAAGATGTGAATGAATTTACCGATAAAGACATGACAGCTGATTGCGATGACGATAATAAAAAAGAAGAATGTGAAACACCTTACGATGTTCCAATGGAAGAAAATTTGATTGTCAAAAATGAGGCAAATGAAGAGTTGACGCAAATTTTATCGAAAGACTCTTTGCAAACAATAGAAGGTAAACATACAGATTTAATAGAAGAAAATGAAATTGGCCCGATAGAAACAGAAACACTGTCTAAAAAAGAAAATTCTCTTGAAAAGGAAGTGATAAATACTTTTGAAGAAGAAAGTGAAGTATCTAAAAAGAAGATAGATAATTTGATTCCTGAAAAAGAAAGTTGTAACTTAAGTACCAAAAACGAAGAAAAAGAAAAAGAAAAAGAAACTTGTAATGTAAGTAGCAAAAAAGAAGAAAGTATTGTGGAAAAGGAGATCGAAGGAGAAGCATTAGAAGAACAACTAAAATTAGAAAAAGAAAAGCTTAACAATCAAATTTCTGAAACTCAGTTTGACAATAATTCTACATCTGATGAAAAAGTAAAATCTGAAAGTGAGAAACTTGAATTAGAATACAAATCTTTAGTTGCAAATTATGAAAGTGATTCAAACAGTGAATCTGATTCCGAAAGTGAAAATCTAGACAGCGTAGTTTCAACTAAATTAAAATGTGAAGATAAAAAAAAAATAAAACAAGCTACTATTACTGATACGGTTACCTTAGAAATTTCTACAGAGCTTGAATCTAAGCAAAATAAAGCAATTATTCCGACAACATCGAGAAAATCAACTGATTCACCAATGGATGAATTTGATGAAAAAGAAAAAGTTTATACAATAAATTTAAAAGAAAAAACTCGAACTGAAAAAATTGAAGAGCAAATTAATGAAATAAAAACTGAATTTCCAATTGAAAAAGATAATAAAATGGTCAGTCCTGCGTTAGAAGTATCAGTGTGTGAAAAAATTGTTTCAGAAGTAAAATTTGATAATACATCACAAAATATTCTAAATGATAATAAAACTAATTTGGAAACAAAACTCATTAATCACACGAGTGAAGAAGATAATTTAAATAAACTTAGAAACAGCACAGACTTCACAAAGAGTAGCCTCGATATTGTAAATGAAAGAACTAATTTGAATGATTTCAACGAACAAGATATCCAAGTGAAAACTTCTTTACATACTGATAGGATTGAACATCTTATTAAACATCAAGAAATTGATAAACCATTTTATGAAAATAAGTTTAATACCGAATTCGATGAAGAAAATGAAATTGTTCAAGCTCCTAAAAAACACAGAGAAGAATCAAATGATCTTTTAAGCAATACTTTGTATGATTGCAAACAACAAATCAATGAATTTGTTCCAAATAAAATAGTATCTGCGTTTCAAGTGGAAACGATACCTAATAATTCTTCGATGCTAGTAGATACTAAATATGACAGTTATAAGTGCAATGAAATGAACGAATCTTCAAATTCTATGGAAACTAGTGAACTTGAAAAAGACGACCATAAAAAGAGATTGTCTGAAGAAAAAAAATTCGATTTCGAAGAAAAGAATTGTATGGATGCAAAAATTGCAGTCGAAAATGAATTGAAAAAAGACAAATCAAAAAGGCTGCCTTCTATAGAACTAGAAGATCTTCCACCTGCAAAATGGAAACCATCCAAAATCAGTGAAATTCCTGAAGCAAAAACGTCGTTTAATCCTTTAAAAGAATCATGTATAGAAATCGATGAAGTGACAGAATATGAATCAAAGATAATTGAAGGCAAAAAAGAAGACAACATGGAAAATGTGTCAGAGGCAGTTGAAATAAATGATCAGTCACAATTAAAAATTGAAACGATAGATTCTTCAGTGATCTCGGAATCGGAGGAATCTAGCAGAATTGTAGAAAAAGACCAACTGCAACCTAAAAGTCCTGTGCAACAATTACTGTTTAATGAATCAGAACAAAAAGATGAGGATGCAGAATTTTCTATGTCGAATTTAAAAGAATATTCGTTGAAAAAACCACTTGTACAAGAATTAGTACAGTCATGTGAATCAGAGCTGATCGAAAAACAAGAAAATTTAGTTGCAGAATCAACCTATTCTGAATCAAGTTCGCTTGAAAATTTAAATAAGAAAGTATCGACCGAAGATGCCATACGTGAAACCATTGCTGAAAAAGATACACTAGTATTACCTGAGTTGAAATTACAAACAGTTATGCAAGAAGAATCTAAATCGAAGATAAAAGCCGAACCAATTACTACAATAGAAAAGACAACAGAAGAGTTAAGACCTTTCATAAAAGAATCAGAAAAGTCACTGACTTATGAAAAAGAAATTGACGGAAGATCTATTTCTCACACTGAAATACCAGTTGATTCAATATCCCCAGAAGAACTAGTTAAAATTGATAATATTCAAGAGAAACATGCAAGTAAAGCTTTTTCAAAAAATACACTTGAACTAGAAGAAGAAAATATGCAAGTAAATGAACCATTTTCTTCAGTAGCTACAGATTCACAGAGCTTTAAAGAGTCTCCCGTAGAAAAGGTGCAAAAACCGGTTCATGTAATCGAATGTCCATTAGAAAAGCTGCAAGAAGTTCAAGATACTGAGCATTCCAGTCAGAAATCTCAAGAAGTTTCACAAGTAATCAAACCTTTTGTGCAAAACAATGAACCATCAATATGGGAGAAGAAAGAAATATCTCAAGAAGAAACGCAGCTAGTAAAAGCATCTGTAGCAGAAAATCTAGCTGAAGAATCTGTGGAAAAAATTGATACACAAGAAAAAATAAATCAACAACAGCGATTATCAGAAAAAATTGATGAGAACCCCAAAGAGGCTGAATCAATTTTAGAACAAAAAGATGAGGCTTCTGATGATTCAATGGGCTGTGATAACGATGAGAGCATGTTTGATGCACCACCAGTCGATGAAGTCGATCCTCTAGCTGATTCCGACTCCGAATATTCTCCAAGTAAAATAACAGAAGACGCATCTTTGGCTACTAGTGTCGGTGCAATTCGCGTGAAAACAGTGTCAGAACTTGCAGGCGCAGATGGGGGCTGGAAACTTGATTCGACGATGGATCCACCAGCAATTCAAGAGATTGCTGCAGAAGACTTACAAACAACCGAAGCTAGCCGGGCTACGCGCCAATCTCGCAAGAGACGTAACAGTGCTCAAGATTCTAATTCTGAAGAATTGTTAAGTGCTTCAAGAGCACCGACCGACGAAGACGAGGCAACAGCTGGTAAGAGAATGAAATTGAGAGGCAAAAGACAACCGGATTTGCAACTGAGAAAAAGCGTTGAGCAGAATCGAAAAATTAGTGTAAGCTCGGAAGATGATAGTAGAAAAACTCCAAGTACTAATTTAGAAGAAGGTTCGCAAGAAGAAGTACCTAAAGGAGAAGGGCAGGAAAAAACATCAAAGGCAGCATCGAGAAAAATCAGGGGTAGACCTAAAGGTCGAAAACGGAAAGGAGGATATTCTAAAGGTAACACTAATCTCTTTAAGGGGATGTCAAAGCTAATATTTACCGACCGAGCGCTGATGCGAAGAATATTGTTTATAAAAAAATAGATAG
>JAWWEM010000027.1:16255833-16270916 GCA_035582935.1 Ormyrus thymus
TAATTATTCACTATATATTTTTTTATAAACAATATTCTCCGCATCAGCGCTCGGTCGGTAAATATTAGCTTTGACATTCCCTTAAAATACAATTCTTGAAGTAAAAAATTGAATACACTAAAAAATTTTGTCACTTTTTATTTTCATAAAACTTATTAATATATATATATATATATATTTAATTTCAGGTACTAAATCTGGCCAGCGAAAAATTACTGAACCTACTGGAGAAGAGGGAACTGCAGATGCAGCAGATGAATCTCTCGAGCCAACAGATGAACCTGTACCAAAATCTGAGAAACTCGAAGCTGAAGTTATGGCAGATAAAGAGGAATCTGAAGCTGGTGATAAAACAGCTGATAAAAAGAAGCAGCGCAAAAAACGCATGGTGCTGGGCCTCGAGATTCCGGAGGATGTTGTAGTAAGTAACGACAATGAGCCACCCGTGCGTGCTTCTCGACGCATAGCTCAATTGAGAATTAAGAAAGAAGCAGATAAGAATCGCGAAGATGAAGCCCAAGAAATTCTCGGTAACAAGCATAAAAAAGATAAGAGTGGAAAACATCATGACAAATCACACGATTCTGCTTCCGAAAAGAAAAAGCGGAAAAAGAGAAAACAAGAAAGTGAAGAGGATGCTGCTATGATGAGAGTAAGTGTTGTTAACTTTTTATTTACTTAGTTCGTTTTTACATAAATATTTAATTTAAAAAAATTTTAACTAATTAAATTTTATTTTGAATTAAAGGATCTTGAAAAAGAAGATGCAAAGGCAAAAAAGAAACGCCGAAGACGCAAGAAAAAAAAGCTGGCAGCTAAATTCAATGAGGCCAACCCTTGGCAAAGTTCTTCGGGTTCTTCCAGCACTGATGAAAATGAACACGAAGAAGAGGAAGAGGAAGAAATCGAGAGCGACAACGACCAGCTCGTTTTCAAAAGCGATCATGAATTCTCCCCCGAAAGTGATCTTGAAAAAGATGATCAGGCAGCTGAGCCACTGCGGCGAGCGAGAACCGCTCAAAAATCCAAAAGTGATGATGAACAAGCGGAAGCAATTGACGAATACGCTTGTCAGAAATGCAGTAAAGCTGATCATCCTGAATGGATCTTGCTTTGCGATGGCTGCGACAAGGGATGGCATTGTTCTTGCCTGAGACCTGCTCTAATGCTTATTCCTGAAGGCGATTGGTACTGTCCGCCCTGTCAGCACAATACACTTGTGACAAAGTTGCAAGAGAGCTTAAAAACTCTGGACGTAATGACAAAGAAACACGAAAACGAGGTGCTACGGAAAAAGAGACTCGCTTATGTTGGCATAAGTTTAGATAATGTACTGCAGAAAGGAGAGAGCACACGAAGTCATAAAGATTCAAAAGCTTCAAGCCAAGATGAAGACGAAGACGGAGATGATTCAAGTGCTGAAGGATCGTCTAGCGAATCTAGTTCAGAAGAAACTAGTAGCGATGAAAGTGAGCCTGTATACCAATTAAGAGAAAGAAGATGTGCTAATACCTACAAATTTAATGAATACGATGACATGATTAATGCTGCTATTCAAGATGAAGTCGAAGCTGTAAGGGTAAGTGTGCCCAAATATCCGTTGTATAAAAATTAATTTTTAAATAATTTTACCTTACTTAATTTTATATTGTTTATATTTTAATGTTTATATATAAACAAAATTATATTTAAATAATTGCATTAAAAATGAATCTTACTTTAAATAAGAGTTTTTTAAAATTCATCTTTTTTCACAGGGTGCTGGTAATCAAGGCCGTGGTAAAGATATTACAACCATTGTAAATGCTGAAAAGGAAGAAAAAGCTCAATCTGAAGCTTTGAAACAACTAAAGGAAGATGATGAAGAAGAAGATGATCACAAATCTGAGAAAGAGAGTGATGAGGACTACAAGGTTGAGAAAGAAGAAGATGACGAAGCTGAAGAAAATGAAGATGACGGCCAAGCTGCAAAAACTGCCACAAAGCAAAAGCTTCTAGCACGCAAAAAGCATCGTAAGCTCAACAGCCTTGATATTAGTAGTGAAGACGATCCTTACAGTGACGAAGATTTTAAAGGAACAAGCTCAGATGAAGATGAAGATCTGGATGAGCCTATTAGCTCATCCGAAGATAGTGATCTTGGTGGCAGAAGACGAGGTAGAAGAGGCGAGTCTAGACCAGTTAGGAGATCAACCAGAGCAAGAATGACACGTTATGATGAGGACTTTAGTAAGTTTATTGTAGCTACATTTCTCTACAGACTATTTATTTCTTTTTTTTTACGAATAGTTTCATCAATTTTCTGTTTTCAAATTTACAGTTGACGATGAGAGTGAAGACAGTGATCGACCAAAAAAGAAAAAATCTAGAGCTACTTGGGAGGACGAAGATTCAGAAAGCGAAGAAAGTGACAATTCATGGAGGCAGAAGAAAAAGAGGTAAATAAAATATTTTCGTACAATATAAAATCAGTATCATTTATTTATTTATTTTAACAATAAATTAATATAATTTTTTATTAGTCGTAGAACAACTTCAGCATCTAGACGTTCCGTACCTAAAGTAAAACCTAGTAAAAAGAAGAAAAAAAGAAAACGTATTATTGCAAACGAAAGCGATAATGATGACGAAGATGAACAACAAATACGATATGGCGATGAACCTCAAAACACAATTGCAAGTGAAGAAACACAACCACCAGTAGAACAAGAACATGTACCAATGTCACTTCAGCCGTCAGTACCAGTACCAGAATTAATTCCAACGGCATTATCAGTACCAGTAACAACACCGATACCGGAAACTGTACCTGAAATTTTACCAGAATTTGTTAATCCTGAAATTTCAAAGCCGGCAGGAGAAACTGTTCATAATCTTAATATGCCTATTGACGAGTTAACTCCAATGGAACAAGAAGTAAATGCACCGGAAGATATTCAACCACCGATTGAACAGCAAGTATCGGTTCAACAATATGTACCAACTGGATTGGAGGATGAGTTGCGAAAGAAAAAGAAGGTTCGAATTTTACTTGTTATTGCTTTTTATAAATAAACACAAATTAATTTAATTTTTTTATTTATAGGAATCACAACCTAAACAAAAGAAAATTCGAAGGAAAGTTGTTTATGGAAGAATTCGTGATGAAAACGAAATCGCTCAAGAAGAAATGACTTTAGGAAGGCGCACTCGTGGTCGAAAAATTAGTTACCTCGATGCAATGCCTTCTGATAGCGATGAAGTAAAATTTTGACACATTGTACTTCTTAAAAATTAAATTCTCTTTACGATTTATCATAATTTATTATTTTCTTTTCTTGTAGGAACTAAAAAAAGCTTTAAGAAAAACAGAAGAAACTGAGGAAGAATTTATTGTTCATGAAAATGATGATTTGAACGATGATGCAGAAAAGGATTCAGATTCAGGTATGTTGCAATAAGTTATGCTGCAATAAATTGCAACAGATTTTTTAATATTAAATTTTGTGTTCACAATTTTTTATATGTTTAGGAGACGTTTATTCACCCAAACAACAGTCTTTGCGAGCAAAAAACAAGTCGCCGAAAATGCGAAGGGGTAAGAAAAGCCCTGGTGCTAAAAGAAAATCTCTGTCAGATGACGGTATGCCTAAGCAACGCAAGAAGCCTGGTCCAAAACCGGGCAGTAAAAACAAGCCACGCTTGAATAGATCAGGGGATGATCTGTCAGGCATTGACCCTAGCATTATTAACGACGCAGAGATGCTATCGGGGATGCAAGTAGATGATTCAGTACAAGGCGTTATGGGTGGTACCGTTTCTGGTGAAGGTCCGTATAATTCTGGTTGTGATAGAATTTAAAATAAATATAAGGTTTAAAGTTTAAGATCTCAGATTTTTTTTAATTAAAACGGAATTTTAAAAAGTATTGATGTATTCTGAATAATATGAATGGTATACAATTGTTTTCATCATCTTGTTTTGTATAAAAATAAATAAAAATTATTCTTTTTATACTAAAGAGATGTAAAACATCGATAATATTATTTTTAAATATTTCATGTTTTGTAATGTCATTCCTCTTCAATTGCAAAAAAACGCTAAAAAAGAATACTTCCTAAAAAATTTTATGTTGAAATAAAATCAAACTTATTAAATTAAACCAAATATTAAGTGCCATTTGCAGCGAATCCATAGTCTTAATTTAAAACAATATAAAATGCCAACATAATTCTTTATGTTAAAATTTTAATATCCTTAGCATAAAAAAAATTTGCAAAAGAAAATAGTAACTGAAGAATTTTAAAAGTTAAATTACAATGTTCCTAAATAAATGTAAATCAGATCAAGGCATTCTATTATCTACATTTCAGAAAAAAATGTCAACAAACCTTAAACTTGTGTTCTTCTTTTCAATATGAAAAAAGATAAACAAATCGTCAAAATTAATAATGCAAGCTCACAAAGTAACTATTATTAAGAAAGTTTTAATTTATGTACATGATATTCTGAAAATATCGCAGAAGTATATCACGAAATGAAGGATAATATTTAGAATAAAAAATTCTATTGACATTTTTAATCTGATTTGAATTAATTTTAAATACACTAATTCTTGGAAACTTTTAATTTTTAATCTTAAATGTATATTTATATTCTTAAACTTCTTCACATACATTTTATGAACACTTTGTATATACTATTATGGGAAACGTAATATCGAATTCTAAAATCGTTTTGATTTATCTAACATATTAAGTGTGTATTCATGGGATTGTGAAACAGGTTCACTGGCAGGTCTCGGGCCATCGGAACTTGAGGGTTTAGATGATGATCAATTTGAGCAGATGATGATGGAAGATGAAGAGTACGGCAGGCGTCAACTCGAACTTGCCGCTATCGAGATTGCCAAAAAGAAAAAAAAAGAGGAGCGCGAAGCAAAAAAACTTGAGAAAGCTCGACAAAAAGCTCTAGAAATACTTGCAGCCGAACGCCAAGAGAGTATGAATATGGATGGTACGGATGGTGAAGTCCCAAAAAAGAAGAAGCGTGGTAGACGTAGTAAAGCCGAAATTCTCGCTGAGCAAATGCGCAGAGAATCATCGGGTGTTCCACCTGAATTATTATCCACAAGTACGCTAGTTGGTGGACCTCCGCCTCTAGTTCCAGAAGTTACCGGAGCAGGTCCGAGCATACCTGTTCCGACGCTAGAATCCGGTTGTGATCAACGCATGATGGAAAACCCAATGATGCCTATGATGACGCCGCAGGTAATAAATACTACTTAACCTTTTTTTAATACTAATTGTAATTTATTAAACATAAAGAAAAAAATTATTCATTGTAATTTAATTTATTTTCAAAATTACTTAATTATTGTTACTTAATGTTCTTTTAATCTGTATAAGAAACTTCATATTTGTATAATTTTGTTTATTATCATTAATTTATACGATATAAATTTTAGATGATGGGAGGGGAGCCACCCATTTTCAGCCCTGACGGCAGTCCCTTAAAGCCAAAACGACGCGGTCGAGGTAAAGGTAAAAAGACATTGGCAATGGAAGCAGCACGAGCAGCCGAAGCAGCGGCAAAGGCTGCAGCTGAAGCCGGCATTTTAGGAATACATCCGGAAGGTAATCCTGAACTTCAAAAGCTTGAAGAGATGCAAAGTGGCATACTGCCAACTCCAGGTAGCAGTACTTCAGGCTCAGCACCCTCAACGCCGCCGGCTAGTGTAACAACGCAAGGTGGACCACCATCTAGCCAACCGCCCAATCCACAGGCCGTTTATCCTTCTTTACCACCTCAACAGCAGCAGCAACAACAGTCTTCCGTGATTACGAGGATGCTGCAGTCGCAACCTGTCAGTAACAGTCCACAATCTTTCACGGCAGCAGCTGCGGCCATGGGACATAAATATTTTGGGGGACCAAACGCAGCTGGTCAGATGATGCCTGGCCCTAGACCAGGTTATGATATACAAAATAGAGGTACATTTATTGTTTTAAATAGATACGAGTACTATAAAAACAGAATTCAGTATATGTGAATTAAATCTAAATATTCTTTTTGTTTTAATTAACATCTGAATTTACATTTTATTATCTAGTAATGTAAAACATTATTAAATAACTTTAAATAAATTCTAAATATTAAATCGTAGTAATAGACGATTTGTATTAGATAAATTTTAGTGGAAAAGAAGCATAAAATTGCACACATAAGAATTTTATGTTCTTATCATTTGTAGATATAAGCCTCCGTGGCGCAATGGCTAGCGCGTTCGGCTGTTAACCGAAAGGTTGGTGGTTCGAGCCCACCCGGGGGCGTTTTTTTTTTCTAGTTGAATCTTGCAATCAACTGTAATAAAATTATTTTAATAAATATATTTAAAATTTATAAATATGCATAAATAATAATCTATTTAAAAATATGATTTATGACTGAATTAAAATAAATTTTTTTTACAGGGCGAATACCATCTCCATATAGACAAGCAGGTCAGCAGCCAATACCACCGCACTTTGCAAGCGTTCGTTCAGGAACACCACCAGGTTTGCGACTTCGTGTACCTGGGCCACAAATGTACCATACACCCCACCATCCAATGGATCCATCACCGTCGGGCGGAGGTCCTATTTCGATCAACAGAGGTGATCGCAGTTCACCATTAGGACCTGTCCCGCCAGGGCCACCAATGATTCCACCGTCTGCTGGTAGTCCACTAGCCAAAGGCGGTCCGACCCCTCCACCGCCTTATGTTCGTGGAGTAACGCGTTTCGGTGATGCATCTGGACAGATGAATCCGCGTCATTCACTACCGCCTTTCTCTACTGCCTCGCCAGGTGTTGTTAATCATAGTATGCAACAACCATCACCACCTTCAAGTCGAGGAGCAGCAGCTGGTAATTTCTCACCGTACCATCCGCCCCCGCCACCGAACTACCATTATGGCGCATATCCACCACCACCGCCGATGTCGACGGCCGATGATGCTGCAGCTTATCAAAGCTCGCCTTATTCCACTTCAGCTGATCAGCATTATTCATCCCCTGGATCTGATGGTCAATCAATCCCGGGTCAATCTCAAGCTCCTCCACCGCAACAGCCACCACCTCCACCTCAACCTCAAGGTCCACCGGGACCACCGCAACAGCCAGGACCACCGGTTCCTGATCCCCAAGTTGTCCCTCTCCCGCATGGTCCACCACTTGCTGGTCATCCAGGTCATCCTGGACATCCTCAAGGCCATCCACAACATTCGACAGGCAAATACGACGAGGAGGGTAGTGGGGAGTTCGGCGGCTTGGTGTCGTATTTTAGCAGTCAACGAGAGGATGATCTTGAATCGTAGCATGAGTGAGGTGTAAATCAGCGACGAGCATATGACTATTCTTGAAGGTCTTTCATGAAACAACGTGCGTTCTGCTCGAAGCTGCTGTGAGCCGATACTTTTTTCGAATTTTCTTCTAAGATGCAGATTTTATGCTTTGGTTAGGAAGTGCGAGATATCTAGTTCATTCTTTTAACTACGTTTTCAAGAATTGCAAAGAATTATAATACACTTATTCACCTATCTAAATCGTTAAAATCATTTAAATTCATTTATTTTATCAGCTGGTGCACAATTTTAAACGTGCGTGACAAAATTTAATGACAGATTTTAACTAAAACTCTCCAAAATTATACTCCACAATAGTACAAGAAAAAAACAAACAATTTTGCTTAAATTTAAATGTTTATATAGAATTTTATACTTAAAATCTCTTGTATTTTAAAAAATTGCAAGTATTTTGAAGATAAGTAAAATAAGCATTTTCTGAAATTGAAAATTGCAGTGGCTTGTTATGTTGAATTTGCATACATCTCACATTTCCTAAACAAAATAGATCAATTTATTGTTGACCCGGTTCTTAGACAGGTACATTTATGTCCTACTCTCGGTTCTAATAAATAGTTTTTAAAATGCGCTTAATTACCAACCTTTCATGAAGCATGCGATTCTTACATAAATGACCGTCTTTTTACACAGGATTGAGAGTTTTTTATCTTGCGAATGAAAACGCGTTAATAAAAAGGCTACAACTAGTGAGGAAGATAAAAAGAACACATTAGTAAAAGTCGAAACATAAAAAAGAAAGGAAACCGGCATTACCGGCAAAAACTGCCTGAATCAAACATCGTGTAGGAAGAAGAATTTCTTCGAGTGAGTTATGCTTGGTTTTTTATTGTTGAAGGCTTTTATTTGCAAGAGTTGGCAAAGCATTATATGCAATACCAACGCAATAGTTTTTTTATTGCCACCCTTCATTTCTGTAACATTATAATTTGGTTTTTTCCATTGTTTACTTTTCTTAAATATATGTAAATGTAAAAGAAATAATATATATTTTTTTAGTTCAAACGATAAAAAACCATAAATGAGTGCAAAAGATAAGTGAGCATGAGAGAGGAAAAAACTAAAAAGCTGCAAAGCTAAGAAATACGAGTTGCTTCCAAAGCCTTCAAGACGGGAATTACTATAGAAGAAAGTTGCCTAGTAAATCTTTTATCCATTGACGCGGTTTCCTTTGTAAAGAATATGTAATAAATAAAAAACGTGTATCGAAGAAATTCTTCGACGAGGCGCCGTTTGTTTTTTTCTTTTTTTTTAAGCGCTTGTATATATGTAAATATAATGCAGTAAGTCCTCTAGATTATATATTATGTATATGTATTGTATACATGCAGTCAAGCAGGATAAAAAACGTATTTGTTAAGGAAACAAAAAATTTACCGTATAATGCGTCTTAGTGCAACGGGCACAAATGTAATATTTAAATAAAAAAATACAGAAAAGTGACGGTTAAAAGAAATACGAGACTTTAGAAGAGTGATCGATAACGAAGTGTCGTGATTATGATGGTGTTAAATAATGACGATGATAATTATTATTATAAATATAATATTATAAATTAACAAGAAATGGTGTGAAGACTACTACTATACGATAATTATTTATAAAGAAACAAAAAAGAAGATTTCAGAATTTATAATAGCCGATAGTATATTGTATTTTACAAATTTTAATTGATATACTACGAAAAAAGAAGTAAATGACGTACGAGAATGATAAGAATAAAAAAATAACGATTAAGGTTATAAAACTTACAAAACCTCACAGAAAGAGCGAAATATATGTATAAATAAAATTTCGAGTCGAAGAGCACGAGGCTGCTCAATGTGCAATATGCTTTTAATGGTTTATCTAAAGTTTGCCTCTTGTTGACGACTGATTAAGATTTATTACACAAGAAGAGATACCTAAGAAGAATTATTTTAGGTGCGACATAAATTTTTTAAAACGCAATGACCCCAAATCAATTAGATTGATTTTTTATCATACCTTTTCTTTTGTTTGTAATGGTCCCAATTATTACAGTACTTTTAAATTGTTACATTTCACACGATAGACATTTTTAAAAAGAAATTGTTTCACCCGTAAAATACTATTTTACTTAGAATTTTATTATAATACTGATTGCATATATTTTATGCCAAAACTGATAATACTACATTAATTTGATTAAGGTAAAATAACTCACGTGCTGCTAATAAGTGTTCCGATCATTGTGTATTAAAAACTGATTTTGCACATAAAATAATGTTTTTTAAAGGTAATAATGATATACCGATAAATCAAAGGACAAAACATATATATCTTGTGTAATATGAAAGAATTCATTGTGCAAGAGTCGTTGATAAAGGCGTATCTTTTCAATGAAAGAAAAAAAGATGAAACGAAAATGTGCATGGCTCTCTCCTGATCTTCGACTGCCTGTGAGCCATTTTTTCTTTTCGTTTTTTTTCGAATGAAATCATGTGTGTTGCGCCACAGAGAAATGTTTAAAAAATCATGTGTCTGTTTTAGTTATATCACGCGTAAAAATGCATACCTAATATAAATAGAGATTATATATATATATATATATGAATAAACAAAAAAGATATTACATTATCTTAGGGTTAGCATTGCTTGTCATACAGTTTCTTTCATTTTGAACTTTGAGTGATGAAAGAAAGAAAAAATTGAATATTAACTGTACGTGTGAGAGTTGCGAGAGAAAGCGAGCGAGAAAGATATATATATATATATAAATATATATAGAGATATATATATAAATGATTTATTAGAGCTAATTTTATTATTTTTACACTTTATCCAACCGTATTCTTGATTGTATGCAGCCCGATGTACAATCCGTCTTCAACTTTTTTGTTTCTTTTTCTTGACTCTACAATCTTCCATCACGGGAAGGCGATTTCTTTCTTTTCTTTGCGCGTACAGTTGAGTGATGCTTTGAGAAACAGAAAATATTTGCACGTGCTTCCTCGAAATCTGAAAAAGAGCTTCATTTCAATTCTTTTTCTTCGTAATTCTTCTTTTTTCGAAAATTCGGTTTACAAACGTCCGTTTATTGAATCTTTGGAAAAGGGACATACGAGCTCATGAATTCCGGGAAGTATTCGCATTATTAGTGGTATAAGGTTACATGTATAAAAAATCAAATTAAAGAAAAATAAGATAATTTTCACGTTTGTACTAAAAACCGTTTTTTATGATGTTCCAAAAAATGCTGGCACATGAAAAACGATAAATGTATAGTTTTGAATGAATTTTGCATTTACGATGATTCGTTATATTCTCAAAGCGTTGCTCTCACTAATAGAGTCTTACTAATGAAGACAATAGGAAGGAAATCGTGGTAAAGTTCAGCTTTCTATTTGTTTCGTTTCGGTAAAGGTTTAGACCAAACGCAATCATTATATTACATGTTGTAGCCTAAACACGGACATTTTGTAATAAAAGTAAATATTACGGAATAATATCCATTGTTGTTTTATTATATTATGTCTACCCGTTTTCTCCTTTTAGTCTATCCGAATTTACAATTTAAAAATGTTATGCTTTCTAAATTATTGTATTTAACTCGGAAGCTTCATATACTTAACATTAAATAAAGTTTCTTTAACAAATTTTATCTATTTATGAATGGCTGTAGTTAAATATTTAATCAAATGAAACAAATTAATAATCTCTTAAAACAATGAGTATTAAATATCTTTGGCTGAAGAACAATAATTTTATATTAATGCATTATTATATATTTATTAACATACTGAACAGTGATCTGTAATGACAACTCGCGTATTTTCAGCTTTTTTATAGTAGTTTTCGATGGGATCTAAATTAAGCGTTTAGAAAAAAGGTTTGTTTTTGAATAACTTAAATCTGATGTTTTCATTAACAATATATGTAAAAGGAGCGTATATAATGAAAGAGAAAAAAATTTTTTAATTTATTTTGTTATAATGCAATTCGAAATATTGCTTACGATAGGAAAAACGTTGTTCAAGATAATAAACTTTTTTATTTTTTATGCGATTCAAATGTGTGTAGACTTATATTGTACTTTATAAATTTATATATCAATTTACCGTGAGAAGTTGCAAAATAATTTACGAGAACACAGTTATGCTCAATTGTTTATACGAAACCACAGCAGCTGACGCGTATATTGATGCTTTAATACAATTAAGCATGTCTTTGTCCTCGTAAGTTATTTTGTAATTTCCCGCGGTAAATTTATAGATAAAAGTATAATAAAGAATAAAATATGCCTATAACATTTATCGGCTTAAATAGGGTTTTTTTCTTTTGCAAGCAATTGTAACAAACTAAATTAAATATTTTTTTTCTTTCACGCTTGGTACATTGTTTTTACAAATTTTGCTACTTAAATTATCAGATTAGTTTAAGTTATTCAAAAACTTTTTTTCTAAACGCTTAATTTAGACGCGACATAGCTTAATTAAATCAGACAGTAATTCTACAATTATTCTTCATTTTTATTATCCAATTTTTTATAAAAGAAATAAAATTTTATTTTCAAGTGTAAAATTTAAGAAAAACTTAAATAGAACCTAACTGAATTTCCATTGAATTATGCTAAATTCTTCGTGAATATTGCTTATGGATTTTTTGAGTTACATTTTTTATCTGGATTTATGTAAACAAATCCATTTTGTGTTAGAAGTTCACGATATATTAGAACTGCAGTCATCCAAAAATCATATGGTAAAAATTGAGCTAGAAAAATTATTTTGAAATGCATCTGGATTTTATATGCATTTTATCAAGTTTTTTCATGTTTTTTTATACCTCCTGCTAATTCCACTATTATAATTGTAATGCAGAATAAACAGAAAATTTTGTGATTATATTATATCCACTCATTTCCTGGAAACGCATAAGTTTCTATTATTAAAAATAAAATAAAATTAATTCCGTAGAAGTAATGAAGACGTGTACCCTCTAAAATTATTGTTTATTAAATAAAATCCTAGAAACTTATACAGTAATATGGTGCAGATACACAGATAAAAACCGATAAAATACTATAAATTTTATCGGTTTTTATCTGTTAATACTGACATAGAAATACTGTCAATAAGAAACGTTATATTTAAAAATTTTACAGTCTTCCGAACCAATACATATAAGGGTGTAATTAAGCTCTGCATGATCCACTATGGTTATTAGCCTTCAGATGCAGAATCCCCTTTAAATAATAATAATAATAAATAACATGGGTGTTTCGTCTAGAACTGACTGGTTCGGTGGCCTTCACAAGAAACGTTAGAGTTGGAAAGTTTAATAATTTAATATTGCCTTAAAAACCATCTAATAGATATAGATCTCATATAGATCTTATAAAGATTTTCAGTCATGATCTTATTGAGATCTCATCTGCAATTGTTTGTTAAAAAAAAATTAATAATTTTAAATATTTTTATTATTATTCTTATTATTATTATTATTAACGGGCTTATTGGCCCAATACAAAAATAGATTATAATTATAATTTGGTATGGGTGGCGCATTCGACAAAATTTATGTGATAGAAGAAGAGAGCATTTATGTATAAAGTTATAAAATAGTATAACAAAATTCAAAAACATTCAAAATAAACTCAAATCTAATAAACTCTTTGACTTAACAAAATGAAAATTTTTAACAATTAATTATTGCCTAGCAGAGATCTCCTTATGTTAACCTTGAAAGTTACAAGAGGTAATTCTCTAGACTCGTTGTCTAGAGCGTTCCAAATTCTAGGTAGGCGCGTTGCAGGAGCATAGTATGAGAAGTTAGAATATTTATAAATTTGTTATTAAAAATTACAATAAATTATTTTATTTTAATTTTAATAAACTGTAATTTTATTGTAATTTTAGTACAAATTATTGTTTTTTAAAATTATGTTATTATAACTTTTAATAAATTTGTAAATTCTTAAAATTATTAATTTTTTTTATAAACAATTCCAGGTGAGATCTCAATGAGATTTACATATGATATCTATACCTATATGAGATTTATATGAGATTTACATGAGATTCATATAATATTTTCACGCGGGATCTTGCTGTCAGCTCACAGTTATTTTAATAATTTTATTTACGATCGTTGTTCTCACTTCTACTATCATCACGAATAATAATCAATTAAAATTATGGATTTGTTTGTTATTGCTACAATACATTGATCTCTATTATGAATTACGATCTTATGGATTTACGATTATAAAACTCTGGTAAAATTTAGCAGATTTGGTATTACTTACATTCACTTGAAAAGAAATGCATCAACGAGAATTTAAGAAAAAGTTTGATTATATATGTTGGATCAGTTAAGGGTTAATGTGTAGCTGAAATAAAACTAAGTTTTAAAGGCTTAAAATAGAAAAAAAGATAACGCGCTTTAAAGATAAAAAATGCGATTTATACTGCTAAAAAAGATTTTGGGGTTTATGTATGATTGAGTACCAATAGCACAGCAAAACTAGTTCAAGAGTTTCCATTGTTGAAAATTTCGATGAGAAAACTTGGAAATTATGCAATTGCTAAAAAAGACGATAAAATGAACAAAAAAATTAGCACTATAAAAAGTAATTATAAAAGCAGTTGTTTAAATATGTAATAGTAACTCATGGTAAACGATTTTTTTTTCAATTCTACCGTAAACATAGCATTACTTTATATTGTATATTAATCCTGGTTTTACCAGCATTTCCCGAGCTTCGCCTTCTCAGCCTCGTTATCTTTGAACATTGTTGTCATACGTCATTCATTTTTCATGACCTGTTATGCATAGCCGTTTAAAAAATGACTTAATTTCTTTTAGTTTTAGGGACGATTCGCAAATAAAAGTTTAATCAGAGTTTCTTTTTCAATTTAGCTTTTTCTAAATAAGTAAAACTGCTTTGTGATCGATATTCAATGTTGTTTTATTTTACCAAATTTTTAGAAGAAAAAAATAATTTTAAGCTATAAAAACGTTTCTTTCCTTTCTTTTGATAAACTGTTTCTGTTTAATTTTTTGGACCATTTTAAAGCAATATACTTGCAACTTGCATACTTGCATGCGAATGTAAAAACTTATAAGAAGAAGACATATTTTGTTAACTATAAAACTACATAAATGTAAAATGAATTTTAAGAATGAAACATAAATAAAAATTGTTTAATTATTTTATGCATAACTTTCTGCAAATATAATTTTTTGCTCAATTTGAATTAAATTAAATTAAATTAAATATATTCGCGTTATTAATTTATTATGATAAAGTGAAAACCAAATTTATTTAATAAACATTATGCGTGCCGATGAAATACTCAAGAGACCTCGTTAATATCTCATAGAGATTCTGAAAACTCAATAATTAATCGATGTTTAGAAAGAAGATCGATTAACTTTAGCTTATTATTAAGATTCGCAAAGGATTCAGTTTCAGAGAACATTTTTAGTAGCAGAAAATATACAAGTATATTTTAGACAAGGTACAACATCTATTATTTTGACTTAAAGAACAGTTGAAACAACTATGAAATATATGAGAATTCGTGAGTAAAACTAAAGATTGGTTTATAAAACCTGAAAATTGTTAAAAAACATAATAAAATGTACGGAAACGTACAAAAACGTACTAAAATGTACGGAAACGTACAAAAACATACAAATTTGTGGATATCAAAATTTACTTTTTCATACTTTTTCATAC
>JAWWEM010000027.1:16281650-16308724 GCA_035582935.1 Ormyrus thymus
GAATTTTTGTTTTTCATAAACTATTATGTTACCTTTCCTTTTCTTATGATGGCAGCTACCTCGCTAACCTAGCATTCTGTGGTCGAGAATGCCTTAAAATTGTTTTAATCACGAAAAATACACATTGCGCTGTGACCGTCAACTTTTACTCCGACATCCCCTTAAAGGAGAATAGTTAAATTTTCAGATGCTCTTTCTAGTTTTGCGAAGAATAATAATCTTGCGATGTTACATAATCTTAAAAACTAGGTTGGCATATCTCAAAAAAGCCTGTGAAAGAGCAATGTATACGAATTCAACACACCAAAATCTCTCGGTTACACCTAACTTTACGTGCAGTATAAAAAAAAATGACCAATTACTTGCACAAACCTGCGTCACGAATTACAACGATTACCTCCTCCCGAGATAATCGCGCTCGCCGTGAGGAGCGAATCTCGTTGTCGGACGTTAATTTCCACTTTCTCGAGCGTCCGCCCGTCGTGACCCCGGAACTTTTAAGAAAATCTCGCGGAGTCTGAAGTTAATTAGAACTCGGGCACGTTCCTCGCTCTCGCTTCTCTCTCTCTCTCTCTCTCTTGGCTGCAGCGGCGACGGTGGCGGCGCGTCAATTCACGGTTATTGGATTTATTCCTGCGCTCTCCGGCCTTTCGACGAGGCACTCAGCGTTCAATCGCACGGCCGATTTTAATTACTTTTCCGGGGGCTTATCAATCAAGACCGCTGCTGCCCCTCGTTTTTTCGGCGCGCGCCTGTTTTGTCCTTTTTTCGGATCGCGTTGCATAAAGCCCGCAGTTTTTAAAAGCCAGCTCTCTCTCTCGTCGCGCGCGGCGAGCGTCTTTTTGCGTACCGCGGCGACGTCTCGCTCGAACGACCGGCCGATTCGAGCGACTTTTTGCTGCTCCCTGGATGTGCGCCGCGCGAATTTCGAGCGTGGATTTACAAAAGTTCGAGTCGCGAGACTGGCCGGGAGATAAACGCGGGAAAGTCGCGCGTTATTAGATCGCATTTATCGGCCGCCGGCGCAGCTTTCACCTCGTCAAGAGAATACGACAATGAAAAGCGCTCGATTATATTATATTAACTTGGAGCGCGGCTCCCTCTCCTCCGCTTGTTTTTTCGCCGAACGAGGAAGCGCTAGTTTTGGCGTCGTTGCACCGCCGCAATGAAATTAGCGGCCGGGGGAAAGTCAATAAAACGCAATTTCGCTCTTTACGAGTGCACGCACAAGCGCCAGTCGCTTCGGAAATGGAGGGAAAGAGGCGGCGGCGGTGGCAGGAGAGAGCAATTTTAATTCTTTTTTGCCCGGCCGCCCGCCGCTTCGATCTCTCGCTGTTTCGAGAGGAGCGCGCGGAGCAAAGTCACTTGGGTCGAAAGGTCCCCGACCGAAGTGGGAGCGCATTATTTGTTTATATTCCGCGGGAGGAAAATAAACGCGACCGTTGACACTCAATTCCGCGGAGCGTGCAAATCCTTTATCGAGATATACGTCGAAGGAAAGTTTCGAAATCTTGGCTCGGGGGAGAGAAGCTCTCGGTATAAAAGTGTTGGGAAAAAAAGTCACTTTGAAAAAGTAAGTTTTCGAAGCGTGCTCTCAAAGTTTGAATGGCCGGGAGAACATTTGAAATCATAATCTCCCGACTGTCGAGCGTCGAGTTCTCGTATATAAATAAAATAGCGCGCGAACTTTCGTAAAATTGACCGCGAAAGAAGCTCGAATACGCCGCTTCTCTCTTCAGTGAATTTAACACTGAAAACGGAGCAAGTTTTCCTCCTTTCAAAGGGGTATATACAAAAAGCCCGCACGAAAGCTCGGCAATAATTTTTTCGAAAATTCGGGCTCCACGGGAAGCGGGAGAGGAAAGAAAAAAATGCGAAAGTCAGCGGGAATTCGCGGTAAGAAAAGCAGACAACGAGAGAAAAAAGAGAGGGCTAGAGAGAGCGGAAAATTTAGCGAAATTTGCCGAGTGACGAGAGTTGGGCGGCGGTGGCGCGACTGGCACGCGAAAAGAGAGAGGAACGAGCAAAGTGCACCGAGGGGGAGAATAAAATGGGGTTTATGAAAGGAAGGAGGGAAAACATATTTCGAATAAAAGCTGACTTATTCATCCTCTCTCGCCCCGCGCGCAAAATCATTTTCCCCGCGGCTGACAATCAATTTGCTAACGAAAATCCGCGGGACCGCCGCGCCGGGGGAAAGGAATGAAAATTTAAAATCAATCGGGCACCGGCGGCGGCGGCGAAATTAAAACAAAGTACGCACGCGGCTTCTTCGATCCCCGGCCGTATAACATAACGAAAGCTCTCCTCTCCCCCGCTGAAACTCATTAAAAGAAGAATCGCCGGCCGGGAGGGACGGATAATAATAATGAAAAAAAATCCACTCCGTCGCCGTCGTCGCGCCCGGCGCGAAAATGAAATTTCTCCAGTCGGCACAAAGAGGCGACGACTCGCCCTCTTGACTTTCGATCCCCGAGCTTTGCGGACCGCGCGGAGAGAGGGACGTGTGTGGCAGGAAAAGAAAAAGCGCGAGAAATGAAGTGCGCAGGCGTTTATCCGCCCGCCTCTCCCCTCCCGTCCGCCGCGCGAATATTTCCGACGGACGAGCCGAGCCGCGGCCGCGCAAGATCGCGCGAAGGTCCGAGCGGGGAAAATCCCTTGTTTCGCGGCCGAAAAACGCAATCGCCCCCGGAGAGAGAGAGAGAGAGAGGCGGGCTGGCTCCGGATAACGACGCAGATATCGTCCTCTCTCCCTTCGAATGGAGCGCTCTCCGCCCCCTCCCCTCGTTATATTGCGCAGCGGAGGCTAGACGGAGCTTGCGATCAATATCAACTGCTGCCGCTCTCTCGCCGAATTCACGCTGCTGCTCCTGCACGACGACATTGTGTCGCTCGCGCGCGGCGAGGCCGCGTCGCGTATATACGTAGCTGCACGAGAGAGCTGCGACGCCGCCGCCGCGCGCCGATGCAACGCCCGGGTCGCGTGTCCGGGGTGGTGGGGAGGTGCTGCTGCCTGCTTGAAAGCCCAGGGCTTGCGAGATTCTCCTCCTCCTCCCCGCCGAGAGCCAAAGCCCGCTGATGCGTCTGCCCCGACAGCTTTTTTCTCTCTCTCGGCCGGGGGACGACGACTTTTAGCCCTTTGACTTTTAGCTCGATCTCTCGCCGCGGACGAGGAGATTCTCCTTCCCAAGAGCGGCCTGCTTACTCCATATTTTCCGGCTATCGCGCGGTCGAATGCGTAATGTCGTTTGAGAGGACGGAGCATGCACGTATAATGCCGAGAGCTTTACATTATTCTCTCTCGGCGCGGACAAGATTTTTAAATTTTCCACCTCTGCCGCCGTGAGAGAGAGCTTTTGTGTGCGCTTTATTTTCGAACCTTTTTTTTGTCCTTTCACGCTTTTCGGAACTTTTGTGTTTGGCTTTCAGTTTTGCCCTTGTTTTTGTTTTAATTTATGTATGGCGCGCGTATACAGAAAAGTCAATATTGGGTCGGGGGGAGAAATTTTTTTCGACTGATGCACGACGTATCGACTTGTAGATGAAACGCGCATTTTTTTGTTTGTTTGCCATTGCCGGAGATTTTTCTCTTTTTTTTTTTTTTTTTGTTTTTTTTTGCGTGTATACGCCGACGCGGATATAAAGGAATTTGGAATTTTAACAGGAGTTTCGTTTTATATAAATTTTGCGCGACACGCGAAAAGATAATATAAAAATGCAAATCTCTCGCGTCGCAACTTTTTAATTCCCGCGGCTTTAACTTTTTTCATTAGCCGGTCGATTTTAAAATCATGAGAGTTTCGCGCCCCGAGGCGAGTCGCCTCGACTATTTTGCAAATATATAACGGGCGACGGCTTAACGGATATTAAAAGACACGACATTATCCGCATTCGTTCGGGGCGCCGATGAAAGACGAAAAGCCGCGGCGGCGATCGAACAAAAGGCTGAAAAAAGAAAGGCGGCTAGGTGTACTTTTTCCATTAACCTTGAAAGACTCGGGAGAGCAAAGCCGGGCCCTGCAGCGGCGGCGGGAAAAAAAGGAAGCCCCAGATCCGAATTGAATATATCGACTGGCGCGGGGATTAAGCTCGGCGCGGCCTGCGAAGTATCTCCCCGTTCCGGACCGATATGAAAATCCGAGTTATCTTTCGCAAACTCATTACTTGGCGCCTGAGCTTCGTCCCCCCCACCTCCTGTCGTTGGCTCCGGCATATCACATATATCCCGAGCTGTCCGCCTTCGGGAGCCGTCGTCGTCGTCGTCGTCGTCCTGGAGCAGCAGCAGCCACTAATTATAACCGTCAGCGTAATTATTAATGAGGGCACAAACGATCGTATTACTCGCTTCCGCGCTTAATTAGAGCCGACGACTTGGCCCCCTCCCGTCGGGGGCGAAGATCGGCGGCGCGCCTCCCGTTGAAAAAGCTTGGGTATCCGCGAGAGAGGCGAACGGAAGGCGAACGGAAGGCGAACGGTGCGGTTCGACGGCGATAATTGGGCCACTACTCTCCCTCCTACCCCCGCGGCGGTAGCCGAGAGAGAGAGCCTAACCGAGTTTCGTGCCTCTCCGTACATTGGCGCGTTGGCAGGAGCGAGTGCCGGCCTATAGGGAGCTCGTATTTGTCTGTTCTTTGTATCAAATCGGACGCGTGTGTGCGCGCTGAATTTTCTTCGGGGCACACGGGGGTTGCGGTCCAATGAGCCCTAGTCAGTAATGTCCGAGTCGTCGGCGCCGGCGGAACAGCACCTTTTTGCAGCGCGAGCCGAGGTAAATCCCTTCATATCGTACGTAATATTTCTGTCCCTCCACCCTCCTCCTCCTCCTCCTCCGAGGGCGACCGAGTGATTGATGGCCCGCGATTGAAAGTTCACATTCCGCGCTTAGCAAAACTACGCGTTGGAAATGGGAAATTGTTAATTAAGCGACAGAGAGAGGCGGGCGATAATCCCGAAGTAACAAAACATATGTCGAATTCGGCGCGAGGGCGGAAATGAATTTTGAAGCGTCGTCCTGCACGTCCGCATAATCCCCAGACGCACGGCAAACAAACAAGCGCCCCGACCGCGTGCGCGACTGCGAGAAAAGGGAATTACGGCAAACGAGACTGAGCAAATAAAAGGCTTTCCCATCTGTGCACTTGGCGCGGATAATAACAGGAGGGCCCGCCGACAGCCCGGCCGTAAAATGAGCTTAGATAAAGACCTCGGTGAAAGATCGCCACCTCCTTTCACCCGCGGAGGGGGTCAGCGTAGTCGAAATAATCGTAATCGCCACGTGCCGTAAGGTCGCGCTTTTCGGCCCGAGCGATTCTCTCCATTGTGCGCGCGCTCGGCTCGATTGGCGCTCGCAGCCGTGTAATCATCGCGCGCAAATGATCACGTCCGTGTCGCTTTGGCAGCCCCTTTCCTCCCAAAGTTTACGTCGTCCCTCGGCCTCGATAAATCATCCATCCGCGCGAGGAGAGAGAGAGGAGCTCCTCCCTAATACGACGCGCGGATCAGGGGAGATAAAGGCTCTCTCTCTCGCACACCTCGAGCGAGAGGATACGTCCAGAGAGCCGCTGGATATGTTTGGCTAAAAAATCGGCCCCTCCGAGCCGAGAAGATTAATGGTCCTAACCCACATTCTAAAACAATAAAAGGACCGGCGCGCGCGGAGGAGCCTTTTTTCCGCGACTAATCCTCGCGCGTTAAGTCGCTGATTTAAAGAGCGGCGCTTTGTGCACCGGCGTTCTCTCTCTCGAGCGCACACCTCCCCCGGCGGCTCGGCGGCGGATAAATGAACTCGTAAGAGGGAGAGAGAGGCGGCTAAAGTCAGCGCTCGCGGCGGCGGCGGCAACCACCAGCGGGAATCAATAACTCCTCGTGTGCTCGCGCGCGCGCAGCGGCAGCACCCTCTTTGCCCCTTTTCAGCCTCTCTCTCTCTCTCTGGCTTTCCGACGCCGCCGCCTCCCGGTGTTCACAAGCACACGGACAACTTGTACCTACAGACGTTCTCTCTCTCTCTCTCTCTCTCCCGCTTTCTTTCCGCGAGCGCGCGCAGCCCTCACCCCTTTGGCCGACACACCTCTCGCGTGTCTCTCCCCTCCGCCGCCGCCGCTCTCGGATACAAGCAGCCCCGAGGGCCGAAGAGTTCACCTAAAACTGCGAGCGCCGTTCTCCAGCCCCGGCGACGAGGCGTCGCGCTGTTATCGAGCCGATTCGGGATTGCGGCCGAGGAGGAGCGAGAGGAATCGAGCTGCGACGCCGAGCGTCAATGTCGACTTATCACGCTTTATATTTAGCCGTTGCGCGCCGCTAGCGGACTCGGCATTTTCGGAGGCCCGTCGGAGATCGAGCAGTCGCCGGGTTTCGGTCGCTTGACATTCAATTCGCCTTTCCTCTTTGTGTCGCGGAGCTGAATGCTCGGGAAAGCCGTGCGAGTGCACGCGCATCGCTGCTAAATTGAATTGAAGAAACGGCAGAACGACGAGTGCCTCCTCGCGAGGCGCTCTTTATTAGCGGGGACGTTAATGGAGTCGTACGCTTATACGTCCAGTCGCATCGGTCGTTCGAGGCAGCTTTTCAGAATCGACCGCGCGAGGAACGATAATTCAAGCGGGCGCGAGATATTTTAAGCCCCGCCGGGGGGCGATCGATGCGGCGATCGATCGCGCGGATGCCTTTCTCCCTGGCAACTTTTCGAAAACGCGCCCCCGGCAAAATTGAATCTTGGCTCTCTCTCTCTCTCGGAGAGCGAGGCGAAAAATATCCAATATTTTCCGCTCTTACGTGCTCAAAATTAAACTTGTAATTCGGTTAGGCGCTTTGATTCGATTTGGCGCCGGGGCTGCTCCGGCTATTTCTTGCGGTCGAGTGCAGAATAAAGTGAAATTGAATTTTCGCGCGTCGCTTGTTATTTGTTTGCTCGTAATTTGCAGCGCTATATAGCCCGCTCGCGTAATTCGCTTCCCCCCTTATATTTGTTTATAATTTATTTATTCGGCTTAAATATTGGAGTTTACGCGCGCGTGTAATAATTTGATGGGCCGCGCGGAAAATGATTATCAACCTTTCCGTATTGACAGACTGAATTTAGGACGTAAATAAAGTCCGGGTTAATGGCCTTATTTAATCAATTTTTTAGCGAAATGCCATTCGATTACAAGTTTATCGCCACACTGTCATGAAAATTCCTTCGAAAAGGCTTTTAAATTAATTCCATCCGTCAGCGCATTTCGCTCCCGTCTATATTAGGCGCGCTATCTGATAAACGACCGGTCGAGCTTCTTCGCGTGGCGAGCAAATAAATAAATCAATGGCGAAACGGAGAAAAAACTTGGCATTTAGCGCAATAATGGAGCGGTCGAGTCGTTATTTAGAAATAAAAAGGGCTAAATAAGCGAAGCGGGGGGCCACAAAAGGGGTCGGGGCGCGCAGATCGTTAAAGCGAAGCGAAATACGAGCATTTCCCCGGGAATAACTAACGATAATCGTCTTATTTCGCCGTCTCGGCGCTCGGGAGACAAAGTTATGTAGCCAGCTCAGCCTTGGGGAGAGGAGAGAAGAGCGGGGCGATATCCCTCCCCCGCTAATTACCATGTCAAAGGAAAATTATTTATCGCCGTCGCTCACTTACCTGACCGACCGCCGATTAATAATAGAGCAAGACGGAACGAGGTTACGTTCTCTCTCTCTCTGCCTGCCATTTTCGTTAAGCCTAAGTGGAAGCTCGACGGCACTCCATATTGACGCGCGCTCGGAAAATTTAGTGGCGCTATAAAAGCTCGGGCCTCCGGCGAATAAACCCGAGCGGGGAACGATGATGAAAATACGAGACAAAAGTGCGCGGCGGCGGCGGCGCAGAGCGCCGGGAGATTTATTTCCGGACTCGATCTACCTGCTCATCGGCGACTAAAGGCGAGCGGCGATTAAGATACGCGCGGAAATTTCTTTTCTCTCCTTTTTTTCCCCCCTTGTTTACGTCCGGGGATGAAGGAACTTGGTTTCGAATTAGTGCCAAAGGGAAAACCGCCGCTTTGCGGGATCAACAATATACTTTGTGCGTGATTTATGCTCTCTCGTATACGAGACTGAAGGAAAATTATTGCTTCGATTTAACATCCACGCGACTCTGCAATAAGGCTATAATGGAGAGAGTGGGAAGATTTGTGGATTTGTTAGAGTTTGCAAGCATTCGCATCCACCCTGTACCTTTCCCTTTTCACCAAGTTTTAATAAGCTGATTTTCTAATTTTTTTAATTTTTAAGTCAATTTTCTCCCGTTTATTCTCGTTGACTGACAGATGTATTAATAGATCGCATAGTACAGCATATAGTATATTTTTTATTTTATATATTGACATCAGGGAATTTTTGTAACATTGTTATACTACATTTTTACACTCGCTACACATTTTTTTCTATTTATTTTATTTTATTATTCATATATTCTATTATATACACTTTATCGCACTTATTTACTTAATTTTCTATCGTGTATACAAACAAACTTACATCTATTTATCCCCAGATTAGTCAAAGACGATCTCTTGCTTACATCGCAGGTGAGTCACAAAGTGAGGGGGGCCCGCCTTTTTGCCCAAGTGCTCGAAATCTCCTCAGCCCGTACAAAGCTCCGAGTGAAAAAGTACTCGCGCCCCTGCAGCCAGGAATCATTGATCTCTCTGAAAGCGCGGCCCCGTTAATCCACCCTCGCAGAGGAGTCTCTCTCTCTCCGCGCGTCAGAAAACATCATCGAGTCGTGCGCTAACGCGAAGCGACAAATGAATTCGAATCGCGCGCGCATCGAGCCGGGAAAAGCGAGAGAGGAAATGAAAAAGAGTACGCACGCACGCGAAAGAAAGGGTCGCCGCCGCCGTCGCTGCGGAAGGTGGTCAGATCCAATTATGACCCTGACAATGGGATTAGTCCAGGAGCCGCCGACGAGCTACCCACCCTCTCTCTCTCTTCGCTGCTTCCTCGTGTAATCTCCCGCCGCGGGGTTATCCTGGAAAAGTCGTTTATGCTCTGCGTGCAGTGCCGAGAGCGGCGAGCCGAGGATCGGCCTTTTTCCCCGCCGTTGGCTTTTTTTCCCTCGGCTTTTCGCCGCCGCTCTTCCCGGCTAATCTAATGACGAAAAGAGTTTGTAAGGTATCGGGGGCCGTGGGATAATGCACAAAAGCCTGCCTCAAAGTATATACACTCGGGGGGCGGGGGCAGAAATTGTCGACGCGCGCGATTCGTCTCGATTCTCGATGCTGCGCGAGCGGCGACTGCGTTTTCCTCCGCGGCGAGCGGAGAGAAGAGAGCCAGATACAAGCTGTAAAAGGAAAACAACGAGCCTTGGCTCGGGTCCACACGCTTCGGGGGCGGCGAGAGCATTTTTCGGCTCGCGCAATGATTTACCGCGGCCGCGCTTCGGCCCCCCGTTTTCCCGTCTGCCGCGGCGCGAGAAGGAGCGAGGGCGGGAGGGGGGCATCGCGATTAGATTTCGGCCCCGGCAGATTGGCGGGCCGCGTATCGCGCGCCGCCGGGAGGATGAATCGAGTTTTATTATATCCGCCGCGCGGCGAGCGTGTTTCGGGAGCTCTCGATTACGATAACTTTTATACGCGCGCCTTATTCTTCTCTTTGTTTTTTCGCCGCGGGGGGTCGAGCTTCTTTCTCGAGGCGAGGAAAGAGGCTTTGTGTTCTCCCAGTGGCGTACATCGCCGGCTGTTTTTTTTAAGCGAATTGTACAGCAAGAGACCTTGGACGCGTTAATTTCAATTTCGGCTTATAAAACGATTATAAAAGTAGCTCCTCTCGAGAGCGGAGATTACATAAAAATGAATGGACTTCTTACGAGCGAGAACGAATCGAGGGTTGCGCAAGTCGGTGGAGTGAAAAAAAGGGGGGCATGACGCTCGACAGGAGAAAAAGAGGCACGGCTCTCTCGCTCGCGAAAAATCCAAGGACGAAGGGCCGCAGTAGCCGTCGTCAGATTTAGGAAATCAGTTCGTTCCGCTCGAAAGTGTACACGATCTCTCGCGCCTCCTTTCCGATTAATCCGCCGCCGCGTCTCTGGAACAAAGATCCCCTCTCTCTCTCTCTCTCTCTCTCTCTCTCTCTCTCTGCTCCCTCCGGAGAGCAATTAACTTTGAAACGCGCGCGGAGAGCTGCGAAACGTAATTGCGAGGCCGTTCCGCGAGTGTACAACTTAACTTTCGGCCCGGCCCGAAAAACTGAGCCTTCATTCTCTCGGCCTCGCCTGTGTCCTACACGCCATTAAGCAGCCCGGCTATGTGTATACGAGGGTCACCCTCATTACGTCGTCTCTCTCTCTCTCTCTCTCTCTCTCGAGGTATTTCGCCTCTTACTTTCTGCTCGCAAAGTATAAGTGGATAAACGCGCGTTTCTATCAAACGACCGGCAGAATTTCGGATAACAACCGAAATAAGATTATTTTTGTTTTAGCCAGCCGGCACTTTGCGCGTCCGTGAGCGTGCACGTAGTCACTCGAGCACGAGAGCGCGCGCACGTCTTGGATGCCGAAAGTATAAGCGCGGAAAGGGTGTCAGTTTCAGAAGCACAAATACGCAGCCGGGCAACCCTCGAGTCGGGTCTCCCTCGAGTGGCCATATATTCCGAGTGAAATTACGAAGCACCTGTTATTCGTGTGTGCCAGCCCGTTGTGTACCCGTCTCTTAAGCGGCCCTCAACCCTCGAGCGCGCCCATTCGTCTTTGTTGCAGATGCCGAATCGCAAATGAAGCTTTGAACCGGCGGCGTTCGCGCGCTTAACTTCGTTTCCGACTCCCTCCCATCAGCTCGACTCGAATCCTTTTCCATTAGCCGGGAGCTGCGCGGCGCGCTCGCCTTTTTTCCCTTCGTTCTGTCTCTCTCCGGGCCTTTGATCTCTCTCTCTCTCGCTCCTGCTGCTACACTCCTTCGGGCGCGCAGGCTTCATCGATTTACCATCGATTTGCAGCGAATTAGTGCGGGGGCGGCGCTTTCACCCGGTTACAGCGGTGTACAGTGCCGAGGCTAAGTGCATTAGTTATACGCGGAGTCAAAGGGACGCGTAATTCGAGGCTTAAGTGCCGTTCTTTGGCGCGAAAACGTTTGTTGCGCCGTAAGCCGACGATCAATGGAAGCTGCGAATGGAATTTTGAGAAAAACAAAGGAGAGGCCCGAGGGAGCAGAGCGCTAAAGGCGGCGATGCCTTTTATACCGCCGCTCTTATCAAGAGCCGCGATAAAGTTTTACTTCTGGAAATTTATGCACATTGTACACGAGAATTTAGCGCAGGAGAACCTGGGAGGATATTCGAAAAGGCGGGCAATCTCGAGAGAGAGGGAGGAGTATTCAAAGCGGGCTCGCGTGCATTTTTACGTCCCGCGTCGCTCTCGGCGATTTATTTTACGAATGGGGGCCTCTACAAGCTGTAAAACGCGCGATATTTAGAAAAAGAGAGCGGCAATTTCTTTATTACGAGTAATAAACGCTACTTAGTCTTCTTTAAGAGCTCTTATATTTCCATGACGTTTACTCCGCCGTGGGGTTTATTAACTCCGCGTGCTTTACATAATGAGCTTTAAAAAAAAAACTTCCTTTTATACGCGAATTTCACGTTCGCCTCGCTTCCTTTTTTACGGCCTCCATTCACAATTTTGCCGTAGAGATTTTCGTAACGTTCTCGTAAAGTATAAAAAGGAGCCTCTTAAAGATCGCTGGCCGTTCAATTGATAAACTGCCGCTGCCGAGTAATTAGTACTTTTTATCTCGCAGCGCGTTTCAATGTTAAACACTTATTAAAAGCTCCGATAATTTTAATAATTTTATCTGGATTCTTAATCAAGTATAAGCTATATTCAACGCGCTTCATACGTATTTTTTTCTTTTTGCATTTTTCAACATTACTTCTCTTATATAAATCAAGTTTTAATTAGTTTAAATTTACTTATTGATTCAAAGTAGACGAAAATACATTACATGTAGCTCTGTAACCTTGCAGGGGAAAATGATACCTCCTATTTGAAGGTCTGGTAATTTTTAAAGCTTTATGTATAACATACAAACTTATAGACGTAATAGACTACTAATTTTTGTAAACAAAATAACTAACTTAAATTAAATTTAATGTAAGGTTTTGAAGTTTAGCTGCTACACTGTTAAAAATCCTAAACCCAAATTAATGGAAATGTGTTTGAAGTTTTCTTACAAAACCGTGTTTGAAATTTCAAACACGCATCTGAAGCCATTTTCAAATATTATATTAAATTTCAAAGACATGCACTAAGTTTAACTAAACACAGTTTATTAAAATTAAGGTACCTGCATTAATCAATATTAAAATTTCTTATTAAACTTAAAAAATGTATTTTACTTTTTCATTACAAATTGTCATTGATTTTTTTTTCAAATAGTATTTTGAAAATTAAGAAAATATTTGAATATAAAAACACTAGTGCTGCATTGAAGATTTCAGAAATGTTTTTGAGTTATTAATCAAGTATTATTATTAAAATTAATAATACTTTGGGAGATCAGATTTTTTGTCTAGATATTGTCCATCAAGACTCGCCAGTCCGATTGACCATCGACATACCTTGCCCCCGACACCTCCGGTACCCTTACTCTAATCGGCTCCCTATATCCCGGAGCCCCGACTAGTTCACTAGAGAGCAAGGCAAAACCCCGGTTACGCCACCTACCGAACAATCCGGCAAGCCCCCCCAAGCGCCCAAGGCTCCCCCACTCCTTCCTCCAACTACATTTCTATTAACTTTCAATTAAAATTAAGTAACATTAGTAAAATTAATACACTTGTTCATTAATTTTAATTAAGAAGCAGGACATAAATGTGTTACTAATGTACATATTTAAAAGTACGTTAAAAATAATATTTAAAGCTAATTTAAGTTACATTTCCATTAAAATTAAGAAATATAACGAAAATTCATATACTTTCCATTGATTTCAATTAATAGACAACATTTGAAATTTTGGTTGCAGATTGGTTTTGGAAACCAGTTAATAGCAGCGCTAATCTTAGAATTAATGGAGAAATACTTTAAATGTTCATTTATAGACTGCATTTTAAAATCATTTCATAATTTTATCTTAAATGTGCATTAGATTTCAAAAGTTTTCCAACAGTTTATTTTATTAACAGTGTAGTCTTATTGTGATGGCAGATTCGATCCATCACTTTTCTGAGAGAAAATTCGAATTTAATGCTTAAAATAAGAAAACGAACGAATTACCGAGCTACGGCCGGCAAATTGATTCGGTAATCAGTCGCGAGGACTGCTCGTATTTCACGCGCGAGTCGGAGAGCCTCGGGGAAAAAAAAATGAAAGCGCGTCCGAGGCGGCAGACAGTCGGTCGGACGTTGAAACGAAAGCGCGCCCGCTCGCAAGGAGCTCGGCGAAATAAAAGATCGGAGGAAACCCGATCGCGCGCAAAATCGTGTCAAAGGCAGGCCTCTCCCGTTTCAAACGCGCGCGCGCGCGAGTCGAGTTCTCATTACAAGATTACATGATCTTTCGCGCGCCCACTTGTTGATGTATATTCGCCGCGGCCGCCGTGACCCAAATAGGGCCCGCCGAGGAGCCTTCGAGGATACGTACATATCTCTTGCGCAAAATCTATCGGGCCGAGTTCGGGCGCGAGAGACGATCGGGAGCTCTTTCTCTCGATGATCGATCGCGCCGGGAGAGAGAAGTAGATTTCGCTAATGGGATATCTGCCGCTTTTTCTCCAAAGCGGAAAAGAGAAAGCTAGGCAGGACACGCTTCGGTCGCCCGGAAGAACTCGCGCAGCTGTAATCAATTTCGAATCGAGCTCCGTCAATTTTCGACGGGACGAGCGGCAAAAGTGAGTCTCTTTAATTGCAGGCTGCGCGCCCGTCGATTGTTAACGGATCGGTTCTCATATCGGCTGGACTCGGTTCCGCGGATTTTTCCCATTTTCAGAGCGTGAAATAACAGGAAAACGCGGAGGTACAATACAAAAGAAGGGGGGGGGGGGGAAGAAGAAAATGAAATAGTTTCAAAGCCCCGGAGAGAGAGACGAGTAAATATATATAAAGCCGCCGCGAAGCGTGAACGAATTTTCCATTTATTATTTTACGAGGCCTCTCGTCGGCGAGAGTACATACTTTAATTGAACGGCGGCGGCGCGCGTAAATTGAAAAAAATTTAAAGTTTGCACGCTCGTCCGCTAAACGAAACAAAAGGCCGGCGAATAAAAGATTTACACGCTGTAAAAGCCGCGCTCATTAAAATTGAAATCGACAGGGCCGAATAAAAAGCGCAGCTCCCGGCGGCGGGAGGAGAAAAGGAAGGCCGGGAGGAAATCTCTCAATTACGGAATAAAATTTATTATCCCTCTTTTCCCGCGATACACAAATTGCACCTTCGTTCTTACCGCCTGAACTTTATATTCTCGTGCGTATTATAAAAAAAGGACGGAGGACGAGGAAGGGAATGGCGAAAAAAGGGAAGAAAAAAATAAAATAAAAGGCGCATTGTTGGGAAATAAAACGCGCGCATGACGGGCAATTACGAAATAAAAACTCTCTCTCTCTCTCGGTGCGCGCGCTTGCGCATCGAGCAAATGACAATTGCCATTGTGCACAATTCCAAAAGGGCCCCCGTAAACTCTCTCTCCCTCTCTCTCTCTCGCAAGAACGCCGTTGTGTGTCGCGGCGCTAAAACGAAAGGAGGATAACGACTCGCGGCGCGGCGATGCTCTCCGTCTCTCTCTTTTTTACCTCCTTTCGCGCGCTCTTTATTTCTATCGGCCACCGGAGAGAGGGAGAGAGAGAGAGAGAAATTGCGCGACGAGCGAGCGCTTGTACTTGTCGCGAATAATTCGTCGTTACGGTTATACGAGGTACTCCCAGGCCGTGTAGGCGACGTTTCCTCTCTCTTTTTTTTCTCTGCAGCCGCTTTGAATATTCGCTCTCGGCGGGCTCTCTTTTTTAACGGTAACTGCCGCCTCGAAAAAGAATTCGCTCGCCAGCGTCGGACTGAAAAACAATAAAAGCCCGGCGTTTCCCATAAGTCTTGCGTTTGTATAAACTTTGCTTTTCCGCCCGATTAACATTGCATCGATAATGCGCATAAAGCAGCCAGCCGGGCATTAATTCATCCCGAAGAAAATATTCTTCCCGCCGGCTGGCTCTCTCTCTCTCTCTCGCGTATATTCTCTGCCCCGCGTATAATGGATGTCGCGTAAAAATGTGCATTCACACAGAGGGAGCTCGGTGTATTGGTAGCGAGAGCACGCGCTGTTAATTCAGCCTCGCTCTCGCGCAGGAAAGTGCCGGGGCATAAATTGCGTTTCACGAGCGCTGACTAGCGGACCGATAAACGCTCGCCTCTCTCTCTCTCTCTCCTCCGGCGGGAATGCGGAAGTACTTCGGGCGCGCCGCCGCCGCCGCCGCGTTACTTCGACGTGCACCTCCGCCTGAAATCGATGTGAAAATCGCGTGATTTTGCGCCCCGAGATGTGCGCGCACGGCTTCATACGTACGCCTCCGTCGAGAGCGCACTTTCTCGCGCGCGCAAAGCGAATCGAAAACAATGACGCCGCGGCGCGAGCTCTCGTATTTGCTCTTTTTTTCCTCGCCGCCGCGCTCGAGTTTTTAGCTGGCCCGCATTCCTGCCTTCCCAGCGACGTATTGCGGTACTCTGCCTGCACGGTGTTTCCCTCTGCTTTCTTTCGCGCGCACGCGAGGGCGCTCTCGGCTCCGGTCGCGTTTCTCCTCTCTCGCGGGGCTCCGATGTATTCGCGGAGAGAGGGAGATGCTTGAAAAACGGCTCAATTACACTGCCGGGGGATCTCGATCAAAGGCATTACGCGAAAGTTTAACATTGTTGCCGGGGTCATGTTGGAGAGTCGGTCGCGACCAGAGGGCAAAACGCGGTGGCTTTGCAGACTCTCTCTCTCTCTCGTTCCGTATACGCAAATCCGACGGAGCCCGCACAATGGTCCAAAGCTCGATTATTCATTAAAATCCCAGGAGCGAGGTGCAGTGCGGCGCGGCTCGCGGGCATTTCTATAATTTCAATCGGCCTCGCGAGAGTCTCGGATTTCTTCGCCGCGTTTGCGTACTCGAAAGAGATATTTTACGAGGCGAGCGTTAATGCTCGATCATTTGCCGCTTTAACTTTTTGGCCCCTTCCCGCGAATTCTTTCACTCCCTCGCTCCCGCGGAATTCGAACCGATGCATTTTCCCGCGCGGTTTAAAACGACCGAGCGCACATTCGAGGCGTCGTGAATCCACTTTGCATTCCGCGCAATGAGGGGAATTTCGGTCTCTCGAAAATAGCCGCCGTCGCTGCTCTCTATAGCAATAAATTCCAGACTACCTACCGATCGCGTCATCGCGGTCGATTAACAACTCGAACGACCAAACGAATATCTCGCTCGGAGTATGCGAGAATAAAGAAAGTCGCGCTCTCTTGGAGAATATCGATCGACGTCCTACTATATACATCGAGCGCAGCCTCGTATCGACATAACACTCGACTCGATATTTTCTTGTCCCAATTGCCGCGGCATCTAACGGGACTGCCAGTCTATAGTCGGAGGGGGGCCGGGTGCAATTTAGCGCGAAATATAATTCGATCGGGACAGGCAGGCAGGCATTCCAAGGCGAAAGACAAAGAGCAGACTGGGCCGCGAGGGCCGGAGAGAGAGAGAGATAATGACGGCCGGCTCTCTGCGTCCATCCGTGACGCGCATCCACACGTGACGGAAGGAAAGTCAAGCTCGGAACCACCGCGCTCTCGCGAAAATGGGCCAATGGGTTGTCGGCAATAAACCTCGATTGCCGCTCTCTCTCTCTCTCTCTCTCTCTCGACTGCGCAGCTCGTAAAGCAAATATTCCTCCTTTCTTCGCTGTGCGTGCGTGTCGTCGACTACGCGTTTTCTGCACATTTTACTGAAAGCAGAGCTCGACGACGTTTTCCTCTAATTTCATTGATATCTGGAACAGTCGAGAGAGAGCCCGTGCTGTTTGCGTAGCTGGGGAAACGATTGCGCAAGCCTTTTTACGAAACCTTATCTCCCGGGCGACTGGGTGCGAAGCTGTTAAAATATTGGCTCGCGATTAGCGCGGAAGAGTGAGTTGTTAGCCGCGGCTGAGCATTAAAAAGAGCATTAAGATGGGGGGGGGGGGGGAACAACATACATCCCCCGGCCGGCATTGAATTCGACTCGCGCTCGGCGCTCCGGCCGGTCGTCTTCGCGGCCTGTAATATCGTCATCGGAGGCGCTCGTTTTCGAGAGAGCGAGAGAGAGAGAGTGACGCAGAGAGGAGAGGTAAGACACGAAGAGCAGCGACAGCGGCGGCGGCAGCCTCCGTGCAGCTAGAAACTATTCCAAATAAGTTTACTGCCTGGGTTATTGGCCTCGGGTGAACTTAACGGTTAGGCTCTCGCCGCCGCCGTGCCTCGACTCTCCCGAGGCGGCCGCATCTCTCAGCGCCGACTACTCTCCCGAGCGCGCTGTGACACTGAATTCAGAGACGTTCGATCGTTTATCATCCGAGAGAGAGAGAGAGCTGCCGCCGCCGCGCGCGCGACGACACCCGAGCGAGCGCGGGAGCGGGGCAATAATTTTGCGCCGCCGTCGGAGGCCGAATTCCGGACGCGCGCGCCTGATTCGCGCTGATTCGGGGAAAAAAAAACACGGCGGAGCCGGCCGGGGGAAGGAGGTAGGAAATGAAGCGGGACAATATTATCGGCCGATACGATCTGAGATGCCTTCGCTCTTTTCCCGGCCATGTCACACACCGCGAAGCGCCGGACAATGCGGCTATTGTTAGTGCATAATGGTCGACGAGCTCGGAGCTCTCTCTCTCTCTCTCTCTCTCGGTCCCTTGACCTTACGTGCTTGTTTCTACCGACATTTTCCTGCCTACTTAGCCCCCCTCGTGTAACGCACCGGTCTACAAATAAACATTTACCCGATTTATGTATGTATATATATATATATATATATACATAACGTGGCGATCTGCGCGCCGTCTTCGAGGCGCACAAAGACAGCAGGGCTTTTCTCTCCTCGCCTCTCCTCTCGTTTCTCCGGTTCTAGTCCCGGAGCGATATAAACCTATGCAAATTTATTGCCGGGATTTTTCCTTCATCTCTCTCTCTCTCTCTCTCTCTCTCTCTTTCTCCTGCACTTCCCGCACACTTTCGCGGCCGCGATCTTGTCTCCTTTATGCGCGTGACGCTTTGATGCGTCCAGCCGGGAGAGAGGAGGCTGCGAGCAGCCGAGGAGCCTTTGTTTCGACGCAGGACGGCATACATTATTTATGCGCGCCGAGCGCTCGATCGACAACGATTTCACATTAACCGCCGCCTTTTCTGCCTCTAACCCCAAGACTCGAGCCGTTTCTACGGTGTATTACGTCGGGCTTAATCATCCGGGGCGCGCGCGCGCTTTTCCGAAGGGCAGCCGAGCGTTAATCCCGCGCCGCCGCCGCTCGCGGTGCAAAAATGTCCGCCGAATCATTAGTCACGCGTCGCGTCGCGCCGCGCGCGGGATTCATCCGAACGACGCGGCCGCATCCACTTCTCTTTCCCCCGTCGCGTCGAGCGGCATTGTTCGTCGCTTTTCGTTTTACGCCGTTTCCGTCGATCGCTCGGGAAGGCGTCGACCGAGCGCGAAAAATTAAACGCTCACGGCAACGAGTAACTCGACGCTCTCGGGCGCGGGGAAGCGGTCGCTCTCGTTCCCCTCCCCCCGAAAAAAAACTTGAATCGAAATTCAAATGCGCCCCGGCCGAGGTACACATCAGAGGCGGACCCGAGCCCGCGCGGGGGGAACGTAATAACGGCCGGCGCGTCGTCGTCGTCGTCGGCGGCGGTGCAGCGGAGGAGAAAGGGGGCCAAAAAAAGGGGCATTTCCGGTTCTCGGCCTCGCATTACAGATGCACGAGAAAGGAGCGAAGGGGTGAAGCGCTCGCCTCCTCGCCCTCGAGGGGGAAACTTGAGCGGCTTCTCTGTCGCAGAAGCGCGGAGCTCCTATTTACCTTCCTATTTTGTCGTTATGAATCAGTGTTGCGCGCGGCGGCGGCGGCGGCGGCGGGGAAGAAATTCAATTATCCGCGATATTGCCCTCGAGGAGGGAGGCGCGGGGGCCGAGAGCGTTAGAATCCATTTATCGCTCGTTAAGCTCGGCTCTCTCGCTTTCTCCGCCGGGAGTAGGAAAAGCTCCTTCCGCCGGCGGAGCGCGAATTTTCCTCTCGGATACGGCAAAGTGCAAATATTTGATTGCACGCACAGGCGCACCCGCCGGCTGCGCGCAGCTTTTTTCCCTCGGCGCCGCTCGAGAAATGAATTTCAGTTTGCGAAGCCTGACGAGCTACGGGGGCCACGGTAACGGAAATCTCGCTGCCGCGGAAGAATTTTTCACGAGAGAGAGAGAGAGAGACTTTTTCCCGAAAATTTTTCGAGCCCCCTCCGAAGATAATCGGAGCTCTCTCGCAAATGAACTCGCCTCTAATGGAAGCGCGGCCGAGCATCGATCCTCCCTCTGCGCACGCCGGTGTATTGCTTAATCTAACGAGAGCTCGTATACCGCCGCAGTTTCTTAAAATAGAATTTACACTGCAGCTCGAGCAGCTCGCCGCATAATTAACCAAGTTCGCGTTGTAAACTTTATGAAGAGATGTAAGCGGAATCTCTGCCTTCTTTAAAAGATTATGCGATGCAAAGTGGACTCTATTACTTATGTAATCGTACATAACCTAATGCGAGAGGAGAGACTCGCCGCTCTCCGGCTCCCGAGGAGCGATATTTATTCATGAGGTCAGAGTATTTCGTTTAACAAGACGTATATACGAGGCGCGCTCCGCGTTATGCAAATCGCTCCTTATTTCGAGCTTACGGAAGAAAAGTTATACTTTGAAAACACGTCTCTGGAAAGATCAAAGCCGCGGCCAATTATACGCGGCGCTGCGGAGGCGATGAAACACTCTTCGAAACAAGAAAGTTCGACTCCCCGCCCGAGGCGATAAGAAACTAACCTGGAACTTTGTCAATAAAGCATATCGGCTTTGATCCTCGGAGCAGGCGAGGCGCGCCGCGCAAAAATCAATCTTTCGAGAGCAATTGAATTATACGCGGCTCTAATTCGACGTGGGGAAGGAGAGCTGAATTCGCGCTCGCGCGATAAATGCGATTTGGGATCGAGCGGCGTCGGACTGCTGCTCGCGCCGCCTCGGGAGAGAAGAAGTGTGTGGAGGGCAGGGAGCGAGAGAGAGAGAGAAAACAAGCTCCTTCTTGTATTGATCACTTGAAAGGAACTGGGTTAACACAGGTCGACTACCCCCTTTCGTCTCCTTAGCGTCGGATATTCGCGCGCGCCTCGTACGTACAGAGGCAAAAGCGGCGATATAAACGTCGAGTTTTCCTCTTTCGGGGCGGAGACGAGTCGCCCGGCCCCGCGAATAATTCAGTACAAAAGAAATGCGCCGTTCGTCGCGCATTCTTCGTCCCCGAGATTGCGCTGTTCAATTAGCGGACAGTGCTCTCCCTTTCTCTCTCCTCGGGAGTTCGCGCAATGAAAGTTTGCGTGCGCGGGCCCCGCGGAGTTTCGATAATAGCCGCGTGCTCGCGAAGGGAAAATGATTCGCCCGGGAAAAAGAGGGCTCGTCTTTTTTGGAACACGGCGCGTTAATCATACAGTTTGTTACTTCTGCCTGCCGGCGGGCGCCACGACTAATTCGGCCCGAGTTAATAAAGCAGCCTCCGACGTTAAAACAACTGCAATTTATGAAAAAGTATTATTAGTTTTGCCGCCGCGGCGCGCGGCAATTTAGTAATTGGCGTCGCCGACGTCAATACGCCGGGAGAGCGAAGAAAAAAAATTACCCCCGTTAATCAATTTGCTTGACGTGCGCGGCAAGGCCTGCGCTCAGCGGTTAATTAGAATATGCACACGCGTTATGCGCGTTCGCGTTTAACGTTAATTAATTTCGTCTTGTTTTTCTTCTGTTGCAGGTAAGCGAGAGAGCCCAGAGGGGGCCGATCGAAAGAGAATTGCCTCCGCGAGAAGGCGGATCGCTCGGGGAGGAAATAAAGGAGGTAAGAGCGGATTGGCGATTTGGCTTTCGGAGGATTTTCGTTTAATTGGCGAGTCGATTAACGAGTGTCTCGGTTAGGAGAGTAAAGCCCGAGGGGGGAGAAGGCAGCGGCTCTCCTCGCCGCTCTCTTCTCTCCCGCGTCGATTTCCTCCTTTATTGATTTTCCGTTGTTTGCCGTGAAATACCGAGCGCCGACGAACGGTTTATCGCGGCGCGCGCCTCGGCGACTCTGCGGACTGACCTAAAATTGCGCCAAGGCTGCGAGGAAGCTTCGCTCGCTCTCTCTCTCTCGCGCGTCTTAGAAATTCCGCCCCGCGGGGGACGACGTTTTTATATACACGCTTGTCAGTTTTTTCTGCCAGCATTTCGAACGACAAATGCCGACAAGCAAAAAGTAATAAAAGCACGTAATCGTCCTCCGCGAGCAGCAAAGACAAACTGTACAATAAAAGCTCGCCCGGAGAATCGGAGGAAAAGCGCGAGGCTTTGCTTTCGGTTCCACAGCATCGGGGGGGGGGGGGGGCAAGGCGGTCGCGTGGCCGCCGCGTCCCGGGCTATTATTTCAAAGAGCGCCGTGTTCGCGCGAGTTTGTAAATATCTTGGCGCGGCCGGCTCCTTTCGTTTACAAAACACGAGAGAGAGAGAGCGCAGCTGTTGCGCGGCGGCTTTTTCGCGCGCACGTTCCACCGTGCACGAACCATTTGGCGGAGCGCCCCGACGTTTGTTTGCCCCAACAACATTATCGATATTTAGCTGCTGCTTCGCTTTTCGGAAATGCAGAGATCGGGAAAATGCAAAAGGAACGGCAGCTCGTCCTCTCCCAGTCGCCAGGCGGTAAAATGCGCAAAGAAAATTATCGCGTAAAAATTGTTACTCGGAATTCAGATTAAAATTTTCAGCTGAGAATCGAGTAATCGGGGAATGCAGCACCGTCTGTTCGTAAATTAATTATCATCAGACGAATTTTTGTTCGAAAATTGAGTAAAGTACCCGGAAAGAAAAATTCAATATGTACTTGCAAGCATCTACAATAACAAAACAATACAGCACAAATAATATTTTAGTATTAAAATTTAAAGATTTATTCCTATTCTCGAATATATTAACATTAAGTAATTAAGCTAAAGATTTTTAAATATTTTACAATTAAAATATATTTACGAATAAAGTTATGTTCGATTGTTTTGTTACTGAAAATGTTACCGACACAAAATTTAAACATTTTTCGAGTAAACTTTAATCATATGAAAATAATGATATAATGATTACCAATATTTACATATATGTGCAAATATTGCGCGAGATAAAATGACTAAATGAGAGAAAGTATCATATTCTAAAAGAGGCTAAATATTATGCATAAAATGGAATTTTTTGCGTCAATTAAGCGAATCGATCATGGTCGTCGATTTGATTAATAAAAGGCCCGGGCGTTATCCGCGCGTTTACAAAGGCCGGTAATTACGAAGATGAAAGCTCGCGCGCTAAAAGTTCGGTAGGAAATCGCGCCTGGAAGTTCGGACGGGCAAAAAGAGAAGTGGGAGAGAGAGAGAGAGAGAGAGAGAGAGAGAGAGAGAGTGAGTTTGATGGGAAAATAAAAAGTGCCGGCTCGTTCGTTATACGCGATGTTTTTAAAAAAAAAGAGCCGCCCGCTAGCAACTTCCGCGAGAGCTCGCTCTTTTTCTCTCTGCGCTTGAAATATTTTTCCAGGAATAACGCGCGGGAAGAGAGAAAGAGAGAGAGAAATTGTTCCCTACATCGACAGAGGAGAATTACGAGGAATTTATTCAATTTTTTAAAAGGCTTTTATACGTGTCTTTGAGAGCGGTTTTTGCCCGCTGGATATATTCGCAAATGTTGAGCTTCAACTTTTCGAATTCGACTCTTAAGGTGGGCCGAGTGCAATTCTCTAGTCAATGAAGTGATATAAAAATTAATATAATAAAATTAATATAATATAATTTAGAAATTTAAAAAGTACATAAAATGAAGGTATGCTTTTTTCTACGAAAATAAAATTTTGTTTAGATACTCATATGATTTGAGAATTTACTATAGCTATTTGTTTATATTATGCTAAGTCGCTTTTAGGTTATCTAGACTTTCAATGATGTAAACATTAATAGTTTAATGAAAATAATTTTTATATTATGAATAAGTTCTTTTAATATGTTTATTTATGATATAAAATTTACGGCATTCTATAAACTATTTATTTACAAGAAAATTTACAAACTTTTTTACAACGTTCCAAATTTTGAAAATGAACTGCTTTGCGGAAGTAACACAATTTAATTTTTCGTAATTAAATATCTTCTTATTTTGTCCATTGTCATACATATATATTTTTGTTGCAGTAGAAAGTGCACATTTTAAACTTTTTTAACGTAGGTTTTCATTCATATCTGCAGAATTTATCTACAAAAAGGATATATATTTCCGGTGAAAAATGAATGACTTTCATAAGAATCTGTGTTAAAATACCGAATTTTGAATAATTTTTTCTTAAACAGTTGCTCAGCAACCTAACCTAAGATTTGGCAAGAAGATGTATGTTTATTTAAAGAATCATTCTTCTCAAATTTAAATAATTCTGCAGTGATTAATGTGCGGCTTTAATTAAAGAATAACAAGGATTATTTCATTTTCGGTTAAAATACAAAGCCGCTCTAATTTCCTCGGAAAAAAGCTTGATTCTTTCGGGAAGATTTTCAGCGCTCGGCCAACAGACTCGAGATATGCGGCCGGGTAAAAAATCCGAAGCTAAATTTAGAAGCCGACTGAGCTAAATTCACAAAAAGATTACACGGGAGCGCGCGGATCGCAGCAGAAACAAATAAGTTGGAGCGTAATCGAGTTCTCTCGTAAAGCTCGTAAAATATTAGCTCCCCGCCGGTTCTGCCTCGGCGGGCACTTTAATAAGTTCGCGAGCGCCGGCATACGTACTTGATCAAATTTAATTTTATACGCGCGTAAAGCGATATTTACGCCGCGATTCCTTTTCCCCTCCCGCGCGCTCGATCTCCGCCTCGGCGCTCGCAAAATACGCGGCAGGTCGCGCGCTCGAGTACGAGGCAAAACGAAAAGGAGAAAACGGGGGAGGGCCCCGGCCGCGGGAATTGAAGCGAGGCGCGCGTTATCTTTACGAGGCCGCGCGATGTCGAAAGAGTCTCGTCGCGAATATTCAATTAATCGCCGAGCGCCGACGCGGCCGCAGGAGGGAGGGAGATAATGATAAGGCGCGATTATGATAATGCGCGATCACGCGTGTACACACTGCGCGCGCCCAAGGCACGCGGAATATGGAGGCGAGCGGCGGAGCGCGGCTTTGAATTTTATTTAGATTTCGCCTCGGATTCTCGGCCGACTTTCGATTTGGGTACTCCGAGTTGGAGGTTGCGGGGTATTATACACTTCACCGTAATATTCCTTTTCCTCCTGCACCGAGGGAAGAGATGTAAGAAAAATGACCAATACAGTCTTGTCAAAATGAGCGTGCTGCCTAGGAGGGCTACCACGGACTGTCAAAACAAAAGGAAATTACTACACTTTGTAATGGTGATTTTCACTAAACTTTTCTCTCCGTGTATCTTTGGCCGCGCAATTTGTACTCGTTTGAATAATCGCGGAAAACATATTTTTCGAAATAACGTCGCGCGGCCCGTGTTAATTCTTTCGGCGTGTTTACTCGGGGCAATTAAATTAAAAAGCTGATACAGCCGCCTTATCGGCGTATTATCTAAAATTAGGCCTTATCCGATCATTATTTTGACGTAAGCAGTGTTTACACAGCTTTTTCACTCCGTGCAGCCGAGCAAACTGAAGTTACACCACTGCATTTGCATATTGGATTTAAGCTTTTACGAGGCAATTTCGACAAAAGGAAAGAGTGGCCTTTTCGAAGGGCCGTTTATTAAATTCCGCGAACGATTTGCGTCCAGTGGCTCGAGTCGTCGTAATCCAGTTGGCGGAGACAATGGCTGGGTGCAAAAACTCTCGTCGCCCCGACGCTCGCCATCGTCAATTAAATTTCCGGGCGAGGAGGCTGCCTTCAGGGGCAGCACAACCAGCCGGCGACAAATATCGCCGCGTTCCTCTCTGCATTATAGTTCCCCGTTTAATTGGCTTCGCGTTTTCTCTCCTCTCGCGAGTGTACCGCGCGGGTAGTGCAAGCTAGAGCTCCTCTCGATCCGGCCGATATTTCACCGAATCGAGCCGCGCGGCCATAATTCACTCTCCCGAAGGCTCGCGGAACTTTCGGATTTAGAAAGCAGCAGCGTCGCAGCTCTCGCTCGTCGCCTAAAAATTCGCAGGGAGATATCGCGCAAAAAGCGAATGCACGACTCTCGGCGTCGTTTTCCGCAGTCACTGCCGATGTATTGCCTCCTTCCTCGCTTCTCCGAGAGACTCTTTCTAATCCAATTGCAGGCCGGAACGCAATCAATGTCAATCAGCGACCTAACGATCTCTCTCTCCCTTCTCTCTCCTCGCTTTTCCTGCATCCCCCCGTTCCGAGCTTCTTTCCCGCTACCGCAGCAGCAGGAGTTGGCGGCTTCACCCTAAATATCACCTCCGGGGAGGTACTCTTCCTCGCCGATCCGCGCTGCAACAAAGTGCGAGCGCAAATAAACCCAAGTATCCCTCGGCAGAATCTAAACGCCCCTCGTAAACATTTGTACGGCCACATTGTTATCAGATTTTCCGCGCCTTCAATTACCCCGCGTCGAGAGCAGCGGGCAATGAGCAGACCTTTAACGAGTTTGTATTTAAATCGCGCCGCTAATTATTGACTAGCCGTTCTCGCGCGCAGGCACGAAAGCCCGCGAGTGCACGACTGCACGCGCCGCAGATAGAGATATCGCGAGAGAGAGAGAGAGAGAGCCTCTAATCGAGATTCGCGCGTCGCGAGGACTGGTTTCGCTTGGTGCGATCGAGCGTGTATGCCAAGCGGATATGGTGTAAAAACATTTATAACCGGAGGAAGAGTAGCCTTCTTTTTAATCGCCACCCGGTTTCTTTATGCGAGCGCTGCTCTCTTGGACTGCTAATTAATCGACCGTTTTCCGCGGCCGCTGATCGATTGGATAACGAGCGCTTAATTCAGAGTTACTAATAAGAGGAAATTGTGCAAGCAGTCGAACGCTTAAATCTGAGCTGCGCGCTGAGAAAAATAGTATAATAATTTTTAATTATTTATGCTTTCGCTTTGATAATTTCTTATGCATTGTAATAAAGTTTATTTGTGAAAAATATTTTTCAAAGCAGAAAATTTAAAAATTAAAAGTTGGAAATAGTTTGGAATTATAGTTACCCTGGTAGAAATCGGAACTATTTTTAGAGTAAGAATTGGCCATTTTCATTTGCAAATGTCCAAAGCCTTTGAGTATTACTACCCAAGTTTCTTTTATATAAACAAAACGATTTCACGAATTTCTTTCTGACATTTAAAATGCCCAAGCGAAAATAGTAATTATTCCGCATAATTTCGGCATAATTATTAGGATAAAAAGATTTTTTTTTAAAGTTAATCTTTAAAATAACCTAAAACTCTTTTTTCGATTATTTTCCGCCTACATTTTTTGGGCATTTTTTGTTTTACGTTATAAAATACAATGATTTGTATTTTATTTGGCTAAATATAAAGACTTATTTCGGAATTATTAATGCAAAATTTGTTTCGTATTGAAACTTGCCAAAAACTAGTTTTTTAAACTATTAAAATGGTTTGATTTCTATTAGGATAAAGTTTTAACTATTTGTGGTATATATTGAGCGAATTTTGCTTGTAGAGAGAAGCGCCCAATTTTCCGAGTGTTGTAACCATCGGCAAATCTACGTACTTGCTAAAGCAAAGAAGGAAGCCATCTATCTAAAGTTTGCTTCTCTTTGTAGGAGGCTGGAGAAAGCCTAGGCATTTCGTCTCAGGATTAGTGATGTGCGATTCCTGTCGATTCTTTCAGAATCGATCGATTCTTTTTTTTAAGACTCGATTATTTTATCGATT
>JAWWEM010000027.1:16327354-16339407 GCA_035582935.1 Ormyrus thymus
TATTATTTATTATTACTATTATTATTATTATTATCATTTATTATGCTTGTCATTTATTGTTTATTATTATTTTTTATCTATTAATCAATTTTAGTTTTTAATTTTATTATTAATATTATTTTATCTTATTTGCCAATTTCAACATTATTTGGCCCAGTTTTTGGTGAAAACGGTGTTGTTTTTAGCAGAGTGGCTGGCCAAAAAGTAGGTCAATTTTTAAAAAATTGGCCAAATACTGACGAAATAATGGTGAAAACTTTCACCAGGGTCATTATGAGCAAAGTTAAGTAGCGTTCTAAATCTAATTATTAAAAGACATTGGCTTGTTCGCGCACCCAAGAATCGTACTCGTTTATAATCGTGCACAGTTTAGCAGACCAATACATCTATAAATTTTGTCAGTGCCAATTTCCGCGCAATGCTTATGCGCGTACGATTCTCAGGTTCACCAGCCGCAACGCGTTTGCGCTAAAAAACGCGCAGTAAGTTTTAATAGATCGTGAATCAGCAGCTACCTACTGCCGTCCCGAGCGAATCTTTCTCAGCCGGTCGATTCGTCCCGGCCTTCCCTCCCTCGGCTCGGAATGCCTCGCGCCTCGCCGCTGCCGGGCGCGCGATAATATGGTAATGCTTGTGGGGGCCCGCGCCGATAGAATCGCCGACGTCGACGTCGTTTCGCTCGAGGGTCGCTTTCCAGCTTGGCTCCCGGCTAACTAATCGCCGCCCGGTAGAGAAGACCGGTAGCCCGGGGAAATTATACAGTTGAAATGTTTATTATTTTAGAAACGCCGCCGCCGCCGAGCGCCGAGCGTGAACGCAGGGGCGTTTCCGCGCGGCGAGAGAGCCTTGATGGATTGCCTGATTTATGCGGACTGCCAGCTCCCGACCTTCCCCTCCTACTCTTTTTTTGCGCCGCCGACGAGGAGCAGCCGAATCGACGAGCGAGGCCTCAGAACACACCGAGAGAGAGAGCGATTTTTGGCCTTTCAGTTTTGCGCGAGTCGTCGTCTAATGGGCCGCCAAGCAGCCGCGCAGCTGGGATTCTTTTGCATTCTTCCTGCGCCGCGCGGAGAGCCGCGTGCTGGTGGTGGCTTTCGCTTCTAAGCGGAGTTGATGGGCAGGCTTGATTTACGCGCCGACGGCTTTAGTGTTCTTTAGAATTTCGAAAACTTTATATCAATTTATTGCGTTCGGCTTCGTTCGCTCTCGGTTTCTCCGGAAACTCGCCCCGATCCCCAATGGTTTATTCCCGCCGATGGTTTATTTTCTCGAGTGAGAGAGAGAGAGAGAGAGAAAAGCAAGATGTTGCACGTATATATTTTGCCAGGTTTTGTTCGGAATCATGTTAATGATCGGGAATAAAGTAGCGAGAAGCTTTTATTTTTCGTTGCTACGAGAACGTAAAAACGTCTTGTTTTTATAGAGCTCACTGATTTATGCCACGAAGATTATACGGACTGATTAGTGTTATGAAGAGTTTATAGGATTTCTGAGAATTTTTCGCATTACGGTCGTTTAATGATGTCCAAAGTGATGCCCGTTCTTACTTCCAAGTTTTGTGATTAATGAAGCAGCGATCCACTTTCGGTTCGAAATAGATATTTAACTTTACGGCTTGTGGAAAAATTTCCTGATTAATTGTAAAATTTACTCGACTCTTCTCTGGAAAAATTCCTCAGCGTCAGACCTGCTAATAAAGTTTTGTCGTAAATTACACACTCGGTAAGCTTTCCAAAAGGATCATTTAAAAGAAAATTTTGTAATTTATATTTGCATGCGGGTAGGTTTTTTTTAAAAAAAGAACATTCGCGCGTTAATTCTCGCCTGCATACATGAGCGGTGATTTTAAACGTCTGAATCCCCGTTTAAGCACTCGATTGCATTTCGTCGTAAAGTAATTGAAAATCTGATACAGTGCAAAAAAAAAACACAAGTACATCGTGAATTCGCAATAATAAATTATTAATAATAAGCATAATAAACCGGGGGGCGCTTAACTCGCAGGCAGTAACATAAATCGAGCGCAAATTCGATTTTCCGAATTGTAATTACCAATTACGCGCTCCGTCGGATAAAAGCCCAAAATTATCATCATTATTACGTAGAAACTCACCATAATTAATCCGAAAATTCGGTCCGTCTCGTCCGGCCGGTCGAACTCCCCCCGAAAAATCAAATTACCATTCCCCCCACTCTCCGCTCTCTCCCGGCGCGACAAAGTATATCCAGCTAAATGAAAGAAAAAAAGGACGAGCATTACCGCGGGGCGCGCTCGTCAATAATGACAAACCGGGGGAGGGTAAAAAAAGAGCGAGCGCGCGCGCCTCGTTTTAAATTCCAGAGACGACGATCGGTTCTCGCGCGCTCGCCGAGAGCGCAGACGCAAAAAAGGAGGCCAGAAATTTACTCGGGGGGGCCCGAAGAAACCGAGAGGCGGCGTGCACGAGGAGAGAGAGAGAGAGAGAGCGAGAGTCGCCGCGGAAAAAAAAATGCCCGGCAGGAGGAGGAGGAGGACACGAGCTCGCGCATAACGAGAGCAGGCCTGGCAACCTCGCCGGCGCGCAACAATGCGTGCGGCGCAAGTGCGGAGGTGCCTCCTCAAGGCCGAGCCGACCGTACCGGAGGGACGTGCATTTCCAGGGGATCTCGGAACCTGCAGCGCGTCGCGGCCTCGCTCGCAAGGTGTAAAAACAAGGGCTGGGAGGAAGAGCCCTCGATGCACGTCGGCCTCGGGAGCGCTTAATTACCGGTGTTATCAGGCGCTAATCTGCCCGATCTGACGTGTCGGAGCGGGCTGCGCTCTTCTTTGTACCTGCCCCGGTCCGGAGGCCGGCTTACCGACGGCCCTCCGCCGGCGCTAGACGTGCCGTTTTTACGGTGGCCGGCACGCTCTCGCGCACCGGGAGGCGTAATGCACCGGACCGGGGATTAGAAGCTGCTGCCGGCCGGCTCTGCAGGTGGCGTCAAGTTTGGAGGATATCGAATGAGCGGCAGGTGCCGCGGTGGAGTTGCGATGGCGCTTGCGATACCTCGGGCGGACTGGATGAGCAGCCCTTTTTCCCGCGCTAATGCGGCTGTTTGCTCTTGTTTTTCGAGCGACGTCTAAGCGGCTTCCGAGGCTTTCTTTTAGTTTCACTTACTAAGTAAGCTAGTTAGCTTACGATGCACGCATCGGAGCTGGATTAAAAGAGTCCACCCTGCAGAACAAGTCCGAAGACAGCAGACGATGTTTTCGACTAGGGCCCCTACTACCGGGGGGATATTTAGGAGTGGGAAAACACACCAGATTTCAGTTTAGTGTCTGTCTTTGTCTCGAGAGATGCAGACTGAAACTCTGCGAGGTTCATTAGCTATTCCGTTCGTCCCCCAAAGATGGATTTTTGGACAAGGTAAGTTCGTCCTATCCGAATGCTAATTTGATTAATTTGTGCGAAAGGAAGTCGTTTCCTTTCGCCACACGATTCGAGCGAACGAAGGAGGAAAAATGTCAGACCCCTCAAGGACGCGCAGAGTCGCGAGAGTGACAACACCCTCCCTGCTGCTCTTTATTATTGTTCTCGTTATTGCCCGGCCGTCGTTGCCGCTGCTCTCTCTCTCTCTCGAACGAGTAATTTACGATGCGGCTTTTTCAACCGCAATTAGCATGCTAAGTGCGCGCATTACCCCGCGTTTTCATTCGCCGTTTCTTTTTGCTCGCGCCGTTCCGCGCTGAAAGCCCGCGTGTCTTCCCCGGCGCGTTTCCCGCTTTTCTCCCGCGCGTCGCCGGCCTCTCGGAAAAAAAATCGCCTCGATCGAGGAGCCGCGTCTCATTAGCCGAAAAATCAATTAGTCCCCCTCGTCGGCGCTCGACGGCTGCGCAATTTTTTGCTCCCGTCGGAATTCAATTTGGCGAGAGGCCGCGATTTATCGATGCTTTTCGCGCGCGCGCGGATACGAGGGACTGTGCTCGACCTCCTCGAGGCGAGCCGGAGCCGGAGTCGAGGCGCGTTCGAAAAGAGAAAGTGCGCACGTGAATAAGATAGGTCTCGGCGGACTTTTTCTCTCTCTCTCTCTCTCTCTCTCTCGTGCGAAAGGTTCGCCTTCGAAGATCTCTCACTTTGCCGGCACGTCGCCGCGGCGGAGAGAGAAAAAGGCGCAAAATTACAGGGAGCGTTGACTCTTTATTATCGGTCTTAATTCGCCGAAAGTAAAATATTTTTAATGCCCCTTACCGCGCACTCGCTTCGCTATCAATTTTCGGCGCTCGCTCGCTCCGTAATCGACTCCGCGAGGAAAGCTGCCCGATTCGTCGTGTATTTCATTGCTTGTTATTTTAAAACGAGCGATTATCGCAGCTGAGATTAAACTGTTTCCGCGAGTCGAGGGAGATAAAGGTTCGCGCAAATAGTTCCTAAGAGGTTCCGTGAATTCGAAAGCTTATGCATATCTATTATTTGCCCTCGCGCGCAAGTAACGGCAATTATTCGTGTAATCGCGAAATTCACGTGCCGCTCATTGACTCGACTAGTTTTCGGTCCAAGCATCGCCCGTAAAAATAATCTCGAATTTGCATAGCCGAGCGGGGCGCACAGCTTAACCGGCGCTGTTATTTTTGCGAAGCGAATTAATAACCGAAGAGAGAGCTTAATTAGGCAGCCTTTGCGGATCATAACTCGGGGGTCCCTCGGAAAAAAATCGCGCTCGCCGCGGTCGGATAATTTCAAAGCCCAGGGAAAACGTCCAATCAAGCGTCTCCCGGCGGAGAGAGAGACTCTGTCGGTCGGTCGGTCGATGAGCCTCCGATATATAGGACTAAAAATAAATGCGCGAGCGCAATCGACGTCGGCTGCTTCTTGCCCCCCTCGGAACGTCCGACTGCGGCAGGAGACGTCATCGGAGCGAATCGGCGTGCATTGCACCGACGGAGCGAGAGAGAGAAGGAGCCTCGGCGCGCAAAGAGAGAAGCGAGAGAGCCGTGGACGCGGCGCTCGAGGAGGCGAGGAGGAGAAAGATGGAAGTTAAGAGACGGACGCGAGGAATAATAAGAGAGAAAAAGGAGGAGAGAGAGAGAGAGAGAGGAGAGTCGATGAGTGAAGCTGGGCGCGCGAGAGCAGCAGCACTACAGCACACGGCAACGAGGCAAAGCTGTCTCGACGGCATTCCATCTCTCGCTCGCCCGAGCGAAGAAGAGAGAGAGAGAGAGAGAGAGCGGGAGAGGAGTAACGAGCGTAATACCACGCCGGCTTGGCAGTTGGCAGCCCTTGATGCAAGAACGAGTTCTCTCTGCCTCCTTAGGACTCCCTTCCCTTTTGTCCCTCTTCCTCTCTCGCTCGCGCGAGCAGGCGGGGGCTTCTTTGTTTTTACACGGCTCTTACCTGCACCGCCTCGGCGGATAGACTCGTTTTTGCGCCCGATTCGCAGCGGGATGGCAACAATGGAAATGAAAACTAATGGGCCCCGGGCGCACCGCCGATATGATGCAAGTGGCCGCGCTCGAATGCAAATACGCGCGAACGCGCGAGACGGCCGAGTGGCCAGCCCCCCCCGTTCGTATTTGTGGAAAAATCCGCGGCGCGCATTCATCCTCGTTATCTCGCGCGCGGGCCGCCGGTTATATTGTCTCCTTTATCTCGTCGGCAGCGTCTGCTGCCCCGGGCCGCACAATGGCGACGTCTTTTCGAAGCTGGTGTAAGTGGAGGAGAGGACGCCGCCGACTCTGCCGCGGTAGGAAGGTCAATGAGGAGGCGACAGTCGCTCTTGTTCGAGAGGAGCTTCGAGGGAGAGAGAGAGAGAGAGAGAGGAGAGGAAGGCCAAGAAGAAAGACTCGGGCCGCGGCCTTGGAGGAATTCAGATATTCCCTTCCCTTCTCGCAGCTCCTCTCTTTTATCCGCTATTTGCAAGTATTTCTCCTCTCCCTTTATCTCTTTATTTTCCATTCTCTCTCTCTCCGCATATTCAGCAGCCGGCCGCGAATATTCAGCCGCGCGCAGCCCGGCCTCTCGCTTCTTACAAACTTTGGATTTCAATTGGATCGTCGTCGTCGGCGACAAGTCGTACCATCGACGCGATTACGTCCGCGGGAGAGTCCCGCGTCGAGATAATGGCGAAATTAAAGCCTTTCGTTGCCAAGAGATTACGTAAATGTATTTCAGAGGTATTGCCGGAACGAGTCGCCGCGCTCTTGAATGCGTATACGTCGCCGAGCCATTGTTAGTCGTCGACGTATGAATATTAAATTGGACGATTTGTTCCCCGGGCTCCGTGCGAAGCAGCTCGGAGCGGAGCAAGGATATATACACTGTCCTGCCCCCCGCGGAGGAACTTTCCGAGACAATCTCTCTCTCTCTCTCTCTCTCCCGACGTATCTCTTCTCCGACTTCGCCCTCTGCCCCCCTCGGCTCTCCATTTAGGCCGGCTCCTCGCACTTGCCAGGCCTCGCGCGTCCTCGTCTTTCCCTCGTCGTGTTTCTTTAGGAATTCCGGATCGCTCGTTTCCGGAGCCGAGCCAGATTTAGAGATTTCGATTCCGCCCGAGCCGTCAATATTTGCCGATCGGCAGGGTCGATTTTGCTCGCGACGCGCGCGGAGAAAAATTTTCTTATCGAGATTCGGCATGCAGTTTTGCGCGCGGAAAATATGATGCAAAGTGCACACCAGGTATATGTGCGAGCAGTCGATAAGACGCTTACTGATAATGCCTTGTAGAGGCTCCGACGGGGCTATATTTTAGATCAAATATAGCTATTTACAGGGAAAGAGACACAGCTTGCCCGGGGTAAGCAAAAGCCTGTTATCGTCGATGGTACTCGTGTGTGCTCGTTACTTTTAATTAAGTGAAGAGCTTGCGTTTATAGGAAACGACCGTGGATTCCGGGCTGTTTGCGATGTTCAAAGCAAGATAATAGCAGCTGAATGTACTTGTCAAAGTGTCTCATATAAAATCGGTGGCCAATTTCGAGGCGTTCAAGCGTCGGGATTTTTTCCCGACCCTCGGCGGGGCTCTTTCTGCTTTTCAGGGACAATCGGGAGATTTCTTTAGCGCGCCGCGCGCGTGACGACGAGAAAAGCGAGGCGGTGCGCCCCCGAGAAAGGGGTAAGAGCGCAAAAAGGTGTACAGGCTCGTCATCGACAGTCGAGCTGCCTCGCCTCGTATCATTCGATTTTCATCGATGAAAGCGCACTTTGTCGGAAAAAGGGGGGCAAAAGTGGAAAACATCGGAGTTGCGTGTTTATTTAGCAGGTCGCCGCAGCTCCTTGCCGCGTCCGAAAAGCGATCGAAACGAGCCGCCCTGGGAAAAAGAATCCGAGTCGCGCGACGTGACCAAAAATAGAAATGAACAAATTGCCGGACGAGTGACTAATGGCGTTTCGGCTGTGTGTTCCGTGTGGTGTGCCGGGAGGGGTTACCTCTCGCGCCTCAAAGAGCCGACGCAGTCCCCATGGCTCATCGCCCACCCGAGCGCTAATAAATTACGCCTGTGTCCTTTCCTCGGACTCGGCGGAGATGATAGAGAGAGGGAGAGAGAGAGAGAGAGAAAAAAAGGAGGCTCTCGATCGTAAACGCTCGAGTCCAGTCCTCACCCGCGGTGCGTTACTCTTCTCTCCGCGCCGCGCTCACCTTTTTGCTCTCATTGTTATCGCGCCGCGTCTTCCCGCTCGAATCGAACGGCTGAAATATTTCGCTGGATTTATAAATTTACGCCGCGGCGCGCGCGCACAAACACTGAAATTTATTCACCTGCCGGCCGGTCGCGCAATTTTTGCCGCAGCCTTACATTGTTACGATTTGGTTCCTTCACGCTTCATTTCTCTTTTCCGGCCTTCTTTTTATTTGCCCTCCGGGCCGGCGGCGCGGCGTTCGAGGTGTATTTTAGAAATTAAATGGCCTTTTTTACGCCTGACGTTGATACATTGGCTTATTTATGACGCTCCTCTCTGTTTGCTCGCTTTTGCGCCGTATATAATCTTCAGACTTTCAGACTTGGCGTTTTCACGTCTTTATGGAAAGATTGTTTTTACCTTGTTCCGAGAGCGGGAAAAACACGGCTTTTACAATGGCTATATACCGGTATGTATATATATTCATACCGCGTTTTACGATTACGATCGCTCTTCCCGCCAAGTGCTCCCTTTCATCCCGCCAATACGTTTCTTGTTATTTCTTTGCAATTACAGCCGATAATAAATAGTCCAAACTGAAAAGTCCGCTTCTAAATCGAGGGCATATTTCAAGGCAGAATCTCGAATCTGCGGCCGGCAAACTGCAGTCGATATATCGGGCCGGCCGTTATTGAACGCTTCCGGAGCGAGCATCAATCTGATTTAGCCGAGCAGTCCATCATGCGGAAGGAGAAGGTACAAAAAGAGGGAAGAGGCCGCCGTACGCACAACTCCCTCTCCCGGGCGGCGTCTTCGGCCAGGTCTCCGATTATGCGACAAAGAAGCCATAAAACACGCCGAGCGGCGTCTCCCTCGCACATACGCGCGCTTTCCCTTTTCGGATTTCCCGCATTGTGCGCCGCCGCCGCGGCTCGCGACATAAATCACGAGATTTTCCCCGTCCGTTCTCGCTCGGCCGATACTAATGCCGGAACGAAGCGCCGAGCGAGGACCGGGCTGTTCCTTCTCGTTGCCGCTCCTTCGCGCGCGGCTTTTTCCCCCCGCCGACGGCGGCGGCGGCGTATTTTTATTTCCTCCTTTTTACGCTCTCTTTTATACGCGCCGCCTCTCCCCTTTACGGAGAAAATCCCTCGCGCGCGCGAAGGAAGCAGGAGTCAAGGAACTCGACGGTTTTTCTTCGGCTTGTCTCCTTTTTGCGAGGCAGTCGGGGGTGTGGGGGGCCTCTGGGGGGAACGAGGATTCCTTAATTTTACCGTCTTTTTCGGATAAGCGAGCTTATCTTTATCTAATTTATTCCTCTTTTATCAGAACGAAAATTAAACAACACTATTTTTTCATCGATTAAAATCTAATAAATGGTCGTTTGTTTCTGTTTCAGGTGAGTTGCGGGCTATCGTTTTCGAAAAAGCAGGCGTAAGTAAAAGTACACACACCGACTTTTATCAGTCTCATTAATCAAATCGGGCACGCCATCGGTTAGTGCAACTCCAGATACACATATATACCCACCTCGTCCGACTGTCCATTGAATCCCGCCTCGTCACTCGGCCCCCGAGTCCGGCGCACTTTTATCGCCTCGCGATTCAAAACGTAAAAAGGCCTTCGATACTTCGACCCGCCGACCCAAGTAAAAATAGTTTATCTAATTTTTATAAAGATTTCATGTAAAGTGCAAAAAATATGAGCTCCTCTAATAGTCATCGGTTGCTAATTTTGACGCGAGAGGTTAAAAGGTTAGGATGCGCCACCAAGCGCCAGTCGTGAAAAATAGAATTAATTCCGTTTGGTGACGCATCTTAACCTCTTAACCTCTCGCGTGAAAATTAGCAGCCAATGAGTATTAGAGGAGCTAATATTTTTTGCAATAATAAAAATTTTATACAAATTGTACAGAACCAAATATTTACAAAACTTATATAGAATCTTTATAAAAATTAGATAAATTATTTTTACCTGGGGAGTCCGACGCACGCGACGTTGGGGAAAAGGCTCCGACGCCGCCACAGCGCCGTTCGTCACGTCGGACAAATTGTTTTCGGCCTGACGCATTTGCGCCTAAACCCAGAATAAACAATGCTTCCGCGCGAACAAACGGACGGGCAGTGTGCGCGAGGCTCGCAGCCGCGCGCGTAATTAATGTCGCGACCTCCCCCTCCCGCTTCGACGGTACGACGGTTCGACGCTAAACCCTCGATGGGAGCTTATTTATATGGAATTACGCGGCGTGCTGCGACAAGCGCTGCATTGCTTGCCGCGGCTGTTTTTGCCCTCGAAAGAGAGCATCATTTAGTCGGGAAATCTCCTTTTTCAATTGGCTCTTTGGCGGAGAATCTATTTTTCAGCCTGGAGTACTATTTTAGGACAATAGCAGCAACAAGCGGCAATCGGCGGAGAAACTAATTTCAGTATTAAACGAGAGCTAAATCAAATATGATGAAAAATTCGAAAATGACGTGTGCGTTTAATTACCGTGTAGATTAATTGTGCTTTACCCGCGCTTAAGTATAATTGACGATTGCCGGGATGAGGCATTAGTTTTCCCCGGTTAATTACTGTTTGCCACTTTAATGGAATCGACATTTTCATCAAGCGCGCAAAAACACACGAGCGGCCTCTGCGCAAATAGAACATTCCGTAATGCCTGCCTCGCGCGCAAAGACCATAGCGTGTATGCGTACGATAACTGCCGTATATACGCCGGGTGATCGACGATCTTATCGCGCGAACGAATATACATTCCCATTACGCGACTCGAGCTATGAATGAACGCATCTGTTTGTTGAACTTTCGAATATTGAAACTTTGAATTTAAAAAAAAGGCCAGCCGCAAAAGAGTACATTCCAAGTAGCCTCGTCGCCGGCCGGTATCGAATAAGCCCATTTGCATACAGGCGGGAGAAAACAGATCGCGTCAGCGTATATTCGCCGACACGGCAAGTATGTACTGAAAAAATTCAAATTGTCCAAGTCGAGCGGCGGCGTGTTATTATATTATAAAATTTCGTGCGTTTAAGCGCCGCTTATCTCCCAATTACATCGCGGCGGGAGCGCAAAAGTCGCGCGGCTATCTCGAATCGGGCGGGACAGTAATTTTAATTAAGGAAAAGATTGCGAGCGCGCTAATTGCGTGTAAACCCGGCTCTCTTTGCCGAGCAGCGGCGGGGGCAACGGAAAATAAGTCGGCGATCGATACAAATACGGAGAGTACGTACGTGCATACACCGTCGCGCATGGAAAGCTACCCTTTGACGCGATATTTCGGCCCGATAGTACGGCGGCGCACTTTTATCGCGTGAGTCACTCGCGACAATGTAACGAGGGTGCGAGAAAGCGGAGGAGAGGGGGAGTGTACTGTAGACGTGCGCGGATAGCGGCCTGGCTATTTTTTCCTCTTTACCCTCAAATTTGGTCGTGCTTTCAGGCGAGGCCGGTGCCAGGCGACTGATTGATTTATTACCGGTAGGACAGGATAGGCTATGCGGGATGTAATAAATGAGTAGAGTCGCTTTTTTTCCTTTATTTTTCTTGCCATTTGTATTTTTCAGCGTTCAGGTGGCTGCTTTCAATTTATTGAAAAAATTCCAACTCGGCTGGTCAGTGATTAAATTCATACTATGTACATGCAAACGAATCGAAATAAATAATTCCATTTTTTCCTCGCGTCTGACAAAATGATAAGATTAAATAAAGAAGAGATTACAATTAAATAATTAAACATGTACAATCGATTATTTCTAAAAATACATGCACTCTATAAACATTTTGCTTTTAAATACATTTACGGTTTCTCGTCGAACTTGATCGTGTATATTATCGTCGTACTTGTAGATAGTCGAAGATTATACAAGTCATTGTTTACTAAGTCCATAAAATTCTCCAATTCTCTAATAAAAGTCAGAAATGGGAAATGAAATATTATGTGAATGAGGGTTTTAAAAGACGAAATTTCTTTTTAAATTCATTATTAGGCAAAAAACTGTTTGATTAAAAAAAGAGATTAATTTATTTACCTTGAATTTGATTGAATTTGATCAAAAGTGATTCTTTGTTCCGTTTTCACACTAAGTATTCTTCGTCAGTCGACGCAATAGACTCATTGGCGTTAAAATCACCTGTTCAATTTTTTTTTTCATCTGTTGGCACAAAAGGGGCCGCGTCGCAGTTCAACCTTTAGAGCGCCGGGGTTTTGAAAAATTTGCAAATCGCATTTTTCTATAGAAATGTGGTCTAAGGTCCCTAAGTCAGGGCCACACTAAGTTAAGATGTTGGCGAGTCAGACCCTTACGCCTAGAGGCGTATCCCGGCCTGGTGCGGTAAGGCCAAATGTTAAAATTTAAAAAATTTTAAAAACATTCAATTGCACTATTTTTTTGTTTTTACACGGATAGAATTTTTGAATAAAAATTACGAGGACGGCACCCGTAAACGTGGGACGGTTGACCTGGGTGTAAGAAT
>JAWWEM010000027.1:16344111-16358470 GCA_035582935.1 Ormyrus thymus
CGCTCGCCGCCGCTCGCCGGCAAATCCACGGGATTAGAACCATTAAAGCGATAAATCCGCAATAAAGCGCGGGATGAAAGGCACTCGACTGGCGGAAAATACGCGCGGCGCAGAGCAAACCGAGCGAGGGCCCCGCTAAATTATTGCGCTTCCGCGCGAGCGAAAAACCGGCCGAGCGGGGATTTCGGATGAGAATAATGAAGAGCATTCGTCAGGAGCGCGACGTCGTCTTCTCCTCCTCCGCGGGGGGAGAGGGGGGAGGCGTTATTATTCCGAGCGTGTAGCTACACGGCGAGCGACGCGGCGAAAATAGACAAACGCCTCTCCAGAGCGCGAGCGCGTCTCGTTCTCCTTTCGCGGGAGCGCGAAAATCGCCGAGTAACGGCGCCGAAAGCAGTTTGCAATTATATTTTTAAGCTCGGCCGCGTCGTTTTTTCCTCGATTACATCCTCGGCGAGCACGACTGCGCGATGTACGCTTCGAGTTATTTTCCCCGGCGCATCTCGCGGCGCAATCAGAGGCAAAAGCGACGAAAACGAGCGGAGGCAGGCGGAGGCAGGCGGAGGCAAGCGCGGGGCAAACAGAGCCGAGCGCCGCTGAAATAAAATAAAGAGCCGGCCGACAGACTTGCATTGTAAAGCGCGAGGCGGCGGCGACGGGGCAAAAAAGCACGCAGACAACAACGCATCCGCGCGCGCGGCGAAAGCGAAGAAGATGGGGCGAGGGACAAAAGCGCGCAATTATTTCAGCACCTGCCCCCTTTCTCCTTCCGCGACGCGGCGGCTGCTGCAATTAAATTTATCGCGATATACCGCCGGCGGCCGAAAATTTCGAGGAAATAAAGCGTGCTAACGAGCTTCCTGCGAGAGAACCGCCGACGGACAAAAAATTATACGCGCGAGCCCAAAGTCACTTTCCGCCGGCGGATGGACAATTTTCGCCGGGAGCGCCGAATTAACGCGCCGAGTTTGCGCCCGCCGAGCGGCGTTAATTTTGCATGCAAAGTTTTGGCGGCGGGGCTGAATTTTCACCCGGCCGAAGGTACTTAGCGCCGGAAAACTGCTGCTGCCGCCGCCCACTTTTCCCTCGCTGGATTGTAATTTGATAAAGCGGTGTATTTTAACGGAAGACGAATGGATCGTTCGCAGCTTTCGCGGCTCGACGCCGATGGAGCTCGGCTGCAAAAATATCGCGGACGAGCTTTTGGGAAAATAATGAGCCTGGCCCCGGGTTTTTTTTATACGCGCGAAATTGTTCGAGGGAGCCTCGTATTTTTTAAACAATGCCGAGTTTTAATTCGAATATTTCACGTGCAACGGTGCACCTATGTGTCAAAAGTGCACGTAACATATTTATATCGAGAGGGGCTCGCGTCTCTCGTTAATTAAAAAAAATTGTTATCGTCGGTAATTCTCGATGAATAATTGAGATAGCAGGTGTTTATTAATGCACGTGTGTGTGTGTTGGCGTGCGCGCATTCGGACGGCGGCTCTTGAATTTTCTGATTTTAATAATGAAACTAACGAACTTTTTAATGACAATTATTTGCGGCTCCTGTATGCGGAATGCGACGATGATATAATTATCCTCGTTAGGCCGCGCGAATCGCGTGCTTTTTATTCCGCGATCATTCCGTGATTAATTCCTTTCACACCAGGAGCCTACGTATGTTCGCCGGCGTTAATAACTAGTTTATTACTTGATTTTCAATTACGATCCCTTCGCTCCCCGGACGATACGAGCTTATTTAAACGAGAAGTAAGAACCCAATTAAAAATCCGTCTTATCCGAGATGGACAGAGAGAGAGAGCAGTTAAAGTCTTCATCAAAGCGCGGTGCGCGCCAAAAATTCACGATGCACATCCACTCGGCGCGGCATTAAAAAGTAAAAGTGGAGCGTATAACAATATTCGGCCTCCGGAGCCTTCCGTCCGCCTTCCGTCCGCCTGCCGCCGGATGCGCATAAATTTCGCGGCAAGGACCCGAGGAAATGAACTCGTCGTCGTCCTCCCTTCATCTTGATGCCTTTCAATTACGCCCGGCCTGCCCTCGTCCTTGTTTACGGTCTTCGCGACCGGCCTCTCACGATTCGATAGGGATATTAAAGTGCGCGTACGCTCTCTTTTCGTGCGCGGCAGAGAGAGACAGAGTTCGACGAGCCGCCTGCCTCCGCTGAAAGCGCGCATCCACACTGCATTTGACGCGCACAATAAAGAGACTCGCTGCAATTAAGCTTAAAGACCCGTAATAGTTTAACTGTTTCCTCCGTTCCGAAATAACAACAATTAATGCCGCGTTTCTCGCTCGATAAAGCCCCGTAATCACCCTCCCGCCGCTCGAGCGCTTTACAACCCTCCGCCCGACCGACGACTTGCGCACGAAAACAAGAGAGACAGAGAGAGAGGGAGCATCGGGCCGCGTATTTCATTATTATTTTCGCAGGTGCGATCTCCCGCCTTCTCCTGCGCGCCCCCTTCGCCTCCGTCCGCTATCGCGCATCTCCTACGTCTCTATCCGCGGGCCGCCGCGCGCGAGCGAGAAAGATCGCCGGCCGGGATAGTTACGGCGCCTGATTAATGACGGCTTTCCCAAGCCTCGCGTGGGCCGAGGGGCCCGGGCCCCGAAACTCGCCCCGTGCATAATGCGCGCGCGCACCTCGAGGCTGCGCGGCGCACAGTGCGCACAGTTTTAACGAGCCGCTCCCACGATTCGTTATCCCTTTGTCTGCGGATAATTAATAAAGATATCGGGCCGGACACGGCGCTCTCTCTCTCTCCCTCTCTTTGTCTTCGTGTTGTTTATATTCGGGCCCCGGCTGCCTTCTTTTTTGAGCCGCAAATCGAGCAGTCGCGAGTCGCCGGACGAGCGCGCCGGAGAGTCCCTTAAACACACACGCAGGCCGAATTCTCCGCCGCGGCGAGGATTTCTCGCATAAAGAGCTCGAGAAGAAGAGCGGAATTCCAAGTCGAGAGCTCCCAGGCGATTCAGCTGAGCGGCAAAAGAGCGTCGTATCTCGCCGCGGCGGCGGACCGAGAAGACGGCGAGAGGCCGGCAGGCGAGAGATAGGGACGCGCGCTGCGAAAAAAAGGGGGGAGTAGGCGTGGGTGCCCGGCGCGAATGAATGATACGCCGCACAGCCGACTGCGCCGATTACCATAATAATCCTGTTCCTCGGGCCTCTCTCGCGCCCGCGTACATTCACGGCCAAGTACGTGCCTACCCGGGGAAAGGGCCCTCTGCTTCTTCCCTTTTTTTTATTGTTTTTTTGCCGCCCCCGCGATTTATGATCCAGCTCCCGCGATTTGCTCCTTTCCTCTCGATTGATACGTTTTTCCCGGAGCTTAGAGGTATATTTGACGGGGCAAAAAGTCGGCGGGGAGTCGTAAAGAAGGCGCAAATACGAGGCGGCGCGCGACAACTGTGTAAATCAGTCGATGGGTTGTTGCGGCAAAAGGCACGTGGAGGAAGAGAGAGAGAGAGAGAGAGAGAGAGGGAGAGAAAAGAAGCAAGAAAGTCCGCACGCGAGTCGTTTCATTAACGCGCGCCGCCGCGGCTCGTGCATATTCGTTTGCGCAGTGGTACCGTCGTCGTCCTCGTCGTCGGCGCGCCTTCAACGTGCTAATGAACTGAAATAACTCCATAAACTAATGGTCGCGGTTCTTTTCGGCGCCGAGTCCGCTGAATATACATATATATATACACATTTGTAGCGGTTTTTTTCGCTTTAATTTATAGATTAAACAACCGAGCGATTATAAAGGCATCACGCATCGTTAAGCGACGCATTCACGGCGCCTGCCTCGTCGGAGGATGATTAAACAAAGATCAAACACGCGCAAATTGCTTTGAAATGAAATCGTCCAGAATGGGGCGTGGAATCGGAAGCCGAACGGAGAGGCCGCCTGCAAAATACACCCAGACTCCTTTAAACAAATCGAGCGTCGCTCCTGTACCGAAAACATCTCGACGACGCGCAGGCAAATCGAGAGAGAGCCGCTCCTTAAGCAAACGCAATCAGAGGACAATTTTTAGCTCCCCCCCTCGTCTCCCTCGCTTCCTCCCCGTCTTTGCAAACAGCGCAAATTCGGGCGAGAAATACCGGCTGAATGGGTTTAAGGAGCTGAAATGGCACGATAATCTCTCTCTATCCGCCGGGCAGAAGTTCTTGCCCGCTGCCGGGGCGAGAGAGAGAGAAAGAGCGACGGAGAGCAAGACAAATAGAGTGCGAGAGGGAGCCCGGCGCAACAATGGGACGCTGACGACGAGCTCGAGAGAGAGACTTTTTGACTACTACCGTCGTCGTCGTCGTCCCTTTTGTGTTTGTGCGACGAGAGCAGAGGGTCTTTGAAGTTTAGCAGGGCGCGAGCAGCGCGAGCCCGGAGCCGCGGAAAACTTTCTCCCTCTCTCTCTCTCTCTCGAGCCGGTCGACTCTTCGGAATTTACAAGCCGCGTCTTCCTCTCCCGCTTATGCACTCCGAGCGCTCCGCGAGAGGCCACTTTTTCTCCTCGTCTCGCCGACGACGACTGTTATCATTTTAGCCGTTTTCTCTCTCTCTCTCTCTCTCCCTGATGTTTGCAAACAGCCGCCCGGGCCAATTGCAATCAGCCTCCGCGGGGTATTATCGGGCGTTTTCGTTTTGGCGAAAACCTGCCGAGTACGACGAGGCCACCACTTGGGCGCGGAAATTACATTTGTAATACCTGCAATTAACATCCGAAATATATGAGCTCGAGTGCCTCGCATCCGGATGAAACGTAATGCCGGGAGAGAGAGAGTGACGCGAAAAACTTGCGCTCGAACAATGGGCACCGCCATTACATTCAGCCGAGCGTACAAAAAAAAACATTTGCCCTTCGGCGGACGATAAACAGTAGTAGCTCTCCCCCGAAAGCTTAACAGCCGAGCGAGAGCCAATGGAAACGATATCGTCCGTGAATTAACGAGACCCGCCGCGCGTCGCTCTGTTTGCCTCCGCGTCGATTCGAGCCCCATTTCCCCGAATTATCGCTCCCGAGGAGCAGCTCCTCTCTCCCGCTTATTATCCTTCCTCTCGCTCGGGAGAGCGGCGCGAGGAAAAGAAGCCAATCGAGCGAGGCCGAGGCGGAGAGCTAATTAATCGCAAGAATTTTAATTAGCCGGATTTTCGCCGTCGCCGGGGAAAAACTCTCCCGGGAGAGCGTGGCGCCCCCTCCCTCGCCTTTTATATATATCCGCGAGAGGGCCTCGAGCCCGCAGACAATGTCGCGCGCACGCGAGTGTGCGTATACGCACTATAAACTCCGGCGGCTAATGAGCGCAATAAATTTGCGGCGCGTCGTTTTCGCGCGAGGAAGGGCCGCCTCTCCTTTTGTTCCCTTCCGCGACTGCCGGTCGATCGTGCGAGCTGATTTTTGGGGAGAGAGTCGCTGACCCAGTGAGAAGGTGTCGCGGATTCTTGGCCGACGGCGAGGGGCGGTTCGAATCGAAAGAAAAATTATCGGCGACCAAAGGATTCGATCGCTTTAATCGCTGGTCAATTAATGCTCCCCGACGTGGCTCGCTATGTAAATTCGAACGCGGCACGATCGCCTGGCCGGCGAATTCGGGATCTCGTAATTTCCTCTCGAGATATATATTTCACTGGCAAAAAGCATAATCCAATTTGCCGGCTCGGCTTAAACGGGAGCTTCCATCGTCGAGGGCAAAACACGCACTCGCGATCAATAAAGACGAAACGTTAAGTGTAAGTAGAGCTGCGGAGTTTTGTAAAAGGGCCGGCGATATCTGCGGAGCGGAAGGCGGAGCAAACGAGAGAGGCGATATCGTTTTTATTAATAGGAATTCAATTTCCCGCGGCCTCCGCAAATTCGGAGAGGAAATCAAATTATCCCCTGGAATTATCGGATATGGCTACTCTCGCTTCTCGGTGCGTTCGACAGAAGCCTCGAAATCTCTCGGTCTCTATTTTCCTCTCCTCCCCCCTCCCCGCCTCCGCCGCCGCTCGTTTACTTATTTAACAAAACGACCTGGCTCTCTCTCCGGATCCTCCGCGAAAAGAAACGTCGGAGTGAAATATGAAATGGGGAGATAACGAATTAACTCGGCGAAGCTTCTTTTCTCCCTTCCGCCTCCTCCGCTCGAAGGAAGCCTTTGTAATTTTTTTCTCCTTCGGTCATATCTGCCCCCTCTCTCTCTCTCTCTCTCTCTGCTCGCTCCTTCATTTTCTCGGCTCTTTTTTCCCGGCGGTGCCGCCGCCGCCGCTGCCTTCCTTTTTTTCTTCGCTCGGCGCTCGCTCTAATTAAGTGCAATTTGGGCGCGAATTAATTCCGTCGGCCGAGTCAAATTGATATTCCGTGCTTTTTCATTACGCGCTGCTGCGAAATTTCGAAAGGTAAACTCGTTTCGGAACGAGAGAGCTATACTCCCTCTCTCTCTCTCTTTTTATCATCGGACGGGGGAAAAATTGCCAAAGAGCCGCGCGTTGGCCAGCTTTTGTGAGAAAAAATGCCGGGGAGGAAAGAGATCGGACGATGTAATTATTGCGCCGAGTTGATGGAATTATTTGTTATGCGGACGCCGAGAGCCGGCAAATATTACTATACGAATGTTATACATCGTAAAAAAGCGCCCCGAATTAAACGGAATTTTAAATTTCCCGTTCGGTAAAAGGTTCGCCGATCGACATTTTCTAATTTTCTCCCTCGAGTTTAAATATGAAATGACTTCATTTGAAGCGCGTTTAAAAGTAGCGGCGCCGCGCCGCTCTCTCGTTTTATCTCGTAACGTAAAAATCATGTAATGGAAAATTAAAGGGCTTAACGGACGGAAGTTAATCAACTCGAGCTGCACGGATAATTAAATTTTATTATACGTATCGATTCAAGTTGAATTAAATTCTACCTCGTCGCAATGTTCGCTCGCAGTATCTCCTTGTTAATATCCGTGTTTACGGGTTAAAAATTTTGCGTTTACTCGTCCCCGATTCAATTGAGCTTTGGCAACGTTTTTCCGAGCAATAGTACTCGACGCCCAAAGCAGGCCGAGCCGGAAAAATCCTCGTTAATTCTCGGGCATTAATTATCAAAGGAGCAAGAGGCTACAAACGCGGCGGGATTCGACTCTCTGTACATTTTTATTCGTCGCGCTTTGCTCGCCAATAGAACAAGTGCGCGCTCGCTTTACTTTTATCATCTCGCCTCTCGTTCGCCATTGTTTCCCCACTTTTTTCCTCCCCGCCGACTGCCGCTGCTGCAGCATGCCGTCCGCCTTTTTGCTCGCGGCGCGCACACGCTGCTCTTACAATACCCGGGCGTATTTTTATTTTATTGAGATTATAAAAAAGCGTCTGCCCGCCCGGTCTCCGCGCGCGCGCACGCGTGGGTTTGTTGACTTTGAGGGCTCGCGGCTTTCCCTCCACCCGGCGAGTTCATCCGCGATTGCAAGTGCAGCGAACGCGGAGGGAGAGAGGGAGAGACGGTCAAGCCGGTAATATGGAATATGGCTTTGTTGGAAATTAAATTGTCGGAACACTCGCTGAGCTAGCCGGCGAGCCGGCTTTTATTTTCCGGGCTTTTTCACGTTCCCCCGCCCTCGTCTCTTCTCCCCCTCCGTGCACGCGTGTGCGTTTTCTGGTTTACGTTTGCAGAGAGTCCTTCGGAATTTCCGAGCAGCCGAGCATCGGCTATGTACTTTTTGGTTTGCGAAAGCTTTTACGTCACGTATTTTTTTTTAAATTAACTTTTGCTTTGAGGCGCTTTTTTCGCGGAGCCGCCGCAAAACTTTTCCCTCTCGCGATGGATATATGTATCGGGTATTATGTATCTCGGAGCGTCGATTAATGCTGCTTGGAGCTTTAGCAGCAGTATCGCTTTTACGAGCCCGCGATTCTCGATCTGAAATAGAATGCACAGTCTTTTCGTCCTTGTTTTCGACTCTTTTTAATTAAATTCATCTAGTCGGCCCATTTGTCAAGTACGTGACTTAGTTGCATCAACCGAGATGATTTCTGAGTGGCCGTTTATTTTTAGCGCATACATGCGAAGGAAATTTAATTGAATTTCTTGGCAGAGAAGAGTAGACTTTTCGCGAGGAGAGCTTTCGCCGCGACGACCTCAACTGAGGCTATAAATTCCGAAAGACACCCGATGAACGGTCAGATTGCATGTAAATTAGCGTTCGTTCCTCGTTTGCGGAATAATTCAAGCGCGCGCATTCCCCGGGAAAAGGAGAAAGAAGATCCGCGCAAAAGGCGGCGCCGAAACAGCGGGGGAAAAGCACGTCGGCGCTCGGCTAAGTAGAAAAGCTCGAGTCCCGGCAAGACCGTCGCCGTGCGCAACAAAAGCCTTCCTCTCCCGGCTCTAAAATTCAATTCGAGCAATCCAGCTGCATCGCGCTCTTATCCGCCACTTTTACGAACTCGGCGCATTCTCCTCTCCCTTCGCTCCGGAAGAGCCGAGCTCCCTCCCCCCCTCGAATCAATTTCCCTGGAAATCGCGGCGGCCGCGTCGAGACCGGAATCGCCGCTGCACCGAGACTGCGCAGAGCGCGCGGCCCGCTAAATCGGGAGCCGAAGGGCTGATTTGATGCAACGCAATCGCGGAGGAGGCCCCGAGAGCGGGATCGATAGCCGCGCTCTCTCCTCGTCGGGGGGGAGGCGGGACGCGCGGCGGGAGAAAGAATCGCCCGAGCGCGTTGATTAACTTTCGGGATTATGCCCGAGAGTGCGGCGTGCGTGGCGCCGAGAGCCGCGGAGTCCACTTTTTTCGGAGGGCTTTTTTTCTGCTCGTCCGCCTCGCCCTCTGTAAATATTTCGCTGTGATTGGATATCGGCCTTTTTCCCGGCGAGCGCCGATCGGAATCCTGTTAATCTCTTTTTTCCAGCTTGCGGGAGTAGGATAAGCGGAGTTTAACCTACGCGTATACCCGCCGGTGCTTTGTTCGGCGGCAATTTCGGTGAGAGCGAAATTCGGGGGGGGGGGGGGAAGCTGCCTTTCGAGGGAATTGTCTCGGTTTGCGAAAAAATTCTCGAGGCATTATTCGCCGCCGCGTCTGCGTATCTTTCTATTTCTGTGTCTCTTTGCATGCAGGAGAGGAGAGAGCCCGGGTATATAAATAGGCACGCGGAAACGGAAAAATAAAGTCGAGAGAGACCCGAGAGGCTGGAAATGCGCTCCGGAGAGAGAATTGAATCGAGCTCTATGCGAGAGACTCAATAAGATGTACATCCAACGTAATTGATGCTTCGCTCAATTCACGAGAAATCCGGGCGCAACGCGTTTAATAAACAAGCGGTTTTTCTGCTTCTTAGCCGCGCTCTTTCATCAGGCGACTATTGACACGCTTGAAAGGAGCTGCTGCTCGCTTCGACTTAATGTAGGTGGGCCGCGAAGCCAGAAATATAAAAACGGTATTACCATAGATATTGAATACGGAATACATGTTCATCTTATCCTATTCCCGCTTATTGTGCGAAGAGGAGTCGGGCGAGGCGGAGGAGGGCAAAAAAAGGTCGGTTACAAATACGCATAGGAAGCAGTGAATACAGTTCAGAGGCGGGAGATTTACTACGGCGAAAGGGAGCTGAATGCGATATGAAATATCTTTTTCATTCGCTGACAAAACAAATCCCCTCCCGTTCCGAGAGTTATAAATCTAAAAAGTTACATTCGATCGCGAAAAAAGTGAATATTTATACACGTCCGAAAAAGTACGAAAAAAGGGGGGGCTACTTCGAAAATAATAAATTCGCAAAGTGGTCGCGACCGGGAATGCTAACAGCTCTCATTTTGCCATTTTCGCGTCTTGTATACATAAAGAAGAGAAGTAAAGTTCTCTCCTCTCTCCGCTTCTCGGATAGAAAAATATACGGGAGCGGAGAATAAAATCGAGTCGACGGCAAAAGTGCTCGTCGGGGGGGGGGGGGGGAACAGCAGTAGCGACGTCAAGGGCTGAGGCAGCGACGACGACGCCGCGCATTGCAGCAGTGTGGCAACAGCCATATCGGCCTTCGGGGCGGGAGTGAGAGAGAGAGAGAGAGAGTGGGTGGAAAATGGGATGGAGGGGAGGGAAGGGGTTGTGCATTGCCGGGGACACTTGAGGTGAATGTTTTGCGAATGGTCGGTAGATGTCTGGTTTGCTCTGGGGCTGATATCGACCTCTCCCTCCCCTCCCCCGCCGCCGCCGCTCTCGGGCTGTTCAACCCGGCCAAAGTCGTCGTCGTCGTCGTCGTCTCGTCGTCTTCCTCCTCCTCCGGCTTTCTTCTCTTCCGTCCTTCCTTCTCTTCTCTTTTTCTCCCTTTTTTGCGCCGGGCGAAAAAGCCCGGGGGCTGATCTTCCTCTCTTTGCTACACTCGTGTCGGCGGGTGAGCCGAGAGGCGTTTTCTCCCTCCCTCTCTCCTGGAGCGCGATGCTAGTTTTTCGCGGGGCGCGCTCTCTCTCTCTCTCTCGGTGAATAATCGCGATCTTACGAGATTACGCTTATGCCGAGTTGTTATTCCGCTAATCCGCGAGCCGAAGAAAGTTGCCCCGGGAAAACGGTTTCCATCCTCCCACCTCTCCGTCTCCGGGAGAGAACGCAGATGGGTCGAGAGAGTCGGGGGCTGATTTTCACGCTCGAAATCGCCCGTGATTCCGGGGCGCGCGCTTTTTCGCCCGGCGAGGAAAAAAAAAGAGAGCCCGGCGGTGGAATGGCGGAATGCAGATAGGATAGGTCACGATGGCTTTTGTATGAATAATTTTTTTGCGCGCCGCGGAGAGGATTGTTATCTGTGCTTCGGCGGCGGGAGGGGGGGTAGGGGGAGCAGGGGAGAGCTCGGCGAGCTTATTGAAAAGTCGGGGGAGAGCCTCGAAGCCAGCCCGGAATCCCGCCTAACTAACGCGGAGCAGTCGACTGATAAGCCGACCGATATGCGCGCGGGAGGCACTTCGTTTTTAAGATTCCATTATTTATATCCGCTCTCGCAAATAGTCTCTCGGCGGGGGCCGATTAATTTGCGAAAAAAACGAGAGACCGCGAGAGCGGATTATGTACGTCCGCGATGATCGTGCATTTTTAAAAACGGCAATTTCGCCGAAAAGCTAATTCCATCCATCCGAACAAAGACTGTCTCTCTCGCGCTCAGTTTTACAGCTTTTCGAGCGCCGCGAAAAGAGAGAGAGAGAGAGAGAGAGCGGGAAGGAAGAGCACCGACAAAGCCCCCGAGAATTATTCAAGCTTTTTTCGCTCGTTTAAATATGTCAGTCGCTCGTCGGTGCGCGCACGTCGCGGCGACTTTTTTCCCGCAGCGAGAACGAGCGATCGATCGATTATCGCTCGGATATCGACGGCGGACGTCACGGCTCGGGCTTGGCGACGTGCGCTCGCGGCTCCTTCCTCGTTTCTCTTTTGTATGGCGCACGTGATTCCTGCCAGGCTCGCTCCTCGTTAGTTCAAGGTCGCCGATTTATTTCGGGCGTCGCTCGGTGGTATAAAGTCATTGCGCGGACGAGTCTCCGCTCTCTCTTTCTCGTCTAGACTCGCATTCGTATATTCCTTTGTCGTCTCTTACCCCCGCTGGAGGCAGCCGGTTTTACTGCTCCCGCGGCTCGAAATGTATAACGATTGCTCCTCTCTCCATCCGGCGGCTTTTTCTTCGCTGCGCCGAGGGTGAAAGGAGGGGGATGATGCGCTCTTGATCGAGGCATTAAGGAATTTATGAGCGAGCCGGGGGCAGAATTTTTTATGCCCACACAGGCTCTCTCTCGAGTGGGCTGATGCCTGCTTTCCGGCCTTATCTCCCGAGTTATTTTCGTGCCAACTGCTTGATTAAAGTCGCGTAATTATTTGGATTATTTTAAGTATGTCTTGGCTCGGAAAGTTTTCTCATTCTCCCCCCGGGCTCGGGTTTATTTAAAGTCTCTCTCGGACTGGATTATTGGGCTAATCAGTAAAGCGGAATTCGACGGAACTGTTTACGGGACTCGTGAATGCGTGTTTTCCTCGTTGCGCAAGCGGAGTAAATTTTAATATTCCAGGAAAATCAAGCCGCGCCGAAGAAAGCGCGCATATTCATCGGCGGGGAAATAAAAGTCTTATTACACGGGTCGGGATATCCGAACGGGGACGGAATTAATTTGACTCCGCCGCGAGCCGAAATATCTTGATTGGCCAACTCCCTCGTATATCGATCCTATCCATTGAGATTTGCTCGGAGTCGCTCGTCGGTCGGCTGCCGCGCGTCATCGAGCTACTTCCGGTGTGTATAAAATCCCGATCGCTTCATCGCACCGGGCTAAAAATAGATCCGCGCCGAGCAAATCGTTCTGGTTTTACTGCAGATAAAGCCCGGCGGAGCTCTGCTCGGTCGTTCCTTTTTACACGCTTCATTTAGCGTATAATCTAAATCTAGCCGGTCGCCTTTTTTCTTATTCAATAATTCCGTTGTTCTTGTTGAAAAAAACAATTTTAATAACCTTATTATATTTGCGCGCGTGCGACATTTAATAAGCTTTTGTTTTTCATTTCTGTTTCAGGTGAGTCCGCGTTGGCTATTGCCTCGCTAAAGCCCGATTGTATAACGTGAGTCGAACAAATTTCAAAAATTATTTTCCTCAATAACGCGCAATTTCACGGTTAATTCCTCAAGCCCCGAGCTCTGAAAATGGCCTGCGAGTGATTTATTACGTTCGAGGCACAAGCCAACAATACGGCGTTCTCTTTAAAATTCCACGCGCCTCGACGAAAAAAAAAAGAAAGGCCACGTGACGACAGTCGTCGGTTCGGGCATCGTTCAGTCTCGCCTTAAGCACACAATATCCATTTCAAATAGAATATCTCCGTAGAAAAGCGAGACGGCCCGGAACGCAAAATACACGTGCCCACGCCATCTCACGCGCGGCGCAGTTTTTTCGAAAAAAATAAGAACCGAGCTGTCGAAAATTCCGTTAATGGCCAATATGCAGATGAGTGGCCGTCAAGAGGAAGGTACGCTTAGCGTACCGCGGCTGTTTATCGCGGACGAGGACGGAAGCAAAGTCGGAGGCGCGATAATCGCGCGTAATCGCGCGAGGAAAAAAGGAGAGGGAGAGAGAGAGAGGCGTTTATTGGATGAAGCCGCGGGGATTTTCGATTTTACGCGCGCGCAAACGAGCCGATGTTTTGCCGGCCGATTGAAAAAGGGCCATTATTCAAATGTAGTCGTCGCCGGATAGACCAGCTCTTCTCTCTCTCTCTCTCTCTTCTCCTTTGTTCCGACGCGCCGTAGAACGACGGCGAGCGTTAATTCGTCCCGACTTTCGGTCTCGATCTCTCTCTCCCTTTTCTTCGGCTGCACTCTCTCGGCTCCTCGCTTTTTACCCGCGATTTTACTTTTTAATGCGCGGCGGACCGCCTATAGCTTCGTTCTCATTCTATGATTTTTCGCCCTGCTCTCTTTTTTCCCCTCCCCCTCCCGGCGGGCGGGCTTTTAAGAGGGCATTAGAATGCTCGCGGCTCTCGGGCAGACTCGCGCGCGGAGAGTGTAATTGCGAGGAGCGCCGCTCGCTCGCTCGTAAATTATATCTCCGTGTTTACTAAACCAATTAACGACGTTTTCGGCCACCGCTCGCAGCTCTTTTTTTTTAACTATTTCAGATTTATGAATACTGGCTTCGCGTTTTTACGCGGCAGTTTCGCCTCGGTCGAGTGCTCTGGCAACTGGGTCAAACATTATGGGTTTTATCGCGAATTTAGGCAACAACAAGATAAGATACGAGAAATTGCAGTGATTAAAAAATTTCGAGGAGTATAATTTAGCAAATTGAAAGGTTATTGTGACACGCGTCATTAGCGTCCCGTTGACAAAACTGTTTATCTTTATCGGGACGACCTTTGACTCGGAATCGGTCGAGCTATAGTAAACAGCATATTCCTCTCGTAATCGTAAGAAGAGAGCCGATATACGCTATCGCGGCGACATAAATAAATTGCGCATAAAAATCGCTCCTTTTCGCCCAGAAAAACATTGGCACTATTGTTGCAAAGCTCGCGGTTCATAAATTAAGAAAGTTTCCGTTGTTATTATACCGAGAACCGCCTTCCCCGGCACTTATGTCATTCGGGGCAATAAACACTTCCTCATCCGCGATATATAGAAATCCGCGATAATGACTCCGCGCTTGTACATGTACATTTCGGCGAAAATATATATATATCGCGGAGACGCAGCGTCTCGAGAGCTGTTATTTTATTAGCGCTCCTCTCGGCTCTCGCGGCGAATTATGCAAATCCGAATGGAGGACAAGGGGAGAGGCGCGCGACGAGCCGAGCGAACAATTTCGTTGAAAATATAAATAAAATTATCGGAGCTTTAGTGCCGAGTCGAGCTTGGCGGGAAGAGAGAGCGAGAGAGAGAGAGAGAGAGAG
>JAWWEM010000027.1:16368870-16398801 GCA_035582935.1 Ormyrus thymus
AAGGAGAGTAATCGGGTCGGATTATTATTTCGCCCCGCCGGCTTTAAATAAACACTCGAGCAACTTTTTCCGCCGCTCGGCGTCGCGCGCGAATTTCTCGACTGCCTTTCGACTTCTCAAGGGGTTAAGAGGCTTTGGGAAACTTTTCATCGGAAAATCCGCAAGAGTTCCCGTAATTATTCGAGCCGTCAGAAGCCATAAATCGAGAGAGCGGAGAGAGAGAGAGAGAGAGAGAGGCGCCGATCGAATTTCCGGCTTCGAAAAGCCGCACGCAATACGCAAACTACCTCCTCCGGTTTCGCCTCATCTTAGCTAAGCGCACGAATTCGACAATCTCCCCGACATCCCGGCCACATAAATCTCCGTGAGCCGCGCGTATAAATTACAATAAATCAAGCGGCTCCCCCGGAATTCTCGGCAAATTTGTCCGACAATTAACGCTCGACGGCCTTCCTCCGCGACTCGGTGTTTCTCCGCGCCCGACGAGGCTAAACTCCTGCCGGATAGTCATAATCCTCTCTCTCTCTCTTTATCTCTCTCCCCATCGATACAAAACGAATATACACAGAGGGGCGCGGCGGCAGAGACGACCCCGGGATTTTCGCGCGGGAATTTCGCGAAATTGAAGTCCCTTGTTATTCGAATCGACTGTACATCGTATAACGCCGAGCGTGAACATGGGAAATTGACGCGGCGTCTGGCGCTCCCGGGTGTGCGCGCGCGTCTGGCGGGGTTGACACGTCCTCGGCGAAAGGGAGGATGACAGAAAGGAGATGATAAAATCAGCGCGCCCGGGCAATATGGGATGCCGGAGAGCGGAAACGTCGGCGGGGAATTTGCTTTGCTCGTTTCTTCCTCCGCTCTCCTTTTCAATGGCGAGCGCAGTTCCTGCCCTCTGTGCCGCTAACAGCTCTCTCCTAATGAACTCGCTTCATTGTGCGGCCGCGGGAGGAGGACTCCCTGCTCATACTTCGCGCGCGCGCCGCTAATAAAATTTGATTGACGGGCGAATTTACCGAAAAACCGGCCTGACAGATCAACACCCCCGGAGGTGTATCTAGATTCTTGACGGTAAACCGAGCCGGCCTCTTTAGAAACAGGTTCCCCAGCCCCGACTCGTGCGCAGCTCTCGAGTGCACTCATTCGCTCGCAAACAGGGCCATTATGCTGCATTAAAACGCGTCGAACAACAACGCGCGGCTATTGGGCGCTCTTCAGAAAACTAAATAACGTCCCTTCCTTTTATCTGTTTCAGGTGAGTTCACATGCCGCCTCTTCGCACTTGGCCACTTTCGTAAGTCTCTGCGCTGTGTGCGCGGTGTATATACGGGCACAAAAGGGAAATTAAAATCTCCTCTTACGCGGAGCCCTCGAGTGAAAGGTTAAAAAGACAGGACTCGAATGTCCTCTCTGAAAAGACGCGTAAACCCGAGGCCCCGTCATTCGTGTCGCGCGCAAACTCGAATCCACTCCAAGATATTTTGACACTCGGAATTGCGCGCAAGGAGGCCGCTAAATAAGCGGCTAGGATTTCAGGCGCAAACCCGATTCGGAGGACGACGAGGCCGGCAGCCTGCAAACCCACAGGCGACAAAGGCCCCATTATCTCCCTCCTTCCCCCGGCACGGCGCGTCGAGCATTAACGGGGGGAAAGGGAGCATCTTCTCTCTTTTCCCGGCCGATCGAGATCGCGCGGCCTCTGCTCTTTGTGTCCACAATGGCACAGAGTGGCAAGATTCGACGACGGCCAGGACTAAGCGGAGGGGACAGGAAGCCGGCTCTATTCAGCCGCTCTCTCTCTCTCCTCCGTATCCCTCAATACCAGAGAGCGGGGAACTGCGCGACGACTGCCGCGACGACGACGATTCACGCCGCGAAAACCGAACTGAATACGGTATTAGGGCGCGACGACTGCGGCGGCAGCCGTTGCGCCGAGGGCACGTAGCCCGCCAGGCACATATTGCCCCGGGAATATTCATCGTCGCGCGAATATTGCGCGTATTATGGCTGCCGAGCCGTGTACGCGGCTGTGCGCTGCTACTCCTTTGTCTCTCGTCGAGGCGTCGTCGTCCTTGAGGGGCGGGGAAGCGTCGCGCGGTAATCGACTTCCTCTCCCTCTCTCTCTCTCTCTCGAGCCGAGATTATATTATTCGAGTCCGAGTGAAATTTTTCGACGGAGCCTCTCTCGACTTTGCACACTGCGCGATATCCGAATGAATAATTCATCGGCGTTTATATACGCCGGCACGCCAATCCAATTGAGAAAATGAGTTACGAGCGCGCGGCGCTCATTCATTTGCGCGAGGAAACGCGATTACGTCCCCGCCTCGCCGTAAACTCCTTATCTCGAGCAACAAAAAGTCTTTACATCGGGCCGAGCGCGCGACGTCTCCATCGGCTCTCTGGCTCGGGCGCTCTTTTACTGCCGCCGAGCGCGTATAAACTAATAAACGCGCGATTTTACAACGCGTCGATATCGTCGCGGCGGGCTAAATTCGCGACGAGCGATAGCGGGGAGAAAGAAGAAGGCCGATAAGTCTCTCCCACTCTCGATCCGACGCTTTACTGCCGATGATAAAGCCACCTCGCGTCCCTTATACACAGATTATTATGTTACGTCCTATGTGCAGAATCGAGCTCCAGCCATAGCGAGGCCGATGATGACCCTCCTCTGCTTCTCAGCTTCGTCGAGTTTTCAATTTGGGAATTTCATCAAGCGAACCTGTTGAGCGGTCTAATCGAAATAAGAATCATCCCTTTCGTCTCCAGCGAGCCGTTTCGGCTCCCGGGCGAAAGTTCACCCGAAGTTTAAGTGGCTCTCTCTGCACTCCGGTATACCGAGTAGGGGGGGGGGGAGACGGCGGAGGCAGCCAGGCCCCGCGCCGCGATTAGGCGTAATTATTTTCGGCCGGAAAATTATCGCGCCAGACGACGCGGGCGGGGAAAAGCCCCGCGCTCCTGCTCTCTTTCGCCGGGAGAGCTTCGTCATTCCGCTCGGGCTGCGCGCGAATTAGGTTTGCGCGGCGGCGGCTGCGGGGCTTAATTCGGCGACGGCCGCCCCGCGAGCTTTTAACTTTTTACGCGCCGGGGCGGCAGCTCGGCTTTTCATCGCGGCCCGCTGCGATGCTAAACAAATGCCAAGGGGGTGTAATTGAATCTGGCCCTCGCGCTCGTTAGGGGAGGGTTAAGCACCTGCTCCGCCGCCGCGTCCTTTATGGAGAGCGGCCTCGAGATCATTTCGGCGCGACTTAATTAAGTCGGGCCGCGTCATTGCTCGTGATGCGCCGATCGTCGGCGGCGTCTTTTCGACGGGGGCCCGCCGAGTTCACGAGCGCATAATCCGGCAATTGTAGGAAGCTCGTTCGACTGAGTCGAGAGGGAAGGCTCCAATAAAGCAGCATAAATAAGCCGACGACGGCGTCACGGGAAAGTTGGCGCGAGGACGGGAATGCGCAAAACGCCGCTAAACTCCCCGAGCAACAAGCTATTTAACTCGAAAGAGGGGCCCTCGCATCGGCACCGCCGAAACTCATCGTCGAAACTAATCAGCGCGAGTCTCGGAGAGCAGAATGCGCGACGTCGCCTCCGTCGGATTAATTTCCAAAGGTTCCGCTCGCCAAAGAGCTCCTCCCGAGTTTCCCGCCTGTCCGGAGGGTCATAGCTGCGCTGTACAGTTATACATGCAGCGTCGAGAGCTCACGTCGCAACTTCTCCGTTTCGGCGTTCGACGGGAATAGCCGAGGGGAATTTCGCGCCAGCGCACACGCGGCGCGGCGCCGGAATTGAAGACTCGCGCGAGCAGGAGAAAAAGTGCGATTGAATCGTTAAGATCTCCGTGGCGGCCTGCCGAGATTAGCGAAACGACTTTTACTCCCGCCGCGGCCGCGGCGCTCGATAGACCGGGGAACAATCCAGCGATAAAAAGCTAATTGCGGCTCCCCCCTCTCTCTCGAAGCTTTCCGCGAGGCTCGATTACGTCGCCGTCCTCGGGAGGTCGCCTCGTCGGCGCGGGGCTCAATCAGTCGCGTGCCCGCTCGGTCGGAGCTGCGTAGGTACCTGCGCTCCGCAGACTCCGCGCTCGAGCGCGACGGGACCGAATATACGGATCGTTCTGCGGCCGGTGGATCGCAGCTTTCTTCGGAAATCGGCCCCTCCCGTCTCCGTGCGGAGATAGTATAAGGCTTCCTTAATTGCGTATCCCGGGCAAGGGCCGCGCCGTTCCGGGGTAATCCCCGGCTGAAGCGAATGCTCGCACGGGAGAGCGCAAGCTACTCGTCGGCCAGCTAATTACAATCCGATTGATTCGGCACACGCGCGCACACAGAGGGGGCGATCTCTTTCGTCGAATAATGAGAATCCACTCGATTTGCGTGGGTGCAATGCCGCGCGCCCGGCCATCAATCGCACGTCGCTCGCACGGGCTATCGCGCGTCGGGATTTCCGACGAGTCCTCGTCGCGCCCCCTCCCGTCCCTTTATGGCCGCGTTTTTTCCGACGCGTCGAAATAATTTCGGTGCGCTTTTCGTCGCCGCTGCCGCGCCGTCGAATTGACTGGCATTTTTGCCGGGAGAGAGCGGCTTTTTCTACCCCCGAGGGCGATCGCGCTGTCCGAATCGCCGCTCGAGTTTTGTCGGAGTAGCCGCTCATTTCGGGGAGCGATGATTGTCGCCGGTCGAGAATTTGCGTTTTTCGAGGACGGATTGACTCGTCGCGCGGCGCGGCGATACATTGCGCGCTCGTTTGTCGCCGCTCTCGGCTGCCGAATGCCACGTATTTCGCTGCGGAATTCAAAGAAGCTCTCGCTCGGGGCGAAGGGGGGGAGAGCCGAGTCATCGGCTCGATTTCGCTTGATGATATAATTGGGAGATTTATTGTTCTTGATTCTCGCTTCAATCTGGCGCGCGGGCTTAATTCGAATAATTGCCCTCCTCCTCGCTCCCCGACCGTCTATCTTTATCAAATGAGTCGGTATAGCCTTGGTCGCGTTCCCGCGGCGTGTGTGGTGTGTGGCGCGATGCCAATGGAAAAGTATCCGAAAACAAGTTTATACGAGGCCTTTATCGAATCGTCGCGAAAGCGAGACCGAAAGCTCTCTCGTCGGATTGTATTTACTCGGTCGGGGTTCGCAGGCAGATATTAAAAGGACGTGTAAATCGAAGGCCCCCGTTGCTCAAGGATTTCTTTCTCTCTGCTCCTCGTCGAAGGGAGAGAGAGAGAGAGAGAGGTTGCTGACACGGATGTAGTGGGGCCGTTGTGTGCTGCGATGCGCGCTGACACGTGCTGGTTCGCACGTGTCTCTCTCTCTCTCTCTCTCGCTCCCCCTCGGCAGCTACCAGCGTCTTTCTTCGAATAATTTATTGGGCGTCTCGCTATTTACCATGATAAAAGTCACGCCCGAGCACGAAAGAGAGAGAGAGAGAGAGAGCGGGCCCCGAACTATTTGCGATTATTTACGAGCCTGCAGGCTTTCTTGTACACCCCGTGGAAAAAGGGACTCTCGCGGTCTGGAAAAAATTAGTGATTGCCGACTCGAAGGCGCGCCGAGAGGCCGAGAATTAGGCTCTAATAATAACTCGGATTTCTCGACTGCCTCATTGTCGTTGGATCGTAAGTCGTTTCTCGGCCGGGGGAAGAGCGCTTTTTGCGGGGCGCGCGTCCTCGCGCGAAAAACAATCGTCTCGAGTAGTCCGGAGTCTGCTTCTCTTTTATTTACCTCCGCGCGTGCGGAGCCCTCCCCTTCCCCCCCGACGGCGGGGAGAGCCGAGCGTCGAGCGAATAATTTATATCGGATCTCGATCCGTTTACACGACAAAACTCGATGGCAATCTCGTCGTTTTTCTGCAGCGGCGGCGGCAGCAGCTCACGTCCGCGGACAGAAACACGCGGCGAGTAATCAATTTGCTATATCTGCCGAGCTCGGCGAGGCGGCGGCGGAGAAGTAGCGCGGAAAGATCGTTGCGCTCCTACCTCGCGTCGTCTCTTTTTACGCGCGCAACGAGAGAGAGAGAGAGAGGGCAGAGGATATGCGTCGAGGTAAATCGCCGGATGATGATGTGGCGTTTGCTTTTAATTGAGAAACGAGATTGCTCCCGGCGCGCACGTCTTCCCTTTTTCTTTTCGACGGCGAGCGGCGAGAGCGCCGCCGCTGCTTTTTCTAAGGATGTATCCCCGGGAATTAATTTGTTTCCTGCCGGGGAATTAGACGCGACGGCGGGCTTGTTTTAGCTTCTGGAAGTGCGGATTGGCCGTGTTAACAATGTGAACCTTATCTTGTTTAATCTCTTACTCCACAAACAATTAGACGGGGGATTGCGTAAATAATTAGAGCCGCTTGCTAACTGGAATCGGATCGCGGAGTAATAATAAATCGATAAAGTTTTATTGCTAATCCTGGTTCACGCGCCTGTAATCGAAAGTGAGCCCGGCAAATATAGATCGAGTGCTCCGATATTCCGTTACACGGATAGCTATTTGTGAAAATAAGCGCACGAGCCAGCTTTCTTGTTTTCGAGCTGCAGCCACAAAGCAACGAGCGAGCCAGCCAGCTTTGCAACAATAATGATTCGACTGGATATCTCGCCAAAGTTCCTCGTTCACGGCTGGAGAGAATGAAATTCAACCGCGAGAGGAATATTGACAGCGCGGCATTAAGCGGGCTGAAAAATAATTATTCGCCGGTAAAGACGAGGCGCGCGGCATTGTCCGCGGAGAAGAATAATCCCCTTAAAAAAGGGGGCCAGCACGGCTAAAAAATTGCATCTCATCTCTCGGGGGGAGCATTGAAAGTGCAAACAAAACGGCCGGTGCGCAAAAAAAGGAGCAAACGACTTTCGAATCGATGTCTCTATAGTCGAAAAGTCGATACATCAGCCGTCAAAATATATCGTTATCATGCGGCGTCCTCATAACCCCCCCGGGCAACCGACCAGCGACGGACATCCCGGACAACGAGCGCGCGAGACCGGCCCTATATCAATCATGCGCACTCGACGCGTCGAGTATCAATCGGTGTGCCGCGCTGCTCGCGCCCCCAAAAAAAGGCGCAGCAAAAAGCAGCGCGCGTCGAAAAAGAGGCGGGAAAAGGGCGCGCACACGTGGCTGCCGATGTGTGCGCCGTGCGCGCCGCGCTTGAATGGAAGTCGAGTCGAGTTGAGCGCCACTACGACGGCATTCCACGTACACACAACTGCAGCGCGGCGCGGCGGCCGGCAGAAAATTGCGAGGCAACGAGAGAGAGTGAGAGAGAGAGTCGATGCATACACGCCGCAGTAAATAAAAGCGGAGCCCCTCTTCCCCCTGGACCCTTTTACGCTGAGATAACGCGGCCGGCTTTTCGCAGGCCGGGAATTATTTTCGATGATTCCGCGAGTTCCGTCGCTCGCTCTCTCTGTTTGCCGAGGTGTTTGGGCCGGCTTTGTCGGCGCGGGAGCCTCCACGCCCCGAGTGACGCGATCGAATTCTGATTAATGGCCGCAGAGTGCTCGAACGTATACTTAGGCGCTTTTAGAAAGCCGCGACTTTGACGCCTTTAGAAGGAGTACGCTACTAAGTAGACGGACGGCTGTATAGTGTGCTTATCTCAACGGGCCGATGGATTTAAAAAGAAGTTTCTTAGGCTCCGCTGAAAACGTGTAATTTCCGAGCCAGCAAGCTGAAAAAAAGTGTACGTCTGAAAAGCTCGTCGTCGCTCGATAACTTATTTCCTGCCGCGGCTTATCCTCCCCGACGGTGACTCGGCAGGCAGCTGCGCGGAGGCAAATTCGAAAACAAGAACGGGCCAGAGGTGGAGGAGCAAACGGCTAGTTGGCCGGTGTAAATTTGACGCGGCGACTGCCTCTCCGCGATTTGAGAAATTCCGAGAGCGACGTCGGGAGAGTCGCCCGGAATTCCACTCGAGCGTGTAAGGGGCAGATATCCCCGCGCTGCTGCTGCTGCTGCTGCAACGCTCGCTCCTTTATTCTCTCTCCTCGCCTTTTTCGTCCTCGTCGTCCAGCTCTCTCTCTCTCTCTCTCTCTCTCTCTCTCGACATCGTCGCCGTCCTCCTCCTCCTCCGTCGTCGGTTAACATTCATTATATATGGCCCGATAAATCACGGCGAATGGCAAATTTATGTGGAAGTCATGCCAGCTAACCTTCCTTAATTTTTAAGCTTCGAGGGAGAGAAGAAGATCCTCCTCCTCCTCCGCTCCTCCGTCGTGCTCTCCTTGCCGTATTCTCTCCGTCTCTCACCCCCACGCGAAGATGTATATGCGCGCTGAGAGAGAGAAAGCACGTCGTCCTGCGGATTTTTCTGATTCGCACGTAGCCTCCGCCGCCGCCGCTCTCGTATTTCGCAGTCGACCCGCGAGCCGATGATTTAGCCTCTCCCGCGTTAAAACAAACGATTGGCCCTTAACGAAGTCGCGGCCGAAATTCGCCGTTCCGCGCGGTTAATTATCCCCGCTAATGGCATTCGATTAATTATGCCCGCGAAATTCATGCCCGGAATCGTTGACGAGGACCGCGTCGTCCTGGGACTCGCGCGGTTTCGATTCTTTGTTTCCGCCAGCGGATTTATGTATATCCCCGCGAATTTTACGATCCGCGTCTCGCTGCTCGGTAGGCCCGGGAGAGAATTTCTTTTCTCCGATGGCGCACTGCCCGCCGAGGCGGGGAGGTATAATTGCTCTCCCGCGCAATCTTTGCGCAGAGCGCTAAATTATACGTCAAACAAACGCTCGTAATGAATCTTAAGCAGCTCCGCGGTAAATTATTGGCCGCACAGAGAGCTCTCTCCGGTGTACTGCTCTCATTGGCGCACTGCGCATTCGTTCCGGCATAAATCAAAGGATCAGCTCGGTAGTTTGTTAAAGCCAAAGTTTCAGTAACTTACAACGCACTCCGGGCTTCACGCTCGATTTCAGCGATCGAACGAGCGTAATTCGCAATCGGGCCGTCTCTTTCCCGCGCGGAATTCAATGCGCCCCGTCGTAACGATCTCTTTTTACGGCGGTTAGATAACGGCGCGCGAAAGCGGACGGCGGGAGCGGACTGGAAATTACGGATTAAGTTATTTACGCGCGCGTACGCGTGTATCGATTAAATTCAAAGCGCGCCGTTACATAATTCATCGCTCGCTCGTAATTAATGCATAAACGCGGTTTGTATTAATTTTTACGCCGGCACTTTTACTTTTATAACGCGGCGGGGCGGTAAGTAGAGCGGGAGAAATAATTTCATACGCGGCTGCCTAGATTATCCGGCGCCGCGTTTGTGCGAGTGCCTTTTTTTTTTAATAATGTACTCCGCTTTCTTGAGTGGCTCTTTTGCGTTTTATGCTTGGCGGCTAATTTCCTGTTATCCTGAACGCCGATCGTACCGTTTAACGAGTTTATATACACTGTGGAAACAATTTGAACGAATCAACTGCGTATGCAGTTAAATATTCACGGTGGGATATTGGTTTGTTTTAATGGAATTTTTGCTTGATTTAACAAATATTTCGATCAATTCAAACGTTTGCGAATTGAAAGGTCAGGTTTCTTTATGAATCAATTATCATTAAAGCAACCGAGTATAACCTATTGTGAATATTTTATTTATTGCATAAGTAGTTAATTCAACTAATTTTTTTTTTCAATTCTAAACGCCGATCGTATACTGTTTAACAAGTTTATTAACCTTTCAAATGTAAATTATCGACTAAATCTTCGTCTAAATCTCTCGTCCGGCCTATTTGCTTCAAAGCTTGATCAAGCAGTCTTACAAAAACAAGATCAAAGCCACAAAGAGCTCTCTATTCACGGTATAATATTATTGTCAGGCGCAAATCCATCCCAAGTCAAGAGGATTAAATCTGCTCCGACGCAAAAATCACTCGTACTCTCAAGGCGCTTTCCAGCCTGAAAGCAGCGGCAGCAGCGGCCACCGGGGAATCAAAGTAAAATAACGTAATTAGTATCGGGCGATCCCTCCGATCCCAGCAGCGCCAGTCGTTGTCGGCGGTAATCCGGAGCTATATAATCAAGGAGTCGAGCCGGCGACGAGCGCGGCGCAAAATAATCCGCTCCCCGCTCGTCCGACTGCCGCGTAACTCGCGGCTGCGCATCGTCGCCCGTCGTCCGACCGCTTTCGATTTCGCGCCTCGGGGGAATATATGCGCGCAAGTGCGAGTCCGCGCCTCTTTACCGGCCGAGTGCGCGAGGCTTTTAATTTGCATAAGACGCGCCGCGGCTCTCGGCCTTGGCTGACTCGTGTCTTTTTTGCCGAGCGCGTCCCGTGGATTTTCTTCCTTTTTTGGAAAGTCGGCCTCTGTCAGCCCGGGAGGAGGCGAATCGACGAGGATCGGCGAGGAGGAAAACGCGCGGATGAAACGACATCAGCGAGGTGCGGATAAGTTAATGAATAGTCCAGTGCGCGACCGTTTTCATTTCAGCGATTCGACCGGCGTCCATTAAAAAATCGGCGCAAAAAAAAGCCTCGAGCTGGTCGAGTCGCAGAGCTGCTTTACGGGCTCGTAAATGTAAAATGACGAGCGGTTGCGCAACGGCGGCGCGCGGCCGAGGTGCGAGAAACAAGCAAGGATGAGCCGCCGCTTCATTATTCAGCATCGACGAAAACCTTGATATTCTCTCGCCTCAATGACACGACGGCGCGCTAAGCGCGGCTAAGCGTGGATTAATCATAAAAACACACACAGTGGCCGGTAATTGCCGGACTGGAAAACGCGCGGAGTATATCCTCTCTTTTTCTCTAAGCGCGGCTTAATGAGCTCTCCGCGACGAGCGGCCATAAATATTCATGCGCGTTTGGAAATATTTATGCTAATGCGAGAGTTTATTCATTGTGGCGGCGGAGGAGCCGCTGCCTCTCGGTAGCCGCGAACGGTGCGTTATTTAGGTCGCGTTCATAAAGCCCAGACGACGAGGAGGAACGGAGCGAGAAGCGCCGAGCGACTCGAGTATTTCATCGGGAATGGCCACCGATGTATCGCCGGAATTTTTCCAGCCCATTGTTTTCCGCGTTTAGATTTAAATCGCGGAGGCTTCCGGAGCGGCTCGCGCAGCAGGCCCGATTGCCGCGCAAATGAGGTCGCGACTGCCGGAGCGGCGATTTTAAAAGAGCGGCTCTCGAATTTAGCGAGATTTATTTTCCTTCCGAGCTCCGCGCCGACTCGGACGCTCTAAATCAAAAAAGTTCAAGCGCGCTCGACAGCGCGAGCGTTTGAAGCCTAGCTCGCGCAGCTGCGAGATCGGCGCGGTTTGCCCTCTTGAAAATAAATCTCGCCCGATTCTCGCCGCGAGTGACGTAACCGGCCGCTCGCTCGTGCGCGTGTGGCCCGCTCTTCATTAGTCCGCGGGCTAAAAAAGCCGAGAAACTAGGTTTACGCTCGCACAGAATTGAGTTATAAAGCGCGTCGCGTCGCCGCGGCTGTTAAAGTCGCTTCTCTCTCTCTCTCTCTCTCTTTCTGCGCCTCTTGGACGACTCGTCGAGCCGTGCGTGACTCAAGGTCAAGTCTCGATGTACGAGCAATTCCGTTCCTTTTTCCCTCGTGCCGCTAAGCTCGCTCCACTTTCTCGGGGGGGAAGCTTCGATCGGAGCGCTGCGCCTCGTTATTTCCTGAGAAATTCGCGGACTCGTAGCGCTGTGCCGAACTGGTTCCCTTTTCGAGGAGGAGGTCGTCGACCCAAAATTCACGGTTTTTCGCTCGCCGCGAGGAGCTTTTTATTAACTCGGAATCGAGCTAATTGCGCCGGTTAAAAAATGTTTTTAGCGCAGCCGTTGAGGCGGAGAGTATATTCTTGATAATTTCGCGGCAGGTATAGCCCCGAGAGTCGCGGAGAGGAAAAAATATATTGGAAATGACGTCAAAGGCGTGGAGAGCGACAAAAAAGGCTTTTACGAGGCAAAAAACGACGATATCCCCGCGTTTTATTGGGAATAAAGTGTCTCGTAAATAATTAAGCGAAAACAAGCGCGAGCGAGAAAAACAATGTGCCACTCGCAGAAACCCAGTTCTGCCACATTATTCAGCCGTCAAAAACGGCCCCCTCCATCTATGCAGCCCAGCGGCGGAGGGGCGCGGCATTCCGATTTTTTCCCCTTTTTTTTCAAGAGCCGCGCCGAGATGCCTCGGCGTCGAGGGGCTTCGATATTTTCTGCACTCGCGGAGAGGTGCGAAGAGCGCCTCGCTCGCGGCCGCGGAGGGAACGAGCGTTTCTCCGATCGTAAAGTCCTTGTTTTGGATTCCCTCCTCCTCCGCCTCGGAGAGCCCGAGATTTTTGCTCGTTAATTCCTTTTGCTCCGCTTGCGTACGTATGCAGCGGCGGCGGGGTCGGGGGGGAATTCTTATTCCGCTGCGCGAGAAATATCTTTGACGCTTCTCCCCCGGCCCCTCCTCTCCTTCGCGGCGGCGGTCGTCGCAAAAAAGCGCGCCGAGGCGGAACAAGAGCGACGATCTCGCGCTGTCGAACAGCTCGTAACGAGTTTGAGGACGGCGGAAAAAGAGCGCCCCGCGCGGATAAGGATCGCAGTATCTCTCTCTCTCTCTCGCCGTTTAAACAAATAACCTTTTATTGTTATCGTCGCGCATTAACGCCGCCGAGCTATAAATCGAGAGCGGGAAATTGCGCGCCCCCACGCGGTCCGATCTCTCGGCTTTACAATTGCGGTTGTGCAGCGACGCGCGCGTACCGTAAAGGCGGCTCGTCGATATAAAACCGGCGGCAAAAATCGCCCGGATCTCTCTCTCTCTCTCATTGAAATATCGATGATCGCGACCCGCGAGGCGGGCCAATTAACTTTAAGCAGCGTCTCTCGCTCTCTCGGCTTTATGACGGCGGAAGGGGCCGTCGATCGCGCTTGTATAGGTGCAATTACCCGGTCTCTCGGGCTCCGCCAGTCTGCGTGTGTGTGTGTGCGTATCTCCTCGCGATTTCGCAGAAGCGCTTAATTAGCGCGGCGCGCGAGCGAGCGTGACTTTGATTCCTGTCTCCGCGCGCGCTGCAGCCGTTTGCTCTCTCTGTCTCGCTCGCGAACCGTCCGTCCAACTTTATGCTCTCCCTCTCTCTCTACGGCAGAAAAATGTATCCGAGCCGCGCTCGTGTTCTCTCCTCGTCGCTGCTATTGTTCGCGGAGCCCCGCTGATGGGCTCCGCGCTTAAAGAATCTTTATCTCTTATCGCTGGAAGCAGTCGCCCAACAATGCCGGCCTCGGCTCTCTATTAAATCGAGCGAGGAAACCGCCTCGCGAAAAGGCTGTGGCGCTTTGATATCGCGGGCAGTTAATGCGCGTGCTCGCACGCGCGCGCGGACACCCCTCCGGCCGCGGCGCAAACGACCGGTCCCGTAATTAGCCTCGGTTTATACAGCGGCGCGGTAATCGCGAGCCGGCGCTCGAAAGCCGAGCGCGTGTGTGCGCGCGAATTAGAGCCCGTTCGAATTTCCCGCGCCGCTGCTTTATGATTTCCCGTGTTGCGCCGCCCGGATCGTCGCTTGCTCCTTGCCGTCGCTGCTATTTATCGCTGCTTTTCTGCGGGGAGCGAGCGGCTTATTCGCGTGTCGATTTTTGCGCCGGGAGCGAGAGCCGCTCACGATTTTCTTGTAGCTGTTGACCTTTGCAAAAAGTAATTATGCGCATTCGATCGCGATAAGCCGAGACTCAAAGGCAGAGAGCTCGATTAAAAAGGAAAGAAAAGGAAGGAGCCGGAGAATGCTAATGAAAAGAAAAGAGCCAGATGCGACGATTTGACGTTACACGCCGAGCGTATAGCGCCGAACAAAAGGAACGAATATATACAGATAAAAGAAATGTCTTGCATATAATTAAGTCGATTAAAATCTTTTATTTCGCAACCGCCACGCCGGCCAGGAGGAGAACGAGCGAGAGCGGATTAATTAATTAGTCGAATTTATTCTGTTATTGTGAGCAGCGATAATTGCGCTAAATAAAATAGTATCGCGAACGTACTCCCGAGCGAGAGCTAAGCTCCGGCGCACTAATTGAATTCGAGTTTATTCTCGTTTAACGGCCTCGTTTTCACTTTCGCCGCGCGGAAAGTTGCGGAAAACGACGCGCATTATTACTCGCGATAAGTCGATGCGAAAGTCGGTTAGCGCGGCGAGGAGCGAGGAAAGAGGGAAGAAGAAAAAACGAACCCCCGGCGCTGCTTATCGGAGCGGCAGGCCCTCGAGCTTCCACAGCGCCGCTCGCGACTCGGTGTTATCTGCTCGCAAAAGGACGAGAGCGGGGCGATAGCGGCTTGAAATCCGCGAAAGAAACTCGCCTCGCCAGTCGGGCAATTCGTTTAATGAGACATCTTTATGCAGAGACTCGCCTCTCCCCCTCCCCCTGCAGGCTCTCTCAGATTACCGGCCCGAGAGCGTTAACAATCGTTAACAATGCGGCGTCTGCTCCTCTGGCCTATCTCCCCCCCCGTCTTCTCCCCCGGAGCGGTATACGTGGGAGGTTGCGCTAATTTATGGTCTTCATTTGTGAGTTGAGCCACGCTCTTAATGGATTGTTAGTCTTGCTTATTGTAATATCTCCCGCGAGAGAGAGAGAGAGAGAGCGTTTTAAACTCTTAGCCCAGCGCCTTCTTTGAATTTCGCGTCGCCGTAATTAAACTTAATTGGTCCGTTATTCGTGCGCCGCCGCCGGTCGCTTTGCATACGAGTGCATCGCCGGTGTATATGGGAAGCGCCCTCTCGCGCGCCTGAATATTTATATTCTCGCGGGCCCGAATTAAAAGGATTTTATTGTTTCTGTGTTATGAAGTCGGCGCGAGGCTTATGCTTAGATTTAATTAGAAGCTACTCCGGCGTGTCTCCCGGCTCCTTCGGGAGGGAGGGGCAGATAAGCCGCGTCTTTTATCGGATTTACGTCGAGACGGTTTTGAGGTTGCGCTCGGATCCGGGGGAGGAGAGGCGCAAACAATTAATACTCTCGCGGCTCTGCATGATAAGTCGAGCTGTCGTTAAATTCCGAGAGGAGGAATTTCGTCATTAGCGGTTCTCGTTTTACGACAGCTACTTAAATTTTTTAAAACACCGACTCTGTCTTCCATCTTCATAAATTATTAGTAAAACAATGTACACTAATTTCCATCTCGGAACCTTACGAGCCCAAAATAACTCGGAGGCCGTGCATTAATTATCCTGCGCCTCGCGTCGAAATGCGAAATCCTCCAATTTACGGGGAGAAAAATTGCAGATTCAAATGGCGGGGACTCCGAAACGAGCCTCGGCCACAAATTTCATTATCCTCGAAAGACTGTCGGCCCGGGCGAAAGAGCCTCTTCCTAATAAATTCGACACAATCAAAATTCTGCCGCGCGCGACAAACGAAGGGCGGAAAGAAAGGGAGCCATTGTCATCTTTCTCTCTCTCTCTCTCTCTCGGCGAGGTCTCCAGCGGAGCGCCTAAAAAAGGGCACCGTCATCCTCTCGCCTCCCTTTCGGAATTCCGTGCTGCTTGCTCTCTATTATAACTCCGCGCGTTGAAAAGGAGGCGAAGAGTCAAGCGAGAGTGAGGAAAAAAGGACAAAATCCCCTTATTCACGGGCCGGAATAGAATCGGGGCTTGTTATTAACACGTTCGCGCATAACTCGGATTCAAGCGACGCAGAGCGACGGCGCGCGGGATATTTATGCCGCCGGAGCGGACGGGAGGACGGACGCCGCGAATTTTCGCGCGACGCCAGCTGGGATTTTTTAATAATTAATTGCTCCGCGGGAAGCTTATTTTTCGGCCCCGCGAACAATTTCAAATGTACGCAAGAGCTTTATTCGAGCTGCAGTCGCGTGAAAAGATTTCGTGCCTCGTTTTGAGCGCCGCGACGTAAAATTAGATATTATTACCGGGGAGAGAGAGCATATCGGCGCACAAAGGAAGGGCGGTCGATTTTACCGGCCGATAAAAGCCAATCGACAGATTAATACGCGGCCAGAGCGTAATACCCCGCTCCGAATATCGGGGGGGGGCGCGCGCAAAAAGCAGGGTCCCGCTTCTTTTAACACCTCCGCAAAAATCCCTCTCCTCTCCTTCGCGCGTACATAAAAAGGCGGATTCCGGCCTTCGCGGCGGCGGCGATCCTCCTGCGTTTTATTATTATCGACGCGCCACCTTACGCTCTCCTCCGCAAAAAGTCGTTAAAAGCCTTTCTCTCTCTCTTTTGACGAGCGCGCGGCGTGCGGGCATCTCTCGCGTACACGCAAAAGCATCGCCCAAAGAGAAAGAGAGAGTTTTCGCGCTCGATTGAGCGCCGCTGGCGTGAACGAACCGGGCGGCGAACGAGCGAACGAGAGAGAGAGAGAGAGTGAGATTCCTCGGGCGAGGGAACGATACGGGGGGTAGTTACGGTGTGTGTGGGAGAGGAGGAGAGAGGGGGAGAGGAGCGATCCGAGTTATGCCGCGCTCGTTACCAAGCTTGTATGTACGCCCGGCGGAGGATCGCTTTTACGACCGGTCAGCCAAGGCGCAAGTCGAATATGTACGTGTGAAGTTTTAAAGGCGGGAAAATCTTTGACGAGCCGAACGAGCTGCCGCGCCGGCAGTTTTCCGAGCGGGCCGCTTTTCAGGATTTACAGCCTCTCCGAGCACAATTTATCAAGCACGAAATTTCGAGCCGCGAAAAACGCGGGTACGTAAGGCAGGAGAGCCGACCGCGGGGGGCGGGTGGCAAGGAATGCGAAAAATAGTGGAAGCCAGAGAGAGAGAGCGGCCTGCAAAGCCGGCCGCGGCCATTTTTAATCGGACGCCGACTGCTCTCTCTCTCTCTCGCCGAGCAATCGCGCATTAGCGCTTTTTGCGGTTGTGCCCTTTCGTTTATGTAATTGCACGCTGCAGCGCGGCTGCTTTTAATCAATCACGCCCATCGGGCTGCGCATTTCGGCCCGAGTCTGCGCGTGGGAATTTCGGATATTTTCGGAAGCGAAAAAGCTCTCCTTCTCGCTAAACGAATCGATCGGCTCGATTGGCCACTTAAACAGCCGCCTGCCGTCGCGGGCGAGGCAGACGGCGCGCAAAAAGTACCCGTCGCCCGGCGATACATCGATTAAAATCGCGGAGGCAGAGGCGAGCCGTCGCCTCGTCGCCTCGAAGGACAAAGACGCCTCGTTGTTGCGCAAGCCGAGTGCGCGCACGTGACGCGAGCGGCGGCTCCCGCGCGCGTGCACATTTGACGCGCGACGCGCGAGCGATCGGCCCGAGTTTTGTAAAGCGGATTTAATTGGCGGAATTAACGCTCTGCCCGCAGTCGCAGCTGCTCTCGGCGACGGAAGGCTCGCGCGGATTTAGCCTTCCCACGGAATTTTTTTTCCCCGACGAGTCGAGAGGCTGCTGCTGCTGCTGCTGCGCAGCTTCGCCGGCTTTCAGAAAAGCCTCGTCGCGGCGACGTGTACCGATCGTTAAAAATGCATGTTTATTCACTCCTCGAAAGCGGGCTCGATCGCGTTGAAATGCACGAGCAGGCAGAGCCCTCGATATAAATTTCGCATCATTATTCGCGGATAATAAAAGCGGAGATCTCTCTCGGCGCGCAAAAAAGCGGCTCCAGTTTTCAGCGCAAAATATAATTCCCGAGTCGGATGGCGCAGCTCGAATACATTAATAGCTAACGAGGCGCCATAATTCATTCGACGTCGATAGAAGGCACGTATGAGCCCTTATGGCGGCCGCACGACCGGCCAAGACATTCGTATGCTTTGTATGCGGGCTTCTCCTCTCGGGTCCCCGTCAAAGGGACGGCGAAAGATTGAGGGCCAATTAACTCTCGCCGAGTGGCTTGATTAATCTGCCGGATAAGCCCCCGGATATTTATGAATAAAATATCGCGCTTTTTGCCAAGCGGCGGCCAATATCTTCATGTTCCACGGCGAGTACAAGCATTCTTCCCCCCTCCGTCGCGGAAAAGCAATAGCGGGGAGCGAAGGGATTGTCGGGGGCTCCGTAATCGGCATTATTAATCGACCTAACGAGGGATATGACTTTCGACGTCGAAGCCAGTTTGCTCGATCAAAATATTATTACGGTGACCGGCGCATTAATGCGTTTGTAGGTACACCGTATTTATGGAGTAGATTACCGCTTTTCAAAGCCGTAGAATTGAATACACCCGGCGGTATTGAATCGATTTAAGCCCCGGCTTTGCTTAATACCCGCACTTTTAACTGAAAATTCGAGAGTGGCCGAGCGTTCGTTCGCTTTTAATCTCCCGAACTCGTTATAATTAACGATTTCCAATGCGAGATATAATTCGCCGGCCTCGCTCGGCGCGCGCGAATAAAGAAATCCTCAGCTCTCGGAATTCCTAAGGAGAGCGAAGCACATTGTCCGCGGGAATGCCCTCCGAGGCGCGCGGGGGAGAGGGCATTATCCCCCCTCGCGGTTCTTATCTTACTTAGTATGATCGGGCCGCGGGAGTTTACCGGCCCATAAATCCAGCCGCCGCCGAGCGAATACAGCGCGCACCCGCGCGCTCGATTCATCCCCCTCGGTCGTTTTACGGCGTCGGAAAAATTTCACGCGTCGATTCGTCGCTCTCTCTCTCTCTCCCCGCGACGCGCGAGTGCAGGAGAACTCGGTCGTATTGAAAAACTTTGCCGGCTCCGCGACTTGACCGAGAAGCTGCGGCCCTCGTATAAAAAGTTCCATCGCGGAGGCGCGTAATCCGCGGCGGATTATCGCGCCCTCTGATTTCGGAAGTGCGCTCTAAACTTTGCCAGTCGAGCGAGGCAGCTCCTTCGGCCGAAGAAGCCAATCCTCGAGAGGAGAAAGATGTTGTACGGCATTATTCGGCCGCATTGTAGCGGTAATCCGCCGCGGCGCGTTTATCCACAACACCCAAGATTACGTCGAGCCGAACGCGCCGAATCCCCGGCAGCGGCAACAAAGAATCCGTTCTCGTCGATACCTCGGCGTCCATTTACCGGCGACTAATGCTTGACCGACACAATGGCCCCAAACTCGCCGGGCAGAATTTAATTAACCCGGGGGGGAGGGGCGAAATCTCCTTTGAAGTGCAGAGTAGCAGATTCGGCCGGGCTGAAAAAAGGACGAATGAAAGGAGGAGAGAAGGAGAGAGTCAAGAGGGAAGGAAGATTCTTAACCTCCGCGGACAGACGGACGGACGAGCGGACTTTAGTTGAGGGTCATTGCGCATCGATCATGCGATTCACGGCAGTCGACCTCGGCTGCTTTCAGGGGAACGAAGGAAAAGGCCGCCGGGGAAGAGGGAGGAGAATGCTTAGGAGGATATACATGAATAGAGTTACAGTGTGGAAGAGCGGCGGCGGGGCAAGAATGGAATAACGGGGAAGCGCATAAAAGGATACTTTTTCTTCCGGCGAGTAATTGTACGATATTTGGGGTGGAATTTGTTACAATGCGATGCTTTGTCGGGGCACAATGCCACTCATAAATGGATTTTAATAGTGGAATTAAAATATGCCACCCCACGCGCAGGCGCGCTCGCTCCGCTAATTGTTTCGCGCAGCTCGCAGGAAAGTCATCGATCGACGCTTGCTCGGGCCGAAATATAATTCGCCGCTTTTTCTGATAAATTGCATTATTAATTCGGGGCCGAGGCCGAAAAATTCGCCCCATACGTTACACGACCGCTCGCCGCCACAACGAGCGGCCTCCTCCCGCAAAAGTATCAGGCGTATTTATCAACGTCATCGGGACACATTGTCGCTTTCTGCGGAATCGAAAAAAAGGAAAAAGGCCGCGCGGCGCGTCTCGAAGGTGAAGGAGAAAAGCCGAGGGAGGAGAGCGAGAAAAAAGGAGTAGCTGAGCGAACAAAGTGGAGATTCCCCCTCGCGGGCATCAATTGATCAGTGAGAAACAAAACTGGCCCGCCATCCGCAGGCCTCCGCCACGCACACCCACGCGCGCACACGCCGCGGGAAAAGTAGCTCAATAGACCCATTGAAACGCGCTCGCTCTCCGGCGCATCCGAGCAAAAAGGGCCAGCAAAACACGCGGCGACAACAAGAAGACGAGGAGGGAGGGAGAGCAGAAAAACCCCCACCAGAGCAGAGAGCCAGCCGCTCGACACCCTCTCTCGCACAGGTCTCGCAGCTCGGCGGCATATTTCGCCTCGAATCGAATGACAAAGCGGTTCCTTCGCTTAGTGCAGCATCCACCTTGAGCTAGCTCGCACACGCCCGCACCGAACACGTCGGTCCGCTCCTCCGGCCCGAAAGCGATTTCAGCCCGCGCGCCGCTCGAAGGAGCTGCCGCCGCCGCTGCCGCCACCGCCGCGCTGGTGGGGGGAGGGGGGGCCTGTACACAAGCGGGGCGCGAGCGGGGGATGCCGGAAAAAAGAGGAGCGAGAGCCGGCAGTTAGCGAGAGAGCGCGAGCGAAAACACGCGTATAATCGATTACGCAACGGGCGCCGCTGCCCTTTTTCCTCTTCTCCCTCGCCGGCCGCGCTCCGCACCGTAAATCACCTCGGCCGCGTCCAGTGCGTCGTCGCGAGCCGCCTCCGGAAAGCAGTGCTCCAGCCACGTAGATGGGTTCCCGTGCTCGAGAGGATGAGCCTGTACTTCCAGATCGACTGGAGCCGGTTCGGCGGGCATCAGGCCACGGGATTGAGCGTGGTTAGTGCTCGGCTTGTTTTGGCGCCGCGCGAGCACGTGCGCCGGCTTTCGCGCGAGCACAGGTGGCGCTCGCCGCCCGCGGCCGAGCCTTCTTTTCTTCTTCGTCCAAGTAACCTCCTGCCCCCTCAATTGGATAAACTCGATTAGAGCCGGCGCGGCCGGCTGATTAAGTCGAGCACTCGGCGCGAATTTCACTTACGCACCGCGACGTCATCCCCCAATCTACACGGTCACGATGATATCCCAGTTTGCTCGGCGATAATGGAGTTTATCAATTAAGCAGCGAGCCGCGTCCTTTAATTTCCGCCGTGCTTTCAATTCGGAATGATCGCAGTGTACAGTGACGATACGTCGTTTGCGGTTGCAGGTGGCGACGCGGCCTTGGAGCCCGAATCAAGGCAAGGCGCGGGAAATGACGAAGCTCTGCAACCACAAGAGAAAAATCACGCAGCAGCAGCAGCAGCAGCAGCAGAATACGCCGATCGCCGCCGCCGCCGCCGCCGCGGCCTCCAATCAAATTGACGCCTCCAACCCCGCGGCGATCGCCACGATACCGCTGAGCGCCGAGTCGCCGATACCCATTATCGAAAAATCAAAATCAGGTAAGTGCCAAAAGCTGTTTTACTTCTCTGCGCGCCTCGGAGTTTAATTCGCCGCCGTAGAAATTTATTAGCCGCGATTAATCTCAATTAAGGCGGTCAGCTTCGATGCATAGCTGGAAGCTGCTCCGGGCGTGCTATTAAGTCGGAAAAAGTTGTTGCGTGCGCCTTCGCCGCCGGACGGTGAGCGACGAGGATGCCGCGGTACCATCATCAAGGTGTACTGCCGGCGATTCGTACGTTGGTTTATGTAAGCAACAGCTCGGGATATGAATTACTTGTCGTTATCAATATTTATGAGCGGCGGGGGGCATTCGGCTTAGAAATTTCCTCGTCTCTAACGACATGCAGATTTCGCGGCGCGCTCGGAGGAGCAAAAAGCGTAATTAAATTCCGAACTACATCTTTACAGCCGTCCGCGAGAGCGTCAAGCGCAATATTTATCCGTTTAATGACTGGCATTATGCAAAGTTATTCCCTCGCCGACAAGCATCATCGCTATCGTTAAAATCGCAAGGCGGAGCAGCTACGCGGAAAGAAGGAAGAAAACAGGACAAGCACACTTGGCGCGCTTGACCCGCGCGATTAACACGCGCTCAGAGCTCGTAAATATTTAGCCGTCGCCTTTGATGTCGGGGAGGAAGAAAGTTGCGCCCCGTACCTTACCCCGGCCGGGGCTCTCGGCAAAGTTTCCAACCCCGACATTCGACGTTCCTGCGAAGCGTTACATTACGGCCCGATTCGGTTCTCCGTCTCTCTCTCCTCGCAGATCCCAACACGTGGAAAGTTTTAGATTGGTTCGTCGTCGACGTATTACAAAAGTTTGCCGCGCGCCCGCCGTTCCGCGGCGAATGACGTCGACGTGACGCTCTCCGCGACAAAGAGGGAAGAGGGACGAGAGAGGGGAGAGCGGCAGACTCGGAATCGAAGGTACACGTCGATGGAGAGGAGGATAAACGGCCGCCGCCGCCGCAGAAAGAAGAGAGAAATGATAGTTATAATGGGCCAGACATTTATTCAGCATCGGCGACGCCGTCGCTCTCCTATATATACGCCTGCCAACTTTTCCTTGGAGCGAGACCAAAACTTTCCCCCCGGAGCGGAGCGAGAGATCAGAAACGTCGGGAGGGAGCGCCGCTCTGCTCCGTAATCATTAGGAAAAAGTCGACGGCGAAGAAAAACGAGGGAATTGCGGTATTAGCGCTCCTGTTTTTGCCGAGCTCCTTCTCAATTAAGAGCAGCCCGAAGAGCCCCGAACGTACATATAACTATCGCTCTCCCTGCCGCCCCGGCAAATATAATCATTCACTGATTTTTTCCCCGCGCGCGCGCGTCACGCGATAATTGATTCCGGAGCGAGTAACGGCCTGATTGGATTACTTTCTTCCCCGGGCCGGCGAGCCTTTTACGGTTATTAATGCGAGGACGTTCCGTCGATTAAAAAAGTACGTCGGGCCTCCGTAAAATAAATAAACTCGCCCACGCGCGGGCCGTATAAGCTGGCGTAAATAAGAAGAAAAACAGGCGGCGCCCGGAATACGAAAGCGGCGAAAGGGAGAGAGCATCCGAGGGGCACTGCGCCCGATAATTTTCCTTCCTCGGAATATCATGACGGTCGAGTCGAGCGTGCGGGGGCGGGGGCGGACAATCAATTCCTAAGCACGCACATGTCTCGCGAGAGCTTTTCCCTGCGAAATTCCCCATTACATCGCCCGACGACGGGAGCGACGAGTCCTTAGACTTTCAGATTCGCCTAGAATTTTAAGCGAACCCTCTCTCTCTTGTCGGGATTTCTCCGTCTCGCTCGACCGAACGAGAGCCCTTTTTTATATCGCCCATTGTGCGGCGTGCGCGTATCTCTCTTTTTCCTCCCGGCGTAAATAATGGCGTGTTTGCCTCTGACTTTATGCCCTGTTTCTCTTCTTCCCGGACAATGATTTGTGTTTACGATATTGAAAGTGCTTTTCCCAATAAACGCGGCGACTGATCGCTTTTCCCTTTTGTTTATGGTGCCCGTCGCTTCTCCCGCATCAAATTGAATCAATCTCCCGGCAATTTCACGCTCGTCCGACTCTTAAGTACTGCCGAGCGCTTCTGCATGTATCCATTTAATTTGAATCAACTAATTTCCCGGCGCCGCTCCCCCCGCGCCCCATTCATCGCCGCTGCCTCCACCAACGCCCCCCCCCCCCCTCGAAACTATCTCTCGCTCCTTCATATTTGGCGGCGCGACTCGTTATTCTTCGCCCCCTGGACCACGAACTTTTACACTCTGTCGCCGGCAGCAGCGGCGGCACACCAAATTTCTTTATCTTCCCCTTGATTTGAGATTCACCCTCGGCCGCTCGCTCTTTTTTTTTATACGCTCTTTCCTCTCTGCGGGGGCGCGAGAAAAACCTATTCATCACATCCGTAATTCTAACTGCTCGGCGCGAGTATAACGAAGAGGAGAGCGAGAGAGAGAGCCGGGATATTAAATTTCCGCGAGAGCAGTATTAAACTTTCATCGCTTCATAACGTTATTCCGGGAGGAAGGGGCGGAGGGGAAGGAAGAGGAGAGAAAGACACTTTTATCAGAGTTTCTTTGCTGGAAGTTCCAGGTCGGATTCCTCGGAGCTGCCGCCCCTCCCTCTCTCATTGACGCGCCTCTCTGTCCTCTCTCTCCTCTCGCGGTCTTCTCCGCGGAGTAGTCTGGCTTTTATGTGCGCGAGAAAGCAGCCCCGAAGCCGGAGAAACTGCCGCAATCACCGATTTTCCCCGGATTCCCTTCTGCAGCGTTGATTCTACTGTTTTTTCATCGAAAACGATTAGCGGCCGCGCGAGACGTCGTTCTCGCGCCCTCCTCGAAATGTATTCCGGAAGCAGAGAAGAGAGAGTCTATTTGAATATCCCGAAACCTGCGCCGCGTCTCGGGAGAAAAAAAAGGAAGAGAGGCAGGGTGAGCGTATAAAAATGTAAATCATGCAAAGTCGAGGAAAAGGAGGCGCCGCGAACACGTGAATTAAATCTAACAATTTGGAAGTGATCTCGGGGATCCCCCGTCGGGGAGGAAGCTCGTAAAGTAAGAATCTCCTCCGTCTCCCCCAAGAGTATATGAAAAAAGGAACTCCCGCGGAAGTACTCCCTCCCACGCGTGTGCACAGAGTGCCGGGAGCGAACGAAATTTTTTCAAGCCATTCTCTCGAACCTTCGAGGCGAGGACTAAGCGGACGCGTTTCATCGAATTAAAGAAGCGCTCGTTCCTGCGAAAGCTTAAGCCCTCGTTCGCTAATGGAATCAGCGTCCATCCCGGCACACGCGGCTCGGGGAAGAAAGCTGTATTCAAATTTCCGCGGAGCGTTTCATCAGCAGCCCTTTTTGCGCCCATTAATAATTCCGTTTTAGGACTGCCTGCCGTAAATAGTATGACAAAGCTTTTCCTCCAATTACAAGGGCGCATAATCCGGTCTTGCTAATCCCCGATCCCTCCGGGAGCTGCATATCGGCTGCAAAAACAGCTTGGCCGAGCATCCTCGTGCGGCGCGCGCCCGTAAAGCCGCAATTTCCAGCTCCTTCTCCGCTCCCCGAGAGAGCGAGGTCGGGGAGGGAGGGAGGTTCCTCCTCGGTCTCGCTTGCACTCTGCCCTCCGCGCTGCAAATCCATACGACCCAACCCCAAAACAACTCTCCGGCTGCTGCTCCCAGGCAGACACACGGGGAGGAGAGAGAATCGTCCGGGACGACGCTCTATATTACCGCGATGTGCCGCCTGCGCCGGCGAGTAGTGGGAGGAAGGGGAAGTGGTAGTAGCAGCGGCAGCTCGCGGCTTCTCGCGATCAATCACTTACGGGGGGTAGTACACCGGCACTCAGTGCGCAAGACCGCTTAAGGCCGCGCTCTATGCACTTCTCTCTTCCCTCCGCTTAGTGCGCATGTGTATTCTCTCCTCTGTCCTGCCCCACCCCCGAGGAGCCGCCGAGCGGCGGCGGCAGCAGTCGAGAGCTGAATTACAATTTCAGGGCTTTCTTTTCTGCCGGCGCTCGGCGCTCGGCGCTCTCGGGGCTTTGCACCTTTTCTCCGACGCCGACGACGCTTCCTTTTCCCGCAGGCTGGCTTCTCTCATGCGATAATTGGGGAGCTTCGTGCGGAAGCACGTCTACAGCCGGATGATAGCTCCCGACGGCTTCCCCGAATCGACGGATACAGATAAATCACTCGAGCCGGGGGCGCGATTCATTGGCAAGAAGACGCTATTGATTACCGTTGTCAAACAGCTTGCCCCCCGCAGCCGATAAATATTTCACCCTCTCCTCCCTTCTTCAGCCCTTCCGCGCGGCAATCTTTTCCGATCGCAGCTCCGCGCCGCTCTCGCCTCTTTCGCCGCAGCGCGGAATGGAAAAATATGCATCGCTCGTTTAGGCCGCCGCTCGATCGCGACGCAGCGCTCCCCCGTAAAGAGAGCGTTTTATACACTCGGCGGGCACAAAGCCCGCGGCGGCACGCGACATTGCACCGGAGCGATTTACAAGGGGACTCTCTCTCTCTCTCTCGCCGGTGGAAAAAAAGCCGCGCGCTTACGCTGCCGCTTTGATTCCGCTCTCGCCGCCCTCGCTCCGTTCGGCGTTGTTCCTCGGGCGCCGTCGAAGGCTCGCGCGATCCTCGAAGCCGAAAACCTCAGGGGCTTGACTGTTTTTTCTCTCTCCCTCTCTCGGATTTACAAGAGGCTCGAGGCCGCTTTGTGCGCGCGCGTGCCCCTTTCTCTTCTCCCCGCTCCCCCGCGCCGGGCAGGTTAGGCCTCCTTTGCGCTCCTAATAAAGGGCCCCCGCGCGAGAGGTGCAAGCGAGCGCGATGCCTTTTAATAAAGGGAAATATTGATAAGAGAGCGAGCTTTTTTTGCTTCTCTCTCTCCCGCGGCAACGACCCTCTGCGGCTTTTTGTGGCAAAGCGGGGAGGGTGGGGGCCGCCGCCGCCGCGGCTTTGTACGATTGACTTTTCTCTCCTTCTCCGGCTCGGAGAGAGGCGGTTGAATTACGTGAATGGCGTATCGACTGAGAGGCGAGTTATACGATATATAGAGGACTCTCTCTTTGCCCTCTTATTTGAAATGCCAACTTTCGAGAGGGCTCGCGAAGGAGGCAAAAGGAATGTTTTCCTTTCGCAAGAGAGAGAAAGCCTGTCTCCTCGATATTGTTTTTCTATTTTTCCGCCTACTGAGAAACTTTTTCCAGTTTATAACGGTATTTATGAACGGGAGAGCGAACGAGCGAAGTAAAAACCCCTCAATTACCGAGCAAATGAAAAGCCACTCCTTATCGGCGCACCGAGGCGTAAGCGCCCGACCCTCGAGCGTCATTGTCGGGGAAAGAAAAGGAAAGAAAAGGAAAGAAATAAAAAAAACAGCTCGCACTCGCGTCGTCGTCCCTCGAACAACGAATAGAGGGGCAGAATTCGCCGCCTGCCCCGAAAGGCGGCCGGAAATTTTGCGCGAGGCTGCTCGTTACGCGCGCAATCTGGGTTACATATAAAAACGCGACTCCGAGGACGCGCCGACGCGCGGGATAATTTACGGAGCGAGGGCGCGGCGCGGCTGCATTTTAGCGGCCTAGATTCGGGCCTCTATTGATTTCGGAACGCGAAGAGAGTCGAGAGCCGATCGACGGCACTTGTAGGACAGGCGACAATCTGCGGAGAAGCGGGCAATGAAGCTCCGGCGGTGGCTCCGTGCTCTCCTTACATCAACAATCCATCAGCGTTATTATTCATAAAAGCAACGATTCAATTTAGCACGTAATCCCCGGGTGCGTCTAGCGAATCACTCCCATATAAAGAGCCGTATAAAAACACTCCGACCGGCGGAGGAGGAAGAGGCGAGAGGAGATGAAGCTCTCCCCCGGAGCGGAAACAGCACCGCAGCAAGAGCCGGAGGAAGGGAAGGGAATCGGCAATGCTCGCGTCTTCTTATCGCGGCGCGCGATCAATAAGTCCCGGGAGGAGAAAAGAATCCTTCTCTCTCTCGGTCTCGCCTCTTGGGTAGGAGAAACTTGTAGCCTGGAAGTGGCTGCCGCCGCCGCCCGCCGAGTGTGCGTGTGTGCGCGCGAGCCGCGGGGTGGGGTTGATAAGGGTTAATTTCATACGAGCGGCGCGCACAGCCTTTGGGAAACAACGGCGTTGAACCGTCGGGGCGGAGGAGGAGGGCGCTGCCGCCACCTCCGCCGGCCGAGGAGTGGGGGGACGCCGCGAAGAGAGCTGCGAAGAGAGCTGCGACAAGCAAACCTGAAAATTAGAGGGGCTCAGGGGCGGAAAAGCTCCAAGACGTCGTCCCTTTTTTCGGAAAAGGGAGCCCCCTCCGTCCAATATTTATATCCGCTCGCGAAACTTTCCTCCGGGCATTCAATCTAATTTCCGTCTGAAATTCACGATCAGCGGTTCGGCAAAGTATCCATTATTCAGGCTCATAACCCCCCGCCGCGGGCCCGCAAATCGCTCTCGAGCGCCGTCCTAACAAAGTATCATCCACTTTCTTACCCCCGGTATATCTGCTTATAAAATTCAAGTTCCGCGCCGCGCCCGGGGAGAGGAGGAAGCTTTAGCGGCCGGTTTAAAAAATTCACGCGGCTCAATCTCGCGACGCGCGAGGGACGAGGAGAGGGAGAGAGAGAGAGAGAGCAGCGGCAGTTGTCGCGGTGGGGTCGAAGAAAGGGGTTCCGCCGGCGGAGAGTAGAGGGAATGGCCGCGTGGCGATTGTCCGGTTCTGATTCCTGCGGTGCGCGCCTGCGCAAGCACGGGCAGAGAGAGAGAGAGGAAGGGATCATCTGCCGCTGCCTCCTCGTTTCCGCGAGGCGAGCGATGCCGACGTGACCGAGCCGCGCGATGCGCAGGCCACAGAGAGCTTTCAGGCTACATTAACGACCGGATAGCCGGCGTTTCGTCCGCTCTTATACTCGAATTATCCGTTTTTCGGGCGCAGCTTCTTTCTGGCACGGCGGCCTCTTCCCCCTTCGCTATTCCTGCTTGGAATTTTCGCTCGGAAGAGCAGCTCTGTTCGGCAGAGAAAAAGTTTCCCCCTCCTCCTCGGAGGAGCATTACGCCCGGACGGATAATAATAAAAATGGATGTAGCCCGCGGATATATGCAGTCCGAGAGAGTGGGAGGAATAAGAAGAAGCGGCGGAATATCCGCTCCCGGGGGTCGCGCGGGGAAGGCGTCGCTCCGAATCGCGGCCGATTGCCTCGGCGCACTTGGCGTTTCCTCGCCTTCGACACGGAGATTCGATTACCGGAGCGGGGGAGGGGGGGAGTAGCTTCTTTTGCGTGCGCTGCGGACGTGAAAAATGTGCTCGTCGGCCTGGAAACGGATACGTTCGACTCCCCCGTTTTTTCCGCCTCCGTGAAATGTTATCGGCTGATGCCTCTTTCTTAATTCAGCGGCTTACCCGTGTCGCGAGTCGGCGGAGGCCAAATAAAACCCGGGCGTGCCTGAAATTTTGATGCCCCGTTTGCTTCCTCGCCTCTCCCGGGCTCCTCCGCCGGTGCTCCTTTGTCCGCGGCCGATTAGTTTTCCGCGGGGCGCGTCGTTAAGCGTCCTCGTCGGCGGGAGCGAATTAAGGCCGGCAGGAAAGTTTTTCAATACCCCGCCGTCGGAAAAGAGAGCGCGAGGAATCGCGGCGAGCTCGCCGTTTATACACGGCGGGCTAATAAATATCTCCGGCGAACATCAAACGGCATAACTCAGCGGCGTATCAGCGCATATAAATTCAATAAAAAGGAGCGGCAACCCTCGACCTTTCCGCCCTCGCGCAGCGCGCAATTCCCCCGGCGCGCATCTGTTACTCCTATCCCCGAGCCGCGCGTCCTCCCCCGCCTCCCTCCCCCTCCCTCTCCCGCGAGCGAGCGGCAGACTTTGTTTTCCTCGGATATCCTCGCAAATCACGCCGCGTGTATAACCTGCGGCCGGCGCCGCGGATCTCTGCCGAGCGTCAAACTTTGCCGCGGAGCTCGAGCCGGGAGAGACAGAGAGAGCTTTTTTGCTCTCTTTGCGGAAAAGTTCATTTCCGACTGATTGTTCCTGGCGCGATCGCGTGATGGATTTATCGAGTCTCGCCGGTCAACGCGTCAAATACCGACATTAATTTCCGATTGATCGGCGAGGCTCTTCTCTCTCCCCCTCTCTCTCTTTGCCCGGGCGAAATCTCGCTGCAGAATCAACAGTCCTTAATCACATCGTTCCGTCCCCCGGCAGGAAAGGGAGGAAAAAAGTGCGGCGGGCGTTAAAACTCGCCAACTGTCCATTTTCCGTTAACGCTCGGCGGCGGCGGGGGTCGGAGAGGGAGGGAAAAAAGCTCGCTCCTTCCTTCCTCTCTCTTTATTTTTACACGAGTGGCAAATCTTTCCGCTCTCCTCGCGCTATCTCCTTCTCAATGAGGGGGTGACGGAAAGTCGCGCCGAGGGTCGTCTCTCTCTTGTCCAAAGGCCAAAGCGAAGCGGCTGCCGGGAGGGTTTTTGCACTTTGCGAGCCGCGCGAAAAAGGGAAAAGAGAGCGAGGGGGAGATTCATTACCGTCCTTGAGTTATCTCCTCTCCGCCAGTGGCGCGCGTCGGAGAGTAATTATCTGCTGTAGGATTACAGATAAAAGACCCCCTATTAAAAAGCGCCCTCGCTCTCTTTTACCCTCTTCCTCTTCCACCCCCTCCTTCCTACCTCCGTCTCTCTGTCCGCTTTCCTATTGCTTTGTTTCAGCGTCTTGTCTGCGAATCTGTTCCCGAGTCTCTCTCTCTCT
>JAWWEM010000027.1:16398901-16422891 GCA_035582935.1 Ormyrus thymus
GTCTCTCTCTCTCTGCGCCCTTTTGTCCGGGCGGTCGACACCGCCGCGCGAATCTTTCACGGATGAAAACACCGCCGTTATAAAGGTATAATGGAATGAGGACGTCGTCGTCGCTGCGCTCTGGGATTGACACTGCCGCGCGGCGTTCGAGGTTTTTTTAAGCGGAAAGAGCCGCGAATCTCGTTTTCTAACTTTTTCCCCTTTTTTTATACGCTTTTAGCCCGGAGGAGTTTACCCGGAGACTCGCAATTTTCATTCTTTCGCGGGGAGATGCATTTCGAAGCTGAACTTGTATACTTTGTTTTTAAAGTCGGGCTTCTTCGCTCTCAAACTTCCGAATGATATTTACGCTCCGCTTCGTAAGGATTAAATGCTGGCTTTTAATTAAACATTAATCATTTAATTCGACGTCCCGCTCTCGATATAGTTTTCTCGTCGGATTATTCCGCGTGGTGACCGCAAAGCAATTTGAAAAATATTCAGCTCTAAAATTGCTGCGCAGAAAGAGAAACAAACAAAAAAAAAAAAAATTAAATCTGTCTTTGAAAGAGGGCAAAATTAATTTCACGCCTGGTTTTGCACGAATTTTCTGCGTCCATATTTCGTTTTAATTTGAAAACTCTCGCGGGAGAGGCGGACGCTCCGCGCGCGGTTTCGGGGGACTTAATACCTTGATAATGCTTAGATTACAGAAAATACTGTCGAATAATCTCGTATTCCAAGGGTTAAGTAAATGTGGCCGAGCACGGCGAATTTGTCCCCTTTAATCGTTGGCCTTGCGGCTGCGTGTCATCTTGTCGCGTGGGGCTCCTAATCCATAGACGTATACGAGTTCGTCCTAATGTATCCTTAAGCCCCGAGGTCCGAGCCATAATCAAGACTTGGCGCGCGATTCATTAGGTCGAGGGAAAACTGATACCGTCGGAATGAAAAAAAGGATTAGTGCTCGTAATTTAAAAGACAATTACCCTCCGGTTGGCAATGCTCCCCCTGCAAAAGGGCCGAAAAAGTTGAATTATTCGGCGGTAAGGGAATTTGGAAATTTTCCTCGCAGCGAGCTCTCCGCGAGAGTTTAAAGGATGGAAATTGGCGGGAGGCAAGAAAGCGCTTAATGCAGTTTCCACCCTAAACAAGCTCCTCGGCAAGCTTTTAATCAACGTTAACAACCGTTAGAATTATTCGCCCCCGAGGCCGGGGGCGCGGGCCGCGTAATCCGGGTGGCGCGTCTTGATAAATAATATTCATTCGTTCGGCGTTGGTTCGTACACGGGAGAGCGGAGTTTCTCGCCCCCCGCCCCGCCCGGAGACGGAGAGAGCGAATCGGCCGCCAATTTGGGAGGAGCGTTGACGGCTGTTATCGTTAACCCCCGAGACTTTGTGCCCTTATCCGGCAGTCTCTGTTTTGCCGGGGCTTCGCGGGGGCGAAATTGCCGCGATTAAATTGTACGCCGGCGCGCTCTTGTACTTCTTCCCCGAGCTCGGCGGGCGCAGCTGACAACGTTTGCCGCCCGAGCTGGATAAGATAAAAATCGCTCGCCCTTCGCACCGACGCAGGCCTTCTTCTCCTCGAATTTCGCCGGTTTCATTAGCTTTAACAGCCATAACGATCATGCTAATTCCGACGGCAAGAGGCGCTCGAGGAGACGCGGCTTTATTGTTTCGCCCGCGGAGCTTTACGGCGCACTTATAACAGCCGAGCGCTCGACTCTCCGATTCGCCTCTGATCTAGATGGCAATAACGGCGTCGGAGGGCGACAGGCTGGCTGGACCGCGGACTAAGTTTTCCGTTTAATTTTTGCAGACGGTCTGAAGAAGAAGAAGCGGAAGCTGAGCGGACTGTACTCGGGGGTCTCGGTGTCGCAGCTGCTGGCACAGCGGGACCGCGCGATAGCCGCCGCCGTGGCCGCGAACCCCGCGGGCAGCTCGGCCGGCAACGCCACGCCGCTGTCCGGATCCTCCTCGCTCTCTAATGGATCGCAGGTAAATAATTCAGAGGCTCAAAGTACCTCTCCCGCCGCTTCCCGCCGCTTGCCACTGCAAGCTCGACGAGGGACGACGCCAGGGTCCTCTGGCTTTCGCTGGTCGATTTTTCATTTCTTCTCCCCTGCTTGCCGAAAAACTTTTCAAGCTGCCGCGGACATTTTAATCGGACTGTGCAATCAATGCATCTTTAAAGATGTACGCGAAATTGAATTCGTGAGGAGAAAAAGGGGGCGGAGGGAGAAAGAGAGTCGGGACTCTTTTTCTTTTGCCTCCTTTTTGTCCGACCCCTCTTTTAGTTGTTCGATTCGCCTGGGAAAAGAGCAAGTTTTACATTCGACTCGTCGAGTGGAATTAAAAGCAGGTTTCACTGTGACTGGTTTTTATTGGAAAGTTGATTCAATATTTGATAGATGAAAATATGATGTACTTTACCGGCGAATCGTCCCACTCCGAGGAATCGTAAAGTGGCAAAGTCTTAATTACGGAAAAAGAGGATCGTTTGAATTTGAGTAATGGAAATTTTATTGATTCCATTTCGCTGCGAAATACGTATCAATCATCTTAATGGAGCTGTAAATTGCAAAGCTCGCTATTTCTGCTATTTCACTTAATTAAGTTATTCCTTCTTATTATGCAACGTATTAAATAATTGTTTTTTACATTATCATACAATTTATATAGTGTTAATATACTAGAACCTTATTGAAATTTAAATTAATGCTAATTTTAACCTGTAGTTTTATCTTTTATCGCGGATAAAGTTACATAATTACATGTAGCTGAATTGTTATCTTTAATCTACATTTATTTAGATTGTGAGAAAATTAATTTTATAAACCAACTAAGCGATTTAAATTGTTTCGTGTAATTTATCAACGTTTTTTGCAGAAAAGCGTTTACCCTTAATAGTAAACTTTAAATCTTCTAAATTTAATGATAAAAAAAGTAACTGTAGATTCTTTCATTCCATTGAAAAATATGAAAGACTGAATATTAAGTAAAAGGTTACTAAAGACAAATTTTAATAAATGGATGTATCTAGGTGTGGCCTGTAACAGTATCGAATCTTCCTGGTGGTGTTACGCTTCAGGGTCAGCCCCAGCAGCAACACCAGCAACAGTTACTTCCTCATCAACAAACTCTCAACACTCAGTTGACCGCCACTCAACAAATTCAACGGTTAAACAATCCTCAGGGCATGACCGCGACGACCAACGGCATGATAATGAGCAATCAACTTATCATGAATCAACAAACGTCGAACTTTGGCAATGTGATGCAGTCACAGCAACAGCAGCAGCAACAGCAACAACAACAGCAACAGCAGCAACAACAGATTCAACAAATCCAGCAAATAGCGAATCAACAGATGCAGCAAGATCAAACGCAAGATCAGTTGATGTATCAACAACAGATGCAACAACTTCAACAAATGCAGCTTTTGCAACAGCAAGATCAGCAACAGCAACAGCAAAATCGAATGCTTGCGAACCAAATGCAACAGGTTCAAACGAATCAATTGAATCAGCAGGCCAATTACCAACTGAATCAATTGAATCAGCTGAATCAACAGTCGATGCAAATAATGCAACAGCAGCAGCAGCCGCAGCAGCAGCAGCAGCAGATGAATCAGCAGCAGTTCCAGTTACAGGCTTTGCAAAAACAGCATGGCATGCAGCAACAAGGCCTTGTTGGGGATCTTGATCAACAGCAATTACTTGCTAATTTCGGTCAATCACAACAGCAACAAGATGCTTTCCTCAACCAAGTTCAAGTCGCTCAGAATCAACAGCAGCAGCAGATACATCAGTCGCAACTGCAACAGTTTCAACAACAACAGTTGCAGCAACAGCAGGTGTGTTATTTACTTAAATAAAAATGTTTATTTTAATAATAATTTCTAAACTCTTTACTAATATACATTACTTTTATCAAAGGTCAATCAGCAACTGCTACAACAACAAGCTGATTTCCAAATACAGCTGCAACAACAGCAACAACAGCAGCAGCAACAACAACAACAACAGCAGCTCGTACAGTCGTGTGGCCAGGCGCAATATCAAAATCAAATACTGAATCAAGTAGATGCTTTGCAACAGAATGGTTTGACCGTTATTAATGGCTTGGATGATCTACAGTTACAACAGCAACAGCAGAGATCTGCCGAAGAATTGGCTGTCAAACAACAGCAGCAACAGCAACAGCAGCAACAGCAATTACTTTTGCAAAATCAAACTGTACAGAGGCATCAAATCTTGCAGACTAACAACCAATATCCTCAGAATCAAATTTCCTACCAAATGAGAACGTTTGATCCAACAAAATCGACGACCGCTCAGTATCAAACAACTCAGCAGTTGCAGCAGAATCAAAACGTGTCTTTTAACACGAGAGCGCCGCCGTGGCAGCAGCAGCAAAACAATAATAGAACTGTAAACATTAATCAAGTGCAAAACATAACGTGTAATGCATTTGACCGGGTGCCACCGTTGCATCATCACATTCCTCAGGACAATGTTTGGACGGAGGAAGTGGCCAGGAAAAAGGCCAAAACTGTTAAGAGTTCGTACAAGAAACAACGGCAACATGCTAGTTCGTTCGAACTCAGGAATAATAGTTCAAATAACAGCCTTGACCAGGGTATATCAGGAGATGAATTCTCTGATAAATCTGGTAAGATCTTTAAACAGTTATTTAATATTTAAATAAGAATTTTAATTAGTAGATAATAACAGAAGCTTGTATTTCAATCTTTTTTTATTTTAAGAAGCAATCTGTGTAATAAAATGAAAGCTATAAATGGATATATGGAGCTCTAAAAGCGCTTGTCATAAAATGTAAATTCTTTTATTAGGTCCGTCATTCCTGGAGGATCCGAGTGGCTACCTCGCGCAACAGACTGCACTGCTGAACAGTACGATACAGCGGCAGACAGGCGTCACCAGTTCGCAGCAGCCACTCCTAAATAATAACCTGCAGCAGCAGGGCAATGCTACGTATCTTCCACAACCAAAGCCTTCCTCGCTCGCTAGTCCCACGTCTTTGTACAGCAACAACAGTAACAGCAGTGCTAAAAACAATCCGACGTCTCCTGTGTTGGTTCACAGCTCGATGACGCCGAACTCGGCCGGCAGTGCGACAGACTCAGAAGGTGGCAGTCCGATGTCGTGCCAGAGATGCGTCACCAGTGCGGATACGCAGTCCTTATCTTCCTCCACTTCTACTCAGGATTCCTATAAGCAACGAACTGAGGTAAATTATTTAAACCAATCATTGCGGTAGAATGATAAAAATGTTTTTAGTGATTAATTAATAAAAAAAAAAAACATGAAAGCGCACAATTTTTGCTTGTAGAACTCAACCGGTTTAACCTAAAAGAGTTGTTTACATTCAAAGAGAAAAAGTCTTTTTCTTTAGAATTCGTGTACATTTTTTCAGAATTTATTTTTACTCGTTATTTTTAAGGTTGAACATTGTTTTATTGTGAGCAAATGATTTAAATTTTTGATATGTCTAAGCTTAACAATATTTCTTCACTATAACATCAAATAAGCTTTAGACTGTTTTAATTACAAAAACTAATCGTTAACTTTTTTTTCGACAGATGCCAAGGCATCAATATTCCCTGCATTCAGACATACCGGAGGATCCGGCTATATCTTCCACCTTTGGCGAAAAATGCAGTCAACATCAAGCTTCTTGTCAGGCTCAGCAACTTCAGCAACTGGATTCGCGGCCTATCCAGGGCGGCACAGTCAGTACCTCGCATGGATCACCAATCGGCACTAACAGTCCCGCTAATTCCGATACCCCGACTTCCTCAACCTGTAATATTTCACAGCCGGCGACACCACAGAGTCTTATATCCTCGCAACCGTCGACGCCGCACGCTTACTCACAACCGGCGACGCCGCACATGGCTGCGCAGCAGCCAAATATGAATGAGCAGAGGTCAGCGACGCCGTCAGTGGCTACTTCTAGTTCAGTAAATGATCCGGCTTCTATTGAAGGCCAGACGACATCAGCTAATCAAAAGAAGATGGAAGGGTACAACGATTAAATTGTTACTCTAGCCATTAACTTCTCTACAGAAAATGTTAATAATCTGATTTCTCTGTAGGTACCAAACGCATCCTCATGGAGCAAATGCTGGTCCAAGGAGTAACAACCCGTACAGCAGTACGTCCTCCATCATCACGACCATGGCCAGTGGACACACCGTTAGCAGCAACACTATCACGTCCGTGCTGGCAGGAAGGGCGAACACCGCGACAGTTTCGGTGAATACACCTTCCGGCATTTCCAATTCGGTAATACCTAGCGTTCTATTGAGTAAACGACTACCACAACAGCAAAAACAGCTGCAACAAAATCAACAGGCTCAGCAAGCGCAAACGTCGGTAGCCAACACAGTTCCTCCCTCCTCCGCTCCTGCAGCTGCGATTGCTGCTTCGACGGGGGCAATGCAAATTAACGTAAACTCGGCTATGCAGCACCACAATGCCTTAGCTTTGGCTCAGCAGCAGCAGCAGCAGCAGCAGCAGCAGCAACAGCAGCAGCATCAACAGCAGCATCAACAGCAGCAACAGCATGCGATGGCGAGCGTGAACGTCTCCAAGTCACCGTTGGAGATGGTGCAAAGCGTTGTGAGTAGTATACAGGTACCGCAAGTCAGCAACGCCTCGAACCATAACCAACATCAGCAGCAGCATCATCATCCCCACCAACAACAAGCGAACGTTCAAGTGAGCACTCTTAACATACTCGTTTAAACGATTTTTGTACGATTATAAATAGAAGCAATACTAATTTCACAAATTTTGCACAGGTACACAATGTCCTCACATCGAGCGGTATTATTAAACAGGCTGCACCCGGACAAGCCTTACCACCTGGTCACATTCTCGTATCCAGCAATGGTCAATTGATAATGGCAAGTACGGGTGGAGTGATGGCACCACCGCCACCTAAAATCAACTCTATGCCGCCGCTTTCAGTCTCGCCGATGGTAACAAATGTTACCGGAGCTGTTAGTCAAGTTATTCCTGCAGTAGCTCAACAAGTGATCGGTCAACCTACAGTATTGGTCAATACAATACAGACGCCTGTAATCATACAGCCAGGAATGATGACGATGGACAGCATCGGCCAGAATGTACAGATACCGCATTTGACGGTTGCTGGTAACGTTTTGCAAAACGCCCAGTCCATCATCGATGCCTCGAATCACCATCATCATCATCAACAAGAGGTGGCGAGAAATGTTGCTGCAGCAGTTGCTAATCAAAATCTCAGGCAGCAGGCAGGTCTTCCACCAGAAGCAACGGTCGCCAAGAAAAAGGCTTACAAAAAGCGCAAGAACAACACTCAAACGGTCGCGTCAATGCTGCACATTGCGGCTGCCTCGTCTCAGCAGAACACCGGTATGCTTATGCAGTCGCAGTCAAACTTTGCCCATCAAAACTTCCAGGCGCAGAGCATAGGTGGACCGATGCTTCAAGCACTGACAATAGTTCCGGGTAAAGGCGGTGCACCTGCTCAATTGGTTATGAATGGACAGCCCCATCAGGCGACTTCAGCTCACTTTAATACGCAGCATCAAATTATTGCCAATGCACAACCAGCACAGCAGATCAATTTGTTACAGCCTGTTAACTTGTTGAATGGCACTACGGGGGTTGTTCAAAATTTCCCGACCATTCAGCAGTTTATTGTACCCGGGTTGGGAAGCATGGTTATGTCTGCAGATGGCACGGCTACACTTTTGCAAGATACGGGTAATTGTCTTTATAAAACTATATAAAAATTTTTTCTTTCAAATGTTCAAAAGGAGGTTCTAAATACACTTCTTTTTTGATCAGGTATCAATGGTATGCAATTGCAACTGCAGAATGTAAACGGCCAGAACGTTCTTACGCCAGTTCAAAATGCTGGTGGTATTTTCGGGCCAACTCAAAACATTTTAGCAGCAGGACCAGCTGGAATGGTTATAAGAGCACCTCAAGCCACTGGGGGTAAAATTATACAGGCTCAGGCCAGTCCAGGCACTCAATTTATTTCGCCTAACAGTGGCCAGTTCCTCGTAAACGGTACAACGTCCTTCAGCAATCAGCTTAACCCGATTGTTGCGAACGTTAGTCCGAATCAGCAAGTGACCTTTAATACGACGCAGGTATGGTGTAGCAAATTTAAATATCCGTTTAAGCTAAATTTTTTATTCAAATTACTAATCTAAGTAAAATTGCAGGTGCGACCGTCGAATATCCAAGGACAACAAGAATTTATCCAGATGAACGGCCAAACGCTAATGGTGCCATGTGCTACTGCACAGAATATTGCTGCTGTTTCTTCATCTCAAAACCAACAAAATACTACGTTTGTGCAACAAAACACAACGATAGTGCAGCAGCAAACTACGATGGTATCAAATAATCAGATTCCAGGATTTCAAGCAGCCGGTGCTACCGCTCCTCAGAGTGTCGAACATCCAGCAATGAATATAGACCATAATCAGTATATATTAAGTGCTGGCATGGTGACGGTAAATATAAATTGTTCTAATCTCATTAATCTTATTGATAAAAACATCTAGCTTTTTAATAAAATACCTAAGGATTCTCAAATTCTTAAAAAGCTTTTTCTAAAGGTTTTGAAACTAATTACTTCTTTGAATTTAACCAGGGAAAGGGTCCAAATTCTCCAAAAAGCAACATGAATTCACCTTCTTCGGACCCAAGTCTTGAGCAGCAGCAGCAGCAATTGCAGCAACAACAACAGCAGCAACAGTCTCAACAACAGCAGGTTCAAACTCAGCATCAAAACCAACAAAATCAACAAACGCAGCCGCAGCAGCAGTTTATTTTGACTAGCGGGACGACTACGATAATCGAAAAAACTCAGCAACAGTCTGCTTCGGCGGCTGCTGCAGCTGCTGCATTGATGGCGAGGCACTCAGTTTCAACCCAGACGGCGCAAAACCAGCAAAATGCTGCACAATCAGCTCTTATGAGACAAGGTTCGCCCCCTGATACTACGACTCACAGTCCCGGTAATAGTCAGCGGTCAAATAGCCCAGCGGTAGACACTACGACTCATGGATCGGCATCTCCTCCGCCACCATCGAACACGAGGCAGCAGTCGTCTTCAACGGTAATTACTTAAATTTCACTGTAGTCTTAGGTTAATAAAGATTTTTTAGTCATTTCAGTTTTTCTACCAAGTGCAGGAGTTAAATGTGATGAATAATGTTGCAAATTGAATTGAGAGCTCAACCGAAAAAAGAGTTTAAAAAATCCATTCCAAACAAGAAAATTGTTCTTAAAGTGAAATTAATAAATTGTTGTTATTTTAGCCAATGGTCCACTGCGTATCGAGCAGCGAACCAGACTCGGGTGGAGACGTTCAGCTTACTTCGGAAGACTGGCGAGGGAGTATTCAGCCTGGTGCAAACGCTGGCAACGCGAAAGAATCTCCTTTAGGGCAGGCTGCAACAGGGCAACAAAGTCAGCAGCAACAAACGGTACAACAGCCTCAGCAACAGGGCCAGCAGCAGACAAAGCCGACGTTCGTTGAGTCGTCGACCGTCTCGAGCGGCATCCAGGTTGGTAGCTTCGTAGAACAAGCCGCCTCTGGTGACACTCGTGGACTAACCCTTACAGACACCCATCAACAATATCATCACGAGTTGGCCGATACGACACACCTCGAAAACACTTACGAGCCCATGGACACCACGAATTTATCACCCAATCATTCAATTCATTCCGACACGATCGTTATTACGGAGCACATTAGCGAGGAGCTGACGAGCGGCGACGATTATATCATTAACAAAGACTTAGTTAGGGAAATCCATCTACAAACGTCAGAACCATCCTATCTTGAGCAACAAGAACCCATGCTTGTTGATACTATTAACGAGGAAAATAGCGTGTCTAACATTTACGAGCAATCACAGCAACAGGTCGACGCGACTACTGCTCTCGTGCAGCACGATAGTCAAAAGTTTTACAGTGTTGGCGTTAGCACTGGTCTGTACCCGCATCTGTATAACTTTACGTCGGAAGAGAACGAGGAGCAGCAGGTCGCTGTCGTTAATTACGAAGCTTCAGAGAAGCTGCAAATTCAGCAGCAGGCTTATTTCAGTCCGTACGTTTATGCTGACGACGGCTTGACCGATTGTGTTGAGGGCACGGCTGAGCTCGAGGAGGAGAGCACCGAGTCCACCGAAGAGGAGGATGAGGAGTTGTGAAACCTGGAGCGAAAATATTGTTAAATTTATTCGCGTATAATTTCAAATTTCAGAGCAACAGTATCATACTAATGTTTATTAAAGACTTTTTACAATGTTGACTCTAACGAATATCTTTGTTGCTCTGAAGTTTTTAATTTCAAAATGGCTTATATTTCATTTTACGTCGTTTCAATTTTGTTGAAAGCTAACGCGATTGGTTAAATTGATCAGTCATGAATATTTATTAATCGTTGTATCAATTATTACAATTGTTGTAAAAATGGGCATTTGCTTGAAAAAACTTGAATTGCAATGATAGTGACGAATGCAATAAACTATCTTCTGAAAATCAAATTTTATGTAATCACTAATACAAATAAAAAAAGTAATTAAGAATAAAAAAAAAATTAGTGAAAGAGCAATGTATTAAGAATTCAAGTTGAATTTAAATTTTTGAAATTTAAAGTTTTTAAAAATTTTCCAATCGCAATTAAGTGTATGTTACTGTTCTTTGACAAAGTTTATAAGTAAATTTTTCTCAGTTTAATCGTTTTTAATTAAATTTTCGATCCAGGTGATACAGTTACTCTCTCGTAGCTCTTCGAACTCGGAGTTAGGGAGACTTCAGAGAGTTGACTAAAAAATGCAGTGATTATTAGAACGCTTAATGGTTTTGCTGCTTAGTTTATTTATCCTAAATTGTAAGAAAATATTTTAGATAAAATATTGATTAAGATTTCACTTTTAACTGTACATTAGCTTGCAGCAATTTTTGTATAAAATTATACAAAGTGGCATTTTAACTTTAGATTAAAAGTATTGTAGATACTTTCTTAAGATTTTAAAAATAGGAACTCACCGAAGTCTCTATTTCAGTGATTAATTTTGTAATTAGCTTGTATTTATAATGATATCGATTCTCATAAAAGTAATAGCGATAACCGTATTAGTATTATTACTGTTTAACGTATAATACGTTTTAACGTAACCAATATTGAGATAATTGGCAATAATGTAATTGTATAATGTAATGGTTAAATTCGAAAGCGTGTCTCGAATTCGTCAGTTATATTAAATAAAAGAATAAAATTAATCGATCAGATAATAAAATCTAGCTCTTCTTGACTTTTCAAAATTCTCTTGAATTTACAATCTCTATTGGATTCCTTGCTGAGCATGTTAGACAATTTTCATTCTACTTTTCAATTTGAATCTGTCTTTTCGTAAACTGTTTTTGATTTGCATGTTAAATTCCAAGTAAAGAGTCGGTTTTGACGATCTAAAAGTTGAAAGAACCGAGAGAGAGAGAGAGAGAGAGAGAGAGAGAGAGAGACAGAGAGAGCCTACTACGTACTTTCCTATGAGATTTCCGAGTATACTTATTTGAAATGCAATTTGAATTACAAAATTGATTAAAGCATGTGAAAAAGTGTGACTAGCTTGTGGCTTGTTTGAGTTTGATCGAGTTCGTGTTTGACAGATCTTTGCGAAGCAGGCCGACGGTGCCGTGAGCACAGTGCGGTGCGAGGGCAGGGGAATCAAGCGAAAGCTGGACTCCATCCACGCAATGCATTCCACTCTGCATGAAGACCAGGATGGTCAGTATCGTATCGTACATTACAGATAAGCCTCCCGTGGGTCATTTCATCTCTCCAAAATCGATTATAACAAAAAGCCTGTTGCTTTTTTCAATATTCGATTTTGGAAGAAGAGGTCGCTCTTGCGACCTTTATTGCACTTTTGCTTCATAGCTTTCGAAAAAAAAATCTCAATGCTCTCTCGTCGCTTGTATATTAGTCTCCGATTATTAACCATACACTTAACATTTCTCTTCTCTTCATTATGACTGTCAGCTTTACGGTGGTAGTGAGTCATGTGCATGCATCCTTTCTTATAAGAAGATAACAAACCTGATTTTCGTTTTTCATTTAAGATAAAACTAATAAATTAGGTGATGCCTTATTTATTTATGTGTGTAATATTCCTAACAAGTCACTCGATGAAAAATATCAACATTCACAATCACTTAACTCAAGGAAAATCATTCATTTCGTGCACATGAAAAGGATAATGTACATGTTTAATATATTAAAAGGTAGGTACATAGCTTTCATTAAATGCCTCCGCAAACGAAACTAATTGGCTGTCAGGTTTGTTAATAAGCTCTGTCACATAATGCAGCACATCGCCCCCCCCCCTAATTTCATGAAAATCGCCTAATTTCATGAGCGAATTACCTCCCGCATCAGCTGGAAATATTAAAACCCGCACTCATTAGCGCCGCAAAATCACCGAATTATGACTGACTGAAATTTATTTTTAAAACAAATCATTTGCGTCCCTTCGAAATCGCTAACTTATCAAGGGCTTGCCACATTGTACATATGACATTGAGTTGTGTGGGTCATCAGGCATTCATCCATGCATTGCGTGGTTCAAGTACTAAAAGGGGATATCGCCGTCACTGCGTGTGATAGCTTGGAGAAGGTTGCTTTACTTCGTCATGAAACATGCGTTATTATTCACCACTGGACAGATCCTGTTGATAAAAATTATTTACTTATTTAAGCTTTCAAATAACGAGTACTAAATATATCAATTTTTACCCACTCTATTCTTTTTTTTTTATATTCTCAGCTACGTTCTCTACCGACGACGAAAAAAATCCGTTGGTACAGAATGTACTGTTTGAAGGACAAATAAGAAAACGTTGAAAAGTCGATTTTTTCTTCGAGCGATTAAATTGGCAAAGCAGGCCGTTGAATCGATTGAATAAAGTTAACGTTCGTAAGGGAAGAGAAAATGGATTTTTCAATTGGCACTCACGCTAAACAACACCAAGCAAAACTCACCACTAGACCGGCACTCGCATATAACAAAAAAATTGTGCACTTGATGAAAATGAGAGGCTAACAAAGAACTGATACGCCCAAAAGCGGCCGAAAATTGGGAAAGAAACAAGCGTGGAAACAACGAGAAAAACTTGCGTGCAGAGCCTGAGGATGATCCGGCCGGCCCGAAAAAAGCGCGGCTCTTTGCGGTCGGCGAGGTTGTCTGGGGAGCCGCCCGAGGAAGCGCCGCCTGGCCCGGCAAGGTCGAGGCGCTCGGTGCGCTGCCAGCAGCCGCCGCTCCAGCAGCCAACGCCGCCACCACTGCTGCCGAGCCCACCGTCTGGATCAGGTGGTATGGCTCACAGCGCGAGGCAGGCCTCAGCCAGGTTGCAGTCAAGAGCCTTAAGTCCCTGTCAGAAGGCCTCGAGGCGCACCATCGCGCACGAAAGAAGTTCAGGAAGTGAGTCGCCTGCCACATTTTGACAGAATCCCACCCCCTCTCGTAATTCACTGCTTCACAGTGCTACACACAGATTTATTCGCATCGCGGTGACCCTTTGCAAAGCTATACTGTAACAACGCCAAGCTCCTGCACTCATAAAGCTGCACTCTTCTTTTTCCTGAATTTTGTTGTTACAGTATTGCGGGCTGTACTGGTTTTTCATTTTGAATGAAAAAATGTGTTTTCTTTATCAACTGTGCATCGTGAAACACTGGCAAAATCTATTTTTAAGTTCTTCACACTTATTCATTGTTTTCATTTTTACTTTTTCTTTGTTTTTTTTAGCATTTCTTAAATTTCAAAGAAACTGACACCGAAACTCTGCAATTTCAATAAAAAGTAAAATTCAATCTATTTTTATCCACTGGTTGCACAGTTTTTGATGGATTTTTTGATTGCGTAATGAAGGACACTATATCTTAATTAATTCCATGTGTAATCCGAGTGATAAAGTTAGCAAACCAACAGCCAATTACTGCTGAAATATTTCACTTTTTTAATTTATGTATAGTGTTTTGAATACTTTCTTCTTTATATGCAAAGTCTACGATTTTTCTCAATGTCTGCATGGTAGTAATAGTCTCTTTTACAAACTATGTGTTGTATATTATATATTTCTTATAGTTGTGTCACTATTTCAGTGTTTTCATTTAAATCGTTGAGCACATTAGTTCTATGCCTAAGAGGAAATTTCACTTCTTATTTCCTACTAATTCTTATTTCATTACTAATTTCTTATTTTTAAATTCTTTAAAAGTTTTCATTTTTTTTCTTTTACAAACGATCAGAAAATGAAAATTTTTCAAGGAATCATCAAGACTTATTTTTATATTTTTTTCTCAAAGAACGTAAAATTTTAAAAATAATTTTCAAAATTAATCACTCGGCTCATTTATTTTTTTAAGTTACGTTAATAAATTTTTTTACTTTTAACGTTACATCAGACATATATTTATTTGACACCTGCACACGTAGTAAAATCCAACGAAGTAAAAAAGCCCAATAGCCTCCCAAAGAAACTTGGATCTCGTTCGAAACCTCATGATCTCCTGTCCTTCTAGAAGTCGTAAATTGAATACGCAGCTGGAAAACGCCATCCAGGAGGCGATGGCCGAGCTGGACACCAAGTCGTCCGCGAGCCCGAAGCTCCAGAACAGCTGCAAGACTGTCGCGAAGCCCAAGGAGAAGCTGATAGCGCCGTTGGTCGTCGCTCACCCGCAGCCGCCGCCGCAGCAGCAGCAGCAGCCGCAGACACGGACGATCGGCCTGAGAAAGACGCCCGGCAGGAAGGTGCCTCAGGTCGCTCTGATCGCCGTGGCTCCCCGACGAGACGGCAGCTAGAGAAGGCGCACGCGCGCCCGCCGACTTGTCGATTCTAAAGGACGGATGACTCGGGATAAGTCGTCGCGCTCGCTGCTTGTTTGCTGCGAATTTCGGGCGAGCCGGCGGACGGCTTGGGAATTCGGAGCGAGCGAGCGGGAGCGCGGCATTTTCTTTTTGACTTGCGCAAGTGTTCTTCTATCGTGAGAAACGCAGTGTTTTCGCACAGATTTAAACTACGTAAATTAACTATGTAAATTATTGTCGTCTTCGAGGAAGCTCCTTTTAGCTGTACTTATTGAGCGAGTCATTCGTCTGTTTTCGATTGAATTTGTGTCTTCTGTTTCATAAGCGTGACGGTTTCGATTCGTTCGAGAGGAACTGGATTTTGTAAATAATTAGGCCTAATTGCGTATATTTTAGTATGTAAAGTTAGAGAAAGCGAAAGGGAGAGATAAACTAGAAGGAATGCAGAAATGAGGAGGGAGCGAATTGTGGTCACTTTTCCTTTTGAATTCGAACGTATTTATAAATATTACACGATAAAGGCGCGAAAGAAAAAAAGAGGAAGGGCGCGGGGGCTTTATGAACTAAAATTGTATAAAGGACTAACGGGAATTAAAAAAAGAGGAGAGAAAAAGACGAAGGGCGATTAAAATTTTAACCGAACAAGTTGCTTACTCGCAATTGCAATTTTTCTGGTATTAATGCGCTGAGAACAAATTATTGGTACATTTACAATCATCTGGTCAATTTATACGGAAATATTTTAATATTTGTTAAAAATTAACTTTCGGTTTTTTTAGAAAAATTTACTTATCTCATTAGTTGCGTTCTTAAATCGATATAGCAATGGTAGATCAAATTCAAAGCAAATCTTAATAAAATGTTAAATAAAATTTGTTGTTTTTACCTTTATTAATTGAATAACGATTTTCACAAAAGAAAGTTTTAGCGTTGTGTTAAGTAAATTTTTCACCCAAGATACATTTTCTTTTCCTTGTTATTGTCATCGATTAAGTATAGCGAGAAGTGTTAGTATTTTACCAATAATTTTATTCTTTGAGCACACGTTAACTTGATTTTCGATGACTGAATTGCTAGCAATTACAAAATAAATAAAAAAATGATAAAATTAAAGACTGTACTGCAGTGTTAGAAGCTTGAATCAAAAGAGGTTTTAACTCAGTAATATCTTTTTAAGAATATATACAAGAAAATGCAATCAAATATTTTATCAAAATCGCATTTAAAACCTTTAGTGCTGATGCATTCCCGTCATCGAAATCGGAAATAGCGTTTTAATAAAACTAATTATAAAGAAATAGAGAAGGAAATAGAAATTATAATATTCGATGTTAAATAATACTATTATATAATAATTTCGGTCGCTCGTCGCAGTAAGATTTAGGAAATGAATTGTTTGGTGCTGACTTACTCCTTACTTCGAAGTGGGAGGAAAAAAAATAAAAGAAAGCGTGTAAAGATATGTTGTATAGAGAAAATTTAGAAGATTTTATTGAAAATCGGCTGGTAAAAGTCACGACTGAAAAGCGAAAATTTTTGTAAAGAAAAACAAATAATTGTCCTTGCGTCTTCGAGGGGATTTCAAATGTTTCTACAATGAATAAAAATTTAATGCGTTTGTTAGAAAAAAGAAAAAGAAGCAAGGAGAAAAGTGCTGAAAAAACTATGAACCAGTGTAGCTTCGATCAACAGACTCTAAGCGAAAGCAGAAAGATAAAATGACCATTGACCGTTTGTTTCGCGCTATGAGCTTTTTGTTTCACGCTTACAAAATAACGCGTTATACTTTGCTTGACATAATCAACGTACAATAGACAATAAACCGAGTATCAAAATGAAAAAAAGCTTACGGTAATATATGTGTGTTTGTAGACAGAGGACTTATATAAAAGCGAGAAACTTTTTCCTTTCCGGGACTCCGCAGGCTTGTAAATAGACGATCGACACAGCTTGTCGGTGCTATTTACGTGTAAAATGATAACAATAAAAAAAGAAATCTTGCAACTTAACCATAAACGGGTTCTGAAGATGTCTTAGTATTATGTCTTAAATCGAAATAGAAATGAAGGAAACAATTGTAAATAAGTCGTAGATTTTAGGCCGCGAGCGATGTTATTATTATTGCGATTATTATTATTATCATCTTTAGAATTATTAATGGTAAAGAGTAAACTTTTATCAAGTCGAATCAAAAGTAACGCAAATCCGACGATCTTTCCGTATAGTAGGCACAGCGAGTGATTTTACCCCTTTTTTTCGTCGTCGAATGAAGCTTGACGATTTGTTCGTCAATTTTCCCGACAAATCCTCCAATTTTTATTACTTTAGAGAATGGAAATTTCCATGTAAATTAGAAATATGTAAATTTTTTCTCTTTTTTTTAAATTAAGGATTCCAATTTTTATCAAATACGGTGATTTGTGTAATCGTATATTTTTTTAAACGCGATAATAAAATGTAGTCGTACATTGTGTAAATTTTGTTCTTTTTTTCTAACGTTGACTTTATGTTTTAAAGTATACATTTTAATCGGTTTTTCATTGAGTCATGAATTTTTCACATATCAGTGACGGTGAACTGTCGACTCAGACAATTTTGAACTTTTAATGTTGCAGCGTTTTTTAAAGGTAGAATAAAATGGTCGATTTTAAAAAGCGACCGCGTCTTTTTAATTAATTGAACAGAAGTAATAGACGAGTATTTTTATTTACTTTTTGAAATTTACCGATATAAGCATGATAAAAGCGATATATATATATAAAGAAAGCATGAAAAACTAGACAAACTGAATCAAACTTTGTAAACCTTCCTGCGCAAAGAAAAAAAAAACCAAGAGCAAATCATTTTTTCGAACCAAAAAATTCATACATGTGTGTACTTTAGCGAAAAAAAAAAAAAAAAAAAAATAATAAAATAGAAAGAATAAAAACCAAGTGTCTACGTATATTTTTCCCTCACATCGTAGACTGACAGAACCGCGTTTGTACTTTTGATGTTATAATTTTGAAATAATATTCTAACAAAGCGGCTCTACGAGTAATAGTAGACAAAATATTTTGCAGAGAATGTATTTCTATGACAGTGATTTTATAGAGTAAACTTACAAGCAGACGCGAGAACGAACACTAATCAAAAGCAAAAAAGTTTTCTGCAGGATTTTTTTAAAAAAGAGCGACAATTCTACACAGGTGAGAGATATCGCGAATTCGGTTCTGTCGTCGTACTTGTTTAAATAAGCATTTCTACAATGGGAACACGCTTTTACAAAAGTGAGTTTAGCGAAAATAAAGTAAAAAAAAAACACACAAAACGAGGGCTTTCATCGATGCGTTTTCGCGCTAACGAAACTTTGAAAAAATAATAAAAAAGACTCTTAAATTAAAAGTCCTCCGGACGCAAAGCCTCGAGGAGCGAGACAAGAGAGAGAGAGAGAGAGAGGCGAAGGCGCATCATCTGAGTCTGATAACGGCGCAGACGTCGAGTAAAAATTTACGCGAGAGTCCTACATTAGCGTTTAATAAGCAGAAAAAAAACATAGAGAGTAAAAGGTATAAAATTAAAAGTGCATAAAATATGATATTATACTCGAGGATACATAAACAATGAACGCCGCGAGGCTACGATGAACTTTTAAACGTTCACGATATAATGAGAAATCGCAATGTACATAGATTCATAATGTCTTTATTCCTAAAAAAAAAACGCATCATACCATCCATTAATCGTACTAAACATTAAACGAATGTTTTTTATGCGTGAATTGTAAGAAAGGAAGAGCGAGAAAGATTAAAAAGTAGCAGTAGAGAATAGTTGATCGTATGAAAGAACAATATGAAACTTTGTAAGCGAGTCTTTAACACACCAGCATTAAAAACTAACAAAAAATCAAATTATGCGTTTAACCGATCGAACAAGAATTTTCCTGGGGTTGGGAACAAAACACAAAAAACACAATCTGTCACGAATATAATAAAACGGATATAAAATGATTTTCATGCGAGGCGTATCAACGAGTTCTCGGTTCGTTCCTAAAACTAAAAAGAAAAGTGAGAAGTCATTATCAAAAGGCATTCAGGTACGCGCTGAAAGAAGGATACTGTATTTTTTCAGCGTTTGTAAACAAAACAAAAATAATAATAATAAAGTAAATTTAGCGAAAAAATGTAGAGAAAGGGGGGCGGACATCGAAGAAAAAAAAAAGATTTTTAGATATTTGAAATTCTTGGAAAGTTTTGCGAATGCTTTGTAAGGAATTTTACGGTTTTTCTGGTAAATTTTGTACGAGGGAATTGTTTTTTGCGCGAGACTCGATGCCGGAAAAAGAGAGTTCCCTTCGAAGGACACACATACACATATGAATTAAAATAAAAAAAAAGCATACGATACGAAGCATCGGCGGTTAATTATACTAAGAGATGATAATTTTTCTATTTACAAAACTAAGTATCAGCAAGATTAAATTTAAAGCAGACGAAAATGATAAATGATAAATGCTGTGTATAATAATTAAACAATGTACTTTGATCGCGTGCAAGATGAGAAAGCCATGTGTGTGTGTGTGTGTGTGTGCGTGTGTTTACGAGCGTCAGATTAAAAAAAAGGGTCGAAGAGGAAATATTAAAAGATTAATAAAAAATGAAGTAAGTAACACAGTCCCCACCTCCTCGCTCCTCACGATTAGGTGACAAATTAGCAAAGCTATACATATATACATACATTATTTAATATTTGGCATAATATTTATATATAAAAAGTATATATATACATACGGTTTATTAAAGAGATATGATAGATGAGCGTAAAGTAAAAAAAAACGAGCGAAATCGCCTGACCGGGAGAAAGTAGTCAAAAATATATACACTTGGCGGGACGCGAAAGGGAGAGGAAGGGAAAAGATCGAGGATGTTTTCAAGCGGAAAAAAAAGCTGGGGAAAAGTGCTGATTGTCAGTCGCGGAAAAGTATGAAGCTATGTGATCTATTAAAACTAGTAGCTTTTAGCTGTAAAGACTTATACTTTATTTTGTAAATTTTGTTTATACAATGTTTGATCGTCGCATAATACTATTGTATGTGAATACATAAGTTAATAAATGATTAACATGTGAAGTTAAAAGAAATTCATTGCTTTACTTTTTTTCATTTCCTCTGCCTGCTTTTCCTATTTATGCTGTTCAATGAAATAGTTTATAATTTACTTTAATCGTTTATTTACAGCTAAGTTGTTTTATTCCATTTTTTTTCTATAGGGATCGAGCTTACCGGATAAAATAATTTTTTAAAGACTCTAGAAAGCTTTTATAATATGTTCTCGCAACTAATCAAAGAATTTGCCAGAATAGTCGTATTACAGTTTATCAAAGAGTAAGCTTATACGCGGTATAGCATTCTTAGAATTTGTATGAATCACCTTTCACTCCGCGGCACCAAAACGTTTTATTTTTTCGCTACAAAGCACGCAAACTATTTGATTAATATTTTTCATTCCTCTTTCTTGCCAGGTAAGTAGCTCGAATTGTTCATTTGCGACGGCAAAGGCCCTTCGCGGAGCCGTCATTACGCGGCATTGAAAAGCCTTGACGCTTCGCTCGGAGCAAAATTGAAGAGGCCGCGCGCGGCGGACGGTGCCTGTTTTTCTCTCCGAAAATCCTCGACATCCACTCGTCGTCGCCCGGATTCTTCGGCCCGCCGCTAATGAGCCACTCTCGCTGCCTGCTCTCTCTCTCCCCCCCGCGCTTATTACTCCGTCCTGCCACCCCCGCGGCATGCATATTCATGCGGGCGCGCGCGCGTATTTTTCCTCGGAGTCGTACGTGCAGGCCAAAATAAACTCGCGGCGCGCGGCGTCGACGGCGAGGGAAAGGAGCTCGATCGTGTGTTTGTTACGGATTTTCGCCTCTTTTTGCAATGCAAATGAGAGGGGGGGAGAAGCTCCGACGGCCTGGTGGCCGCGGTGCGCTGATGTTTTACTTCTTAAAACAGCGGGGAAGCGACGCGGATGCGAGATGCTGCAGGCTGCCTTTTCGCGCTGCGGGAACTAACGCGGAATTTTCTATTTATTTCATTCACTTTTCGATCCGGGATCGTTTAATTTTTAAGGACGAGACGTTTTTTCGCTCCAGTACTTTCGTTAACATTTTAGTTTTTAAAAGAATACGTATTTACGTATCGATATACTATTAAAACAAGCGAATCGTAATTCATAAATGCACATGTACAGACGTGTCCTTCTTTTTTACTATTCAAATAATTGAAAAGCCGATTTCTTCTTAAAACCAGAGAATCTTCTCGGAAGTAAAGGAAAAACGTCGATTGCGCACTCGGAATGATGCAAGCACCCGCGTAAGAGGTTGTTAAGTTTTTGGGTTAAAAAAAAAAGTGATCCCCGCGCCGCTGAGAGGTTATAAAATTTTTTATTTCAGCGTTTCTTGCGCGAGTCCACTGTAAAATCGCACTTTCCTAAGGAGGAAATAACAGAAAATGTGGTTTTTAAAGAAGAAGAGCCTTCCCCTGCAGTTCGGATACGCAGCCTCACCTGGTAAGGTAAACGAGAGGTGGCATCGTCGGACCTCTGAAATAAACTCTAAAAGGTTGATTTTTTCACAATAAATTCGGACTCCCAAAGATGACTGCTCCAACGTTTGGAATATCAAGAAGGAAGAGAGGTGCGGCTGGGTGAACGCGAATCCAAAGTGTCGCGGAATTCATTTCGAGTACACCGGGTGGCTATTTTGCAACGAGCCGATGGCTCTGCCGCTTACAGGGCTGTTCTTCTGGCTGCTGTACCTGTTCTTCGTCCTGGGAAGCACCTCGGATAACTTGTAATTGCGCAGCCGGCGCACCCGGGTAGTAGTACGAAGCTCATAAACGAAATCGGCCGGCAGCTTCTGCCCGTCCCTGTCGGTGATCGCGGCGGTGCTTCACCTGTCGGAGAACGTCGCCGGGGTGACGATCCTGGCGTTCGGCAACGGGGCCCCCGACTTCTTCACGACCCTCGTCTCGGCCGAGAACGAGACGGTGATGGTGATCGCCGAGCTGATCGGCGGCGGCGTCTTCGTGACGACGGTGATAGCCGGCTCGGTGGCGCTCGTCGCGCCTTTTCGCGCGAGGGGCGGGAGCTTCGTGCGCGACGCCTGCTTCTACATGCTCGCCACCGCCTGGATCAGCTTCGTCATTTACGACGACGAGATCGAGTTGTGGGAGGCGCTTGGTAATTTCGATTGTCTTGACTCTGCCGGGGCGACGAGGCTCGCTTTAATCTGTATATTTAACTTTTTAGAAAGAGTATGATTTATTGATAAATGAAACTATTTGTCGGCGATTAGAATTTACATTTTATTTCCGTTTATCTCATTTCTTTTCGGTTTTGATAACATTCGATTAAAGGTGCGGAATTTTTAATTTAATAACTATTTGCCTTAAAGCAGCTTGAAAAATATTAAATTAAAATTGCATAAAATAAAATTATTGCTTTAAATTTTAACCGTGAAAATAAACAAAAAGAATATTAGCCTCTTTAACTATGTATATTGCTAAATTAAAATTATTTATTAGCGATTAGAATTTAGTTTTTAGTTCATTTATTTAATTTCTTTTCGGTTACGATAAGATTTTATTAAAGAAACAAAATTTTGAATTAAATAATAATTTGTGTTAAAGCAGCTAACAAATATGAAATTAAAATTGTATACAATATAAGACTATTACTTAAAAATTTAACCGTGAAAATGAACAAAAAGATATATCGCCTCTCCAATAATGCAAGGTTTTTATTATTAAGCCACTAAAGGCATTACGATGCACAGCGAAATTCGTCGAAATACAATCGTTGAAACGAATATGGCTCCTGCTGAAGTCATGAAAAAATGTTTCTCGCATAAGGACGGTGCTTTCGTTTCGGGAGAGGGTTTGCGATAAGAAAGCACAAAGCCGTAGCTGCAGCGTGGTCAGTCAGTCGCAGGTTTGATTTCGGGCCGAGTAGTGCGCGGAATTTTTTTCGGATTAAATAGTTTCTTTTTTAAAACGTCCTTCTTTTTTTGCACAAGTGAAATGAAAAATGGCAAAGGATAGAAAGTTCATGATAAGATTCACTTTTTCGTAATTCGTATTGTTCAGTGTTTTTTTTAATGAAATATTTTTTTACATTCGAGTGTTTTTGAAGTATTTAAATAAATAAAATAAAATAAATACAAATTTAAATAAAAAATTTGAATAAAATTTAAATAAATATACTTAAATGCTTTAAATAATAATTTTAAAATGCGATTCAAATAAATACATTTAAATATACAATTCAAATAAATACATTATGACGATAATTTAGTTATAATTGAAGTGTTTTACAACTATACAGGACAAATTTATACTATTACAGGATGTATTTTCATTTATGTTGCCTTCATTGTCGTCGTCATAATAATGGAGAAAACAGGCAAATCTCAAGAAACATACGCGCGTAAGTACTAACTTGTTGTACACATTTTCATAATCAATAAATATCGATGCAAACGTTTATTATTAACATAATACGCTGGAATCTTGTTTCTCTTTAACTTTTATATTTTAAATTATCGCCAAATTGGAAAAATAATATATTTATTAAGATTCCATTTTTTTGTACTATTCAACTTTTTGAATCGCTTCTCTTAGTTTATGTAACAAGTCCCTTATTATAAGAATAATATTTTGAATAATTTCTTTATTTTAATACTTGTTAAAGCAAACTAAAAGTGTTTAGAAAATGTTTTTTTGATATTAATATTTTTAAAAATACGCAGTCTAGGAAGAGTTGAAATAATCATAGGAAAAAAAAAATTTAGCAAAATTATTTCACATAAATATAATTTCTTTAAAATGTATTTTCTATTGAAATGAATATTCGCAAAATATAATTATTTAAATTAAAATAAAAAAACTGCAAATTGACGCTGACATAGTAATTATGCTACATTTCGATCATATTTTATTAATTCTTTTAATAACTTTGGTTAGTAACAAAACTGGCCATTTAGTCGAACAGCTAATGTACACTGAGAGAAAAAAAGGAGTAAAAATTACTATTCTGTATCGTAACTTGAGATATGAGAAGAAAAAAAA
>JAWWEM010000027.1:16422991-16435019 GCA_035582935.1 Ormyrus thymus
AAATTTTTACAGATTTTAGATATATGTAGTTTTAATTTCCCAAATTTTTTTCAGAGCTATTTATAATTTAATTTAAGCGTTACAATCTTTTAAAAAAAAACACGTTTTTGTAAAAAAAAAAAAGAACCATGATAGCTAGAGTATTCTTTTTATCTGAAGTTATAGGTGTTTTTATGCTCTTGAAAATGGTTTTTGTCCCATTCAAATATTTCAATCCTATCATTAAAAAAAAGTAAAATTAAATTTTTCGAAAATCGAAAATTGTCAATAGAAGAAAAACGAATAACCTAAACAAACAAAGAATTTTTTACCGCTATTACACAAGATTAACAAAAAAAATGAGCCGTGAAAGATGAAAATCCGTTCAGTAGAAGCTGAGATCCAGGCGCATATACACACACACACATACATCCATACAAAGATTTTTCAAAAACCATGAATTTTTGTCCATGACACCTTAAAATACAATTATAACATGTTTTTAAAACAACTCCAAAAATTACTATCGCAAAGCTTTCTCTAGGAGGAAGAAACATGTTTGTAATTTAAATCTATTTCAAAGACGTTTCACCAAAAATAGAAATATTTTGTCACATTAAAGATATATGAGGCATTTACTTGAAGAATGTAATGGTATTTTAAAGCGATCTATGAAAGAGTATAAATATTAGAGCTTAATTAAGTACACTTGATATTTATTGACCACCGAAGGAAACTACCGCACTTACCCATCCAATCGCAACAAAGTTCATAAAACAAACGTCAAAGCGTTATCTCAACGTCAAAACTCGCCTCAAATATGAAAACGAATCCTACCGTTCGGGAAAAGTTCGGAGTTGGTGAGCGCTTACTCTCGTCCCTTCAAAAAGTCGCCGAGACACAAAGTATCCGCCGACACAGCGAACTTAAAGTAATCCGCGATTCAGCGAAAATCAGAGAGTTTTGAGAGAGAGGGAGAGAGAGAAGGCAGGGGCGAGGGGGAGACGGAAACCGACTTCTTTAACAATTTTTAATTAACGAGAACTGGCGATGCCCTCGCCGTCGCCACCCCCGCGTAATTGCAATCAACGCACCGGACTGTCGTGCGGCCGACTTTCCGGCCGGCCAATTAAATTAAATTCGCAGCCGGTCGCCGCCACCGCTGCCGAAGAGAACGAGCCCCAAGTGTAACGATGATGGTTACAGCTGCGAGGCCTGTCGGAGCGTCCGCGCGAAATGGCTGCGTATCGAAAAATCGGGGCAAAGTAACCTCGTATCAGGACTTTTCGAGTCAGTTTTTCTTTAATAAGCAAAATTTTATTTTTTTCGTGAAGAGTGATCTACTTATTTTATAATCATTATTTTGTCATTCATTATGTTATTAGTACGCGTCTAACATAATTTGTAATAAGTAATAGGAAAAAGCGGGTAAAGAGACATCATAAAAAGTTTTCCGCTGAGCGCTGTTATGACGTGAACTTTTATTTAGAAAATGTTTTAGTTTTCATTGTACATAGGTACTTATAAAGACAAAAGTTGGAGTATAAATAAGACATTGAAAAAATATTCCTAAGTCAGTGTCATTTTTTAATATTTTTATTTCGCTATTACTGATTTTTATGTTACAATAAAGACAAACGCTATATTACGTTTTAAAATTTAATTAGTAATGTTTTAGGTAACATCTGCGACCAATGTGCATTCAAAATAACACCTTGCCACTCTAATAAACATTTAATTGCTCTTCATACTTTGGAAATTCAGAAACTAGAAATTTACTGTAAGCACTGTACCTACATAGTAAATTTCATTTACCACTTGCAAAAGTAAACCATCTGCGACAAATAGATATTCTTCAAGTCCGTATAAATTAAAAATTAGCATTTTTGACTATTATAAATGATACGTCCCGTAATGCCAAAACCGCGTCCGTTTCACAAGCCTGAGCTTTTACGCACTATAGTGCACGGAATATGCGAGCTCATTTTTTATCTTGGGGCTTACCGCGTGGAGGTGCCAGTTTAGATCCAGCGGCCGGAAATTTTTGTGACATGTTCACATCGCGCCCGCCCTACTCGGAGTATCAGCTGCAGCACGAATTTGAGAGCGGTGTATGGCTCTGCGACTTCCCAGTGAATTAAAATTATTTAAAGCGGCTATAAATTGTTAAATTTGAAGGTAACGATGATCGAATAAATAAATCGAAAAAACTGAAATGTGAGAAGTATAAATTTTCGAGATTAATGTATGCGTGCACTTTAATTTTCCTAAACTCCCAATATTGATTTTTATTTTTTGTAGGAAGTTTATCCTTCCACTTGCAGTAAATTCGAATAAGATATTTGTTGTGAAAGGTTCAACGCCTGCCGCGTTACCTTCGTATTATGTGCGCCGACCCGCAGTTTCGCATAGAGGAAACGTCCGGGAGTGTGTGAAAATAAATCGCTTCGAAAATGAAGACAAAATAATTCACCGTTTATATTCGGGCATAGCCTTTTTATCTTTTATTTATTGAAGCCTATCAAATTTTTATTTTTCGTTGAATTAAAGTTTAAAATGAAACTTTATTACTACTTTATTAAAAACTTTTTCTACATTTCAATTCTGTTTCAAACAGCGCTAAATGATTTAAGAAGTCAAATTTTAAGTTAAATATACAAGAAAAATATTAAATATAAGTGTCGTTTCCTCTCAAATTTTAAACTTTGTAGATGACCTAAGATTAAAGTAGCTATTCTTCTCAAAATTAAATGTTTTTGTATTTAACCCTTTGCGGCATGGTGGTCAATATATTGACCACCAAAATGATCTTCTAATTTATGGTATATCAGAGACCATATGACACTTTTTCATCCGGTTTTTTTGTAATTTCATTTATGTAGAAGTTTAGGAAATACTTGACATAACATATACATCGATATTTGTTTAACAATTTGTTAAATAAATAAGTAAACAACAAAAAAAGGTCATTTTCATCGAAATAATTCATGTCGAGGAGAACGGATGCTTCAATTGATCTTAAATTACGTGCAAGAGGGTTTTCGAGGTCACTGATTACGAATTTAGGCTGAGATTTGCAAAATTCAAAATGGCGCATTCAAAATGGGGGCTGAAAACTCGAAAATTTATGAAATTTTGTATATATGGGTTTTTGAGGTCGCTTATTACGAATTTGAGCTCAGATTTGCAATAACCATCAATGAAAATTTTAAAAATTGGAAATGACGGATACAAAATGGCGCCCGAAAACTCGAAAATTCGATAAATCTTGCTAAAATTATGTATACATGGATTTTCGATGACGCTGATTACAAATTTGACCTTAGATTTATAATAGGTTGAAATTTTCATTCTGAAAATAATTTTTAAATTTTTCTAAATTTTATGATAATTTTCCATATTTGTGGTCGCCATTTTGAATCCGCTATTTTGAATTTTGAAAATCTGAGTACGAGTTCGTAGTCACTGACCCATAAAACCCCTTATGTCTAATTGTCAGCAAAATTTCTTAATTTTTTGAAATTTGAGTAACCATCTTGATTCCGCCACTTTGAATTTCAATAATTTCAAAATTCTGAGTTTAAATTCGTAATCAGCGCCCTCAGAAACTTCTATAAATCAATTTTCATAAAAATCCATCCATATAAAAAATGTATGCTGCAAAGGGCTAAACAATATTTCCATTTGTCATAATTGCAAGCGTCAGCATCACTATATGAGGACGACTCGAAGAAAATATTAGCATAATAGGCATCGGAAGCTTAGTGGGAAAAGCATCCGTCGCGAAAACGAAAGGTTCCAGGTTTGACTTCTGGCCGAGCTCCGAGTCTTAATATTTGTTTTGAAATATAATCTCTTATATATATATATATATATTTTTTTTAAATTTACCATGTATAAGAAGCGAATCAGTGATGTAAAGTATCTTTTGTTTCATGCAAAAAAGTGATTTTTCTCAAAATTAATTCGTTCAAATTTAATTAAATTTTTTACAAGAACCATAATCCTCAAGAAATCAGGTACTTTCAGAAATTAAAATTTTAAATTAAAAGTTCGGTTAATAAAAACATATATATAATTGTCCCAAGATTCAGCATCACCAATAACTTAACTACAAAACTAATTATACGTTCGAAATAGCAAATATCGTCGGCAAGGAAAGTAAAAAAAAAATAATTTGCACAATTCTGAACTCTGTTGACGTCCTTAAATACAAGCAAGTACTTGAGTCCGCGTGAAGTTGTGTACTGTCACGCATGTATTCTACGCACGTACCGTCGTGAAGAGAGCACGAGCGAGAGAAAAGCTAAGGCAAATTAAGCGAATGCCGACTTCTTGCTTATGAAATTACACGCGGGGATGGAGCTGTGTAAATTGTAATTTGATAAGGAAATTATAGCCGGGCTGGGGCCGGGAGAAGTTCATTTTCTCTTCTTATGCCCGACGAAATTATCGGACTCCAAGGAAGCAGCAGCTTTCGCCTTCTTCCCAAGATGTCTTCATCAAATATTTGAGTAAACAAATGCGAGAAACTCGCCGAATGCTCCGAGTCGTCCTGCTTACTAAGTCGGAGCTCCTTGAAAAGCCTTATAATGCACCACGATGAAAATCAATTTTCGTAATTAAAACGTCGCTTTTGCTCGGACTTTTTCGCGCAAATATTGCCGGTAATGAACGAACGCCTGAAATGGACTTCGAGCGGTAAGAAAAAGGAAGCTGAAGCGAGGGGAGAAGTAAAAAAGGCTCGCTAAGTTCCCTTGCTGTGGAATGCCTCGAGATGCTTTCTTGCCAATATCCCGAGAGACTTCGCACGAGTTCTTAAGAAAAAACTTCGTGTATACCGGATAATTTGCGAATTTCTTGACTGACGATCGATCGAAATTATTTATTTAGACCACTGCGAAATAATAAATAGATTATTTTAGTAAGCAATATCATTTATCATTTGGGAAATGTTATCAACTGCGTTACTTGAAAAACATGATAAATTGCTGTAGAAGTAAGCAGTGCACTGCACAGTTACGCCTTTTTCAAGCCATCAGAATAAGAATACGCTTTGCATCTTGAGCTGACATTTATAGCAACTGCACCTACGTATCTATAAAAGTTACGCTTATGGGTTATAAATGTGCACTTCAATGTTAAATATTTATTTTGTTGGATTGTTATCATAAAAGGGAGATTTGTACTAGCTGCATTTCTTATTTTATGGGAAAAGGAATCTTTTTCTGCACATTTTGCTTGTTTCTTAGAAATTCTTGGAGGACATTTATGGTATAATATACAATTTATAAAACTAGCTATCTGATTTTGAATAATAAAGTATTTTCTTACATCAATATAGAGATTAACAAATTTGTTTTCCTTAGTTAATTTATGAGAATGTTGCGATAAAGTTAAAAATTACCAGGTAAAGTAATATATAACCCGGCGGGATACGTATTTTAATACGACTCAAGAGACCGTTTTCCGACACCTTTTTTATTTTATTTCGTGCGTGCTCGAGAAAATCTAATACATCCATGGGTACTAAATTATAAAACATAAACTTGTAAGGAGAACGTCGACCGTCTGAACGCGGATTTAGATGAGACTCCAGGGGTGGTTTCCCGGTAACAAATAATGAAGCTTGCGTCTCATAACTCATTCTAATGGGGCTTGGTTTCTGATATAATTGCTATTAACGGGGAATAAGCGAAATGTACTGTACAATCAACTTTAATAATTCAACAGCCACATTTTCTAAAAATTGGTTAGGACAAGTACGTTGCTAGATATTAAATTTTCTTTTATTAAAATGAAAAATTTACATATCTATAGATGGTTAAGTCAACTTTGGGTTTGCGTCGATATTTCCTTTAGACTTAATTTTAAAGTATGCAAAATTTATGTAAACTTTCATTGTTTCTATAACAAAGTATTCAGATGGTAATATTCATGAATGGGTCAAGATTGGAACTTACTAAATTTCTAATTGTTAATTTTAAATGTAATAAAGTTGATATTGGCAGTAGAAATCACAATGCTTGTTCAGCCCTTTACAAAGTAGTTTATATTTTAATTAAAAATGACCAAAAACGAACATTTTGTAATAAGAAGCTGGCATAAATAACCCGATGACAAGAAGTAATTTCCACGCGTAAAGGGAAAATTAACATGAAGCTTTAGGTCGGAAGAGTCGTATTCCGAAGTTCGAAGCTCTTTGCGCCCCAAGGCGAGGCGAGCAGTGGGCGTCGGCGCGAAATTGCAAGGAAGACGAAAAAGGCGAGGAAGCTGCGTCGGGGCGCTCGCAAAACTTATATAAACAGCTTGGCGCTTCACGGGGACGTTTTCGTAATAACCGGCCTGCATAGATCATGACTTCCGCATTTAATTAAACGTTGCGCCCAAGCGGTATTCATTTTGGCTAAAGGTCGGACGCCCCGCGTAATTTATGTGCATGCTTCTTTGCCGCTGGGCGAGAAACTCTTATTCCGGAGCGCTGCAGCCTCGTATTGAATGCCAAAGAGATGCGTGAGGGACCGCCCTGGGTTTCATCATCGACGCCGCAGCGATGGGCTGATCATGAGCGATAAATTTCCGAGGGCCTGACGCTGGAAATTGATAAATGGAGCTTGCTTTTTTGGCTGATTGACTTGAGTGATGTTAAATTAAAACGAAGCGGAGAGCGATCATTTTTTGCTTTCTTTTTTAATCCGTGGTATTTATAATCGTTGGAAATTCCCAATAATTACTCTATCACTTTTGATAAATATTGGGTGGAACAAATGGCACATTATTGGATTTCTTTTAAATTTCACATTTTATAAAAAAAGAAAAATTTTTCTTATATTTCATGCTTTGAAACATTTTATTTGTTTCTTTATTAAATCACTGAGTAACATTTTTTTGTTTCACTCATGTATATTTAGAAGATTCCCAATATTTTTTGTAGATTTTCATTATTCATTTGTCGGTATTGTTTTCAATATTTACATCATTTTGATTTCCCTAAAAGATTCATTATTCTCAAAATAGACAGATGAAAATACTTTTATATGTTGCTCCAATAGAAATTAATTTTAGAAGCGAATCTTTAAATATTCAGTTAAATATGCATGCAATAAATATCTGACTTCAAATCGTTTAATTTTACATTTTTTCTTAAATTTTTAATTTTCAATAGTGACGCGTAACATTCAGGAAACAATCAACAAAATTACGGGAGGAAATCGTTATTACTTTGATTAGAGAAAAGTCCTCATTACCCATTTTAACAAGAAATAAAACTATAAAGCGTAGTCGCAACGAAAAAAATTCCATCAAGAGATGAGGAAATTTCAAGAAAGTGCACCCTGACCAGGGAAAAAGTAAGAGAGGAGATTCGCACTCGAAAAGAGGAGTAGCGGCCACACCGGCCATTGTCAGTTCTCGCGTGCCGTAACCGAGTGCATAAAAGTCCGTGGAAGAGCAAACAGCGAAAGAGCGTCAAGATTTTCGAGCAACGAGTCTCGTTAAAGAAGGCTCGTCGGTGTAATTCGCAACGACGGCAGCGCGGAAAAATATCAAGGGGACTCGCGAGCTACACTTGAAGTAGAAACGGCCGTCATTAGTCGGACACTCTTGGGGGCTTTTCGAGAGAAGTCACTGCGGCGGCCGCCGGCTAAACTTTCATCCCCCAACATTTTGCCTTCGTTTCAGAGCGTTTTCTTTATGTTTTCAGTGGACGCTCGTTTGCTTGCAGGGGGAAAGGGGGGGGGGGAGTGCAGAAGAAACGGAGCTTTGCTGTATGGAAAAGCAAAGGGCTTAGGGGTTTAAATTTTCACGGCTGAACGTTGTCGTCTTTTTATGTCTATCTGCTTTGTTTTGTCAGGCGGAACTAGTTTTATAATTAAATTAATACAATTAATAGTTTTTATTTTTTATTCTCAATAACGGTTTTTTAGTCAAAAAATCTGATATTAATTGTTGGATGTACATTTAATGTTTTCAGTTTAGAATAACTAAAGTGCCTCTCTTTAATATTTAAAACTTAAATTAAGTTTGTAAGTCACGTCAATGATTGCTATAAACTTAGAAAATTATATTTTTAGTTTCATTTCTGACAGTATTTAAATTTGTTTATAATAAATTTTAATATCTTTATATTATTATTACAAAATTTTAAATGCAATCTCTTGGTTGTATTTGTCACTTTAATATATTTATTAGAACATAATTGTTTGCACTAATTGCACATGGATTCGATAAACTCTTTAAAATTAAAAGTTCAGTCTTAATTAATGATAACAGGTATGAGGAACTTGTTACATAAACGAATTTAAATCACGAATTCAAATCTACGTTTAAAAAGAAATAGCTTTATTAGAGCAGAAAATTGGAATACCACGAGAGATTTCGAATGAAAATGACAGCATATTTATACGTTTTAATATCGAGTTTTGCCAACGTAAATATCGATTTTTGGCCGTTGTAATATCACCAGCGCCGCTACCAAGCTATACCTTTTTATCTTTCCACTTGTTCAAGAATCGAGGCAAAAAAAAACAGACCACGTCATTTCATAATGCTCATTGCTTCGTGAAAATTCGCGTTCGCTTTCGATTTTTCATTTAAGACACTTAGTGACCCAGCAGTTTTATGCTGCTTTTTACGTTTTCGAACCCTCGCAAAAGAATTACAGGGGAAGGTTTTATTACGAAATACTTCCTTTTTTGGCGTCTGTTGTACTTCTTACTTCTCTCACCAAGCTGAAAAAGCAATAGTAATAAAATGGTTCTCTTTCATTCTTATTATGAATAAACGTATAATAATACATTTACAAAAAAGTATAATTAGTAACAATTATTGCGAAATGAAAGAAATTGTTGAATTATTACACAAAGCTAAAGTGAAGTGCAAAGCAAAGTTCAGATTGGCTCAGTTCCACGTAACCCTTTGGTATTAAATTTTAATCCGTTTGGGTTGTATGAGTTCAGAAAATTATTCATGAAATTAATAGTTGATGTGATTTTCACGTGATCTAAGAGCATTTTCTTGTTTAAGACCATTTCGACTTTTGGTTAATTCTATTTTATCGATTAGATATACAGAAAAATTGCATTAAATCCGACCTATAAATAAAATCAATCAGAAATTTTTGAAAATTTTAAATTTAAAAAAATTTTAGATCAGTCAAACCCAATGCAACAATTGAATGAAACGTTATTCAAATGTTTGTTACACGAAATTTGATGTGTTTGAGTTTCGAAACGAACGTAAATTTTGTATATGAAGAAATGTTGATATTTAAATTTCGAATAACTAATAAATGTTTATACAGATAAGTTACATATTTACAAGCGACTATTAGCTTAGATTTAATTTGAGTGGCTATTTTTACTATTCAATTATAAGTTCAGTACATAAACATGAAAGCATTCGTTTTCCGTTTTCTTTATTATTACGAAACTTTTAAAGTCGTTAGCTCATGTTTTGAAATTTGTGTCTAAAATGCAGATCAAATTTCAACAATAACAAGCAGGGTTTTTTTAAAATTATTTAAAAGAAACCAAGAGTTCTCGTCGGACCAAGATAAAAAACTCAATTATAAAACTAAAAGCTATCTCTCTATTACGTGCAAGCCCTTGTAAGATCCTCGGGTTTTCCTTTCAAACGTATCTGCTCGCCCTTCAAAAAGCAGCCTCTCGCATTTCTCGCGGGGTGAAAAGCCCCGCTCCCCGCGAAAAGAACGACACACGCGTAAAAAGAGAGTCGAGTAGCTGTCGCTCTCTCACTCGCGCCATCCGAAGCGTTATTAAGTATACGAATAGCGGGAGAGACAGAGAGAGGCAGAGAGAGGACCAGAGGACCAGAGACAGTGCCGGTATAGCTATATAGAGAGATGGGACGCGCGGCGGCTTTACTGCTCGTTAATAAAGTTATGATTGAAGTCTAAATCCCATGAAATCGTGCCAGTTTAGCGCGCCCGAGCTACTCGCCCCCCCCCCTCCTTCCTCTTCGTCCCCGAAGGGTGGAAGGAAGTTTCTCTGTTTCTGTCTCTCTCTCCACTGGGTTTGCTAAGCTCGGCGCCCAGCTCTGCACGATCGATCCTCCAGCGAGTAAGAAAGAGAGGGTGTACAAGACCGACATTGTAATTACGGTGCATTAAGGTGAAAATTAGAAATCTATTCGCGCTCCCTCCTCCTCATCCGCCGAGCGTCCCTCTCCGAGGATGCTTTTGAGCTTCCTTACTTGTGCTACCGAGTTTTCCTCGGTTACTGGATCTTGGCGAATTCATATTTTAACTTTTTATTAAACTGTTTAATTAAGTTTTCAATTTCAAGGCAAAATTGTGGAAGTTCTAAATCTTTTTCAAATTTTAGTAAAAAATTCATTCCTTGAAATAACGGTTCAAAGATTTTCGTAGCTTTCATTCTTCTGAAATTCTTATAAAATGCTTATTTCTGATTTCAGAAAAATAAAAACTCCAAGGAATTCTTTGTATTCGTCTTGATTTGCACCGACGTTCTGGAAATGCTGAGGCTTTTTCCTCAGATTTCCTTACAACTGGTCAAACATGAGTTCTGGGATATTGCTGCATTTTCTAAGATTTAAAAAATTTTTTGTCTTTGAAAATAGTTTTTTTTTTTATTTCAATGAAAAAATAGGTAAGACTTTTGCGGTAAAATTGGAAACGTGCTGATTTTTGAAATTGTTTTTTATTCTTAGAAGGTATCTACAGTAGAGTTAGAATTTAAAATAAGTTGAAAAGGAAAAGAAATGTAATGATATGCTGGCTGAACATATTCGATTTGTTCTACTAAAAATATGCTGCGACAAATCGAAAAGTAAGAATCTAAATTTTTAGAACATTTACAGAGTAAAGTCAAGCTGTTGTTGGATTTATTAAATAACGCGCGAGTATCATCTGAAATAATTAATGAAAAAGTTTGAAATCTCAAAGCTCTCTAGCACAAAGCCACGAAGTTTAATGTCATCTAATTAAAAGTAAAGCGAAAGCACGAAAAAAGTATAGCTAATAAAACTTTCTAACTCTCCCTCGCTTCTGAAAACAAAAAGGCAAGGAAAAAATAAAAATCTCATCCTCTCGCCCGGAGAGAAAAAAGTCGTCCGATCGTAAAGTCTCACCACCATAATCAGGCAGGCTCGCTCTCTTTCTCCCTTCGCTGCTCTCGGGCGTCTGCGTAGTTTCAGAGTAAGTTTATTTAGCCGCGCGCGCGCGCGGCCTTGAGTCCCGCACCTTATTACTCGCGACACGAGCTAAGCGAAATAACAAGGCTTTTGCGGTGGCGCCGAGAAATTGAATAACAGTCCTCCCTGAATAATACAGATATGTAAATGTAGCGGAGCAGACGGCATCGTTCATATTGCATCAGCCCCGAAAACGGCGTTTTACGTGCTATCAGACTCTCTCTCTCTCTCTCTCTCTCTCTCTCTCTCTCTCTATCTCTCTATCCCTCTCTCCCTCTCTCTTTCTCTCTTCGTGCACGCGGGGATTCAACCCGCTGAGCCCCGTAATTACGTCGCGAGACGCGAGCTGCCGCCGTCGGAATTTTCACCAAATTTTTGCCATTTTCAGCCCGACTAACTTGAATTTTAACACTTGACGCTGCTACTGCTGCTTTCGCTAATGCGCTCTGAGTGCTGCATCATTATTTTGCGTGGTTGCGAATCCATTATCTTTTGGAGAAGCAATTTACTTGTTAATTGATCCGCAGCACTTTTCCTTTTCAATACCCAAAGACTGTGGCTGTCAGAAAATCGAAAAACAATTCCTATCTTAGTCTGCTTCGTTTTATGTATTGCTTCAGTTCAAATCAATATTAAATTTTGCAAATCAATTGAATCGAATCCGATAAATAATGCAATAAAAAGAATACCAAATTTGATTCTGCGTCTTAAGGGGATGTCAAAGCTAATATTTACCGACCGAGCGCTTGTGCGGAGAATATTGTTTATAAAAAAATAGATAGTGCATAATTAGCTAAAAGAAAGTGATCATTCCCTAGCTTTTATCATTATTAAAGTCTGTACGAAATTTCAAAGAGATACATTAAGTAATGTTGAA